>JACAZI010000039.1:0-682696 GCA_014462655.1 Mycena venus | reverse complement strand
ATACCATGTACTCAAGGTCGATGAAGGGGGCTGCAATAGTGTCAGAAGAGGTTTGAAAGAACAAAGGTCCAAAACGCACTCGTTAATCGCGACAACATCGATGCCCTCGACCTCGAGAGCATTCCGGAAGACGATGCGGCCGATACGACCTATTATCGACGATTAGCGAACCTACACGTTGAACAAGAGCCTGACTGCTCACCGAAACTGCAATGCAACAGATCTGATTAGATTTTGCAAACGCGACGGAAAGAAAGTAGAGATTACCCGTTGATTCCGACTTTGACCTATAACACGCACAGTCAGATCTAGCAGTGACGATGTAATGGTATACGCACCACCATTGTGAATAAAAGGAAAAGATGTGGTGTTGGTAGAGAAACAAGTTTGTTACGACTCCGTGATGTTTGTTCGGGCTTTTATACCTAAACGCCGCATCCAATTTAGCTTCTTCCCCATCGATCTTCGAACGTGCTCGAACCTGTCCGACTCCAGTGTCCAGCCCTTACATCCAGCTCTACCTCGAATAATAACCGTGTATCTACTCCACTGGATTAGGACGACGACAATTGCCAAGGCCTTCTTCTCGTCTAAGGCCCACTGCTTCATCAGATTATTGGGGACTTTCCATATGCCACATCCCCAAAATTTCTTTTGCGCTCAATTGACAAACATCCGCGACATATGCATATCTGAGTCAGTAGTAATGCGGATGAACATCCCGACCCGCCTGTCGCCGCTTGGTTCCTGAACCAATAGCAAATTTCCGACGCGACTCACAGCCCTCCGCAACAGCCCATTGCAATCGCAAAATCGCCCTGCGAACGCCGATTATCCGAAAGGACGCTTATGGAGCGTGCACAGCTCGGGGAGCAGGGTGGGTGTTCAGTCAGACGTTTAGTAAGACTTGTCAGGTGCGAGGATGACTAGCAAGGCCGTTCCAGATGTGCTTTTGTCCGTGAGTTTTCAACCGCGTGTGTTCTGAGTTCAGTCACTCTTGTGTCTGATATTTTGTCGAAAAACTGGACTGATTCGCGGAAGTTGCGCGGAAGCGATAGATTACGATTAGATTAGATTAGATTAGATTAATGCAAATTTGCGCGTGACGTCATAGCGGGATCTTGCCCTCGAACTTCGGAAGCGCTTTTCACTCCAGGAACAGTGTCCAGAGTGAGAATATTGTTTTTCAATTTTTCCCACTTGTCCTAGTACGTACCCGTTGAACAACGAGCTCTGTCGATAATTGTTGAGTCCAAGTTGAGTAATGGCCTGACTCTCAATCCGGGATTTAGAAAGACTTATGCAAATTTCATTTACGGCTGAGTTGGCGCGAAGGAAAGTACAGTAATCCGTTTTGTACGGTTTTCATCCATCTCAAGCATAAGTAATAGTGTTCGTGCAGGTGCCTAAAGGCAAAGTTAAAATTGTGTTGAAAACTTTGTCGAAAACTTACCGATGTTCTCCGTTCCGACCTGTATAAACAAGATACGAGTTAGTATAAACCAACTATCTTCTGAAAGAACCGACCTCGACCACATCACCATTCGTCAACCATTGCGGGTTTGTCTTGCCGAGATTGACTCCGCTCGGGGTTCCTGTGAAGATAATGTCGCCACTGCGTATGCAACTTGTTAGCAAGTGCGAAAAAATCTTACTAGCAATCGAGAAACATACGGAAGGAGCGTGATGCCCATGCTGAAGAACGACACGAGTTGCGCGACGCCGAAGATCATGTTTGCGGTTGTATCATTTTGCTTTAACACCCCGTTGACCTTCGTCCACAGGTTGAGGGTTTGCGGGTCCTTGATAATATTTGTAGAAACAATCGCAGGTCCCCAGGGTGCCCACTGCAAATAGGATATCAGTAATGTTCAATCTATGACTTCAACAGAAGGATTTACGCCGTCTGCGCCTTTTCCCATCGAGTATTGTGGCTGCGGCTGTCCACCGCGGTCGATCTGCCATCCGCGGTGGCTCACATCGTGGCCCGCTGTCATCCATCCCAGTTGAGAAATTCGCTCCTCTGGCAGGGAGAAATACGCACCAGCATAGCCCAGGACATGATCCAGCGCGACATCTTCCGTGATATTGAACGCCTTCTTCTTCATGACAACCACCAGCTCCGTCTCGTAATCCCTGACTTCTCAGTCAAGTTCGAGTCGCGAGAACTAGCAGAATAAAACGCGTACATGGTAGATGTGAAATTGGTCTGGTTTTGGTATCCAGCCGTAACGGGAATGGGGCCTGTCGGCGTGTTGAGGGCTGTCCAGGGTTTGTAGAATAAAATCTGGGACGTTCGATTCAGGAAAATAAATAATCGACGGATGGCAAGAAAACGAGAAAACGAACAGGGAAGGTCGGTATCGTAACATTGGCCTGTAGGTTTCAAATCGTTTGACCAATTGTTCAAGTAGAGAAATGTGGACGAGTACCTCATCTGCATGGGCGACATAGTTGAACCCCACACATCGGACCTAGTCTCGCCTGTAAGAATCTTCTTCTTGGTCAACCAAGCACAATCCTCACCGTACGGACCCTCTCTGGATCCAACGGCGCGAGGAGCGTCTTGATTGTCTGTCCCACAATACAATTAGTAAAAATTGAATCACACAAAGAAAATTCAACCACAAGTCGAAACCCACCTTCACTTGATTGGTGATCTGAAAATCCCCAAGGATGTCGCCAGTGATTACTTTCGCCTGCGTGCTATGCGCAGCATCGGTAGTCCCTACTGGGAGAATCGCGTCCCCGGTGTACGTCTTCCCGTCTGTCGCGACGAAGCGCACAAAGCGCTGCGCCGTCGCGGATAATGTTAAACCGAGCAAGCAGAGGGCGGCTCTCGCGCGCATGATACAGAATATGCACCCCCAGTGCGACAACCCCGCGTTAAATACAATAATCGGACATGGCGCGCGTGGGAGTTGAACATGGGGCCGTGTTGGCTCTTATGACAGAGTTTGCGCACCTGACTACCACTGTGTCATTCCGTGTCTATTTCGGGGTTCGGGACATTCAAAATTAACCGCGGTGCTCTCAGGGAACGATCACTAGGCGACGGGAGTCCGTTACGGGCCCGGGAGGAAGCCTTGTTGTTCGTGCAGGCCGCGGACCCGAATGGTTCCAATTCCTCAACCCCCATACGAAGCCAGGAATACGCGGAAAGTGGGACCACACTTGGGGCCTGAAAGTGTTTCCGTTTTACCCCACTTTCCGTGTACCATGAGAGCATTCCAATGCCAGTCGTGCGGCAAGGCGGTAGACGAAGACGTGAAAGGTTTGCGAACACGTGGGAAGGGTCAAGTTTAAAAATATGCAGGAGCGCTCCATCGGCCGGGTTACGCACCAGAGTTTTCCCATTGGCCGATGCGTCTCGAACAGGCCCAGGTGCGAATAACGACAGTAGCGACGTTAAACGGATAAAAATTGAAGCAGCCAATGACTCATGATGGATTTTGACTGCTAGTACCATGGATGCTGTAGTTTGGGGAAAAGTGCATGCCCTGCTCAAATTCATTCGTTGCTGGGTGACCACTGCGCCTTGGCATCCAAAACGTGGTAATGTCAAAGCGATACGATCAAACACGATCGGTTCAGGAAAGTTCAACACCCACCACCCAAAAAGGCAATATTCAACTAGACCGGAATGCATCGCAATAATGCGGCAACATTCAAGCGTTTTACATGACAAGTAGAGAATCTCGCTATTTTCTAACCCTTACGACAGGTTAGAAAGTGTACTCGTGTGGAAGAGATGATCGGCAACGGAGAGACGGAAATTTCCAAAGTGCGTTGCCTTCGAACAAATTTGCTGGCGTTGCTACGTATGACAATGAAACAGAAGCTCTATAAAAGCGACATGCCTTTCAGCAATCGCCATCCTTCGTACTTTCCAGACGTCAACCACACTCTTTTAGATGGAATTGGATCAATACGATCTCATGTGAGTATCATTCACACTTCAACATGCAATTCCGTACTGACCCTTTACAGTTGGGGTGAGCTTTCTGCATCTTCGAAATTGACGAACGGAAGTATTCAATCGGCACTATTCTAGCTATACTGAGTATCCTGAATTTATGGTGTGCACTTGAATCCCTCCCCTTGGCCGCTCACTCACGAACATTTTATAGCATGTCGATTGTCGGCGCTACCGCATCCGGACCCAAGACCCAGAAAAAGCAGGACGTGGTCCTCGCGTGTGTAATCACCACCGGCTGCGTCAACATGGTCGCCGCATACGTGCGGCGAAACACCGAAGACACCTGGTTTGGCTGGATGTTCACGGTGATCCTCCTGCTGGACAGCCTTTTAAACTTGGCGACTGCAGTCCGGATAATGAAGACGTATGGGGAGAGGGAGTCGGAACTGCCGCAATACACGCCGCTGTTGAAGGTAGAGGTGTTGGGGGACGTTAAAGTCGTAGAGAAGAGTTGGTCGCAAGAACTGTAACTTTTACTGGGACCTGCATGGCGGGAATATGATGTCGCTCGGAAAGCTCAACAAATAATATTGATCAGTGATACTCAGTCCATATATTCAACATATTTTACACGTGACGACGTTCATACACAATTCAAACTTCGCCTTGGCAGAAATTGTGATGCTCAGGGCACGTATTTCAATGCATTGGTGCATGTTCCGACGTTCTCCAAGCCGACCTCGACGACGTCGCCATTGGTGAGCCATACAGGATTCGGTTTGCCTGTATTATTCGTTAGCGACATCTACATTCTTCGCTACAAAACTTACCGAGATTCACTCCCTTCGGTGTGCCTTGGATAAAGAGCAAAAAGGTCAGATTCCAGAGACATTGATATCCTCAGAATGAAATCACACCTGTAAATATCACGTCTCCCGGAAGAAGAGTTACTCCCATGCTGAAGAACGAAATAAGGTGCGCAACACCGAATATCATGTTCGCCGTTGTGTCGTTCTGCATTGTGACGCCATTAACCTTCGTCCACAAGTTAAGAACTTGCGGATCCGGGATGAGCGAGGTAGTAACAATCGCAGGTCCCTATTCTTGGGTGTCAGCGGTGTCATCTCTGGCCAACCGCACTCACCCAAGGTGCCCAACCATCGGCGCCTTTGCCCATAGAGTATTGAGGCTGCGGCTCGCCGCCGCGGTCGACCTGCCAGCCACGGTGGCTCACATCGTGACCCACTTCAGAATTTGGTTGGTGTTAATAGTATTGGCGCAGAACGACGAAACACACCGGTATATCCGAGGACGTGATCTAACGCCTCGTCATCCGAAATGTTAAACGCCTTCTTCTTGATAACGACCACCAGTTCAGTTTCGTAATCCCTAATTTCCAAGTCAAGTTCATTGCTAGAACTGGCCGAATACAACGCGTACATGGTTGATGTGAAGTTAGTTTGATTTTGATATCCGGGCGAGATTGGGATGGGGTCGGACGGGGTGTTGAGAGACGTCCAGGGCTTGTAAAACAATATCGGCCATCCGGGAATAGTAGCTGTAATGAACGGCGAACGGGTCAGAATTGTCCGAACCCTTGAATTTGAGAGACAAGGACAGTACCATTGGTCTCGATAAAAAGGTAAGCCCAGGAAATCCTTGCAGTGTACAATTTACCTCGTTAATGTGTGCGACATAATTCAGGCCAACCATCCGAACTGTCCTCACCCTTTCGCTCGGAAGGGGAGCCAGGAGCTTCTTGATTTTCTGAGAAAAGCGTTCGTTCAGTGCGTGTTAGTTGACTGCGTTGTGGTATCGCACCTTGACTTCATTGGTGACTTTGAAATCTCCAAGGACGTCGCCTTGAATCACTCTGGCAGTCGTACTTTTGGCGGCATCGGTGGTGTTGGCAGGCAAAATAGCATCCCCGTAGTACTCTTTGCCGTCCGTAGATATGAAGCGCACGATGCGCTCGCTGCTCACCAAGAGAAGCAGACTCAAAAATGTGAATAGACGGGATATGAACATAGTGGGGAAAATGTTGGGGAAAATGTCGTCTTCCCTGTGAAACAGGCGCGTTAAATACCTCAACCGAGTGGCGTGTGAGGCTATTTTGACATATGATCAGTGTATATGATGGTCCGCGCTTCCTGTTCAACTCCGTATTATCAAGAAATGATACCCAAATAGCGGAGCCAAGAGACTCCCAGGCACCAAAAGGCTCTCCGCAATATGGATTGGCAGATCGCGGATTCGGCTGCGAAGGGGATCTCCGACCAATAAGAATCGCTTCTTGGACGAGGGGCAGGTAGCTGGTATTGAGAGAGGTGAAAGATGAGGATGAGCTCGTTCGGTATTGGGCCACGGGCCCGCTGAGGTCGGCATCGGGCGGTGTAGAGTTCAAGTTAGGGAAGAACTGCGCGCTGGCTGGAGGATCTAAACCTCCAATGGGTGAGAGATCGTTTATAGCTTTCTAACCCCGTCGGAACTAATCCAGTCATCTGGATTACCGATCTGAAGTCCTGAAAGGGCTGAGGTCAGTGCACTCTGTTGGTTGAGGATGGGAGCGGAGCAAGGCGATCCATGGGAAGGATCAGCACGGATCTTGTGTATCGGCAAATTCCGTGATGAGTTGAACTTTGGTTCAACTTGAGTACCATCCATCCTTTTACCCAGCTCCTGAGAAAACCACCCACTGCAATTATCACGGGTGGCTTGCCACTGGCTAGAAGTGCCCAAGACGGGGAGTCTTCTATTTTTGGAATGATGGGGACTCTGACAACCGAAAATATAAAAAAGCAAACGCCTTTCCTTGTCCGGTTTTGCTGCTTCCATTTCGTGCCAATCATGATCTTACCCTGCACACCAAACTTTTGGCACACTTTAAAGAATATAAGGAGTTTCTCACGGGCTGCGGCTTTGTTCTTCCTTGCAACCCACCATCCCGTCCAGTTGTACACTGCTCAACTTTGAGGAAACGTGAGATCGACCATCCTCTCTGCATGTATACCACCAGCCTTCTTATTGAAATCCCCCACACATCTATTTAATATGTACCCAGACGCGTTGCCTCCGTCACAAAGACAAGTTCGCCGGGTAGCAAGACGATGACGAGCAGCAGTGATTCTCAGTTGAAATCAACGGGCGCAAAACGCAAGCGGGGTGACTCGGATACCGAGGATCTTTCCCAGGAAGGGCGAGGCATCCGCTTTCATGAGATTCCGAAGAGCGGTAAGTTTTTCTGCCACAGTAGTTTTTGACTGCTATAATAAGTGTCTCGCCAGTGGGAAAGATTTTATCCTCATTCGATGAAGCTGTGGCTCTAGCGTCCCAGACCGTCCGCGACCAACTAATTCCCCAGGGTTTGTCCTTACATGACTTCGGTAATTGTGCTCAATGTGTCTATAGTCCAAGAGGCCGTCGACAGTGAAATAAGCGCTTTGCAAAGCGCAATGCAGAAAGCCAAGGAACTTCGGCTCCAGAATAAACTGCGTAAGTAATGATCCCTGTATCCACGAGAACATCCGTGCGAGATCCATTTCAGTGATGTCTGACGGCGCCGCGAAAACGGCGTTCATCCGAGATATGGAAGTCTCCCTTGCGGACGGTAAGCGGTTTGAATCCTCAAACTCAAAACGTTTTCTATTTCAATTACAGCACGTCAACAGGCCGAGACATTCACTACGGAACGCGATGAAGCCAGGCGCGTCCTTTTAGAAACTCAAGCCCAATCAGAACGCTGTGAGTATATTTCTTTCGTTAACATAAATATGCGTTCTCATCTCTCTTCTCCCTTCGAATTTCAAGGGGTTTCCGAAAATCGTCGGCTCAAGAATGACAACGAACAACTGGAGAAGGATGTCGCTGCCCTCAGGAAACAACTCGAAAAAGCGAGGCACGAACTTGCTATTGGTGATTCTAAACTCTTGAAAGATGTTGGATTGCCAACCAAACTCGGTTACAGAAAAGAAAAACGCTTCTAAGGCGGTGGCCAAAGCTAACAGATCCGAAAAGGGCCTGGTGGCTCTCCACAGCAATATGGCCCAGCTGCTGAGCTCGTCGACGTTTGAGCTTAAGATGTTGCAAAAAGACTCCTAGAGTACATATTCTCGTATGTTTATGTCTATATATAAGGGATTGTTGTGCACAGCACAAGTTCAACGTAGCCATCCTGGCCGACAGATACTCACCGGGAAGTCCAACAGAATCTCAACTTGCGGGAGATCGGATGGCTACGCTCATGCCCCAACTCAAGCTGGAATCTAAATCAAGTCCTTAGCACTAAAGCCCCGCCATGCTTTTCTATCCATCTACTAGTTTCCATTCTCCCGCAACGGAGCGACCAAAAGTGTTGATGTTGTGGCAGCTGATGTTAGATCTACCTCATATTTCCGGTAGATGTCTTTCATGCGTCTCGAGGTCGCCATTGTGGCATTTAAATTTGGAGATGCAGTGATCCAGTTGAAAAAAGCGCGACATTAAGAACGAGGTTGCTAGGGCTGCGGGAAACAGAATACGGCCTCTGGAAATATTTTGCGCATTTTGAGAGAGAAAAATAACAGTGATACGAGCGGAGATCGGCTAGATAAGATTAGATTGTGAGTATCATAATTTCCTTGAACTTGCAAAACCGCAAACCAATATTTCACCGTTTATATCTTTCTAGATTTGGTTGTAGCAAGATTATTTAGGAGACCGGTTCTCACGAGTAGCTGGATCTGTAAGCGCTCTAATTCAGCTTGGGAATGAAGATCGGCGACGATGACCGATACCCGAAGCCAGTTTTGTCGTGTATATAACTGTGGGGCCAGTGCGTCTCACCATAAACCACAATGTCTAACCCGTTCCCTACAAGAAAACTTGGCTCAAATGGCCCGTCGGTCAGTGCGATCGGTTTGGGAGCCGGAGGTAAGTGATGGTGGCACACCTTCGAATTGCATCCGCGATGCGACAAGCACCAATCTGATATATGCGTCCTCTCAGGAATATCCGGCGCGTTTTATGGCAAAGCGGACAAGGCGGAGACATTCGATATGCTGACATATGCCGCCGACCGCGGTGTGACGTTCTGGGATACTGCGGACTACTATGGAGTCTGTAAGTACTGCAAATCGTGATCGAGGGCGACATAGCTAACCTGATCTTTGCAGCAGAGCAAATCATTGGGGAGTGGTTCGCCTCGACCGGACGTCGCTCCGAAATATTTCTCGCGACCAAGTTCGGGGCAGCCGACCTCAGGGAGGGGCCGACCAAGGGCCAAATTTGCAGCGAGCCGTCTTACATCAAGCAGGCGTTCCAGAGATCTTTGAAGATGCTCCAGACTGACCACGTAGATCTGTATTACCAGGTACGCCTGAAGAGATGGTACTTTTTCTAGGTGACGCTAATTTTAGAGCATTATGACAAATAGCATCGAGTTGATCCCGCCGTACCAATTGAGGTCGTGATCGAGACGCTGCGTCCATTCGTCGAAAGCGGGCAGATCAAGTGGCTGGGCCTCAGCGAATGCAGCGCCGCTACCCTGCGGAGAGCGAAAGCCGTCCCTGGCCTCGGCGAGAAAATCGTCGCCGTGCAGATGGAATACAGTCCCTTCGAGCTCATGATCGAGACCAGTGGCTTTCTGAACGTGGCAAATGAACTGGGAGTGAGCGTTGTAGCGTATTCGCCCTTGGGCCGAGGCCTCATCACCGGCAGGTACGATTGAAACTCCCTACTTCCTTTGTCGCAGGTCACTGAGATTGAAAATAATTAGATACCGAAGCCCGGAAGATTTGGAAGCAGGCGACATGCGGCGACTCCTCCCACGTTTCTCAAGCGAGAACTTTTCAAAGAACCTGGCCCTCGTCGCGCATTTCGAAACACTGGGCACCAAGTACGGGGCTACGCCCGGTCAGATCGCCCTTGCGTGGATCCTGGCCCAGCACCCCAACTGTAGGCCCTCTCCGCTTGCTGCAAACAGCCACTGATACGCAGACAGTTGTTCCGATCCCCGGTACAAAGGCCGTTGCCCGCCTCGAGGAAAACGCGCACAGTGCAGAGATTAACTTGTCGCCGGAGGATGTGGAGGCCATCCGCAAACGGGTCGAAGAAGCGGATGTCCATGGCGCGCGCAACATAAATCTCCCGCAGGGCGACTGCATTGAGTTAGCGGACTGGAAGGACGGCAGTAAACAGTAACTTGTATAATACACAACTACATACACAATTTAATCTAGATGACGTGTCAAGCAGGGCTTGGCGAGCGTTTGGGTGCGTATCGCGGCAGCGACTCGATCGGCTTGGAGATGAGGTAGCCTGTGTGGGGACAATGAGAGATGAACCGCAAGACGCAAGAGCGACGTTACCTTTCAAACCCGCTGCCCTTTCTCCCTGGACCCCAAAACCATAGCCGATTTTGGCTTCGCCTTGTGGCTTCTCCGCGTCCCCTTTGAACACACTCGACACGAAGGACGGCGCCGCGGACGCGACTGGACGGATATCCACTCCAGCTACATGTGTCGGGAGGGCGCTCTTGGCGTGGTCGCGCCACGAGGTGACAGAGCGCTTCGCTTTGGCCGAATCATGGAAAATGAGGCCAGCCAGGATGTTGAGACATCCGATTGAGAAGAGGAAAAATGCCGAGACGAGGGAGAATTCGTCGACGTGGTGGGAGAGGATGGCCGCTCCAAGACTATGCGTTGTCGTTAGCAGGGCGGCCCATCAAGTATCAAAGAAAACATACAGGCATTGTACAATACCAAGTGGCCCCAATCCAAAGTCCTTGCCAAGGATAGGCTAATGAGAGATTTAGCACTTATGCCATCTGATTGTCGATGGATTGATACTAACAAAGAAGCGGTTGAAGAACGCGGAGGGCCAGCCAAACTCGGAGAGAAGGAGGACGATAACTTGGAAGATGATCAATAGACGATTGACCACCGCCCAAAACACGCCTGCAGGCTGATTTGGGACCGTGCTGCCGCTATTAGCAGAGTCAGATGTCAAGAATCAACAGGCTACTTGAAAGAACGCACATAATGTAGTCAGCATGGAGAATATCTTCTGCGGTAGTGTTCGTGGTGACAGTGGCAGCTTTGCCTCCTTGGAAGCGATCGACAGCCTGCACGTCGCGGACGAGGGTGAAAATGCTGCTCGAAAAGACCAGCAGTAGTCCGATGACCTGTAACAGTATTCAATCAGTCTGGTTCGTATGGATATTTGCAGCAGCTCACACTCAGAATGCGGAGGCCATTCAATCCGATGAAAGTGTCTTTGGACCAACACCGGTTAGCTGGGCCAAAAATGAAGACGGAAGACGTACATGCGCGTGGGGGGAGCATTTAGGGTTGGATACAGTTGGCGTGCGTGAAGAGAACTATGAAGAGAACTAGGCGATACAGAAGAACGTGGAAGAGGTGCACCAGCACAGAGAGACGTGAATGAGCGTGAAAGGAAACCGGAACTTGCAAAACGATCGTGAGGGATGAGGTGAATGAAGAGAACCTCTGTGGCCACACTATATAAAGCGTCGGAAGAGCGGCTCGGCGTCAGGGTCTTCAAGAGAGCCGTCATAATAAAACTGCTCATTGTTCGCAAAGCCTTGTCACTTGTGACTCGTATCCTCTTTTGGACAAAAAAAACTTGAAGAACAATACGCCTCGAGGCCTGGAGGAGGTATCCGTTGGGTATCCGCGTGTATTCTTCGCCGCCAAGGCGACACGTTGAAACGTCCGAGTGAACAAGCAGTCGCGCTGGCAGAGCGGCGAAGTTGACAAGGGAAAGACCCTTGCTCATTTGCACATCGTTAATAACTATTGGAGGAGTATTATTGAAAGCAAACGGGGTGTCCTAGGACCTATAGCATAGGGAATCGTGAGCAGCGAATGCGTGGACGTGTTGGGAAGATGGGAAGAACGGCGCATGCGTCGTAAGCCTAACACGACCACACACCCGCCAAGCGCCCAAGGCGCGTCATTTCGGATTTTGAACGCGAGCATGTTTTATATCATATATACTTATTGAGTATTGGTATTATGTCCATTGTACATCTGTATTGAGTGCTGAAGCTCGGATGAGAGATCTACGATTTACAGCGTGCGCCCTGCGCTCATGAATTCCCAAACAAAGAAGCGAAGCCATTTACCACGGTCGACGGGTCAAGGCCAGCTGCAAGAGTGCTCGGATCGAACCCGCCCGCCAGCGTGCTGGGGTCAAAGTTCCCCAACGTGCTCCGGATCGAACGCCGGTGGCGACGAGTTGCCCGTATCGATAAAGGTCGTCTGTGTACCAAACGGCGAGCCCGAGTTCTGGCCCTGCTGGTCCTGGTATGCATGCCACAGCTTTCCAGCAGCATGCAGCCCCATGCTCAAGGTTGAGGGTGTCGCGGGTGGTTGCCCTTGAGCGGAGGAGCCGCCACCACCTGCTGAAAATGTGCCGCCTGCCGCCGAGAACCCACCAAGCTGCGGCAGCGTCGAGCCAATCCTCGCAGACCCGACTGGCCGAAGGGATTTGCTCACGGTGGTGACGTCCACGGTCCATTCAGTAGGAATATCTGGAGATTTAGTCAGAGAAATTTGAACGAGGTTTTTATCACGAAGACAACTTACTCCAAGACGCTGATGCATCACCGTATGCAACATAATATTGGCCCGCCGCATGTGGGCTGAGGGCGAGGAACTGAAGCGACTATTAGGACAAAAAATAGCACGACAAATGAAAGGCGCCGACCGCGATCCCCTTCCGCCGTGCATTCTCGGCAGAGTTTCGAATCATTGCATCCACCGCAGGATAATGCGTCGCCACATCAAATGTGACATTGCCGTCCGAGTACAGCACGACAAACGATCCGTGCACGCCTAGCGCGACGTTTGTAGGGAGACCTTTCTTCATGCGGCCGAGGATATCGCTCTCAAGGACAGGCGGAAGATTTTGCCAGCTGAAACCAGATGGCGAGATTGTAAAGTAGCTCGCGTTCGGCCCAAAGACTGTACGAGTGCAATGCTCTCCATTCTGCGCAATATTGCGCATGTACTCCGCTAGCTTGGTATAGCTGGGGCCAAGGAAGAGCTCTGCAGTCGGTTTAGTATTTAGAAACTTGACGCGACAAGACGGAGACACGCACCCTCGTAATAATCCTCACCCTTCACTGTTTTCCAGGACATACTGAATCGGCCGGGTTCCATAGGAAATGCCACATCGTAGGGAAACTTGTTAGCCTGGGGATGGTTTGGATCCTCGAGAATCAGTCGCAGGGGCTCAGGTAGCGTGTTATTGTCACTCCTGCAGCGATTGAGTGCGATCCGGATTCATGCTATTGTTGTGTACTGACCAAGCCCAGATAGAGTCCGACTTTGCAAAGAACGCGCCGTTAGGGCCAAACGAGAAATGGCAGTCCATTGGATGGACGCGGAGGCAGATGTGAGGAATAAAAAGGAGGTCCAGGCTGTGGACCGGCACGCGTTGTCCCTGTCGCGTGCGTTGACAGGATAAATGCAATAGGGGGGTGACATCGATTAGCTAGTTCTATTCTTGACAGATAGGATAATTTTGGTTCAAGTTCGTCGAGAACGACTCGGAGTGGGAGTACTAGTGCTCGAGATCTTCAAGTGAACAACGGAGTGGACGAGAGACCCCCGGGTAAAGCAACGAGCAAGGACTTGTCTGGGGCCTCAGCGAGGATATTTGCCAGGATGATTTCTCCATCCGCGACTCGGTGCGAACAGACGGTACCTCGGTGTTGACGTTCCAAATGAAGTGACAAGCGTGGCTGTGAGCAACGCGAAATCATATGTCAACAAACATCTTGCTTTCGTTCCACCATGTACAATTTCCTTACCACTTGGGTGGCCCTGGTACAGTAACGCATCTGCTAAACTTTCGCTCAAGTCCAAGTCGGGGAAGAGGGTTGTTCACCTCAACAACGTTTATTCAACCTTTCAACCTGATTCAAATTTGACCCGCCGCTCCAACATTGCCGGACTTTACAAAGCAGCTTTCCCTGATCTTGCCGCATGGCTAGGTTCATCTGCGCTCTATCGCGATCCACGACAGCTGCCAGGCAGGCCTCGAACACCGCCATGATCCGGGGCCGATGCAACACGTTGCGTCTGTCGAGTCAAAAGCACCGCAGGGAGGCTCCTGGTCATTTTACCCTAACCGCGAACGACCTACCATGGACTGCCAAATTTCTTTCGGGCCCAACAACGCGTATTTCGTGAAATCCGACACATGGCGGGCCTGGTATGCCGTCTGTAAACGTCTAGACTCTTGCTGTTCATCCGTGACGAAATAGGAGCGACAATAACACCCTCCCCGAGACCTTGCGACGTGTTCTCGAAGACCCGAACCATCCCGAATACTGCCAATTTCCGTACGACGTAGCCATGGCCATGGAGCCCGGCGTCTATTCTATGTGGTATCAGGGAAAGAATGATGTGCAGTTCTACGAACGTCAGTGCTTTCGTATACATAAGTACCAGTGCGGCGTGCTGAAATGCGCCGCGCATCTAGCGGAACATCTGGGCCCGCATTACGCCAAACTCGCCGCTTTCATGGTTAGCAAAACCACGCGGACAGTGTTCGGGCCGTACCACAGCTACTTCTCGACTTCGGACGCGGGCCTCAGCTGGCAGAATCTCCCACCGACCCTCGAGACGGACATCATGAATCGCCTGAAGCTCGGTCGCCCGCACACCGTCGCTCTCGGTGTCAAGGGCGCGTGGGTATCACTGTACGACGACAGTGTACTCTCGCACAACCTGCAGGGACAGTACCCCGGGCTGCAGCCGTTCTTGGATAACGCAGAGGAGCGCAACAAGCGCAACTCCATCACGTACGTCGCGCTGAGCCCGTATACCGCGGGCCACTTTTTTGTCGCTTTTGGAGACGGGTCGGCGCAGTGGGATCTTCCGAAGGAGATGCACGTTGACGTGGAGACTGTGGCTAAAACTCTGCGCCCGCTCCCTGCTGCTGCAAGACCGCAAGCCGACTCGATGCTCCAAGCTACACTGAATTTCCAAGTTGCGGCGCATGCGAATATGGCGATGAACAATCTGTTGTTCCACCACAGCTGGTGAAAGATGGGGCATGACTGACTGTGTTACACATATACAGAAGTCTAGATGCCTGAAGTTATCTGCGTTTTACTCTTTCGAGCTGAGGGTCTGAAGGATGGTTGAATTTTCAACTCGCATCAACGTGATCGGAGCAATATTAAGATTGAAATTTTGAGAGCACCAAAATCCCGGCCCTAATGCCTGTTCTCTCACAGCAACACTTTCGTGTATTCAACATGCCTTAACTAGAATTATATCAGGACAACGACAAGCTGCTCCAATACGCGACGACGATACATCTCCCTTCGAATCAATCATCGATACCAACAGGGAAGTCGAAAACACCCGTAGGATCAAGTTTCTCTTTGAGCGCAAGCAAGCGTGGGTAGTGCGAACCATAGTAGCGTTTTTTATCTGAGGACAACGTCAATTTGTGAGTCAGAATAGAATAGTTCAAATTGAACTTGAGAAGTTGAAAAGTGAATGAAAAGATACATACAATCAACCAACTTATCCTCCATATAATTCGTATACGCGCCGTAGTCCCAGTCCTTCGGGCTGTTCGAGGTTATCCCGTCAACTAGGTCTGTTTATTGAGCGATGTGTAAGTACTGTATGCCGAGCAGAAAAGGATCAAATGATTTTATCCTACCGTCGAGGAACGTGAACCCGAAATCCGGATACGGCGGGGCGTTGTTGAACGAAGACGCATAGAATTGAATCGTGAACAACGAGCTGCGGTGCACAAACGCTGTTTCGTCCGTTGGGACGGAGTTGATTTTGGAGTTTGAGCCGCCGTAGAGCTCGACCTGGAAGAACCAGCTCTGGAAAATGGCGTTAATAAACGGACCGAAAGTAATGGGTTCAGATACGCACGGTGTTGGAAGTGAACCCCTCGTGTGCAAGACCGTTCATAAACGCCGTCCGCGCCGCTTTATTCATTGGAGAGGCCTGCGGGGTCATGAGCGACTTTGCGTAAACTGACGAACAACTTGTCAGCAATAAAGACGGTTGAAATTTTAACTGAATCGTACAAGTATCAGTGTAGTCCGGTGCGGTGCTCGTATTCAATGTGCTCCCGGCCAGGAATTCCACACTCCCTATCCAATCGTTGGGGGTCAAGGTAACAGCGTTCAAAGGCGGCATCGCAGCGAGGAAAGGCGCAACCGTGCCTAAAGAAATTGAATTCTACGTTTCCCTCAATTTCATAAATGGAAAAACTACCATTCAACAAGCTAGGGTCGCCGTGCCACGCGCCGGTTAGCCCGAACGACACGTTACCCGCAATTGCGCCTCGCGTCAAAACGATCTCTGCTCCAAATTCCTGAGGCAGGTCGGGCTCGATGACGAACTTCTGGAAGGTGTCCAGCGCGGTTGCCGCAGATGCGACGTCGAGTTGCCAGTTGTACTGGAAAACAATTACCGAGGCGGGCGCAGTGAAGACGGAGAATTCGATGGAGGTGGTTATTCCGAACGAGGGTCCAGCGCCGCGCATTGCCTGCTCAAAAGTTGCAATGAAAGAATGGGATTACTCGATTCAACGGACCCAGAAGAGTTCAGGATTCACGTCCTTTGAGGCCTTGGTAATAGTTCCGTTGGCAAGGACCAAATCTGGGTAATACTCGAGGATCAGAAAACGCAAGAATCATTTTGAACATAAAACGAACTGATAGCCAGAATATTGTCCAGCGTCAGGCCCCACATTCTTGAGGTAAAAGCCATACCCGCCGTATGCTTCAACTCGAGTCAATGAAATGAACTTGAAAGCAATAAATTACGCACATGCGTGTCCGCCCAAGCCAACCTAAAAGTGAGCGTAACCGCGTCGATCAAACACGCAAATTAGGACTAACGCACATATGGGCATGTTCTGACGAGCGAGTGGAGGGAGGTGAGCGAGCGGAATAAACACGGAATCAGGAGACATTCCGTACCCGTGGGGCATCGCAAAACCATACTCATTCAAAGCCAACGCCACATCTCCCAGCCTGTTTCCGGTCTCGATGACGGCCGTTTTAGTCGAAGGGTTGACAGTCACGTTCGTGAACTTGGCCATGTCAATAACAAGCGTTCCGTTTTCCCCTCCCAGGCCGTTCGCAATATAGCTATGCTGGTGTGGCCTTGATAAATAAGAGATGAAGCAGACTCAGATAATTCGCGCACCCCTCCGCTACGCGCACTGACACGCAGGTGGTGAGCCTTGCCAATTTTGACGATGTCCGCGAGCTCGTGTACGGTCTCGGGGTAGACAACTGCTACAGGCTCCAGCGTGAAGCGCAGATTGACTTGACGAGGCCTCAATAAACTTGGTGAACATGGTCTAGGGACAACTCACAAGGCCTGCTCGCATTTGCATACCCCGGATCGCCGGGAAAGAACGAAGTTACGCCAGGAAGAGCGAGCTCACTTCGCAGCTCGCTTGCGGCGGAGAACGTCGCAGAGCTCAAGACCAGGAGTGCCAATGGAATGGCGCGACGCACGAACATAGTTGTGGTCGAATACGGAGTCCGTTTGAAACTAGAAAGGTCGGCAGCGAGGTCACTTGAGCTGCTGCATCAATCAGGGCGCAGGTTCTTGATACGCGTACAAACGACGCAGAGGCGGGGTATTGGCGGGCCGGTAGGACTCGGGAGCATCAATGCCAGTCTGTCCTGCATGGCAGATCTACGACATGAAGGACGGGAGAAGGAGCAATAGGAAGCCCGACTTCCTTCATAGTGTAGCGTTTCTACCAAAGGTTCACAGGGTGTCACTCGTCGCCTCAATTGTAGTCGTTCATTCCTCGGCAATCACGAAAAAATTATCATAAAAGGCAATCCGGCAGTTGCCGGGCTGAATTTCTTTCCCCTATTTGGGTCCGAAATTGCCCCGTCACCTGCCATCTGGGCCAAAATCGTTCATTTACAGGCCAGTATCACCCGCCACCTGAACCTTCGGTCGAAACGTAAGTACACCTAGTCAAGCATGAATTGTTTGGCAATCAATGCGTCGAATAACATCACGTCATCAAATGTAAACAAGTCCATGATTTTCCGATTTCCCAGACACCAATGTACAAAATACAGACAAAAATACAGTAGTTAATACACGCATAATTTACCTACCGGAAGTACGAGAGTTCCAATGCGAGAGATTGAGCAAAACGCTCCACAGCAAATTCAGAGCCATCCAAAGAAATGATCCGCCAACCCGTCCTCGTATGTGTTCGCCTGCTTCTTAACCGCTTCAAGCGCAGCAAGCTTGCACTGCGGGGGTATACTCTTCGTCATTTCGTGATCCGCTGCGAGCTGGTCACGCATGACCGCCAATAACGCCAACACGTCGGCCGAGCTCATTGCATTGATCTTCTTCGACGCGGCCGCAAAGCTCCAGCGCTCCCCAAAAACCGCCGCACACCGCCGATTCCCCGTCGTGCATCCGTCTGCACACTCAAATTTGGGCGGGTTACGCCGCAGACGCTCCCACAGGCTTACGAGGGACCAGTGGCCGGAAAGCAGGCGCATGACCTGTGCATTGCTGAGTTTGGGGTCAGTCTGGAACTGCGTCGCGCCGCGCTCGGTGACAGTCGTCTGTTGGGCGATCATGCCCTGAATATGGTAGTAGTACGCAATGCCGCGCAGGCGCGGCAGCTCATGTGCATCCGCTACGAGGATCGCGGGCACGCATGGCGCGTCGCCGCGGCGGATACGCGCGGCCCACTGCGTAATGGTGGTCTCGAGCAGCGCGTCGTTTCGCGTGCGGATGGCGCAGTCGATGATGCGCTTGAACATGGCCGAAGATGAGCTCGAGATGAACGCCTCGTCGACGGAGACTGTACGGAGAATGGCGTCTTTGGCCCAGGACTCGAGCGTGGCGCATCGATATTGACGAGAGATGGAGGCGATTAAGAGAAGGCGGT
Organism: Mycena venus; assembly: GCA_014462655.1. Taxonomy (NCBI): domain Eukaryota; kingdom Fungi; phylum Basidiomycota; class Agaricomycetes; order Agaricales; family Mycenaceae; genus Glaucomycena; species Glaucomycena venus. The sequence goes on along the minus strand of JACAZI010000039.1, from coordinate 663,846 downwards.
CCAGATCGTCGTGTCCGCGGGGTTGAGCAGCACGCTCCTGGGGGCTGACGGAACGATTGTAAGTGTTGTCCAGGAAGACGGAAAGCAGCTTACCTGGCGTACAAGGCCCATAAGAGGGCACGAAACTCATCCGCGTCGGCAATAAGTACTAGAGGGGCGCCCACACGATGCGTCTCCACAAGATGTCTCGCTAAAATGTCCTGCAATACAGGCGAAGCGTCCGAAAGTAACGATCCCTTGACCTACATACGATTAGGCTACGTAGGAGATGGAGGTTAGGAAAGCATTACTTTGAAGCGGGTATTTACGACGCGTACAACACAGTCTGCTGCCGCTTCGTGTCTGAAAAAACTCAGGATCGTCCTCCACAGGTCCTGCAGACGCTAAGCAATCTATGTCGCTGTACCCGCCAGTGTCGATGGCCGAGTCCGTCCTCTGGCGTTTGCGGGGACGTGGTGGAGTGTCGTCGCGCGTCTCTCGAATTGTGCCTTGGTCTTGGATGATAAAACGGGGCGCCATTCTGGATTTATGACTTGAGGTCGTGGGTAGACGGAGTCTTTTGACTCGAGGGAAACAAAAGAACAAGGGCGGTGATTAAGATCGGTGACGGTGCGGCGTAGCAAGGCCCAAGACGAGATCACCGAGAAAACAAGACGTCGTTGGGCTACAATAACGTGTGGTTGCTGCCTGAGCCAGGCCCAAGCTGATGGGCAGTGGCAAGGTACGTGCACACAATGGCGGTACCGCGTTGTTGATGACTAGTTGGCTCATTTCCTTTTTTGGACTTCTCTCCCTTCGTGAAGTACTTACTGTAAAACGTTGATCGTGTTTTTTGGAGATACTTCCACGCATGGTAAATACAGCGGTGATAATACATTGTCCGTATGAATCTTCGAAATTTTAGTGGCGCCTCTCAAGCTAGCCCACCAAATACAATCAGCTTGGTGTTCATATACTCCTCGATGCCGTGCCCGCCCTCGCGCCCGAGCCCACTATTCAAAAGCGTTAGCAAAACGGAAGGAACGTCTCTATCGCACGCCGCTTACCTCTCCTTGACGCCCCCAAACGGTATAACGGCCTGGGAAATCAGGCCCGTGTTGCATCCCACCACTGCAAACGCATCACAGTTAACACCTGAAACAAATCATTGCGGTAAAGAAACTCACTCCCAACCTCGAGCTTCTCCGCGACACGCCACACACGACCCACATCGCGCGAGAAGAAGTATCCCGCGAGCCCGACGTCCGTGCTGTTCGCGAGCTTGATCACCTCCTCCTCCGTCTCGAATTTGATCAGTGCCGCGAGAGGCCCGAACGTCTCTTCGCTGTTGATGCGTGCCGTAGCGGGGACGTCGCACAGGACCGTCGGATTGAAGAACGCAGTACCGGGGACACTCTTGCCGCCGACGAGGACTTGCGCACCGAGGGCGACCGCATCGTCAACGTGCGCCTGCACCTTCTCGAGCGCGCGCGTGTGGATGAGCGGGCCGTGAGTGCTAAGGAAGGTCAGCGTCTTTCGCTGTCACTACACTGAGAGGACCCACGTAGACTCGTCGAGGCCGTTCCCGATCTTGAATGCGGCGACCTTCTCCACGAGGCGGGAAGCGAATTCGGCGTAGACAGAAGACTGGACGTAGATGCGGTTCGCGCAGACGCACGTCTGGAGGGGAATGGTGATTTATAAAGTTCTACTACGTTTCAGAATACGAACCTGTCCCGTGCCTCTGAACTTGCAGACGATGGCGGCTGAGTGCCACCTTAGCATCCATAAATGTGCGGAAAATCATTGCATACCTGCAACCGCTTCGTCGATGTTGGCGTCCCCGAAAACAATGAAAGGTGCATTGCCGCCCGCCTCAAGAGACACTCTAACATTTTCGACCGTTCAGTGATCGCGTACCTTAGCGAAGCAAGAGCAAACGAACTTTTTGAGGGTAGATGCCGCCATTCCCGCCAGCAGTTTTGCCACAGGAGTAGAGCCGGTGAAGGTTACCTTCTTGACGATCTTGCTCTCGCACATTTCCTTTCCGACCTCGCCCACGTTCTTCAGGGTGGTTACAACGTTGATTACACCGTCAGGAACGCCAGCGCGACGGGCAAGCTACGAACGCTCAGCCCCGATCGCCTGAAAACAATAAAATATTACCGACCTCGACAAGGGCGAGGCACGAGAACGGTGTCTCTGGTGGTGGCTTGATAACACTCGTACAGCCCGCTGCGAGCGCAGCCCCAAGCTTCCGCGTTATCATGGCCGAGGGGAAGTTCCATGGTGTTAAGATTGACCTAAAGGAGTTCAGGCGTCCTAATCAAGTTTCTGGCCTGGGCAATTCAAATATACCTACACGACACCTAAGGCGGATGAGGATTTTCAGCGGGAAGTGTCACGGGGCACCCACCAATAGGCTGCTTAATGGTCACGTTGCGTACATTCGGAAGAGCAGAAGGGATGTGTTCTATGGGACCTCAGAGAAAATCGTTGTTTTTATTGTTGGGGACGCACCGCCGTACGTGCGGACGGCTTCCCCAGCTGTGCGCAAAAATATTAATGACGAAAGCCGGTAAGAATTGGCTGCATACCAAACCACTGAGAAGAAGTTCAGAAAATTTGGCTTATTGACGTCATTACTTTCGTACCTCGATGAAGGATGCGCTGTACGTGTTTTCGCCCTATGCCCGCGGTTAGCGTGCGTGCCGGAGTACAAGTAACGTCAACTGGACCTTTGCCTCCGTCAGGGTCTTGCCATTTTCAAGAGTCTGCGAAGAAACTAAGTTGACCAGTATTCAAGCAAAGACGTCAACGAACAATCAGTCGTGATAAATCGTCATGGTGCTCTTGCATGAGAGCAAACAACTTCATGAGAATATCATGCCGGTGCTACAAGATATCGTTGGCATATTATTTCGCGAACCGAGAGAGAGGACTTACTTTGGCTGTTGTTTTGCTCCATTGCGGAAGGGCTTTGGATGCAGCGTCGATGGCCTGGGTGCCGTCATGTAGCGTAGTCGGTCGTATAGGTCATGGCTTCGTACCTCTTTCGTCTCGGCAAGGCCCATTTCTGGGACGGTTCCCAGCTCCTCGAGAGTTGCGGGATCTGAAAACTTTCAACGCGAATCCTTTTGGACATGGCACCAATCGCACTCTGCACAATGATTTTCTCGCCGCTCTTCGCGTCTACCCATTTACCGTCGATGAAGGCCTAGGTTCAAAAGTGGGAAGTAAACAAAAGACAGTTTCAAAACCCTAACCTGAGTCTTGACGAGGGAAAAGTCCTTCAAACCAAAGACAGACGCTTGAGCACTGGCCATTCTGCGGAATTGTATGGGTCGAGAAGGGATTCTCAGCAGCAGGGTGCTAGGGCGTAAGAGTGGGAGCCACATCTTGACCAATTAGCGCGAACGGTATAAAAGCGGCCGGGATCCGGGACTCCGAAGAGCCTGAGTGCAGGATGAACTTCACTCCGAAAATGGCAACTGACTCCCGTGGGAATGATATCGGCTTTCACCGATTTATGGGGTTTATGATTGGATCAGCTGGGTATTATCTGCCAGTGGCTGTACGGTTATCTGCCACGGCTGCTTGTAGTTTCATCTCCTCGTACTTTTAATTCGCAAAAATAATACCACAGATATATCAACGAAAATAGAGAAGATCTACCTGTTCAGAATTCTTAAATATGGCTCAAGTACCTCACGGCGAGTCGATGGCAGATAATGGCGCATGGCAGATAATTTTCTCACGCCATGGTTATCTGCCATCCACACTGACATCCACGACGTTCAGCTCATCTACGGCCCTCTGGCCTTGGAACTCTCTGTTTGCACTCTTGGAGAGGTCAAGATACCTCTCCCTTTGTCTCTTGCACCATTGGCCACGGCATTCGCCAGGGAATCCACTTAATTGACAGGCAAAGGAGTTGGACGATATCTGCCCAGAATCCTTGCCAGCAAACCGAAATTGCGGTCAAATGTTGAAGGATTTACTACCTCTCTCGAGTATCACCTTCTTCTGCTTAAACCTGGGCTTCCATGTGCAACAACTGTGCCTTTCTTCTTGTTTCCGGCTTTCATGCTTCAACACCTTGAATGATGCAATGCACGCGGCGGCATCATGCCATTTCTTGAACAGATTATTGCTTTTGGGGTGTATGTCATTCATTCCCGTGCATCTACCACTTATCCTTCACTTTCTACGATAGGCATATTTGATTTTCGTGCCCACCATATGCGCCCATTTCACCATCATGAATGGCGTCCTGACGCAAATCGAAAGCACAAGATGGACCAAACGGTGACTGTGGCGGCACGGCACATCTTTACCCTCTTTTTTGACCCGCCCACATTGTCACTGACTGACTGCAGCATCTAGCACGACCCTCTTACCTCACACTTGGTTGGGACCTCCGCTACTTCAGACTACACAAGGGCCTTGTTTTCGATTTGTTCTGTTGAATCTTCAGCACAATTCCCCAGGCGAAACCCTGTTGTTTCCTTTGCTCACATGTGGAAACCAGTCCTTGCCATGCCCGCCACCCTCTGAATGAGTCTATCGGGCCTTCAATTTACAATTGCTACGTCCCACGACCTGCTGGATCTTTTCCATGTCGCTACCGGCACTTTACGAGTATGTATGGTGATGTACACGGCCTCGGAGTTCATCTCAAGGTTTATGTTCTCTTCATGTTGGCTCGTACATATTTTAATTACTTCGCACCCTGTTTCTATCACAATTCAATCAAAATAATCTAAATTGACCTTTTGCTCAATCTATTCAAATGAAAGTCGGTGTCCTACCAAGTGTTCTTGAATCCTCCCTCCCTCCTTCCTTTTCGATTTCTTTTTGCGTTTTCTTCTCACGACACCCAGTACATCGGAAAAAAAACCATTTATGGCTCCTTCTAAGACGCGTTTGGAATTCGTGTCTGTATACGTACCCAGCCGTCTTGAATCTCACAAAAACACGGTGTAAGAGTACCAGAAACATTTCTTGACGCGTTTTATAGTCTGCGGGACGCGTTCATCTACGCGCCGATTCAACCAAATGGCGTTCAAGTTGGTTCCCTCTAATAACGATAGCATAATGTTGATAACGGAGGAAGACATAATGGCTCCTGGCCTAGAAGTGACGATCTGGACTGGAACCGAGATCCTGTGGCCCTTTCTCCGCAATCCAGGCAAGCCATAGTCTCTTTCAGTGACTTCCCATTTTTAAACCTTGTATGAAGGAAACTCGCCCATTTGTGCGGCCACTGTGCGCAGCTTCACACATATAGTATTGTTCAAGCCATTGCAAGAGTAGCCCAAAGCTGCAGTTCGTACTTCGCGGACCAAACATCAGCAGTTTCTCGATGCAATCTTGCATTTTGTCGCTATCCCTTGACCTCAGCTGCTCGAAAAAGCAGTAGAAACGATGCTCAACGAATGCGGATGCGACTTGTCAATTCCTGTTCTGGAGATGATCCACACAGCCAATAACGATAGTACGTGGACTTTCAAAGACATGATCATGTCGCTGTTCTTCGTTCTCCAATCCGTCCTCGAACATGTCAAGTCGGGCACGTTTCTGGGTCGCAATCGACCGCGCAGAGCGAGGCGAAAGACCTGGAAACCGCTAAGTGGCCGATGAATACCGCCGCGTTTTTCCCTGCAGGTCCCGAAGAGGCGATCGTGTCTTTCACCCGGCTTTATCGGTTGACGCAGGCCACGTCCATTCTGGAATTCATTCGCGTCGCTCCGCATTGCCCCTCGTTGGCGACCCCCGCCGTGAACAGCGCCGCCTTGTGGGAGGCCTTGTCGGACGAACTCAAGTGGGCTTCCGAGTCCCGACAGGCTCGATACGGACCCAACGGTCGCCGGAATTTCAGCATACAATTTTGAAAACCTGCCCCCTCCCTTTGTTTCCATCCGCCAGATCGCAATGCTAGTCCATGCTGTCGTATCCACCTTCATGCAAAGTCTTCGGCAGAACATTCAGTCCTCCGCCCTCATGCGTATGCGAGACGCGTACACGACGTGCTGCTGAAGGTCCTGATCGATCTCAAAAAGAGACCATCTAGATCGGACCTCGACACCTGGGGGGTTCGTCGTAGCCGGCATTGCTTTGTCTATTGTTACAACCCTTCCGAAGAATCATACCCAGAGGTCAACCACCCCACATCCTGTTCTCCTGGCCTACGCTGAGCTTAATAGTCAAGGTGGGCCTTCTCTAGCGTGTATTCGGTCATCTCCAGATTTAGCGAGTCGGTGGCGGAATGTTGCAATGCGACGTGCGACGTGACCAGCGAGTCTAGCGCGCAGAAGTTGCAGTATTGTGTACAGAGCCAGGTGATGCGCTACTGCTCCCGCTCGTGCCTGAAGGTGGCCTGGAAATACCACAAGCTCGTGTGCAAGAACCTCGGGACGCTGAAGAAAGAAGTTCTTCCGCGTGCTTCACGTGCGAAGTCGAAGAAAGGAGGGGATTCGTTCCAACCTTTTATGAAGCAGTTTGAGAAGGAGGCGTTGAAGCATCTCACCCTCGAGCGCATAACGGAGATCCATGCAGAACTTCTGCCGTTCCTTCACCTCCAAAATGCTGGGATGACGTATGAGTGCCTCGTATCAGCCATCAATTAAGTAGAAATCCGCTGAATCTTGCATCCCCATAGCCGCTCCGTCGCATAAGGCCAACCACTGTTGACAACGCCTACTCTGCCAAACCTGCCGTGTCTACATTTATTTCTATATATATATACATAGACAAATTTCAACCATGCGCATTCTATCTGTTCACCCGGCTTCAACCGTGTGAACTCGATCGGCATTCTGTCTAATGCCTGGTCAGATATCCAAACAAAGAAACTTGGAACATTGGCTCGAACAACCGGTAACGGCTACCGTTGGACATGTTGGTGATCTTCCATGGCGTAGCAATTGGAGCACTTCAACCGAGTACAAAAGAGTGCGGCATTTTTTATTTCAGCAATAAAGGTCGTACTGGCTGCGAGATACAGGGAGATACAACGGACTGCTTGATTCAAAAAGCTGGTGCAAAAGCAAGTTGGTTTGTGTGTGGTCCAGGCTGCCTTCTGATGCGCCACGCCACACTGTTATTTTGTTTCTTTCATTTGAGTTTGAACAACGTTTCACATGAATGCACTCACATAAACTGCCGACTTGCACCTAAGTATCATAAAGATGAATGATTTCTGCATGGGGAGTCTGCTCACATACCTCCCACACTGAGACAAATCGGAACCATCCTTCTGTACTCGACGAGTGCAGCCTGGACCTCCACATTTTTCAAGCTTGCTTTCGAGCATATCCTTTACTCCTTGCATCATCTGGCGCATTTGACTGTGTAGAGCTTGTGAGTATTCGTACCTCTGGAGCACAAAGGGACCAACGGATCGGCGGTGAGTAACGCTAAGCAGCGACCAGCGGTTTCGGACGCCAGTCTACCAGGAAATCTGCGTTCCCACGTCGGACAATGTTGCAGAAGAATCGCCTTGTCTTCCTCAGTGACCCCTTGGACGCCTTGTAAAAGAAGGATGGAGGACAAGAACTGGCCAATTTCCCCAACCTCATCGGCGTTCATCGTGCTGATTTTGTCAACGTAGCTGGCTACACGTTTAGCTTGCAGAGCAGCAAGACCTTCCCCGCAGGAGTACGAAGAAAGCGAATGAAGTATGGTCTGGAGAGGGGAGATGCTGTTGCAGACAAAAACAGATACAGAGAACAAGTTAGGACGTACGTGGTGGAGATGACATTTATGAGGGTGGTTACGGAACCTAAGGCCTCAGGTCTCTGTCTGAAGAGATCTACCAGTGCTGGCAGGTATTTGGCAGCAACCTCGCTAGAAATCCAGTCGTTTGTCTTCGCCTTTCAGTCCAGTGATTATACCTAGCATACGAGTATATTTTCATCTGGAAAGCCATTGGTTTGGTTTGGAGGATCCCGAGCTAGGAGAGAGTCAGTCAAATCGCGCGTTTGCGCCACCAAAGAGATCGAATCGGCGATGGAAATTTTGGAGAGTTAATACAGACCTGGGCTTTCAGACTGGCGCTCCCGCGCAGAGTCTGGACGGTCCCCATTCCCGTCGTCCAATACACCTACCCATGTCACAAGAGATTCAGGTGTAACATCCCAGAGTGAGTTCATGATGGTTCAAGTAGAAAGCACTCGTTCAGTGAGCGGCGAGCGGCACGAGGCAAATGTGAGACACGATCACGTGGCTCGACGCAGACGCGTTAGACAAAAGCTTTAAGCTGCGCGCGATCTTATGTTTATACTGTGGAATTCATCACAAGATAGGTTGAGTACCGGAAATACTTCGAGTTCAACCACGCGCTTGATAACAAATTGCTTTTTCTTACTGTAAGTCCGAAAGTGAAAGAAAAAAGGGAGGATGGCGGGTCCGATTTCTAATCTATGGGTACCAAGTCGTTTATTTCATACTACGTCTACCCCAGCACATAAATCGACGCCAAAATCGGAATTTCTGTTGCGGAGGATCTATTTACTTGATATCAGAAACAGTAGGGACGCGAAGTTGAAACCGAGAAATAGGAACCTTGTTGCCGGAGTTTCTCAGTTTTTGCCATTGGCCTGTCCGGGCTTCCCACCTGGGCCATTGACCCCGTTGATGCTTCGCTTTTGAGGGGCATTCGTTGAATTGGTGGCGGGCACACTTTGTCCTATGTATAGCATGTTACTTAGATGAAACCGGGAAAGCAATAATGGTGAGACCGTCACCGATCTACCTGCGGATACAGTTCCAGTATTAGTCGTTCTTCGTTGTTCGATGTGGGCGCTGATCTTGGAGATAACGGCCGCATTGATGGGATTAACAGGCGAAGAGTTCCCGTCGGCATCCCACGGCGTATGGATCGAGTGCATCACTTGGTTAATGAGCACCACCGCCGACATACCAAGGCGTTCGGACTCGTCAAGATCGAGAGGAAAGCCACGCGTGCACAACGCGGCATAATGCGCAATCAGAAGATCTTCGGAGACTTTGTGCTTTTGATAGAGCGCGATCCGATCCACAATCGACATGGGCATTTTCTCGAGCTCGCGCACAGCCAGCTTCTCGACCTCTGCAAATTGCCACTCGTGGCCGAGATGAAGAATGCAGGTCCAATCAGACACTGTAGTGTCGTAGAGGGAATAGGTACTGCGAGATGTCAGCATGAAATTTGGTAAAAGGAATCGAAAAACAAACGGATTGTAGAAAACCCAGAGAAACTTTTCGAAGTCCTTGGCGGCGACGCCCAAATTTATAGCAGTCAACTGCGAGGAACCTTGCCGAGGTTGACCAGGAGAGGGGGATGCAAGGAGACCTCGAAATTTGACGGAATCCCTCTCAAAAAAATAACGGTGTACCCGAAATTCGCGGTCTTCTGCCTGGTTGAATATAGCACGAGTGTGAGAACGAGGTAGCTCCGGTTCAAAGTCAACCTACAATGATGTGAAGGTCCCCTCCATCCAAGTAATACTTGTCGTGGGGTTTGACCCCCTGCAAAGTGGTTCGTGGGTCGGTCATCGGACCTGAGTCAGGGTGTCTGGGAATGGTCGAGTTGAGGAACGGGTAGGGACCCTGTTTCAGGGGCGGAGTTATTTAATGATACAGTGGCGCACCATGCCTCACTTCCAAGCGCCCATGGCGCTTGGGAGCGCCGAGCTAAAACCTCATTTTTGTCAAGAAAAAGAACTGTGAGACATCCGATTAGGAAATATGCCCAATTTAGGGTTAGAATGACCCATGTGCACCGCCTTACGTGTGTCTAAAAGAGGCCATTGCCAGTGGTGTGCAGAGTGTGAAGCGCCAGAACAAGATATCCGATATCCGTTTCAAGATTCGCGTAAGAGAATGCGATAAACATGCGGCGTTCAGCATGCAAGCCTACGTGTCGGGCCGTAAACGAAAGACCAGGGTCCTGGATTTCTGGTGACGAGATTGCTGGGGTGGCTTCCTCCGGGTGTCAAGTCTAGCTCATGCTAACTTACGACAGGAGCATTTGAACTGCGTTTTACTGACCCCACAAGTGCAGGACGCGACCAAAACGTGAGTCATTGGCCGATTTAAGATGACATGTTCATGAAGGGCATGGAGGCGTTATTTGAGGCCACACCACTGGCAGAAGTTCAGAGCTTGAGGTAGTTTGCGTGACAATGCGAGTTTTCCGTCGGAAGAGCCTGAGGCTGTCCCGGGACTCGTCCGGATCTTTCCCAGCCCAAATTCAGCTAAATGACGAATTCAGAATCGGAAGGAGTGATAAAAAAAGACCATTTGCAAGGGAATAATGCCAGAAGTTAATAACACCCGCCCGTTACGTCTAGCGCGGAAACGGCTTTATCCACCGATCACCCACTCCATTGTGTCTAACGCAAAACCGTAGCTGATACCACCTTCCACTCTTCAGCCGCGTCTAGCGCAGACCTACTAGTAACCGCCATGCCACATTGCCCATCACTGGACCTCCCCCTTCTCAAAACCTCCGCTTCGCCTATAGGCAAGGATCCGTTGCAATATTATGCCGAGAGCCACCGGAGGAGGAGAATGTCGCGGGGAGTGAGGAACGAAGTGTCACGGAGTGCAGCGCCGTGGTAGGGAGTAGAATGTCTACCGAAAATTAACAGAACTTATAACATTGCGAGGTCCAGAGAGTGAGAAAGAATGGAATGTGCCGTCGAGCATAGAAAGGAAAATCTTGTAAAACCTTGTCGGCATCTTAGCACACTGTTAAATCGAGGCCTTTCAGCGCGCCGCATCTAAATTTGAAACAGAACCGCCGCCGGAAATACTCAACGATGCACGCTCCCAACGTGCAGCTCATATTTACACCGGATACTCGAGCACCGGTACCGCCCTCCTTGTATGGATTGCTACTACTCTTGCCGCCTTTGGGCTTGTCGACCTCGGTCCTTGGCCCTGAGCTTTTGCGACTGAAATATGACCAGAGCCAACCCAAGGATCCATATCTACCGTCCATCAACCTAGGAGTGTGGGCTGCTGCTAGCCGTGTCATAAGACGACGCCAAGGATGATTGACCTAAAGGACAAGCCTTGTTCAAAACAACGTGATGAGAGCCGGGTGATCGCGCGAAGGGGTTGGCCCTGTAACAGAACTTAGAGACCAGAGACGAGGGAGACGGTCTTGAAGCGCCCGGGGTGCACTTGTCGATCTTTTCCTTCGCGGGAGGCCCAATAATATCTCGTAGAAAGTCGACTTGAGCTTGGGCTTGGCTGAAGGGCTGAGCTGGAACGCGCGCCGGCATCCCCGCGGGCGCCTTGGGCTTGGTCTTGCCGGTGCAGCTGAAGATACGCGTGACATTGAGGGCGAAGGACTTGACCGGACACGGTGGAGGTTCGAAGAAGCCGGGGACTTTGTTCTGGCCTTCTTCGCACGTGACGCCGGTGGTGAGAGGTGTCTTTCAGGCCTCCTTGGGAAGCAAGTTGCGGCGCACCTATGCTGCGCCGCTGCGGTCCAGTTTCTATGCAAAAGAAAAAAAAAAATGAGTGAGCTGGGCACAGACGGCAAATAGAGGTATATACTCACACGCCACGGAAAAACGCGGGCGCTTTCGCCTGACTGATAGTGAGACGCCAGCGCCGATCCTTTGCAAGCAAACTCCAGATAAGATCTTGTGCCACTGGGTCGACGCCGTCTTCGGTCCTGAACTCGACGGAATCGAAGGCGTATGCGGCGTGGACTTGCGCGACGTTGTCTGCCTCGTCACCGAAAGGGAGCCGCCCGGCAAGCATCTTGAACATCAGGAGCCCCAGTGCCCATATGTCAGCATCAAGGGAATAATCCGTCCCTGCATGTGGTGCTGGAGAGATCCAATGAAGGGCCCCACAACTTTCTGGGGTGGTACAGGCGTAATCCTCAGAAAGCTTGAAGAACGAGCCACTATCCACCTCGGGATCGATGTCGAAGCAGACTTCGCAAGGCGTTTCCTCCTCGTTGCCGGCCATCAACATGGTGCGGAAGGGTTTCGAGATCTTGAGCACAAGAATGATTGCTTACAGTAACGAGGCAAAAGTTCCCTGTGTTCGACCAGCTCGCCTCAAGAGAGAGAAATGACTTAAGAGCATCAGGGAGCGCCGAGATAGCCCTGAGTATACCCTGTTCTTGTTCAATATCCGCAGATTGACCGTACTTCTTCACCTGCATAAAGGCATTGGGTCGCCTTCTCGCGCATGGAATAAACTGAGCGGGTCGCACCACGACCGATGAGGCGGAGCTGCTCAGAGTCTACAAGCAAGGAATTGTGCAGATCTGAAGGAGGGTGGGCCGTGGTGGGCGTCAGAGGTATGGTTGGAGACCTGAACCAAAGATGTCAGCCTCCAAGAACAACAGCGAGAACACGAACATATCTTGTGTTCACTCGCATACGAGCTAGAAGAGCCTTGATTCAAAGCAATATCGTTTTGAGCAGACTAGTGCTGGGTGAGCGTAAGGCGTCGGGGAGAGAGAAAAGACGTACAGCAGTAGAAATATTGATAGACGACATAATTTATGGATGCAAAGCAACATAACAGATTGGGTGGAGAGTAGAGAGCAAGAAGTAGAGAGCGATTCCAAACATTGAGTCTAAGGTGGCTGACTGTTTGGATGAGTGATTCAACTCCGAGTCGGCGGATCTCGCTGCCTTTCGTTAAGGGCTTAAGAGACATTCTAGAATTTGTGGATGGCAGAGAAGCGTGATAGAGCAGAGGGCCGAAGACGAGTCCACGCTCAAGATAGGGAAGACACGATGCGATCAAAAACCAAAGCCAGCCAAGCAGCACTACGCCATCTGCCGAATTTGGCAATTTTCCCCATGGATACCGAACGCGCGGAACCCAGCAGGCACCGAAAGCGGCTTTTCAAGGCTCCGTATAAAGGTTCAATGTTGATTCTAAATTCTTTCGTGAAGAAATAAAGAACTATTGCCGGAATGTTACTAGTGTAATCCGATCGCACGGCCGTTCAACAGAAAAAGAAGGGGAAAAAAATCCCATTACGTATATCACGTGTATAGATGGGCAAGACGAAATTTAAAATTTCACTTTGCGCGATCTTAGAACAACTTTCAAAAGCTCACTTACATCGCACCACATCGATATGTGATCACGTGGTCTGCAAACCACCTGAGGTTTCATCTCATAGAAAGAGGTTGCAGCCCGTACAGCTGTACATGTACCACTGATTGAGCATTTCAAATTTTTCAGTGAAAATATTGGTGAAAAATGTTTTACATTTTGCAATAATTTTTCATCCAAAACATTTGTGAAAAATTCAAAACTTTTTCACCATTTTTGAATTTCAAAAATTTCACCTCAAAGTCAAAAATTAGAAAAAGTTTTAAATTTTTCACACACATTTTCATTGAAAAATGTCTGAAAAATGCATAATGTTTTTCACCAGTTTTTTCACGGAAAAACTTGAAATGCTCAACCAGTGTACATGGGGTGCCCATGTTCTGAGCAGAAGAAAGGCATGCAAGTTATGTTGGCAAAGAGCTGGCCAGGGTGGCCCACACTTTGCACTCAGCAATTCTAACTCCCAGAAAAATTGGACATGCCACTTCACATAGGCTTAGAAAGACATCAGGCACTGGTTGAACATTTCAAGTTTTTCACTGAAAATTTTGGTGAAAAATAGGGGAATTCACAGTAGGGCCTATTTTCCTGGTTGTGAATAAATATATTCATTTGATGGGATGATTATTTTCACAAACGAAGATATTCCACAAACGAGATTTAATCTCGTTTGTGGAATAAATCGCTCGTTTGTAAATATATTCGTGTGAATCGTGCCTGTTTGCCGAAAACAATAAAAATATATTCAGTGGGACACAAACGGGGTGATCACGCATATATTCCACAAACGAAGACTTTATTCGTCCGATCACATGAATATGTTTATTCACAAACGGGAAAATAGGCCTACCGTGAATTCCCCTAATGTTTTGAATTTTACAGTAATTTTTCAGTGAAAAACCAGGCAAAAAACTTGAAACATTTTTGTGAATTTTTTGAACCTTGTGAAAATTTTCTGAAAAAGTGGTGAAAATGTTTTGAAGTTCAAAAATGTCATTGGGTGACTTTCCATAAGATTAGATTTATGCTGGGGAATAATTTCGGTCATTTTACTGAGATGCCAGGACAGCTGTCAGGACCCCATCGGGCTCAGATCTCACTTGGAATTTTTTCAACCCTCTTCTAAAGCTTAATTAAATTATAATCTGGAGGGGGGGTCCCTACCCCCTCTTCAGACTTTCTTACTCTTGAATAAATGGTCTTTGTTGTTCTCGTCAGGCTCTCATCCATTCGCGTTTCCGCTTTGGGCTACGTGTCACTGATGTCACGGACGTCACTGGTCTGCCTTCCACCTTGTCGTACCACACCCTGTCTGCACAAAACGACCCACACCCATTGGCTCATGGGCGATGGCGACGATTGCTATCACATACTCCATTGTTTCCCTTGATTCCTCCCCGTTTCGCCTTCATTGGGTGGTCCGTCCGTGCTTCTATTCCGTCCTCCTCAATGTCTTCAAGTTGATAGTGCAGGAATGGTACATTGTGGATGAAGGCGGACGCGTCGAAAGAATTGAGACGCGTTGATTGTTGATGTTTAGACGGCACCGTGACAGTCAACAACGAAACATATATCTAAGATGATCTATTCTCAGCTATTCGTTATGGGAAGCCCAAGCGAATAGATTATAGGTATAGACTGTCGTGACGGCATCGCTGGCACCCCCAGATATTCTCCAGAAATTAATTTAATCTTATGGAAAGTCACCCATTAAAAAGTTTCAAGTTTTTCACCTGGTTTTTCACTGAAAAATTGCTGTAAAATTCTAAACATTTTTCAGTAGAATTTTCACTGAAAAACTTGAAATGTTCAACCAGTGAGGCGGCCTGAACTTGAAGGATGAAGATCGACGTGACATACCCCAAAAGGCAGGTGTCAAACTCGGGGATCGACGCCGAGCTGACAGTGCCAAGCTTTGGTGACTCTTTCTTTCCGCAAACACACGACTTTTCCCTCATGTGGCCCCTGCCTGCGGCAGCTCTATGCCTTCTTGGATTTGCAGCCTTCACAAATGCGCTATATTATATCGACGATCAGGACAGTTCCATCACCTACAACTCTAGTGCCGGGGTTGGCTACAACAAAAAATGGCTCAAGTACTCCTATGAAAACTCCAATCTTCTTGCCGTGTCCGTTAATGAGACTCTATGTTTTCACGGGACTGCGTGAGTTTTCGATTCGGAACCGACTTTGAGTTTGAGCAGGTCGTTCGAAACCGATGTTTTTTTTTAGATCCTGTAAGTCAACCTTCCGTCATAGAAACACTTCATTCACAGCAGATAGACACCCAATGTTATCCAGCCGACCATTGCAGCATAACCATACCATTTAACGGCGCGTCCAATTCCTGTTTTTCACCGCCTGCGTGAACTTGGCCACAGGGACGGGGATCACCTTGTATGTCGCTCAAGATATAGGCGACATCTATAATACATCCATTTCCCTCGACGGCGGCCCTGCGACGAACCATTTCGCATACAATGACATCAAGAAGCAAGTCGAGGCCTACAATGCGACGTTGTATGACATTCAAGGCCTGAATTGGACGATACACACGTTGCGGGTGGAACTCGACCCTAGCGGTTCGAGGTTACTGTTCGATTATGCCGCCGTAACGGGTGACCAGCCACCTGGCACAAATGGAGCGGGTCCGACGGTTTTGTCTTCGATGTGATTATAAGAAGTCATCCAATTTCTGCTCGAGTCGCTAACAACTGGATGATAGGTCCGCTGTGATTCCAGCGCTCGCGGTTCTGGTGAAGGCCTTCTGGTAGAAAGATCCAGAGTGGAAATGGTAGTCATTGGTTAGGATCGTGGACATGCGCCTTTCCGTATCTGCTGGAGAAACGGGCCACCGAATGTCAACACATTCATTTTTTCGGTTCTCTTACATCTGGGGTTGATTGCACAAGAGTCGCTCTTTCGTACGTTTGCAAAGCGCATTTGTGCACTTTTATAGAGTTGAAGAAAGAAAGAAAAAAGACTCACGGTTGAATATTGACCTCCCAAACCCGACATTCGCGAGTCGCGACTCGAGCAACTTGGATCGGGCACTCAGAATTCCCGAGTTCGGACTCGGACATGTGAAAGAGGAAACTAAGTACAGCCTTACCTGGGTGACGTGGAACATCCTCAAGCGGACTATGAGGCGGAGTTTGAATTTCTTCGAATGTTTCTCGACAGGCACTTCCGGCTTATGTATATCAGAAAGCCTGTCACATAACGAAAATGAGAGTACGAAGAACAATATTAGTACATAGAATAATAGCCTACTTATCCTGATACTATCCTAGAAGACTGAATAGACTGAATAGACTGGATAAATATCTAATAATAAGGTTGATATCGATTTGCATGGTCGTGACAGAGATTACTTCTTGTTACTCTGATCGTCAACCCGACGATTAATGCCTCCGAGAAGAACTTTAATCAGTCCATCTGCAGTGACTGGATTTAATTTTGAATAAGGCGTCGTGTCGACAATGTCCTGAAATCCATGACTGTTAAGAAAAGCAGAAAATGATGAGAAGTCGAACATACTCGGATATCGCCTGCCTTGTGTATGCCGTCGTCGAGTTCTTTCAGGGCTCGGGTCGCCGCAGCGTCGTTACCTATTTGAACGAATTGGATTCCAAGCTGAACGGCTCCTCAGCGATTGTGGGGCAGAAGGGAAAAGAAGGCAGACCTGTACTAAATTAAGATTGTGCATGGCCTTGAGGCGTGCCGCGGCGTCAACGATCGCTACTTTGGGGTCGTCCGCTAGGATGAGCGTGAGTAATTTTCGTAAAAATGCTAAGAAAATATCGCACTGGCTTCACCGCTGCAATTGAGTAAGTAAGATTCACAAATTATGCTAAATGAAACTTACTCGGTGATGACAATAAAGTTAACACGCTTGATGTCCTCGCCAGTTTTCTTATCTGTGGGTGTTCCATCTGGCTGGATATCAGCCGCTTCGAGTTTCGTGAGATATGGCTTGAGAAGTTGGTCGAGTCGTTCTCCGGTAGGGGTGGCACCACTTGGCTTCACTTGGTCGAAGACTTTCCGCACTCCCTTGGAAGACTACAATAGAATATGAGTTTTTAAATGAATTAATTCCGGAAACTGGATGACTAACACTCATATTTAGCGCCTCTCTCTTGCTATTCAAGAAATAGATATCGATTCCGTCGGTATCGTACTGCGCTGCGGTGTCGGCCAAGGCTTCCAAGGCCTGGCCTGCCTGTTAAATTAATCAACAAGCAGTTCTGCGCGCACTAGTGGAAAAATAGCACCTCAAACCACCGTGTCACTCCCCTCTTTGACCCAGGCAGAGTCATGGATCCGGAATCATCCACAAGAATGACGGTATCATAGTTCCGCAAAACTTCTAGAGCGTTCTCCAGAGTTTCCTTCCGCATAGGTCTTTTCAGCCCTGCAAATAATATTAATCGTGGTTGTTGTCACAGCGAAAATACGAGCGCACAGTTTGATGAGGTGTATTTCGATGCAGATTTACTTCGTTTCGGACCAAGTACCTCCTCGTAAGCTGGTGGTGCAAGATTTCTCGCATCCGCTGAGCGGCTCCGCCCATGGGTGAAGACCGCAGACAGAAATGAGCGTCTCTGTGGTGTGTCCGGCTCTACGGTCAAATGTGTGGACCATTGTCCACCCGTGGCGGGTAAGTCTGACGATGATTTAGAGAGGAAGGAGAACCGGTCCATGAGAGTGGGTGATAGATTGGACAGCGGTTCAGATGGTCTTTATACAGAGGACAAAGGACGATGCTGTAGAGCTCAGCGCATAAAGGTTTGTGAGCGCTCGAAACACGATTATTCGATCAGAGCATTGCCTCGTGGGGATATTTCAAAGGTTTTGATCGGCTATTTTGGGAGTCGACTACTTACTTGGGAATCATAATGCTTCATCTTTGAACTAAATTTTCAGCAATAGTTGCAAGGCCAAAATATATATATATACGTAGAGTCTGTTGCGAATATATACAT
Organism: Mycena venus; assembly: GCA_014462655.1. Lineage (NCBI taxonomy): Eukaryota > Fungi > Basidiomycota > Agaricomycetes > Agaricales > Mycenaceae > Glaucomycena > Glaucomycena venus. Next base: position 645,799 of record JACAZI010000039.1, on the reverse strand, counting down.
AGACGTTTTCACCTCGTTGTTAGCAATAATTTGGCTACAGCTACACACCAGCAACGACAGCTTAGCTTCTAACTTGAAGTACTTGTGTATCGAAGGTTTGGTCCCACTGCTATACCAAATGACTGAAAACTTACATCAAAGCAACAGCTATAATTGCAGCAAAACTTCTGAAAAGGAGTAACCATTCGGAGCTCAAGTACAGCTTTGCACTCCAAGTGTCGAACTGCATATGGGAATGCTGTAGAAGGAAAGATCTATCGGACCTATGCGTACGTGACTGTTCCTCGTTTCAAAATTCGCATAATGACTTTGAAAAAGTTCCATCAGTGTCCGAGTATGCTGTACCAATGCTGTATGCGTTGGCTCGTATGTACAGTTTCACGTGGAGTTGTGATAGAATACCTACCGTGATGGTGTAGTCTATTGAGTCGCTATCACCTTCGCCTGAACAAAACCAGCTTGAGATACTTGAAAATCGACTGTCCTATGATCATTGTTGGGCTGGCAGCAAAATCTAGAATAGAGCATATTGGCAAGGGGGTAAAAAAACGAATTGTTGAACAAAATGAAGCTCCACTTGAGCAAACACTCCGGAAACCTCAGCCCCGTCCGTGTGCTCCACAAAACGTCCTGAGCACAAACATTTAGGTCGTAAGAAAAACAAGGGCGGTTGCTAATGTGCTCTGGTATTAGTATCTTCAACTTTTTCGCGATGTAAAAAAAAGATGATAAGATAGTCAATTCAGAAGCTGTAAAATTGTTACGCATGGTCCTATCACATCGTGATTGTTGTCCCGCACACCTTTGAAAAGGAAAAATTGCTTCACTTGTTTAAAAGGGAATATCAGAAGAAAACTAGCCAGTATCCTATGTCGCCTCGAGGGAAAAGAATTGAATGTCATTTATGGAGATGATCACTGTCCAAAGAGAAACTCAAAAGAGTAATTTTCTCGTCGGAGAAACTGGCCAAAAAATGCGTGGCAAGCAGTAAACAGACGCCTTAGCTAATGATGGAATGAAGCCCGCGGCAAGTGGGTAATACCAGCTGGCAGGGAGGTCCAGGAGCCAGGTTTTCAGCTCGAAAACACTGTAGAGGGATGAAATTGAAAGGGGACATTTGACGACTCGAGTTTCGGATCCCGTACTCGCAAGTAGCGAGGCGAGTCATGCCAGGAAAGCCAAAACATGAAAGAAGAGACCCAGTGGTGATTGAGGTTGAACACGGTTGAACCGACGATGGACGAATTCAAGATGAACTTACTGCCGTAAGTATGCCGGCACGAGTTTTTGAACTTTTTAGACTTGAGTCATCCATCACTTTTTTCTCCTTCTTTCGTCTTGCGATGGCAAAATCTAACCTCAGTGGGTAATTTGCTCAACAAGCTATCTTTTCTCAACTTCAGTAGTCTTCGTTACCGGAAACGCCAACAAGCTCAAAGAAGTCAAGGCGATCTTGTCGGCTGGTGGGAGGCCGATTGAAATCGAATCTCAATCTTTGGACAGCAAGTTAACTCTATCCTTCTGAGGCTCCCGTGCTTATATGTGATTGGAGTTCCCGAAATCCAAGGCACCACCCAGGAAGTAGCCATCGCCAAATGTCGCCGAGCCGCTGAACTGGTAGTCGATTAAGATCTTGATAATTTTTATCCAGCGTTAATCGCTCCCGTTCTTATCAGCTCGGAGCCCCGTGCATAACGGAAGATACAGCACTCTGCTTTGAAGCGCTGAAAGGACTGCCTGGACCTTACATAAAATATTTCCTCGCTGACCTAGGTCATGAGGGCCTCAATGCGCTTCTAGTCGGCTTCCCCAGCAAAGCTGCCTGGGCGCTTTGCACTTTTGCCTACTCTCCAGGTCCAGGTACGCAGAGTCATCTCAGAGATAGAACTCCAGGGCCTAGGTATTTGATAGGATCCGATCCGATTCTGTTTGAGGGCCGGACAGACGGCTCGATCGTACCAGCGCGAGGGCCCGGTATCTTTGGATGGGACGCTGTATTCGAGCCAACAGGCACAGGATTGACGTAGGCAATCCTCCCACCCGTCCTTCTTGTGCAACAAATTTATTTTTTCGATTTTTTAGGTATGCAGAGATGCCAACTGATCAGAAAAACAAGCTTTCACATCGTTACAAGGCACTCGAGAAACTTCGCGAGTTTCTTCATTCTCTAGACTAAAGGGTGGGTGTAGACTGTAATTTAGTAAGAGGTGTTCAAGCGCCTATGGCTAGATCCCAGGCGTCTGTATAGAAATCGAAGCATTCATCACAGCGCCAGGTGTCCACCTGCGTAAACACGTCAAGAATATCAACACAATTATCAAAAAAGAATCTTGGAATTAAGCTGTTGAATCTATTCGCTCGCTGCTTTCTTTGCACCGTCTTCCCCCACTGTCTCAAAAACGCTCGCTTGTCTTTTGAACTGCATTTTCTTAGATACTACCATCAGACGTCCTGCTGCAAAGCTGTCAAATAAATGGCTGGTGTCCTCCCGTAGATGTTTATACGGAAGGGAGCTCCTGATGTTCGCAACATGCCGCTGCCTCTGCTTTCGGTTTTTTTTTTAACCCGACATTCTCGTTGTCCAGCCATTGCACTGGATTGATATTTCAGTGACACCCCAGCAGTCCATTTTTGCCCACCTCGAAGCAGCACTATGCGAGCTACTTATAGTCAATCGATATGAAATCCGCCGAGCAAGCTTAGGCTTTCACGCAGCTGCATGGCGTGGCTACAGCACATCCCGCTGCGCGGCAACATCAAAGCAACATCCAAGCAACATCTCACCAAATCGCAACCGTGACTGCCCTCGTTAAAATCATTTATTGTCGGTGTAGATATGTACGAGCTATAGTACATGTACATGCATAGGCATAACAAGGCAATGCCGCAAGCAAAATGAGAGCATGCGCCACGCGCGACCGTGCGGGCGGCAACTGTAAACGTCTAAATGATACTAGGTGGATAGATAGATAGTGGTGGGTGAGTATGCTATAGGTGGATGGGTGGATAGATGGTGGTGGCGACACTGGCTTAAATACGACATGCAGATACGACAGCGAACGAATGGCCATGGGCCGCAGGGACGGCGTAGAAAATATACATGTGCCGCATGGACGAGGAGGGTTGAAGGACGACGTGGGAGGGCGTCCAGGGAGGGCTAGAATCACCTTCCGAAGAGCACAGAGCGCTGGGGTCATGGCATGAGTTACTGTCATGAGTTCGACTTGAGCGTTAAGACCGGCTCGGGGCCGGGCCCCCTGGGCGTCTCGTCGTCGTATGTGACTTGGGTGGGAGACTTCGGCGCGGGTACGGTGTCGCCGGATTGGAGGGGAGGGGACGGAGAAGGGGACATGGAAATGGACGTTTCGTATCCCGTCGACAGCGAGGGTGTCGGTGAGCTCGCAGCGGAAGAGCTGCGATCGCGCTCGTTGTCCTCCTCGTCGTGCAACCGAGGCGGGAGGAGATGGTCTTTAGATATATTCGGCGCAGGCGGCAGGGGCGGCGACGATGATGGAGGGTGAAGAGGGCGGGGAGCGGAAGGGGAGTCAGATTGAAGAGGAGATCGACTATTTAATACATGCATGGTTTGTTGCTGAGAAAATACAGGAGCCGCGTGCGGCTTGGGTGTCGGCGCGTTCGTCGAGTTCGAGCGCGAGTGTGTCTGCGTGTGTTGCGAAACGATGCGCATCCACGACGGCGACGGCGGATTCGGTGCAGGGGGTCCGGGACTCGAAGTGTGATGATTATTATTATTCAACTTCGGGACGGGGGTATGTTCACGCGACGTGGCGCTCGAGGAGAAAGAGGACGCGAGCGGCATCGATAATGGCGGATGGTTCGACGGGAACACATCGGGTGGGACGCCGAGGCCGATGATGTTGCTATTGTTAAGGAATTGTGGATATTGGGGCATGCGCGAAGGGGGAGGACCCTCCGGGGGAGTACGAGGACGACGCGGCACCCACGGGGTACGACGGTGAGGATCCAGAGGCGGGGTATACATTCGGCCGCGGGCTGGAGTGCGGGGAGGGCCGCGGAGACGTTTGATAAAATACAGTGTGTTGTGAATCGAAATGGGAATGGGAGAAATGCTGTCCAGAGGGAGAATGAGGTGAGGGATGTGATGACTCGGGAGACGGGGGGAGCGGGGGAAGAGTAGCTATCGGCGTTGTGGTGATGGACGGGGTTGGGGCCCATCCGACTGTGCGTGGCGGACCGGACGACGATCGACGCGATGATGGCCCACTCGAGTCGTTCGTCCAGGCCGTGGGCGGGCCAGAAGCAGCAGCTGCTCGCTCGCGATCGCGCTGATTTCGCCCCCCGGGCACCTGCATTCAAACGGCCCGACGTTCCGTAATATGCAGCATCTACGGCGAGATGCTGATGTACTATTGGCGGCCGCACAGAATTGTGTGCATGCCAGGACGGACGGCGCCATCCGTTGCCGTGCCCTAAGGTGGGCTCGCCCTCCCGGACCGCTACGCCCTCTGTGAAGGAGCGGACGGAAACGACATCACTCCCCGCATCGCTGACACTCGCATCAGTGTCGGTGAACACCTCGCTGGTGCCTTCGGACGCGGACTGCTCGGCTGACTCACGTGCGCGCTGTTCTCGTTCGCGGGCTTCGGTCGAGCTGGTAGCGAGCTCTAGCCCGTGCCCGAGGTTACTTTCAAATAACGCCCGGGCATCCTCCGGCGCATCCGGCGGAGGCGGGCTAGTCCACTTACTCCGCCGCGGAGCCATGTGAGCCGACGGCGGTGGCGCGGGAAGCGTCGTGGGCGCCGCGCTCGGAGTAACGGATATAGGCGCAGATATTGTCGGAGCAGCGGGGGCCTTGGTCCTCCCGCTACCACTGCCGATTGAATAGGGTGTCTGCGGTGGCGGCCGCAGCACGTTATACGAAGAGGAGGGAGGCGAGACGAGATCTTCGTCCGGCCGCTCCGCACAAAGTTCGGCGAGAGCGACAACAGCCCGTTCTGGCCGATTGGAGAGAATGCGGGAGGCCCGCATAAATTCACCGCGGATCTGCGGTTCGTGAGTAAAGTAGATTAAAAATAACCACAGTACACTCACGGTGTATATACCATCCTTAGTGACACAGCGTCCGACATTAAAGTCTAGTTCAAAGGGATCCTGCGGCATGCTTGAGTTGGACGCCTCGTTGTGGCATGAAGTGACCTACCTCGATGCAGAGACGATTGCGCTCGCGCGAATCGTGATACCTGGAAGACAGCTGCATGGGTAATGCTCAGTAATTGGAGGAAGCGGTGAAATGAAGTTCCAGACTGACATCGTTCTGCCATCCCTTTGCGGTCTTTTTCAGTAGACCCGCACGAATGGATGCGACGCCTGTGTTGTAGCTAAAATCCCGCGCATAATAGCGGAAAAAGTCAATCAGCCTGGAAGTATGTCAGCCCCGAACGTGCCCTAGGAAACACAGTAGGATGACTTGCAGCTCGGCGACACTCTCATTATTTTCTGAATGCCAGCGAGTCCGCAACAACTCGATGTCATCGAAAAACCAGGTGTTGTATCCGGCGAGGTGGGTATCTTCTTTCGTGATAGGACGCAGCGGCGGCATCTGCTGGAGATTTGGGAGCACCGGTGGGTTTTTGACGTGCACCAGGAAATATATTACGAGGAGGACGTAGCCATAGGATGACAGCGTGCCCTTGTAAGGGGAGTTGATCTTCCGCCGCTTGCTCCATACTTTAACTGTAAATATAACAGCGGCATTAGTGCTGAACAACAACACACCATAAACACGCAGTCGTCGACTTGCCAAAGATGGAGCGATCTCTCTGAAACCAGAGAAATTGATCCATCGCAGCGCATCCGAAAACCTGGGTGTTTACCGTGTGCGTCGACAAGAGAAGAATGGCGCACGGAAGAGGACGAGGGTGCGGACGCGCGTGGGGTCAATCATGGCGTAGCACATGAGGAGACGAGTGTTCTCGAGCGCGAGGCGGTTCTCAAACCCGATATCACAGGCAATACCGAGTGGAAGGCCTGGCGAAGGATCCAGGGAGAGTTTAACTATGGGTATGCGCGCATGCGGCAGCGGCTTGACGTGGAATTTGGTCTCTGAGAGCGAGGCTCATCAATAATGTGGCGAATCAAGATGGTACCCAGTGCACGAACCGCGTTCGAGGAGGTCTCCCAGCATCGTTACGAGATCCGTCGCTGAGAGGCGCTCTTCCGAGTCAATCAGGCAGCAGAGATCCATGTCTGGTACCTTTGGTCAGCTTGTGCATGGTGGCGAACAGAGTTCGGCCAACAGACCAGAGTTGCGGAGACTGAAGCCGTTTGCGGTGCTCCCAAAGGACAGCAGACGGCTCTCTGGCTCGATGGTGCGGATAAGACGCTCGAGGAGCTTGCGGACGTTCTCTTTTACGGCCATCTCCTCGCCCGTCGGCAATAATTCGATAACGAAGTCGAAGAGACATTGGGAGAGGTCAGCGAAGAATCGGTGCCTGCTGGGGAGTCTGCGCTGAGGCGTATGCTCGGGACTGTCTGTCGGCTGCGAGTAAGCCATCGAAGCCATGCCAGCAGTCGAGATGTCTGCAAGACAATGCTTTAAGTAAAGCAGGCGATCACTCCGAACAGTCACTGGACGCCGTTGCTCCATTTACGACCGCCATCATCCAACCCAGGTCTCCTACTTGCTTGCTCCCGTTCATCTTGTTCCTCTCTCCTGGCAATTCTCAGACTATCTCTCAGCCTTATGTACTTGGTTGACCGACAGTCCTGAGAACCCTCGATGATCCTCGTTCTATTAACACCCAATCACTGTTCCGCTTTCTCCGAAACCAACCTCCCTAACTCAACCAAGGACTTGTGTGCTGTTCACTTTGGCCGGTTTCACGATCCCTGCACCAGTACAGACTGTCTAGAAACAAACGGCTATTTCTACATACCACTGAAATCTATATCACCGCCAGGACCAAAACTGCGGCACTTCGATGGACAGCGGGGCCTGAGTTGAAGCCTGCCATGTTAGGGGCACGCAAAGATGTTTGTGCTGTGGATAGCTGGGGCCTCTCCAAGTCAGGAATTTCATGCGAGAACCATCACTAGCGACCCTGAGATTCGATTCCTAGCCGCTGGCCAGACTTTCAAGGCCAGCAGAGGCCAGCCCACTTGTCCAAGCGAAACATCTCGTAAGTACCCTGGATCACGTCTTGAGAGCGGTCCAAGCATCGAGGACAGCACGGAGCTGGACATTATAAACGCGCACCTCGGATTGCAGTGCCTCCGCATGGACGAAACGGCCCCTCGGAACGCATCCGATGCATCTACATCCTCTACATCATGGTCCGAGCATTTTTCGAAGATCACTGACGTAGCTTGAGCTCCTCGCCTTATGTTCGGCCCCGCACTGTACGTCCCTATTCTAAGGATGATCGCGCGGCCGTTATTGGAAATCCTTAGCTTGGGACCGCCATCCTCGGGATACTCCCGCCATTCTTGTCAGAGCGAAATGCTATATTTCGAGGAATGGAATAGCCCGAGACCGGAATATGCAGAGCGTTTCCCCAAGCGGACGTCGGCCCCGCCCTGCCTATGATAGCTATCCTAAACCCAAACTGCTAGCCCATCAAAATATTTTTCAAATCGGCGCCGACCAAAACCGGGAACTTACGGCGTTAATAAGAGCGGGCGCGGATGGAATACTTTAGGATCGCTTGTGAAATGGGCGGTAATCTGAGTAAGGCTGCGTATTGGGATCAGATGCGCTTGAATTGTTCCTTTGAGCAATAGTGTGCTAACCTTGTTCATGAATTCAACTACACTCCGCCAGGAAAAGATGACACTGCAATTCAACCAATGCTGTTCTTCAGTCCGAGATTTGCCTTATAGCTTCAACTGAGCTGTGTATACAGACTTGTAAACCTCTGATTAATGCGAGCCACCTCGTTTCCATATGATGGGGTTACTTTCTACATTGGCGAAGTATTGTCGGTTCAAATCCCCCCAGAGGCGGGTCGCATTTTTGTTCAATTTTGAGCATGACTCTGGAATGGTGTGGTATGTTGCATTGGATAAGCGACTCGTCACTGGCTTTGAGCTACAAACCTGCCTCTGTTACTTTCGTAGTACAATTCGAGGACAAGCCTACGACCCCCCTCAAGGCTTCAATCTCTTCATCCTGAATCCGGCCTTTGAATGACGTGAAATGAGAGGATTTCAGGGCAGGAGCCATCCCATAATGGAAATAAGCTGCATCTTAGACGTAGTAGCAATGATTGGATAGTATAGGTCGTAGCGCGGAACGGCCGGTGTCGGTACTACGTACACAAGGCGAGATGCTATGCTACAGATACAGCTAATCTCTGCCGTTGTGAACTAGCCCGTTTCCGAATGTTATACCTACCCACCTACCCACTGCTCCGCCGTCCACGCAACAATAAAGTCTCAAAATTTATTGCCATCGGCGGGCAGGACAATTGGCGCCAATCTAGCCGTCGTCAACCAGGAGTCAAGAATCAGTTCCCTGATTCTTCACAAAGTTCGTCAGCATCCAGAAAACAATAAGCACCGGAGCGAACCGTCTCGCGGCACCAACTTCGATCCACGCAAAAAATGTTGAAAAACCAGACCACATGCCGTCAACCGATGAGGTTGAAATGCTCCAGTGGAACCTACATCTCCTTTGTAGCAAGCATCCGCAACACCTCAGACACAAATTTCGCCACCCGCGAGGTCAGAACTTTGTCGAGGAACAAGCCACGCAGAAAGTCATCGGCCGATTGGGTTTGTGCCAAGTGCGTGCCAAGTGTTGCATTGTAGACTGAAGGTCGAAAAAATCGCGAAGGAATCTTCCCGCAGAGGGGTCAGGTCGGGGTGCGCAGTACACACCAAAGCAGCGTGGGCCTCATCCTCTAAGTCGTTGTGATAGAAGCGATAAAGAGAAGAGATCGATTGTTTTTTTTGCGAACGTGAAGTGACACAGATTGACAGCATTGCCAGGAAACAGCGCCTTCCTCGCGGTCATCATAACGAGTACCGCACTACCCATCTTTAGCAATAGAGAAGTCAGTCTAGGTTATTGCACCGTTCGAGTCATAATCAAACCTGTGCGATGGAAAAAGTATATCTGTAGGCCAGATGTAACGGGTCTCGTCCTAGCTTTTGGTCTAAAGGGTGACCGGACCGAGATATGAATTAGACGCGGCGAACAAAATAATCCTAGAATTCGAGAAGCAAGGTTTACAGGACGCCGTGCATGACTGAGATAGCCTCACCTAATTGCCGAAGGGTGATAAGGTAGTTTTCCAGCCTTGAGAGAACTCATACACGTTCAGAGCGGCCTTTCTTGTGGACCATGGAGATAGTATGTACAGCAGCCAGTGGGTGCATTCGCGGCGCCTGAAGAAGTCGGACCGCAGGACCGATTCTTGTCGCTCACTGCCTACCCTGATGTTTGCCATTGCCGAAGTCACTACGAGTCATGAATTCGTGGGTCATGGGGAACTGTCAGGTTTTGTCGGCCGACCATCGCTCGCAACTTTTGTCTCCGGTCTACAGCTGAAGAAATGACGATGATTCCCCATAGTTTGAAGTGTTTGGCAAGTCCTGTGTGGTCGCAATCCCATCCATGTCTGAATCATAGCATATAGAGGTCACTCATATCTTCAAGGTTCCCGGGACGTTGAAACCGGAAGCTGCGAAAGGAAGAAGACGTATAAAGCAACCAGGTTGGCAAACACCGAGAAAGTGATTCCATCAACTTGAGACTCGGATGCCGCTTCCGGGTCGACCGAGTAGGACCGACTGCTCTTTACTGAAGCGCTGAAACTTTATCGTTGTCAACTGTTGTGCAACTAGCTGGGTTGCTTCTTCGCCGGCGAACAATAGCAATTTCAAGACGTCCCTAATTGCACGGTGCCATATGTCTCGCTGGTCTTCGATGTGCTCTGCAATATACCTGCGGCTCGGAGTCTGGGAGAATACCCATGTTTTATGAGAACCTCCAGGCTCTCTCGCTTTCATTGTACGTGGGAGAGGATTCCGGACAAGAATATTTGGTTCCGAGGGCCAACGATGAACCGAACGGATAAAGCGTGCCGGTCTCCACATGTTTGAGCTGATTGAGCTGGGATCGGTCTTCTTCGGATTTTTCCTACCCACCTATAAAGCAGAACGAGGCGACATGGCCGAGCTCCCTATCGTTCGTTAGGTTCCCCCGCCTTCCTTCCATGTCTACACCAATTCCAACTGACGTTTCAGACGCGTCACATTCGCGTCCAACTACGTCGTCAGAAATGGACCTAAAGTCTCACTCCGTCCTCCCACCCTACCAGCCGTTTGACATTGAGCACATGCCCGTGGAAGGGGGCGACGATCCGCGCTCCTGGTCGTCCTTCCGCAAAGTTTATTCAGTCTTTATTCCGTTGAAAACTCACTCAATGAGCTGTAGAACGTCGTTCTCGCCCTCGTTGCGTCGGCCTCCATGATCGCAGGCCTCGCTACAAATATTCAGAATCGTGAGCATGCCGTGTCCTAGTCAACCCCCAATTTATCCTGGTATAGCTGCTATTGCTGACATGGAGGCGGATTTGCCCGCCACGGCCTCGCAAATTGGTTTGTCCTTGAGCTTATTCATTGCGTTCCAGGGTTGTATGCCTTTGTTCTGGAGCGCGATAAGTGAAGTCAAAGGGCGGAAGGCCGTGTATGTCGTCTCGATTGCGATCTTTACCGCGGCGTCCGTCGTGGTTGCGACCAGCAAGACAATAGAACTGTGGGCTGCACTTCTTTTCTCAGCATAGACAGGCCTGACACTCTCCAGCGTCATTGCTTTTCGATGTATACAAGCGACCGGGTACGCCGAATTTTGTACTCTCATATCTTTGCTTACTCTTGTTGCTGCAGGTCGAGTGCTGCCATGGCTATCGGTACGCACCGTACTTCATCCTTGTCCTTGTACTTACATTAAATCTTAGGTGCCGCCACATTAGCGGATATATTTGAACCCGCGGAACGAGGGACCAAGATGGGGGTATTCTACATGGCTCCGCTACTCGGGGTATGGACCACACCTCAGCTCTACCTTTCGCTCACGACCTTACAGCCTAGTTTGGCCCCGATCATGGGTGGTGTTCTGACAACAGCCTTCAACTGGCGTGCACCTTTCTGGTTCCTCGCGGCTGTCTCTGGGCTGAGCTGTGTCTCGATATTCTTATTCCTGAAAGACACCTTCCGAAAGGAACGAAGTCTAACGTATCAGAATGTCCTGAAAAGCCGACTCAAATCTCGTACCCGATCCTCCACGCCGAGCTGTACTGCTACCATCGTGGAGAAGGAGCCGCCACAACCTACAGATCTGGAAAAACAGACAGGGCCAGACCGGAGTTTGTCCAACAGCCCTGCCATCGCCCACGTTGCCCTCCCGGAAATCAAGCTCACCCTCCGCGATGTTAACCCAATCAAGCCGCTGTGGCTGGTGGTGCGCCGGATGAACAACTTCGTAATATTGTTTGCATCTGGTGGGTCCACGTCTATCTGCAATGAATGAACCTCACTTCAGGCAGGGCTAATGTTCGCCTTCAATTTCGTCGTTGCGTTCACCACATCGCGCACGCTAAGCTCCGCCTACGGTTACAATGCGCTGAAGGTTGGGCTTGTGCTGCTCTCATTTGGGCTGGGTATGTATGCGGTTTGCTCTTTTGATCATTTTTTGTTGATGGCATGAATGCAGGCAATCTCGCGGGCAGCGTAGTGGGTGGGCGCTTATCGGATATGAAGCTGGCGCATCTCAAAGCCGCCAATGGTGGGGTCAGCTATCCCGAGGTAAGGTTCTTTCTTTTGTTCAGAAGATTTTACTAATCACCCGCCTGCGACGCAGATGCGTCTCAGAAGCACGATAATCGGACTCATTTTCTTGCCGCCGTCAGTACTGGCGTTCGGTTGGGTATCAGAAAAACATGTCCACATCTCTGCAATGTGTCTTTCTCTTCCTTTCCGGGTTTTTCATGATGTATGTCCCCATTTCGCCTATTTTCGACTGCCAGTGTGCTGATCCTGATGCATACTCCTTTCAGTTGGGCATATACCTCGACGTTGGCGTATATCGTTGACGCAAACAATGGGCGCTCCGCCACTGCTGTAGCGACGAACAGTGCCTTCCGAGGCATCTCTGCGTTTATCGCGACAGAGATCGCGGTGCCGCTGCAGGTGCGTTGATATTAATTCTGCTTCGCTTGGTTTCTCTGCCTTTCTTTCTTTGTTCACTGACGTTGCTGGAAGGATTCGGTGGGCGATGGTATGTCTTGCGCTTGATTTTGACTGGTATCGTCGTATGACGAGTCTCCACAGGTTGGCATTACACTATTTGGACGGGGGGTGTTGGTACTGGTCGGGCTACTGGTGTGGCTTGTGGTGTGGAAAGGCGAGGCATGGCGGGAGGCTGCGGAGAAGAGGGAGCGGGGGGCTGCGATCAATAAATAATATATACGTAGACTATGTATTCTAGAATTATGTATCCTTAGATCAACTAGAATTTTTATGCAGAGTTGCCAATCCCCAAAATCGTTCGGCTGGAAGGTGCCGGGCAGCCTTCAGCACAGCCCCACATGACATCCCAATTTGGGAGCAAACTAAACTCGGCGTCAACCCGATGTCCTCTCCTCGCAAGTCTGAGTTAGATGTCGGAGAGGATGCCACCCTTCACAAGGTCCTATTCTGTTTCTCTAGCCATCGACCCCGGACGCCCATTTGCTTCGACAATGGAAGCTGACTGAATTCGCAGGCAAAGCAAAAGTTCCTCCAACATCTAGAGGAGGTTGACACCAGCGAGGGCACCGTCAACACCGTCGTTCTCAAGTTTCATATGGATCCCGAGGTTGAGTCCGCGTTGAACGATTTCGTGATGGAGCATCGTTGTTCGTGCGTGTTCTCTTTGTCCCTTGTTTCTTTACGAACAACTAACGCACGCATAGTATGGTATCCAGAGTGCTCACCCGGGAGGAGCAAGGTAAATCAAGGCGGCATTCTCATGTGTTTTTGAGAGCTCATAAGACTAGACAAGATTGACAAACGACAGAAGTCGGTACGTCCCCCTCGCATGACCCAATGTGAATGTACAATCGTTTTTGAAAACGCGCTTTCTCCTAGTGTGCGCAACACACGTGGATCGAGGTGACACCTGAGGCTCAGGAAGAGTATCTGAAGAATCGCAAGGTGTCTATGAGTTCCGGCAAGAAGGCCACCCCCAAAAAGACGCCGACTGTCACACCTAAAAAGGCCGCAGCAACGCCCAAAAAGACTGCCCCCGCCAGCACCCCCGCGAAAAGTTCTCGCAAAGCAAAACCGGCTAAGAAAGAAGCTCTTGCGTGTATGGCCGTGTTCCCCGTTTTCCTGCTCTGCACTAAATATTTTGCGGCTTGCGATTTAGCGGAAGATGATGCACTTCCAGAAGCGGACTCGGAAGTCAGGATCCCCATCGAGAAATTCGACGATCTCTGCGGGCGACTCGCAAGTGCGCTGTTGCTGCTCCCTACCGCGGATCCGGCCCGCGGTGCTGAATGCCGGGAGACCCTCGTTGAAGTTGCGCACGAGTTCCGCCAGCTGCGGCCTGTGAAAAAGCGCGCCTTGGACGACGATGAGGGCAAGGGCGGAAGCTCTCGCAAGAAGCGGCGCACGTAGCGCTTGGGCCGTCGGTTTCTGGAACTCGTTCCCCATTAAACTCGGACTGTGCTTTGTTGCTGTGTTTCGAGTATGATCTCCAAAGATGTGTAAGCCTGCTGGTATTGAATGCAAGTGTACTCGCGTAAAGTTCGCAGGAAAAATCGACCATTTCTTTCATTGCTACTAGGATCTCCCCCGAAACGGTTCTGTGCGACTTGATTCCATTAGGAGCCCACCTCTGAGTACGAACGCTCAACTTGTCGAGAGTGAACATGACGAGATGTCGAGATGTTAGCCGACATGCCGCCAGACGCGGACCCGGTTTCCACTTTCGGCCCAGTGAATGTTGGTGACTCTTACAGAAGCTCGACAGACCCCCGCACCTATCTCGCACTCGCGCAACCACGATCCTCCATAAGCAACAATGGTGTACGTATTTCCTGCACTTACACTTCCATCGTCTGACGGGAGCACAGTAATTTTACTGTCGGTCAGTGAACCAGACGCGAGCAGACGACGCGTTTCAATACCTGCCCCCAGATGAGGTCCGCAGTCTCATGTCTAAAGCGACCAACATCAGAAATATCAGCGTCATCGCGCATGGTGCGGATGAATTTATTCTCGATCACATTGAATCTGAGCATGTATGCAGTCGACCACGGAAAGTCGACGCTTACGGACTCGCTCGTCTCTAAAGCCGGTATCATCGCCAATAGTAATGCCGGGACCACGCGCTACACGGACACACGCGCCGACGAGAAGGAGCGCGGAATCACCATCAAGTCGACCGCGCTCTCCATGTGTGTATCCCGCAATAAAACTGACAGCAGAGCTCATTTCACTGCCCAGGTACTTTGAGCTCCGAGAAGACGACATCGCAGCGGTCAAGCAAAAGACGGACGGCCCCTCCTTCCTGGTCAATTTGATTGATGTTGGTAAAAAAATTTCAGAAATAGTTGCATCTATTCCGACAATATCTGACCAGACCCGTAGAGCCCCGGGCACATCGATTTCTCGTCAGAGGTTACGGCGGCACTCCGCGTGACAGATGGAGCAGTTGTCGTCGTCGATACCATCGAAGGAGTCTGTGTCCAGACCGAGATAGTCCTACGGCAGGCACTTTCGGAGCGCATCAAGCCTGTTCTGGTCATCAACAAGGTCGATCGGGCGTTGCTTGAACTTCAGATCGGACCAGAGGTGCTGTACCAATCGTTCTGCCGCACGATTGAGAGCGTCAATGTCATCATCGCTCTGCACCACGATACAGCCCTCGGTGATGTTCAGGTGAATCCGGACGACGGCACCGTCGCGTTTGCCTCGGGCCTCCACGGTTGGGGGTTTACACTCCGCCAGTTTGCCAACCGCTACGCAAAGAAGTTCGGTGTCGACCGCGACAAGATGATGAAGAAGCTGTGGGGCGATAATTACTACAATGCCGCGACCCGGAAGTGGACCACCGTCGGCACGGACGCGCACGGAAAACCACTTGAGCGTGCATTTAATGTATTCGTGCTGGGCCCCATCTACAAGATCGTGGATATGATCATGCACCACCCGGACCCCGCGGCAGTTACTGCTATGTTGGAAAAGCTCGAGATCAAGCTCGACGAGGGCGAGCGCGACCTGCGAGACAAACGGCTGCTGAAGGCTGTCATGCAGAAATTCCTCCCAGCGGGCGACTCGCTGCTCGAGATGATCGTAATCCACCTACCCTCGGCTGTGACCGCGCAGGCGTACCGAGTCGACACGCTCTACGAGGGTCCCATGGATGATGAGTCCGCCCTCGGTATCCGCACATGCGATCCCGGCGGTCCACTGGTGGTCTACGTCTCCAAGATGGTGCCGACGAGCGACAGGGGGCGTTTCTACGCGTTCGGGCGCGTGTTTTCCGGCACGGTGCGCGGCGGATCCAAAGTCCGCATACAGGGTCCAAACTTCGTTCCAGGCAAGAAGCACGACCTGTTTGTAAAGTCCATTCAGCGCACGGTGCTCATGATGGGCCGCAACGTCGAGGCGCTGGAAGACTGCCCTGCGGGGAACATCGTCGGCCTTGTGGGCATCGATCAGTTCCTGCTGAAGAGCGGGACGCTGACTACGAGCGAGACGGCGCATAACATGCGGGTTATGCGCTTCTCCGTCGCCGCCGTCGTGCAGGTCGCCGTGGAGGTCAAGAACCCGGCGGATTTGCCCAAGCTCGTTGAGGGGTTGAAACGTCTATCGAAGTCGGACCCATGTGTGCAGACGTGGATTGCTGAGACGGGGGAGCACATCGTTGCTGGCGCTGGCGAGCTCCATATAGAAATCTGCATGAAGGCGCGTTTGGTCTCTTCCAGGTGTAAAATTCTCACTGATTAAATTTTGTGCAGGATCTCGAAGAGGATTACGCCTGTGTCCCACTCAAAGTTTCGCGACCTGTAGTTCCGTATCGGGAAACAGTTACAGCGGAATCATCCATCATCGCTCTCGCCAAGTCGCAGAACAAACACAACCGTTTATACGTCAAGGCCATGCCGCTAGGGAGACGAGGTCACCGCGGCAATCGAGGACGGGAAGATCGATCCTCGGCAAGACTTCAAAATTCGGGCGCGTACGCTTGCGGATGAGTATGGCTGGGATGTCACTGAGGCGCGCAGGATCTGGGCATTTGGGCCGGATAACACCGGGCCGAATTTATTCGTCGACGGGACCAAGGGTATCGCGTATCTGAACGAAATCAAGGACTCTTGTGTTGCGGGTCTACAGTGGGCGGCTAAGGAGGGTGTGTGCGCCGAGGAGAATATGCGAGGTGTCAGGTTTAATCTCTTGGATGCTGTGGTGAGTTGCGCATAACATGTGGCACTGGCTTGAACTTGATCTTCCTTAGTTGCACAGTGATTCGATCCACCGTGGAGGCGGGCAGATTATTCCCGCCGTCAGGCGAGTCATGAATGCTGCTTGTCTTCTTGCCGAGCCTGCACTTATGGAACCCGTCTACCTTGGTATACCTGTCGTATTATTTGGCATAAAAAATATTGATTACAACTCAGTGGAAATTCAATGCCCTGAGGCGGTTGTCGGAGACACCTATTCCTGCTTGAACAAGCGACGTGCTCAGATTCTAAGTGATCGCGACAGCGAGGACCAGCGACCCGGGACAGCGATGTTTACCATCAAGGCTTACCTCCCTGTCGCCGAATCTTTTGGATTCACCCATCAGCTACGAGCCGATACCAAAGGACAGGTATTTCCCCAGAGCGTGTTTAATCATTGGGAAGTGATGTCGGGATGTGAGAATAAATTCGTTAGTCTTGAGGTTTTGCTGACCCACGTGACGATTCAGCTCCGCTCGAAAAGGGTAGCAAGTTAGAGGAACTCGTCATCAAAATACGAACGAGGAAGGGTCTAAATGTTAGTCTGCCAATCGTCCTAGAATATTGCATTGAACTGACCTTTGGTCCAGCCCGCCGTTCCTGCCCTTGATAATTATCTGGACCGACTATGAGCAGAAGTTGGCGAACCAGTGGTGACGAAAGGTTGATATTATGCTGAGAGGCTCGATGTCATCGCCACACCTGTCAAAGACATGTTTCGTTCCTCGATAGTTTCAAAGTCTTTTCTTGCGCCACTCTCGGCTTTTGCTCTGACCGCTTTATTGAGTTCTCTCGTTGTGATCTTGTTCTGGGTCTTCTGTTCTTTCCACTTCAGAACACACCATCAGCGCGCATCTGGTCCCTCTCTTCCTAGTAGGACAACAAAAGCCGCCATGATCTCTGCGACGCCGACGAACCCCATCCTTCCTAGTCTAGTACGTCGCCAAAACAAGTCTTTTTTCAATCATTCGGTCACAACGCTTGTTCTCCGAGGCTCCATCAGTCATCCCGAATGTGATTACACATCCCGACGCCCGCCGAACTCCGACCTCAGATACTTACTGAGTCGGCAGGATTCACGGTACCGTCTCGTAACGATCTGCCTCCACCTCGGCTCAGCTCGACGCTACGTCCAATTGCTAATATAAGCACTTGAAGCCATTTTGGCTGTTGTACGGCTATACGGTTAAGGCTTTGCGCGCCTTACATGACCAACCCCCCCTTCCCCAGCCACGCGAAATTCGGTTCTACGGTTATGGTCCTTCGTTTGTCCCGCGGCACTCAAAGAGTTTGAAAGTATAAAACCTTTTCGGCACTCATTGCGATACGCAACTCTTTGTACCATGACAATCGCAGCGAAGAAATATGGGCAGTTGAGCTGGACACAATCCCTTGGGATGGTGGCCGCGTTGGCCCCCCTTCGTAAGCAGCCTGTTTATTGTAACTTCGTTGGCGCATTGGTCTTACGCGCATGCGTTCTCCAGCCATTGTGTTACTCTGGCGCGTCGCTACCGAGGCACACGCACCGTATAATAAAGAACGGAGCTTGAAGCGCATCGCTGTAGACTCGGCTTTGCGATACATTCTATCCCATCTCAGCTTACCGCAGCTGCAGGCCGCTTTCGGGACTACGTTGGGCACCTATGAGAAGTGGACGAAAGGGGCCAAGCTGCCGATGACCGTTGACGAACTCGGAGAGGATGCAAGACTGTTATGGATCGGTCCCAAGCGGCTCGACTGTGTCATTCTTTTCTTGCACGGTAAAACGCAGTTTATTCGTCAAATTGGTATCTCATGTCAAGCCTTCAGGCGGCTGCTTTTTACTCCCGCCTGGGGATTTTGCTCTCTCATTTTGGCAATACGTGCAGCTAGAGCTGGAGAAGAAGAACATCCAAGTTGGATTCGCGATGCTCAACTACTGTACGCCAATATTCCATGGCCATTGAGCTTGACCCAAGGTTTTTCGTACAGCGCTGGCACCTGAAGCATCCTTCCCAACTCCTCTCAAGCAGGCTGGGCTCGCCCTCGACTTCCTCATGGCTGCAGGCGTTAAGCCGCGGAATCTTCAGCTCGCCGGCGACTCGGCCGGCGGGAACCTCGTCTTGCAAGTCCTCTCTCAGATGCTGCACCCGCGCGACGGCGTTCCCGAAATCCGCCTCCCCGCGCCACTCCGCGGTGTATACCTCATCTCGCCGTGGACGAATCTCTCCACGGAAACCGAGTCGCGCATTGAGAACGAGGGGCGCGACTTTGTCTGCCGGCCCGCACTCGCGAAATGGGGGGCACAGATCCTCGGGGACGTACCCAAGGCGGACCGCGCATTCGTGGAGGCGATGCACGCGCCAGAGGGGTGGTTTGAGGGCGTAGATTCCCTCGTCGAGCGTGTACTTGTCACCACCGGTAGCGCGGAGCTCCTGCGGGACGACATCGCTGTGTTTGGGGAGATGTTCAAGAAGCATCACACCGATACGGAGCTTGTGGTGCAGAAGGACGGGCTGCACGAGGACATGTTTTTGGATTTTGTGTTGAGTGAGCAGAAGGTAGGCAGCTTGACGCCGCTGACGGTTGAATGGCTGGCTGCAGGGTTCACAGACTCGGAGGAAAACTTAATGTGATTCGGAATAACTGTAACAGTCTTTTCAATGGGACTATTGTTTCACAGAATTTGGCCAAGGCAATGGACGATTATCCGAACAATGGGTGAATTCTAGGAATCGCAGATATCGTGGATATTTTAGTGTCTGTAGTACTGACAAGGAATACGGTGCGAGACGAAATGGATTCGCCTCCGACTCACGCATTGACGAAGCCCGCAGCCAACCACTCGATCGTCAACGGCGTCAAACTGCCCAGCTTCTTCTCGTCCACCATAAAATCCAAAAACATATCATCGTGGATTCCGTCCTTCTGCACCACAAGCTCGGTATCAGCGTGATGCTTCTTCAACGCCTCCCCAAACGCCACGATGTCGTCTCGCATAAGCTCCGCACCTCCTGCGGTGACGAGCACGCGGTCCACAAACTTGTCCGCGCCTTCGAACCACCCCTCCGGGGCTCGCACCGCCTCCATAAACGCGCGATCGGCTTCGGGCACGCGCGGGAGCATCGCGCGCCATTTTAGGATCGTGCTTTGGGTGATACAGTCGCGCCCCCTCGTTCTCCGCGTACGATCTTTTGTCCGAGGAGCGGTTCGTCATCGGAGAGACAATAAGCATCCCCCGTAGCGGCGCAGAGAGTCTGATTTTGGGCACACGCTGGAGCGGGTGCAGCATCTGCGAGAGGACCTGTAGAACGAGGTTCCCGCCTGCCGAATCACCTGCGAGTTGGAGGTTCTGAGGTTTGACGCCGGCGGCCACGAGGAAGTCGAGGGCGAGCCCAGCCTGCTTGAGGGGAGTGGGGAAGGACGCTTCAGGTGCTAGAGCTACGTGAATGAATATGAGCTTTAGGTGAATGGCCCGGGCAATGGAAAGATTGGTTTACAATAATTGAGCATCGCAATTCCAACCTCGATGTTCTGTTTCTCCAACTCCAGCTGAATGTATCGCCAGAATTTCAAGGCGAAATCCCCGGGAGAGTATAAAAACGCGCCGCCTGAGTGGTAGAATTAATCAGAGCACACTGCTGCACAAACTGGGCTATACATACCGTGCAAGTAAAGAAGGACGCGCTCGAGCCGCCTCGGACCTATCCACAACAGTCTCGCATCCTCTCCAAGTTCGTCGATGGTGGTCGGCAGTTCTGCCGTTTCGGCCCATTTCTCGTACGTTCCCAGCGTAGTGCCGGTCGCGGCCTTCAATTGGGCGACGCTCAGATTGGCTGACAGATATCGCATGGCGGAATCTCCGACGATGCGCTTCAAGCTCCGTTCTTTATTATATGGTGCGTACGCAGTGGTAGCGACGCTCCACAGTAACACAATAGCTGGAGAACGTGTGCACATGAGACCACAACATCGAAGCAGCTAAACGGGCAACTCACGGAGGGGTATCAACGCGGCCACCATCCCAAAGGTTTCCCTCCAGCTCAGTTTTTTTCTGAATTGTAGGGTGGGACATGATGCAAAGGATTATTGTGAGTAGCTGTGGAAGCCTGGATGGGCTTTATAGGTGCTCTTCTAGAAGCTTTGTCTCGGAACCGGATTCAAAAAGTACGGAACCGACGCTTCTGAGACATGTTTTGAGATTTGCGTTCGGGATGCCCTAAGTATGGGTCGGACCGTCTGAGATCCAGAGTATTCGCTGTGTACTGGATAAGAAGCCTTCCCAAGGAATGCTGCTTGGTGCACGTACGTGAGTCAGGACTTGTTAAGACGAGATGGTAAGTGATAAACAAGGATAATTTTACCGGGCGAGAGTCTCGCACTGCATTTCCTCAGCAAAATTTCTCTGGCAACGACTGGCTAGCTATCAGCAACCTAAGTGGATGAAATTGGAATCCTTCTGTCCCAAACACTCCAAAAAAGAGGGAGAGAGAGATCTCGAGAGACAAGATGGTGGTGGACCTTTCGAAGCCTTGAATCCAGAAAAATCAAAGCCTAAACCAAAGGAAAACCTCATTATTGTACTGCTCGAAGGCCTGGTATCTATGGAATCCCACTGGAATCCCCGCCAGACACGGAAGAACAGCCTCAAACAAGCCTCAGAACACGCTCAGCTAAAAATGGCCGAAGAGAGACTAATTTTGAGGACGCCGGGCTGCCTCTTGACTCAGTCGTGTCTTGCTGTGCTGGATCTTCAAGCTTCAAGCTCAACCAACAAGACCTGATTCACTGGCAGAGAGAGTACCTTGCCTTTGTTTGAGCACAGGCCCAAACCTGCAAAACGCTCGATTTTGACCACAGCGTTCTCTCCCATATAGCTCTGAGTGTAGATTCTGAATGGAGTACATGGGATAGACCTGCAGGCGACCATGCCATAAACCTGCGCAGCGTCGGACCCGACTAGGATTTCCCGTGTTCATTCGATTCTGAATCCACCTTGGCCCTTGCAAATCATTTGAGCGCTCCTCACGGCAGACCTTACCCATTCCACTGGTCTTCTTGCTGGCCTGGGCTTTCAGATATTGTGGTCGAGACTCTTCTGGCTTCAGTGCTTTTGCTTTTATGTGGACACGGCCGTTCACACTGCAAAACATAAAAAATCTAACCGGCAAATAACGTTGCAGGAAGCACTGGTTTTCACATTCTGCTGGGCTGAAAGTGTGTCAGACCACTTTCTGCAATGTTATCTGCCGGTTAGAATTTTTACGTTTTACAGTATGATTTGCAGTCAATCACAAAACTGCTTACACCCACCTCTCATATAATAAGTTATTTAAAAGGCTTGCTATGATACTCTGTGCCCTACGGTACCTCGTGTTGCCTCTGAGCGTTCCCCAGATGCAAGCTGTGTTCGGCACCATGATGAGCACATACAAGAAGTAAAATGGCTGGCCGCGGGGTTCACAACGGAACCCTGCCTAGATACATGAACTGTGCGGGGACGACAAGTAACTGGTTTCGCCCCTTCGTTTTCTTCGTAGCTTATATTCATTGAGATTGCAATTCACATGCTATCATAGGATAAATTATTAGAAGGAGGCTCAGGAGCTCAAGAAATTGTTGCTTCCGATGATATCTGAGTGAAGTAGACCGCAAAGTGGCAAGCACACTGTTGATGGGGTTCCCACGGTTGTGTTTTTGACTTCCGCTTTCATTCATCAGGGGCTTGACGCTCTCTTAAAACTCTGGATTTAACAGAAAGAAGCCACCAACAGAAAAGAGATGAAAATTTTGCCCGAAAGCCGGCTAGTTCATTTATTGATTGAATTTTTTGGCATACTGGCTAGAGACATCAATGCCTGTATTTTGTACGAAGCGTTGTTCTAGGCCTGTGAAAACAAAATAGGCTGGATTCTGGATACAAGCTCTCGTATCCACTCCACGGCTTGTGAACTTCTCACTCGTCCAGAACGCCACGGCGATCCCACCTCAACCACAGTGACTCGATCACTTAATGGGTGAACATTCGGGCGGGAATATGGCCAAAGTTGTACGGAATACTTTGGAGATTTACGGACTCACCAGTGTGTAAATCAGAATATATCTTTGCTTGCGAACTGATTCTCCGTCTGCGACGGGTCGACGGTCCGTCGCAACGGTTTTCGTCCCGTCTGTAGAGCCGTTCTACCTGCTTCAAAAGCGGACGGATACAGGACGGGTTCACCCATTTAAACGGGATCTGTATCTGTCCCTAAACAGCCATAAACGGGTAAACGGGTTGATGGAGACCCATGGAGAATCTATATAAGAAAAGAATCACAACGCCCTCCGGGCACCCCTGGTACCGCTGACCCCGAGGGGTACCTATACCCCTGGAGCCTGGAAACCAGGATCCATGCCCTTGGTAGCACCGAATGCAGGTCATTTAAATCTTGCTGATAGTGCACCAATTCCTGTTTCCTTTGTATTTAGGTAGTTTGCCGCCGAGACTTCAAGGACTGCGTTGTTGAAGTAACTCCGAGGCAGCCATCATGTTCGGTCCGTGCGCCATACTTTGGACCTCCCACACTTGTTTTTCTTTAAGGTTGTTCTGTCCTACTCCGAAAATAAAATCGCTTCAGTGTCTCGCGGCCTCTGGCTGCTCTCCCTCTTTCTTTTTTCATCTTTTCATTGAAGAAAGAGAAATCAGGGGACTGATGTCCTGCGTCCTCCAGCCGCACTCTGTTATTGAGCACTTGGATCCTGAGGACTCTACTGTACTCTCTTTTCTTTCCATTTCCGGCTTACTTGGGTGGAGAAAAGTTTGGGGATTCCCGGCCACCTCACCGTGCGTAGTTTAAGAATTTGCAGGCACCAAATAAGTAAAGAAGACAAATTTCAAGTTGACATTCTTCGAGAAACACGCCATCATCATGATGCTGCACATCGCAAACAAATGTGAGCAGGCAAGAAATTTGCCTTCTGTTTATATGAGTATCCGGAACTTTCGGTGGGACTTCGAGGAACTCCTGTTTTTTGAGCCATTGAAGGAAGGAGGTGTTGAACTGGTTTGGTTGGATTCTGGTTGTACTTAAGGTGCTGATGCAGAACTTGGGTTTATATTTCAATGGGCCAACACCTAGCTGGACACTTTCAACCAATATTCAACACAGAAATCAGCTCCAAATTGCACTCACAGGTACATACCATTGTTAGATTAAAGTTCTAATTGTCACTTTGCCGTGCAATTCGCTGGATTGGGAAATCCGTGTCGGGACGAAACGGGTCAATTGTGGCTAGCACATTGAACAGTTTTGCAGCAGGCCTGGCCCACGGGTTGAGTTGGGTCATGTGAAAAAACTCTCTGGGCCATTTTTTCTGTACAGATGTGCGCTGCGTTGGAACTCCGAGGTATGGCACGCGTAGCTCCGACAGGACTCTGATGTTCAAATGTAGCTGTTACAGATGCAGATTTGTTGGCTGTGCATGGGCCGGTACTGTGCCTTAAGACCCTCCCATCCCTGCTTTACGGTTACGGTTTATGTGCCGCCGGCGGTAGCCTACCATAAACGTCCATAAAGTGTACGGCCGTAGCTGTATACGGTTCACCCCAGGAGGCTACTAAAACGTTACGTTAGGGACCTTGAAGGACGGTTTTGTTGTATAAGTAAAACCGTCCTAGAAGGTCCCGAGGAGGAGGGGTCTCCCCATTCTATTCGCTTCCTTACGTTTATACTAACTTGCCGTTTTAGGTGGTGTCTCTGCTCGAGCCTCCGCAAAACCTTGACCCTCGATATACACACAGCACACATTCAGTTGTACAGACAACATTGTAAACTACACAAGAAGATGCTACACAAGAGGGAGGGGGGGGATATCTACAGGATGGAACACGCTACAAGAAATCGTATGGTACACTACAAGAAATATATCTATATTCTACAGATGGAACGCGGTGCTACAAGAAATTGTATTAGGAATATACATACACTGGGGATAGTTCGTGAGTGTTCAGCAAGATGGGGACGTTACAGTACGCGACGGACGGGGCGTTGACAAGTGGCGGAGGCTACGCGGGGCAGGAGGATTCATTACAGCGGCGGCGGCTGTTGCATCTGCTGAAGCGCGTGAGCTAGGCCAGCGGCCAGCAGCTCAGGCAGAAGCGTGCGCAGCATTGCGCCGTAGTCCACTACCCCGGCGTTGGCAGGAGCTGCAGGCGGCAAAGATGCAGGAGGCGGCAAAGATGTAGGAGGCGGCAAAGATGCGGGCGGGGCATGGGCGGGAGGAGCAGGCGGCGGGGGGGGCACAGCGTTACGATAAGAAGCTTTGGGCCGTGGACGGGCGGCTGGCCCGCCCGTTGGCGCGGCCGCATGTTGCTGGTGGGTGGCCGTCGCACGGCTTGTGCTTGCAGTAGGCGGTATCTGCTGCTCCACGCGGGCGCGTTTCACTGCACCGTCGTCGTCCTTGCGCGCGCGCTTGGCGGCAGTGGGCGGTGTTCGCTGCGGTACCTCGACCCAGGGCTTCTGCTGCTCCGTGCGGGCGCGTTTCATTGCATCGTCGTCATCCTTGCGCACGCGCTTGGGCGGGGGAGCGGTGGTGGCATCGGGCTGCTGCTGTCTCTTCCCTCCCGAGCGCGAGGGAGCGGTGCGAACGGGTACAGGCGGGGCCGCGGAGGTTCGCGCGAAGATTCTTGGAGAAGGCGAGCGACTTGCCCGGTACTCGCTCGTGTCGCTCGTGAGGTCGTCGGCCTCGCCATCGCTCTCGATGTTGAAGCCCACATGCCTCCCCCGCAGGACCGCCACCCTCCTGCGCCTGCTGCCGAGAATGGTTGCGTGTCGGCGGCGGTGGTGAAAATGGCTCCTCCCTCCTCGAGCTCGTCGTCTTCCACCACCCTCGCCTTGCCCTTCCTGCGCTTGGCCGACGCTGCCCTTGTACGGCGCTGCTGAGGAGAAGGCTCCTCCTCCGGCGGAGTAGGCTCCTCCTCGAGCTCGTTGTTCCCTGGATGCGGCAGTCTGCTGATTACACGGCCGTTGGGGCGGTTGAGGTCGTAGTTGATCATCCACATGTTGCCATCTGCATCCTGGCATGGAAGATGCTTCCCGCCTGAGGTGCGCCAGTACCGAACGACTGCGGGTGAGTTCGGGGGGCCGTCAGGGAATGGAATGGTGTAATCGTGGGTGAAGACGATGATGTCCACTGGTGGATAAACATTAGCGTGGAGGAAGTTAATATAAAAAAAAGATCTACGTACACTTTTCGAGTACTTGCTCCACCTCCTCGAAGCGAAGTCCCTGACGCGCAGTCCTGCGCGCTTCCAAAGCCGATGTGAGACGGGAACGATCGTGCTTCCGCCAAGAACTCGTGGCTTTACGATCCACGGACTCGGCGGGGAGGCGTACATCGCTAGGGAAAGCCGACGACAATGTAACCTTCGCTTTGGATGCGCGTGACGCAGCTCTTCCAGCGAAACTGGCTCCCCTGACGTATCACGTCCCTGCCCATGTCGGCGATGCATGCGTCGGAGAGGCGAACCCGAACTTGGTTATTGAGCATATTGTCGGCTTGGCTGCGAGTCAGCCTCCCACCCTCCGTCTTGACGAGAACATTGGGAATGTTGGAGGGGGCTCGAGACGAGGAGGTTCGGGTGGCAGAAAGCTTGCTGGATGAGGCCGATGCGGCGGGTGTAGCGGTCTGTTGGGTGGAGCGCGACGCGGAGGGTTTGTCGACGGTCGGTGCGACGAGGCCGTCATCAGCAAGCTCGTTAAGGTGGTACTGGCTGCAGGGATATTAGAACAAGAAGAAGAACTATATGGAGCCCACTTACTAGACGAACGTCTTTGCCATGCCCAGAAAGTCATCTGGCGTGAGGCCAGGACCATTCTTGCCGCACTTGAAGACGGAAGGGAACTAAATTGGAGTACTGTTAATAAAAGCAACAAAAGGAAAGGGATAATAGTAGCGTACCTCAGACAAGCCCAAAGTGGCATAGCGATGGGTGACCTCGGCGTCCTCATTGACATAGGAACCGCAGAGGAGGAACATACCCTCCACATTGTCGATGTCCTGGAGCTCGTCCATCTACAACATCAAATGAGCAACATATGCCTGAAAAGGTTCTCGATACCTTACCAAGTGTTCGATCTTTTTAGCTGCATTCGTCACCCGGCGCTGACGCTGTGCGATTGATGTTTCCAACCCGAGGACGTGGAGCATCTCGAAGTCTTGAAGGATTTTGAGGTATCCATCGTCAGCGGCGTGCTCCTTCTGGAAGGCTTGGTACATGAAGCTCAAGTGTTTGGAATAGAGGGTGGGGAATTCGTGGAGGGCGGGATCGAAATGAGGGATGATACTTTGAACCTCCGCCTCGGAATAATCTGGGTGCGTCGCCATTTTGCAGTAAATGATCCAAGGATTCTTTACCCGCGATGAGGCACCGGAGAACGCCGAGGTGACCTCGTCAAGCACACGGGCGGGTGAAATGTCGTGTTCCTCCGCAAGGGTCTTGATCAAATTCAGCACCTGCCCGCGGCACTTGCGTGCAGCAGCTGCATGCTCCTTCGTTGGCCGGCCAGGCTTTGCGGGCTTGTTATGGTCATGCATACAACAATCCCTATACACTCCCTAAAGCCCTGGCGGGAATTCCTTTCCTTCCATTTTACATCAGCCCTTCACCCCTCATTCAACTTCCTTGTGATCTTGGGGCTTCAGGGGTTTTTACGCAATGAAGGTTTACTGAGCGTTTCCCCTTTATATATTATCTTCCTCCAATATCCCTCCGGCCATCCTCCATTGATCCTCTGGGTTGGCTTCCCTTCCGGTCACTCCCCTCCAGGTTGGGTTCCCATCATTCCCATGTTCCGGTACCCTCCGGTCCTCCTTCCTATTATGAGCCTATGGTCACATATCTTTCCATCATTCTGTCTCTCGTCGCATTTCGTTCTGGATGCTATTTGTCCGGATCTCCGATCTCCGGACCTCCGGATCTCCGGACCTCCGATCTCCGGATTCCCACGGTCTGATCACTGGTCACTTATCCTTTTCCCTCCGGCACTCTATGCCTTCACATTCCTTGACCCATACGCTGCATTCCGCAGTTCCTCCGCATTGAGTTCCTCATTCCTCCGTAACTCTCTGCTCCACTCCTCCGGAGATTTTATCTCTGATCCTCCGTTTCTCCCACGCTACCTCCGGATTCCCACGCTCTGTGCCTCCGGTGCCAGCGTGACTTATACCTTGTTGAAAGGTATTACTTACCCTTCCTATGTCTCCGTTCTTCTTCGATATCATATCACTCACATGCTCATATGCCATATGCTCCTTCTTATTGTTTTATTGTTTTTCCAATACCTTAGCTAGGACTACTTATTGTCCTTATTGTCTTTCCTTTACTTCTTCGTCCACATTCGGACTTCTTCATAAATTAGTATAAAAGCTAGTTTACATTGTCCTTTTCACTAGCTTCAAAATAAAACGTTATATGGCAAACATGATGTGCTCCATCATTATACCTTCTTTATCTCTTTCCTCGCACTCTTGATTCTACCTCCGGGCCTCTGGCCTTCCGGCAAATCATTCATTCAATCATCGTCGACTTCCGTCTCTTCATCGTATGATGCTCCAAGTATGTTCGCCCTCCCGATTCCTTCCGGTCTCGTTTCCGGCCTCGCCTCCGGCCTCGGCTCCGGCTCCGGCTCCGGCCTTCCGGAGCTACCTCCAGCAGATTATTGTCTGTAATTGATTATCAGTTATTTATTCATTTCACCTCCACAACATCTTCTGACATTTCCCTCTGGCCATTGCGTCACCTCCGCGTTTTCTCCGGCTCCGGCAACATCGCATGGGCCCTGCTTATGTCAGCACCTCCGCACTAGCTCCGGCTCCCCGCAGCTCCGGATCCTCCGCATTTCCCACGCCTTCGTGCTCTGCGTCACGGCGTGTTTCCGGTCTCTGACTTTGGTCATCGGGCATAATCACACCATGCTCATTTCGTCCTGCTTATTCGTTCTTGCTCCCATATGGTCACGCTTACCCAGATAGTCGCGTCACTCACCCACCCATCATCTACGTCTCCGTGTAGTGATCGCGAGAATGACCATATCTCCGCCACTTAGACTCCTCCATCCTAATCCATGTCGGACTAGTCCTTTCATTCCCAGGCTACTCCTTGTCCTCTGGCACTGGATATAACAGGGCTGGTATGTGAACAACACATCATCCTCCGCGCCACCCTCCGCATCCACAACCTCTGCATCACCCTCTGCATCACCCTGCGCATCACCCTCTGCATCGCCCTCTGCATCACCCTCCGTGTCACCCTCCGCATCGTCATCCATCATCTGTGACGGCTCTTCAGCGAGCCCTGGGAGCTTGAAAGGGTGGAGCGGCGACTCGTCTTGAGGCTTTGGACGCCGAATGCGTCGTGAAGGTGAATACGGGGGGACAGATGGTGCACGCCTCGGCTTTGGAGACAGCAAAGCTTCATCCAGCAGCTGGGATGGGGGAGACGGCGGAGGGGAACCGCTGTGGGCTCGGGACATGTGCCTGGAAGACCAAGCAGCCGGAGGAGGTGGCAGCTCAGGCTGCGCGAAGCCACCCTGGGCAATAAACTCCATAAAGTCGCCGCGGAAGTCCTCTGGTTGAATGAGTCGAGGTGCGTGGCGAAGTCGAGGGCGCAGGCACGTGTGAAGTCGAAGGCACAGGCTCAGGCGCCGCACGAAGTCAAAGGCGCAGGTTTGTGTGATACGCGCAACGTCGAAAAGCGCAGGTTTGTGTGATACGTGCGAAGTCGTGTTCAGGTGGAACTGAACTGGCGGGGGAGCGGGCGCAGCCTTCGCATGAAGCTGGGGAATGGGGGGCGGGTGCACCTGCAAGCGCAGGAGGCGCAGGCGCGGCCTTCGCATGAAGCTGGGGAATAGGGGCTACCTCCAGCTGAATCTGAAGTGGCGGGGGAGCGGGTTCACCCGATGTTGAAGGCACGGGTGCACCTGTCGAACGGGCAGAAGGCACAGGTGCGCCTGTCGAACGGGCAGGAGGCGCGGGTGCACCTGTCGAACGGGCAGGAGGCGCAGGTGCATCTGGGGGCGCAGGCACGGCCTTCACACGAAGCTGGGGAATAGGGGCTGCCTTTGGCTGAAACTGGAGTGGTGGAGGAGCGTGTTCACCCGGCGCGGGTGTACCTATTGAACGCGCAGGAGGCCTCCGCTGCACCTGAAGTGTTGAAGGCGCAGGAAGCGGGGGAGGCGCAGGGGGCACAGCCCTTGTGCGAAGCTGAAGCGGCGGCGGCACGACCTTTGACTTGCCATTATTTTTATTGTTACGGGGGTCGAGGTTGGAGGGCCCAGCTGCGGGTGCCGGGATTCGGCAGCGCCCGAGTCTATTTGGCCGATGTTGGCCGCTCTGGCCTCGTGCATAGCCAATATTCTCGGCACTGCCGCGCCCAGACGGAGGGATTTGAGCTCGAAGGCGCATAGGGGTGTAGTGCGGCGATGCCTCACGCCTGGGGCCTCCACCACCAACCTGCAAAGGGAGGAAGCGCGAAGGGAGGGTTGGGTGGCTCTTGGAGGAGTGGTGCCTTGTTTTGGCGCCACTCGTGCTCGTCAATGGGGGGTGGAAGGTCGATGCTCGGGCGAATGCGAACGCGAAAGCGAACTGTATCGCAGTTCGTTGTTGTAAGAGCACTCCTCTTCGTAGAATTCGCCCTCCTCCTCGCGCTCACCCTCCGCGTCACCCTCCCCCCCCTTCATAGTGTGCGATTGGTGGCGCAGAAAAAACATCCTGCGGCGGTTCAGGGAGGCGCAGACTAGATGCAGGATTATATTCGGTATTATTGACGTCCAAACCGTTGTTGAAGTCTGTGCTGAGATAGGTGATTTGGTCGAAGCAGCTGGGGGATAAAGAGGAGTAGTCGCCCGAGACATTGAACTCCTCGCTAGAAGGAGGTGGCTGCAAAGTTGACTCCATAGCACGAACACGCTGGTGAAGGTGACAAGCCTAGGATGGACGCGTCAGAATTGCCTTTGGAAAAGCAGAGGCTACTCACGAGGCGCGAAAAACACGCTTTTTTGATGAACGACGCGTGTTTCAAGAGGGATATGACAAAAGCAACTAGTATAACGCGTCAGAATCGCGCACTATTTGAGAGACTCAACGCTACTCACGAGGTACGCGAAAAAAGAGCTATTCAAGATGAGAAGGCAGATAGATATATGGCTAAAGACACTAGGACGCGTCGGAATTGGAGGGCCGCTGTGCAAGTGAAGAACTTACAGGAGAAAACTAAAAGAAAAACGAGCAGCACTCGTTGGACCGAAGTGCTTTTTGGGGGGATTGGCCTCTACAGCGGTGGGTGGAGGTAAGGCGTGGAGCCTCTGTTAAACAAGGATGAGGGCAGCATCAAGGTGAATGAAATCCTCAACTTACTGGTTTGTGCGCCGTGCGAACGGAGGCCTTTTGGGGCGAACGAACGGACTGCCAGCGGGAGTGATGGGGGTGAGAAAGAAAAAAAGGCGGAGGCTGTGCATCCTCACCTGACCTCTACGTATACCTCTGCCGCCACCGCCAAATCCTCTACGACGCTCTGGGACGTAAAATCTGCGGCGGCGCCACCGTTGGCATCAACCAATGGCATGCAGTATAACGGTTAACCAACTTTGTTTTTTTTTTCGTGACCTGTTCTCAATGGTGATGAAGCGGGTTCAAGTGCGGAAACGATTTGAATATGTTGCCCCAGTTCAACTGTGTTTTTCTTGCATTTCTTTGTGCAGGTAAAACTTTCGTGCACCGTTGAGCCCAAAAGACCGCTAAAGTGTAATTAGCACTTCGTTCTTTACCACCATCTCAAATATGGGCCGTCGCGCAATCCACCTCACCAAGGACGCCAAGGCCGCCGCAAAGCAATCCCAGGTACAGAAATATTATAAGACACCACAGTAGGTTTTCTTTTCCTCATTCTATTCCTTATTCTACGACAAATCTCCGTGTTCTAGCTAACCTCTTCTTTCAGTGGCCAAGCCACTCAGGCGTGCACGAGAAAGCCTAAGCACCACCGGAAAGAAGGGAAACCTACTGCCCCTATGCCCTCGGTCATTCCCGACCTCGCAGCGCCCGACACCGAGATACAAAATCTCTACAACGCACCACTCCCCGATCATGAACCCCTCTTTCGCGAGGCTCTACGTTCTGTCGACGCTCTGGACGAGAGTGATCTCTCGCGCTGGAAGACAGAGCCTCCGTTTGTAGAGGATGAAGACTCCACGGATCCGTATTCCGCCGAATATCTCACGTTCACGCACTCGTTGGTTTTGGTGATGCACGGTGTTCGATTGCGTGAACAGAATGCTCGTGATGCTCAACGGAGGGTGGAGTTTTTGGAGAAGGGATGGAAGACTGCAATGGCGGAGCTGAGGGAGGAGGTTCGCGGTTTGCTGGAGCGCTGGGAAATTGTGACGAGGCTTTCGCGTGAGCAGTTCTATCACCCTTACCATAATTCCCGTGAACACGCTATGCTTAACCATTATCGCCAATGGCTCGCACGTCGTACTATATTCTCGTTGTATCATCTGAAATTTATGCAGTAAAACAAATAAATTCATCATTGATTCAAATTTTGCGCTACAATATGATACAATGAGCCTATGTGATAGGGAGAGAGTGCGTATGAGGTCGGCAAAGAGTTTGCAGACAGTGGGCATGTCCGCCTCATAAACCTCCGCACTGGTAAAACCACGCATAACAGCGGCCAGGGTGCAGAGTACCCATAGTCCACAATCATGACCGTTGGTCTGGTAGCCACAGTTCTGAGAATGTGTATGAAGAAGGGAAAATCTGGAAAAAGAGGAAGGACGCACAACTTCGAACATTGGGTAAGCTGACCACGGTTCATCTCCCGTTGAAATGTTAAGGGCATGGCCATGCCGGTTCGAAAGCACGACCATTTGTGTGATAAGTATCATTATATCCTGTGGAGAGTTAAATTGAAAATGATAAGCGGTTGCGGAGACTTACACGGAGGTTTGGGCGCCACCCAGAACATGCGGCAAAACTGTCAAAGAAGTAGATGGATTGACGGTGAACATCGACCACCGCACAAACCCAGTGCTGCTCCACCGGCCGGTGAATCGGGATGAGCCACAGTGCTTTGGTCCAATATTCAGTGGGGCCCAGAAACCGCCACAGCTCCGCGTCCGAGGCCTTGTAGTGTACCCGTGTTAAGTCGTATGTGCTGAGGAGGGCGCATTGTGTGGCAGCGGCAGCGTAAGGGGGAGTATTGATTGCTGTAAATTGAATGAAGGGAGGCAGCGACGCCGTTGATACCTTCTCCATTCAATCTTCCTATGGGTGCAAGGATGCGGTCGAGATCGCACGGCTCTACCTCGAGGTTATGGAGGTTCCCACCCCGAATGACAAAATGGCTGAACCGCTCGTGCATGACGTAGCGGGAAGTGTTGTGGGTGCAGAGGTCATAGAGGAGACTGCGGTCAAGGTTACCCTGCAGCTGAATATTGGAGATGAGTAAAGTAGTAATAAAATACAAGAAGGAACTGGGGGACTCACCTGGACATTCCAAAAAATTTTAAAGTTATTATCTCCATCCAAGCCCGACGTTTCCTCCGGCTCGTCATCATTCCCAATCAGATCTGCAGCATCCTCCGGATCAGCAATGGAGCTGGGATAGAGCGCGCCGTCCTCTCCAATATCTTGCAGCGCTGGAGGAAGATCACTAAAGCCCCCGTCCTCCACGTCAGAATCGTCTCCATCCGCCTCCATATCCACCTCTGCGTCCGACGACCATGGGCGACCAAGACGGGTGTTTCCATCTGCCTCCGACATCCCATCACGGCCAGAACTGAGGTTCCCTCCTGCATTTCCCCGCCGCAGTTTGACGCACGGCCTCCGACCTCCCAGCGCGGCCATAACTGGTGTTTCCCTGCGTGTTTTCCTCTGCAGTTTGCCGTACTGATGCCGGATAACAAGTATGATCGTAGCGGGGGACACCATCACTAGTTTGGACAGGGGAACGCGAAGCCTCCGCAGGGTGAAATCCGAGTGGAAGGTCGCGGGGCAACAATTGAGGCTGAAGCAACAATGCCCAGTGATGCCCGAGAAACACCAGATCTCGCTGCCGCTCTTGAAGGGGAAGCAGGAGCGATGCATCTGCAAAAAATACATGCAGATTGTGCAGATCAGATAGAATGTCATGTAATGCACCGGGATGGGAAGCGAGAGCTTTCTCGACAATGAGACGTTCGTTATCTAACCAACGCTTGAGGTTTGCGCGATCCAGGTTCAGCCGGATAGCCTCCTCACGACATCTGTCGATAGTGTGGAGGCTCCGGATGCCATCACGCACATCGTCGTCGATGAGCCATGCAGGAATGCCACCTGGGGATGGGGAGATACAAACATCCTCATGGAGCGAAGGATCGGACCGAAGGGCATTAAGCTGTGTGGGAAGGGGTGCCGGGATTGGAATGGGACATCCGACGGGGCAGAGGCCGTCAAGTTTCGCGCAGTGATCATTGAATTTGCCGATGAGTTTGAGGAGGGCAGGTTGGCGTTTTGCAATCGCTCTTCTGGTAGCCTGATACAATTTTGTGCCTTGTACCGTTAGCGAGATTGAGGAGGCAGAGGCTCCACGACATACCTAGTGGTTCCCTTCTTCCTGCGACAGCACGGTCAAGCGCCTCCCACTCTTGGAAGGAAGCAACAGCACGTCTCCTGATGACGATCTTCAAGTCGTGGACGATCAGGAGTGTGTGGACGAAAGCCCTTGGCAGGTCCGCCAACTCAGGGAAAGATCCGCTGATGTTGAGGGAGGCATAAAGCTCTTCCGCCTCCTGGCTGAGCCTCTCATGCGTTGCCTCAAGCTTCCGGAGGAGGGACACAGTGTTGGGCGGAGGGTCGGAGCCTGTGATTGCTTGCTTGGCATCAAGAATTGCCTTCTCGACGACGTCAATCTGGGTTTGAAGTGTGAGGACTTTATCGAGCTCGCGCCACAGGCGTGCTGGAGCATCTGAGCGACACGATAAATGAGAATAGCAAGGAGCAGAAGTGAATGGGAAATGTACGAGATCGCATTGACGTCTGTGCCTCCTTTTGATCCTCCCATTGGCGGCGGAGCTCCTCCTCCGGTACACGGCACTCGCAGACTGTTTTGAGCGCGGCTCGGAGCTTTGTTCGCAGCTTCTTATCTTGACGTTCAATCCATGTACCCAGATTCTCTTGGCCTTTGGCATTCAGAAAGGCGGCATATTGGTCGATCATCCAAATTCTGCGTGAATTCTAGAAACGCCGTTTAGCAGGGAGTTGAAACCAGAGATAAAGCGACATGCCCATTGGTTCCTTGTAATAGGAACCATCTTCCGTGTTCTCGACCAGACACATTCCACATCTTCATGGTCTGCGAGGCCTGCGCCAAGTCCGAAGCGGGGGCCGAAGGTAAGCTGACACGCCCATTCGTGTCTATAGGAGTGCATGTGATTAATTATGAAGCTGACTCTCTGCCGCAAGCTTTCCTGGAGGATCGGAAACTAATATAAAAAAATATTAGCATGGCTCCGCACGCAGGCTCCGCACACAAAGAAAACGCACCTTGTTGAGACTATGATCAATTACACATCCAATATCATAAGCTTGAAGAATTGTCGCCTGGGAGGGAAGATGACGTGCCAACTCCTCAAGCGATGCCACAATATATCGCTGTTGTTCACCCGGAGTGTAGATATTGCAGAAGAATATGATCTGCCCATGGCGGCAGGTCATAAGAAAGATACCGCTTGCATCGTACCGCTTGGAATCGCCCTTCTGAGTCTTCTCGTTGGCGGCCTCGAACGTCGCCTCACATCCATCAATCACATCTTGTGGAATCGAGAGGGTAGGCTGCGCACGAGGATTCTCCCTCGCGTGAGAAATCTTCTGCGCGACCGCGTCGATCTCAGGTTTTGGGATGAAGAATGAGGGCGTGTAGCTGATGGGCCCATCTCCAGCCGAACGGAGATGTCGGTAGCTGAAGCAGCCATCTGCCCCCAATTGCACGTCTCCACCGCTGCGGTTTAGTTAATTTCGATGTTTCTATGGCAAAAACAAACAAAAGTACTTACTCATTGAGAGATCTCCCCCATTCAGTGTGTCCGAAGCACGCTGGACAACGGTCCCGCAAAATACGGCTCGCACGACCCGGTGTGAGAGTTGTCGGCACGGAGGCGTCCTCCACGGTCGAGGTAGAGTGGGTGGACACGGCACCTGGCGTGAGGGAAGGCGCTGTGGTCGATGTCGAGGAGGTGGCGGAGGCGGAGGTGGAGGGCGGAGGTTGCGGAGGTTGCGGAGGGTGCGGAGGGTTCCATGGGATGATCTGTGTCTTCTGGCGCTGGGGAAAAGACCTCCCGCTCTGCAGCATCCAGCACAGTGCACACGTTCCTGTCTATGCGGTCGCGGAGGTTGCTGGACCACTGAACAGCCTGGGTGAGGCTGCCGCGGAAGGGATCCACCAGCCGGTCGAGTGGATTCTATTCTGCATCAGTTGCCTGAAGGTACGAAGATGTATAAAAAAAGGCTTACTTGTTCTGAAACGACCGTGAATCCCCGACGGTCGTAGATCGTATGGAGCGCAGCGGCAAGGGCATTGATAGCATCGCACGAGCGTTCAAACATCGCCCGATAGATGTCCAGGACATCAAGGGAAATGCCAGTATGGGGCCTATCCGGCGAAGCAGGGAAGACCCCATGTTGCATGAGCAACACCCCGAGAGGCATGCAATCGCAGGTGACGATACGCACGCATACCACATCTATAGACATAAATCAGCGATAGAATTACCTCAGACGGCCTGTGTAACGCACGTAGAGGGTACAGGCACTTTACCACCTTGGTCTTTGAATTACAACCGACTGTACACCGATAGTCGATTTGCGGAGGTATCACAGGGCGTTGCTGCGCATGCGTAGAACTATAGAATGCAGCGAATGGAGCCTCCAGTAGCGGTAGAAGACGCTCCCATGAGTCGAAGAGTCGTGTATGGCGCGCTGCACGGGCCGGAAGGGGTGGGGGCAGCGCAGGCGGAGCCTCGTCCTCGATCCATTCCGCGTCTCCATTGGACTGGGGCTCGACACCGGAATTTGATTGTGGTGAGGGCGCGTCTGGGGACAATGGGGGCGCGTCCGATTGAATGGTATCCTTGCGTAGGCGCGCTGCAAGACGCGCCTGAACCTCCGCGAGCTTCATCGCATGTCCAAGACCGTGCGCTGCGCGTGTCTTGCGCGTATCGCGTTGCTTGAGGGGGCTAGTGAAGTGGACTCCCATTCCGCGTTGGGCTGCGGGCTGGCCAGCTCGAACAGAGCGCTTGGGACCGTTGGGCGCCATCGGAGGTGGTAGTAGAAGACAAGTCCGAGGGTAGTTCCAAAAGGGGCAAGTTGCGAATTGGGATATTACGAACAGAAGCGAAATAGAGTTTTAGACTCCTCCTCCTCAGGACCTTCTAGGACGGTTTTACTTACACAACAAAACCGTCCTTCAAGGTCCCTAACGTAACGTTTTAGTAGCCTCCTGGGGTGATACGGTTACAGTGGGGATTCCTAGGTAACCTTGTGGATGTGTTCCCCGTCGCCTTGCGTCTTGCGTGACGTCTACGGTCTAAAACCGTAGGTATCACCGCGCACGTTTTAGTGCCAGCTTACGGCCAGGCGGGAGAATTCGAGTCATCCTACATCACTTGCGGCGTCGGCTCGGTTATTTCGAGGCATCATCGTTCTCGATGAACCTGCCACACCCTAACCCGACTTCATGGTCCTGATCCAGACTCTTTTGTCATCGTTTGCGCACATACCAGTGGCTGCGAGGCCAGCAAGAATATAGCTTCGGCCGGTGAAGTTGTTGTACTATTTCGACCAAATGTTTAGGTGATGGGTGACGGAGGGTAGTGAATTGAACATTTTTGGCCTAGGTGAATTAAAACGAAATCTACCCATTTACAATACGGTGACTTCAATTTTGTCGCCCGGCATTAGCCGGACTGCCATATATGGGAATTTTCTCATGATTGCCGAGAATTGAACACCTTAGGTGACAACCTGAGGTGACGCCCGGTGGCACTAATCGGTCTGTTAGCGCTCATCTCAGTGCCCGTAATAGTTGAACATATATATACTATCGACGTCCACGATGCTCTATCGACGGCTCCTCCAACTCTAGGTCTCCTACCTCAAGTTTTGCGAATCTTCAGGGTTTCAACCAAATCGTCTCATGTGGTTTCCGTTTGTGCGCAGGTGCTGGGGGAAATTGTTTTCATACTTATTCGGCACAGGCATACGCAATAACCAAACCATTCCCAAGCAAATACTGCTACTTTCTGCTGGGTTTCGCGGGCTTCAGCGCAGCAGCCTTCCTGGCCATCAATGTATTTCTCGTTGGTAATAAGCAGTATTGTTCCCCTTTGACGGCCTACCTAAATGCGATACAGGGTACGACGTGATTAGCATCACCACCACGCATTTCAACTCCACGCCTGGATTGGGGCTTTCGAAGTGGCACTCGGGAAGCACGGCGTTTGGTTGCTCTCCACATCAATTTCAACTGGGCGACACCTTCCGCACAAATATTTCCGCGTTTTCCTACTCGATCTTCGATGTGAAGGCCTCGGATTCCGATACTGGTGGTTCCCCCATCCAGGGCGGGTTCTTATATGCCAACCAAGAGCTCAACTCTTGCGACGTCGATCAATACGAGATCATCGTCAAGCCCGGAGACCGCTTGATCACTTCTACTGTAAGTACATTAAAATGACGCGCGTTTACCGAACCGTTCACCAATCGTGCAGGCCAGCATACAATGTCCGCCGCCCCTTGGTTTTGGGGCTGTCGCCTCGTGGAGGTACGTGAAATGCCCTTGCGGAGTCCTTCTCTTGACATATTTTCGATTCAGTTTTTCAAACCATGCCATGATTGGAGCCCTGTCGGCAGCCATGTTCCCAGCTAACAGCCTCGCTCGGGCGATAACGGATGGGATGAATAACATTTCTAGTAACTCCGTTTCGCTTCCGAAGGGGATTTCCGTTGAGCTTGACTTCCTCTAGATGAAGCCTACCAGGATATCTACAACAGACTATACGCAACCAATGACACAAATGCCCTCTCCCAACACGTCTACAAGGTCATTGCCGAAGGACAGCCCAGATGCGAGGCATCTGCCCCGTTTCCCTGTGTTGGTATATACTATAGGACTGAGATGCAACCACGGTGGCTGAATTAGGCAAGATTGAGATCAGTGGCGGTGCTGTCGGTAATCGAGGTTCCCTCCAGCGTGTCTGAGCTGTTGGCCAGCGGAGGTCTCTTGTCCAGCAGGAGATCTGTTGTAATTTATCAATGGCCTTCTTTGCCCGCCCCCAGTCCGCCAATGCAGCCATCAAGATAGTCCGCCCCACCACCGCAGACGATGACCAACCCAAGCCCGCCACCCGCAAAGGTTGGTCTTCCGTCTCCCGCGCCTCGTCCTCGAGCTCATCTGTCGCAGACTCCGTCCAGCGCCATTGTAGGAATATCATGATTTACGGGTGCGCTATCACATGTAATATCCAAGTGCCAACTGGCACGCTGACACGCATCTGCCTCAGCTCTTGCAAATTCGAGAATAAAGGTTGTGTCTATTACCACCCTCCGGCGCGTCTCGCTTGTTTTCGTAGTTCTAGGCATACGCTGACATTTATGTAGGCGCCAGACGCTGTTCCATTCGCGTGGGTTTGGTTTCTGTTATGTGCTGTGGGTCAAACTAACACATATTCTAGTCCGCAAGCGGAGTCTCCCGCAAAGAGCGTCTCTCCCACCCTTACCGCGAAAGCCGTCAATGCGCCCGTGTTTGTCCCCAAGCTGGCCGTGAGCATCCAGACATCCACCCCGCCGCCCGAGAACCCGTATGGTACGACTCTTTGGCTTATATCCCGTCCTCACGATACGCAGGCCGTCACCTCAGCCTCAGTACCACGACGACCAACAGGAGGCGTACAACGAGTACGCGTATCCCGCGGCTGGTGTCGACAGCCTCACTGATCAGATGCAGGAGGTATGTCTTCCCTTCTGTCTGCTCGTCATGCCGTTCTTGAAACGATGTAGATGAGCTCCGATAGTTTTTACGCGGATGCTTCTTACGACCCGTACGACCCCACAACGGAAAACCCTTACTTTGCGACGCAAGCCCCAGTGTTTGTGCGCCAGCCTGTAAGTTGAATTGTCAGGATGGGCAGACGAGCGACTGACCACCTCCCAGCTCAATTACCATCTTTACACGTCCGCCATCCCGTCGGCTTTTGTTTCTTCTGCTTCGGACACCCACTTTATCCCGCCTTCGTCGGACCTACGCACTCTGTTGCAGGGGCGCAGCGAGGACCTACGCATAGCGCCCACTCAGGGTATACTTTTCCTCCGTATTATGTCTGGGCAAACGCTAATCTGATTTCGCTCAGGGCTCAATCTCCCAGAGGAGATGCAGGGCTACCACTCGCTTATGCCCCTCGAGAACATCACAGGTTCTACCGAACGACGTAAATTTGGCAACTGGAACTCCACCGTATACCGCGCAATCAACTCCCTTGACGGCGGGACGTATTGCCTCCGCCGAATCGAGAGTGCGCGCCGTCCCTACGCTCAGATGATTTTTGACTGATAGCGTGATGCAGACTACCGCCTGAACCACCAAGCGGCGTTCGCCGCGATCGAGGCCTGGGCGAACATCCGGCACCCCGGAGTCGTCGCCGTGCACGAGGCGTTCACGACGCACGCGTTCGGCGACAGCTCGCTCGTCGTCGCGTACGCGTACCACCCGAAGGCGCAGACGCTGTTCGACGCGCACCTGAAGCTCACGCCGCCCGCGTACCAGCACGGCACGCGCGTCTTCCAGCCGACGCCGCAGGCGCAGATCCCCGAGCGCACGCTGTGGTCGTACATCGTGCAGCTCGCGGGCGCGATCAAGCGCGTGCACGACGCGGGGCAGGCGCTGCGCATGATCGACGTCACGAAGGTGCTCGTCACCAGCAAGAACCGGCTCCGCGTCACTGCGGAATCGTGGACGTGCTGATGTACGATACGCCGCAGGACGTGCACCTGCTGCAGCAGGAGGATCTGACGATGTTTGGGCGGCTCGTGTTTGCGCTGTGTACCGGCAATGTTATGGCTTCGAGCGGGGGCAACTTCCAGAAGAGCCTCGAGGTCATGGGGCGCTTGTACAGCCCCGAGGTCAAGACCGTCGCGCTCTTCCTCGTCAACAAGGGCGGCCCGCATAGGAGTATTGGGCAACTGCTGGAGATCATCAGCTCGAGGGTCGCGGCTGAGATGGGTGACGCGCTCAGGTGCGTTGGATTTTTTGCGCTTTAGCTCGAGACGCTCACCAGCTGGGTTGCAGTGCTGCGGATACCCTGGAGAACGAGCTCATGGGCGAGCTTGAGAACGCGCGTCTAGTGCGCCTGCTCTGCAAATTCGGTTTCATCAACGAGAGGCCCGAGTACGTGTTTCTTGCTCCGTTCTTTGCCGAGACCTCATCTTTTTTCAAGATTTGCGCGCGAACCACGGTGGTCCGAGACGGGCGACCGGTACATCATCAAGCTCTTCCGCGACTACGTATTTCATCAGGTCGACGAAAACGGGAACCCGGTGGTCAACCTCTCGCATGTGCTCACTTGTCTCAGCAAGGTCTGTGTCTTTCTGTTAGGCGCGATCCATATTCACGGCGGTCATGCAGCTCGATGCGGGGACGGACGAGCGGGTCATGCTCATTTCGCGCGACGAGCAGAGCTGTCTCGTCGTGAGCTACAAGGATATCAAGTCGTGCGTCGAGTCCGCGTTTAGGTCCGTTCTTCCGTCCTCTTGTCTTCGTATACTCGAGTTGACCTGTGTTCCCGCAGCGAACTCGCGCGCGCTGGGACCTCGGCGAACACCGCAGCTGCAGGTGGATACCGCTAGGAAGTGGACATGCATGCAATAGAGAATTCGCGGGGAGGTTGCATAAAATAGGTACAATCAGAAAAAGACTCAGAAAATAGTGACAAAAAATGCATGTTATTTCCTTCTTTTGTTGTTGACTCGGAGCACATATGGTTATGGAAAGCCAGGCCAGCCCCGTCTCTCGATCTATTGTAGATGAATCTACGAACAATCCATGCCGTGGCGCAGAGAAATTACACAAAGCAGAGGGTCGATATTTTGGTGGTGCGTACAGGCGGGGAAAGGTCACTCTTGTCCCAGGAAAGGATTCGCGATCTCCTCTGAGCCATCGACGGGGCTCAAGAGGGTGATGGTTGGCCCGCGCAGAACGGTGAGTCCTAGGGAACGTGTATGCGGTTCCGGTTCTGCAGGAGCAAGACGACGTTAATGAGCCGTTGCACGGCACAAGACACGAACATGACGCACCAAGTAGTTGCTCCTCGACCTCATCCAGCACAAGGTTCAACAGTTGGTCGTACCCTTTGAGTATGCCGTTCACTGCACGCGACGCGACACGGTTAGCCCAGCAACACAACACAACGCAGGGAGCCAACGTGCCTTCGCGGCCACCGGTGAACTTGACTCTGATCCGCTCGTTGACGTACTTCGACAGGTCTAGGATCGCCTCGCGCTTCGGCTTGTCCATCGTCGGGAGCGATCCTTGCGGTCCACCATGGCGTCCCCCGCCGCCGCGAAAGCTGCCACCGCCGCCTGGGCCCGCGCCGCCGCGGGGGTTTCCCCTTGCTGTACCACGACCCTGGGCATTGAGTCGATACGAAGAATGCGGACGAGGGAGGAGCGGCTCACGCGGTCTGCCATTTGGGAAATTGCGAGGTGTTTGTTTGGGACAAGTTTGTGGAATGCTGTGCTGGTTTAGCCGCGGCGGTGTTCCCAAAAAGGTATGTAGTGGATCGAAGCGGAGGACGTCTCAGTGGTCTCCGTAAATTCCACGCAGAATACAGAAAACCAGTGAGAAAGCATTGGTGATTTCCTTAGAAACAGAATTTTTTATAAAGAGTCGATGAGACTCGTTTCTCGATCATTGTTCCAGAACTGTCGCGGAAAAAATTTGAATACAAGGTTGTTCGAATTGAGATCGGACACAGAAAAATTCAAGGGAAAGTACCCGATGTGCTCCTGAAGGCGGCGTGCACAGTGAGAAGAAGGATGTTGGGCACGAGGTCAACACGAGGTCCAACCACGGTTCGATTTCGACTTGCCAACTCATCATCAACTCATTGTCCGCAGAAACTCAAAGCTTCGAACGAATTTCAACCTGAAACTGAAGCTGAACTGAAACTGAGTTCTATATTGCTGTACCTGGCCCAAGGGCTATGCAGCAGTACGCTAGAATATCTAGGATGGTGTAAGTAACGGTAACTACGGTGGGCTTTGTATAGGCTGACCATTTTATACGTACTGAACCGGCCAAGACGGACTTTGTCTTTGCGAATGCTGATGCCAGGGGGTTTGAAATGGATGTACCGCCGGTGAAACTTTTTCTTGTAAGACTTATCAACACAGGCAGCTTTATTTCGAGTCGCGAGATATGATTATTGTGCAATAACCGCCGGTAATTGATTTCCTCGTATTTCCGTTTCTGACACGAGGATCGTGCTCCAGTCATTCGCTTTGACAAAATCGGCCCATGTTCTCGGAGCCCTGAATCTTTGTCGCCAAAATCTAGAACACAAAAAATCAGCATCGCTGTCGTCACCGTTGGAGAATACGTACAGCCAAATTCCTCGTAGAATTTCATGTTTTCAAGAAATTCCAGCGCAAGTCGAGGTGGAGCCTTGGTTACGGCCATGAATTCCTCGTCGCTTATCTGCTTGTATACGACGACAGGTAATCTGAGTGCATAGGAGCCATCCGCCTCTTTTGTAGGAACGAAGCCATCGCTGCGCATATGGTTTGTCATATACCACCCAGCTTGAGCAATAAGCAAAGGGACTCCGGACCTCCGCGCGTAAGCGGTAACTTCGCCCTTCCCGTCAAAATGGTCGACATGTATATATTTTCCTTTGGAGACTTCCGCGATCGGCTCCAATGCTAACCAGGTGAGTAAGTTGACGCCTAAGGCCTTGGCCGCATCGACCATGAGTTTCCCTTCTGCGACCTCCTTGTTTTTGTTGAGATGTTCCCAAAAAGTTTGTGACAATCTGTGCTCCAGTTGCAAGTGAGTGATGAAGGCTTTCAAGTACACAAATGAAAGATCGCACAAACGCGATATCCGCTCCGGTGAAAGCCTCTCTCACTGCGTCCGTATTCTCAACGGTGAGGAAACATTCACCATTTGCACTCCTTGACTAGCGAGCTTCTGCGCCGCAGGCTTTCATCACGTCGCGGGTGAGACCGCGGATGGGGTATGGTCTGTCGGACTCCGACAGAGCCTGTATGATGCTTCCACCCTGATTCCCAGTGGATCCAACCACAACAATAAGCGGCGCACCTAAGTTTGAGGAAATGGGCATGGTTCGGTGATGTCGAGTCGAAAGCGTTGCACGCAGGGCTTAAGTATGTGAACCTAGGTGTCTATAGTTAGCTGTCAATGGGAAAGATTTCTTCGAGAACTCGGAATTAGCATATTAGCACAATTACGACAGGATCGCATGAGATTGAACTTTGGAAATGGACCTTACCTGAGGCGACTTAGCGTCGCGTTTGGACAAACAATCGGAACCGAGATCGTCAATCTTCCCCGAACAGTGTGATGTCGACAGAAATAAACTGGCAGAAACACGGTAACCGCCTGGGCGAAAGCGTCTCGCACTACGTCCGCATTCTCATAGACTTTCATGCGCCACAGGCTTGGCTACATCCCGCGTGAGACATGCCAAGAACTTGGGACCAACATTCGGTGTATTCCGGCTGCGGATCCTCTACAGAGCGATTCGTCCATTGTC
The DNA here is from genome assembly GCA_014462655.1 of Mycena venus. NCBI lineage: Eukaryota > Fungi > Basidiomycota > Agaricomycetes > Agaricales > Mycenaceae > Glaucomycena > Glaucomycena venus. The sequence goes on along the minus strand of JACAZI010000039.1, from coordinate 601,500 downwards.
TAGACCGATGGCTTACCCCGGAAAAAACTAAGTCGGAGATTACACAGGACTTGATGTTTGAGGATTTAGGAAGAAATGTATCGGCTCATTAAACCTGCCTTATCCAAGCTAACGCCCGAGATTAGTATCCATAAATTCCGAGTCGGAGATCGGTCACCTACATAGAAAATTTACATTGCGAAGAAGTCTGCAAACATATGAGTGAAGGAGTTAATATTTAGATATACGTGGTTCTATAGCTTGACTTCAGAGGGATTCATTTTGATATGCACCCCAGACGCGACTAAGCGATGCTTGGTAGCATTCCAGATCTATGAGGATCCTCCATCAGTGTGAGAATCGATAAATCTTTCATTGCGTACCTCAGTTCTAGCGGACTTAGCTCGGGCACCGAAGGTCATCGTTGTATTCACGATGCGCAGCTTTTCTCCGCTGACGATCGATGTCATGACAGTGGGAGAGAGTGAGACCAAGCTCCGAGTTGACTTACAGCGTGGCCGGGGAATGATAGACGATATTCAGGGATTGGGAAACGGTAATTTTTCCTGCATGAAAGGCCATCAAAGCTAGCGTAGAGCACCTGAGAATTAATTAGCACGTTTCGTTCCTGGGTAATCATTTTAGATGCACATATCAATGAGAAGGGCTGAGCATCCTCCGTCGACGCTTCCGCCCCCGTTGAGCATCTCTGGGAAAACTTTGTCACTGACCGAATAAGTCCGTGAATGAGTGGTTAAACGCACCCTCGGTCACGGTAAGCTCACAAACAACTCTTCCCTCTTGTTTAAGAGGCTCCTCCGCCTTCGTCTGGACTGAGGCATGGGTGATAACCAGGCCTCGAAGGATGGAATCTCCAAATCCTGGTTTTTCGAGACGGTCCAGTCCCAATAGATTCGGAATGTCAGAGAAAAGGTCCCGGATTTCAGGGTCAATGTTTCCTTGAATCGGCATGGATTCTGGCGATTGTTCGGTCTAGGCGACACGCCCTCTAGATCTGTGGTTGGAGTTTGAAGCCAAGACTGGCTCGGACCGAGTATAACCGATGACATTGCCGAGACGCCGGCTTCTCATCACTGAGACCTCAGGTCATTTGTCAAGATGGTCGAAGTAGACGAGATGCGAAATCTGAGCCCTGGATATCTTGCTTCGAAAGCGCGAAAACCGAGTTCCACCATGCCACTTTTTGGGCTTCGTTAGGAACATTTCCTCGAACACGAGCTGCGTGATGAGCCGACGCGTCAAGACTGGTTCTAAGGTACAAATATTCGCGCTTCCTGCAACGCTCGATTATTTGGTTCAACACGACGTGTCTTAAGTCAGGAATACACGTCCACTCATCAGTTTTCGGGAATTCCTCCTTTTTGCCCTAACTTTGCCTCTGAGTCTTTGCTGGTCGCCGTTTGCATCGCCTCTGCATCCGTGCTCACCAGGCGCACTGTGCTTTGTACAGAGTGAAGAAACCCGCGTTTTTGAACCCCCCTAAATTTCAGAGAATTATTTTTTTTCGATTCTGCCTACAGCCCAGACTGTAACGTCTGCAAGGACCCGCGAGCCGGTCCCCCCGCTTCGTTAAGTACCATTATCTTACCACTTGTTGGTCGCGACGTATTCCTGCCGCAGCGTCATATTCAGTGTCGTGATTTTCGAAAACCCTTTTTTTTTTTGCAATATACATTGCTCTTCCATCGATCCTGCCAACCGGTCAGAGCTATACTTGGATTCGAAGCGCCAGTGCTGTCGAAAGACGTTCAGAGATATTCATAGTTCGACACTAAGACAGGCGCGGTAAGATCAGTCAAAGCAACTTCCCACGGTTGCATTGTTGTAAATCCTAAGACGACGTACTGAAAGTTGCAGTACGGGACTCCCTTACCTTCAACTTCGTCTCGATACTTTTATGGCCGATCCTACTGTGTGAACAAACAATACTACATGTGTATAAGGTAAGATAACGAGTGACGTGCTACAACTAGTACAATGACAATGACAACAAATGACAACAATCCAAAGTCCATGTCCATATCCATGTCCGTGTATGTGTCCATGCCCTCGAAGGAAAGAGCGAGAGATCATCAAGGAGATCAAAATAACGAATCACCGAGGTGTGAAGAGCAACGGAATGTCCTCGGGAGGCTGGAGCGTAATTCCCCCCGCCTTCCGTCCGCTCATCACCTTCCTCGCCCACTCTGCAGTGCACCCCTCAGCCAGCCCAACGCGGTGCCGGCGCAGGAGCGTGAAAACAACGACCACAAACTCAACTGTGGCAAATTTCTTGCCCGAGCAGGCGCGCGAGCCTTCAGAAAAGGGCAGGAACGTCCCCGGCGTGGGCTTGAGTATGCCTTGGGAGGAAACGGACAACGCAGGTGAGGGTGGCCGTTGGCCGAGGAAATGGGGAGTGTGGGGTGTGGGCGGCGCCTCGAGCATGACAGACGACGTCGGCTTTTCATTATTGTGATTGATATTGAATCGAGGGTACCGAGGCGAAGCGGGTGGTGTATTGATATTGAGCCACCCCTGCTTCTCGTACCCAGGCGACGGCGGCATAGGCGAGCCCGAGCGGCTCTCTGCAGGCGTAAAGGTAGGGCCCTCGCCGTCCGAGACCATCCACCGCGAAGGGTCCCATATTTTAGCATCCTCTCCCCAGACTTTGGGATTGAAGTGGATACCAACACCGTTGACTGAGATACGCGTGCCCTGCGGAATAACATAGGATTGGCCGTCGAAAGAGATAGTTTGATCAGAGGCCGTCCACTTGTTTATCATTCCCGTTGGGGTGTAGACGCGCGTCGTTTCGTACTAAAAATAAAACGCAAACTCATCGGACACCTGCACCGACCGGAGCATGCGAGTGTACTCACCATGGTCGCAAACGCCCATCGCGCGCTCGAAAAGTCTTTTTCATAGTCGAGCTCGGTCCTGCCTTCCTTGAGGGCCCGCTCGTATATCGAATCAATTTCACTCAGGAGCATGTCCTGAATATCGTGATGAAGGGCCAAGCAAAGAAGGGCATAGTGTAGTGTGTTGGCCGTCGTCTCGTGTCCTGATAAAATCTGAATACATCGGGGTAAAAAAGGGAGGAAATGAAAACGGGCCCACCCGCGAAAAGCATGATGAACATATTCCCCATCACTTCCGATTCGCTCATCGTTCGGCCGAGTTTTTCGTCGGTTTCCGCCTGAGCTCGGAGGAGAACGGTGATCAAATTTTCCTCCCCGGGCGACGCGGGTTTCTCCTTTTCTTGATCCAACATGCCTTTCATGTACCCTCCGAAAGCCGTATAGGCTTCCCAAGCCCTTCCCCACGCCGAGTCCTTCCGCGCGAGTCGCAGTGCTCGGTGTGGTGTTAAGAAAATCGGCATGAGATGGGCGGTGAGCTGTTCCATGGATTCTCGGTACGAAAGCGCCGTGTTGACCGCACACGGCGGATCGGAGGACCACGTCAAAGGCGTCCCGTACGCACTTCCGGTGATCACATTCAACCCAAGCCTGAACAGATCGCCGCCAATGCTATTGGCACGAAGCGAACCAGGCGACGTCGGGGTCCAGGACTGCATCATAAACTCGGCCTGGCGCATCCCCTCCCGCCACACGTCCGAGTGGATGCGTTCGCTAAACACTGGGCCTGTCACACGCCGGTGAAAGCGCCAGATGTCTCCATCGGTATTGATTACATTTCGACCGTAGATGTTGATGATCGCTTGAAACATGTCTGTCAATGGCTCATTCCCCCAGTCCCGAGGTAACGCACGCACCTCCGGTATTGGGTGGCTTTGGATATGCACTTCTTTTCCCATTGACCATCGTGGCCACCTTGGGATCCGCAACAATCATGGTCAGTCCCATCGGCGAGACAGTCAAAAACACGTCGCCCATCTCCTCGTGGAGCTCGTACCCGTCCGGTCTGCCCATATTCAGCAGCTTGTGTAGCTTGGTGCCCGGTTTCAACAGCCTGAGCTTTTTCAGGACTTGAAAGACGAAGAACGAGAAGAGACCGGGGGGGAAGGGGATGACTTTGAAGGGGAGACCCGTCCTCCGAGCTGCGTGCAAGTGGCGGTACAAGGCGATCCCAGGCCGACAGACTTGAACGAGTCCATAGACGATACTCGTCAAGATGATCCCGTAAATGAAGGAAATGAGGGAGAGCATGATAAAAGAGTGTGCTTCAAAGGAAGGACGGGGATTATAAAGGACAGGACGACAGAGGAAGGAGAAAGGAAGACAAGGAAAGGGGATCATGACCGGAAGTGATTGAATGATGGAAGATCATGGAGCCCTTCTTCCCATGCATTTTGCCATGGGACGATCAAGGAAGCTTGCCGACGTCTCGGTGTGTTGCGAGATCTATCTTTGAATTCAACTAATTCTGGAGACACCGGTACCGTTGCAGGACGTCTGATTATATGCTAGATCCTGACCACCTCCAAACGGCCGATTTTTGTCCGTACCGATTTTTGTCCGAACTGGATCTAGCCGAGCATACTGTTTCCCGCTGCCACAGCCAAAAATCCCTAAATTTCTCGCTGGCTGATTGACGCGCTCTTTCCTGTAGATTCAACGTTTTCCCTTTGGAATGACCAATTTAAGACTCCCGATGAACTCTTCCAGCGGCCAATTTTTATCCGAACCGGAACCAGCCTGTCGCGGGCAAACCCCTCATCTTTGTCCGAACCGGAATCTGGCCTCGAGGGTATTATCAGAAGTCCTGCCGTTGCGGAAATAACACAAGCTAGCAGAAAGTGTTTTATATAGCTATCACTCAACGTGAAACCAGGAACAGGGTATGCGGATTGTTGCTATTCTCTGCAGGCGGAAATATTGGTTACACTGTAACACATGTGAATCTCGGCCTGCCCGGAAGGGTTGAGGATAGCCTCGACCATTGAGTGCCAGCTCTCGGCGACGAATGGAGGATTGAAGAAGTCGTCCCGCCAGTCCCGCTTAGATCTCCTGTCATCAATTGCCAATAAAACGGATCTCGAGATAAGATTGGCAGATGAGCGGAAGTCAGCCCCTACCTGCCATTTTTCTTTTCTTTTTTGTCCGACAAGAAGCTCGGGAGTTGGAAGGTGGTACTTGAGTTTAACGAGGGTCGTTTGTATCCAGTGGCATCCTGGGAATCCGGCGGACAATGAACCAGAAACCTGCAGATCTAGAGTTCTGCATAGCTTCAGCCAGGGATGGTGGATTTGAACGCGCACCTAAAATTAAGGCACCAGGGGCAGCGAACTAGATTGAATTTGCGGTGTCGTGCGGCCGCACCCTGCGTACAGCTCCGGTGACCATTATGGTGTCACTATCCCCGTACCGCCCGGGGCGTTAATTCCTGGATCAAACTACATGGATGTAGTAGGCTCAGGCCGAAGTGAGATATCCAACCAAAGTCACCTGAATTCAAGTAGTACGTCGAAGGATTATGATCCCATTGAAGACCAACATCAAAGATCTCATGGATCTAGCTGTTAGCTGTTGAACGCTGTGCTTTATTTTTACTGGCGACAGCGCCAATTACAAGCCTGGCTGACGGGCATGTCGCAGAGAACTGGTGTATTGATCCCGTTAACGTCGGATACGATCGCTGCGGTGGCGTTTACGCGACGATCCAGAACCTCGGAGTCGCCCATTTTTGAGCAGGAAGTCAGCAAAAAAGACATTACAATCCGGGCTGAAACGGGTTCAAATCCCGTTAACGTTGGACTTCGGACGCTGGTGTGCACCATTGCCAATCGGCGACATTCGCGCGCATAGGAGTTTGCCATAGAAGTCAAGGGAGCGGTCATCAGTCCGAGCGTCTCACCCTGAATGACCGATGCCTCTGTAAAATCCTCCAGACTCGGAGATGATTCAAGTTGTGCAGGGTCGTGCATATGCATCTTCATTTCCAGAGCCTGGAGCCGGAATCCATTTCGCATTGACAGATAGGCAGTGAAGGCGTTGACATTGATTCTCGAAACTCAGCTTCGGAGAATTCCGGAAATATCTGCCGCTGGGAGCACGGCGGAAGAAGGCCGGGGCCTGCGTGTCCGTCGTCCGTGAGTGAATCTAGAGCCTAGATTCCACGGCAATTAAGTTTGAAAGCGAGCTGGTGGTGGAAAAGAAAGAGAGAGAGAGTCGGTCACAGGGTAATGTCACGGACTTCCGCAACCATCAATTGTAAGTTCCCACAAGGTCAATGGCAAGTTGGAACGACTCGGACCAACCCTTCACTCGCAGACTCCGAGCAGAGCTCCTCTGTAATGTGCTCAGGTCGGGCCCGAGCATCTGAGGTCCCACAACTTCACACAGCGTCAGCACTGAAGTCCTTGCGCGACTCGATCCCAAAATTCACCCCGTTCAACGCTATCAGGCTCGGAATTCCGTCCATCTCGCCGCTTCTGAGCGCATTCTCATACAATCACACAGCACTTTCACCGGGCCATGTCTTGACTGTGTTCCCGTGGGCTATGATTCGAAGTACAGGCAAGCACTCGGCTTTCAAGTTGGTTACGATAAGTGCTGCATGCGAAACCGCACCAGACCGCACCAGGGACGGGGTAACTGCCGCCAAGAGCTTTCAATATTGCTGCTTCAAGCTAGCGTTGGCAAAACACAACCCAAGGAACGGCAGGCTTGATCGCACCTAAGAAACGTTACAATGCCTCTCCAAATTGCGTTTCGCCTTCCATTGCGACTATAAGTGCTTTGCGATCTCAGTATCTCGTCGTCGACTACCCACCTCCCCAAACGATGCATAACTTGTGGTCATATGTAATCTGCGCACTTTTGTTCGCAGCGGTTTCTCCCCGAGGTGCGGCAGTGCTTGTTGATTTCCAAGTCGCCCAACCTCCGGCTGTTCCGCAACATGCCAAGCAATGCACTGTGAAAATTCTTCAGTGAGTCGTTCAAGCACGTTTCTTGCAAAGGGAGAACCAACACTGGACCGTTGAACTGCAGACGCGATTTCGCCTTTTCCTTTGGCCTGTACGTGTTTCGGTTTTTTTCATTCAAGAAACCTGATTCGATGGATGAACCTAGGGCGGAGGTTGTCCAGTACAGGTATGTCGAGATTCAAGCGCTCGAACAGAAAAGTCATATGTGCAACAGACCACCTACAGACTGCGGGACCCCCGGTACATGGGCCGCAGTTACTTTAAATTTCGCAGTTACCAGTAATGGCACCCAGTTTGATCGACTCGCCATTTTCACTTTTCAGACCGTCGAAAGCAGGTGATACTTGCCTATGTCGTTTACTGAAGCTAACAAACTGCACACAGTTTGGCGGAGTTCGACTTTTGAACTGACTACCGCAGGAATCGTCTGGACTTATATAAAGGATGTTACCCGTTATACTCCACTTTTTTGCCAAACCGGGTACCTTTATCCTACAACTCGACAACCTTATCCAGGTATGACCCGCCGCTTTCGCATGTGCTAGGGAATTGTTCAGGAGAGAGACAGGGGGATTTCAATGGAATATACTCTAGTACGCATTCCCATTCGTTATTGGCAAAGGACCTTCACACATCCCGCTTTCAGCGACCCTCCACGCGACTTTTTACGCGTCTTCTAGAGAGAATCCTCCCGCTAAACAGGCCAATATGATTATTCCTCTGTCAAACCTGGCAAATAACACCGGAAACGATGGATCCGTTCCACCTGCTTTCTCGGTGAATATTCAGCGGAATTCCCTTTTTTAAGGGGAAATTAATGTAGCCATATAAACGTGACCCTACCACGAAACGCGGTCGAAAGTATGTTCGACGATTTTACATGCTTATGGTTCTCTGATTCGACCATCATCAGTTTATGCGGAGGTATAGTTGTCAACCCTCCTGAGGGAAAGGGCTGACGTTCTTAACAAGCTGTACCCCTCTGGAAATGGCAATGAAGGTAAGTAATAGGAAAACGATCTATTCAGTATTGTGAATAATTCTCAACACAGAATTCTGGGTTAACCCTTCCTTCTCTTTCTCCGTCTACTGAACTGATATCTACCTAGTATTCAAATATTGCCAATCAGGTGCGTTCGTAGCAGAGTACGGGATCCAAGCTTATAGTTCAACAGTTCCTTGGCGACTTTCCCAGCGGGACGTCTCGTGAGTCGCTCCATGGTACCAACCTAACTGAATAATAACCAGAAGACGTGTGTAGCCCAGCAAGGACCGTTCCGGGAAGTTCGACTCCTGGTAGACGTTGCGGGAGTTGCATTCCCGTATCCGGTTGGCCAGTCCTTGATGGCCTCTTAAGAACTGAATTCAGTGCAGGTTATCTTTACTGGAGGCATCAACCCAGCATGCTGGAGACCAATTGCAGCTTACGGAGCTCTCGACCTGCCAACCTACTTCTTAGGCTCGTATTATTGTGTAAATGTTGAATGGCAGTTAATCCTTCCCTGTAGACTTAACACCGTTCGTACCGCTTCTAACAGACGGAAAAGCGCATCTGTTTTCCATCAACGTTGTATCTGCGGAAGCTGACAAGATCATCTTGCAAAACTGGTTTGTTTCCGGATTGCTTCAGGTCGTCACGGATCGGTCTTCGAAGCCGACCACCGGAAGAATCACTTCGTACAGTGCGGAGGCCTTCGCGCAGACCCGCACGACGGGCGGCGTCAACGAGAATGGCGACATTATTATAGCATTACGGTGACGGCCAGCCGGAAGATCCACATCGCGGCCGAAATTCGCAGCGGGAGCGGGAAAAAGAACCGGGTCGTCTTTTCGCAAGAGCTCGAGTATGTCAACCGACAGGCATATTCGGACAACTTTCTAGTTCAGGTATTCATTATTGAACCTGCCACGGATAACATACCTCAAAAATATGATTCCAGAACTACTTCCAATCATCGTCTGGCAGCGTGCTGTCTACTCACAACAATGTTCCTGCGGTCAGCGACGCATTCTCCTACCCCATCACCATTGAGGTTACCTCAAACGACGCGGGAACCTCCTGTGCGTCTTGCCGATGCCAGCGCACTTGATCTGAAACTCACATTAAAAAGCGTCCACCTTCATTGACCACTCCTATGATCGCACTTTGCGCCCAAGCCCGTTTATTCTTGGCTCTACGATCAAAGAACGGCAAGTCGCTGGAGGATTCTTTACCGTCGACCCCGCCACGAACATAGGGAGAGGTAATGGGACTAATAATAATACGCACGTCCCTCTTTCACATTGCGTGGTCTGAAAGGCGAGGCTCATGAAATCGTCCAGATTCAGCTACATCGACAGCGCGGGCAACACGTTTAACCGACGCGTGGATGCCGCTTTCGACAATATCATCCACGATGAGCAGAGTGGTTCGCTCAGTCCTGGTCCGAAGAGGCACGGTTCTGCAGGCGGAACTGCGGGAAACTTTGCGGGTGGTCGGTTTCCTTTCCGTCATGGGCATGGGCATCGGAAGAAGTGAAGGTAGCATTTGGGTTAAATCAGGATCTATCTAATCTATTCAAAACCGCCACATTTCTTCGTCTTTCTGCGGCAAGTTCCCACGGTTGTGATTTTGACCTGCGCATTTCTCTTCCGGCGCTAGTAAAACTCTGGATGCAAACAAAAAAAAAAGCTACGAACAGAGGAGAGATGCAAATTCTGTCTCAAACCTCAAAACTGACGAGTCTGGATATTAATTTACCAGATTTCCTCGCGGAGGCATGATGATGCGTAAACAAACCCGCGCTGAAGCCTGTAGAGACACTCCAAGATCTCATCGACCACTGCGAGCTCCCACTCCGCCTAGATCCCAACGAAACTTCGAGACTCGGAGATGGCTCGGGTGGAGGGGAGCAGCGGCCAAGGGGTTCAAGTTTTATTTTGGAGGAGCGAGAGGGAGGTTCAAGCACAATTTAAAGTCTTGTCGTGGGGTGAGACAGACGTGTCGGTTTCTAAAGTGTCGAGATTAGCCTATTAGCCTAGCAGGGGGATTGTTATAACGAATGAGGTAAACCGTTCGCCCGATAGCCAAGCGAGAGGGTCCCGATTGCGGTCTAATTAAAAGCGTTGAAGACAGGTCCCATGGCCAATCCGGACCGAGTTCCAACGACGCGAAAACCCGCTGTCGTGTCGTCCCGAATGGACGATTTGGTGCTAGCCAAACGCGATACTACGTAGTCGAATTTATTCGAGAGCACTCCTTCATGTCCAAACAACACGGAACTTGAAGCTTGAAAATACGTCATTAGACTTCTGGAGCTCGAACTCGTTTATAACACAACAAACACTCTATGTATGTACGCATGTAACATGTAACATATAACCACGCATCGAGTACAGTACGAGTAACGGTAAGTAAAAATCGTGAATCATGTCCTGTCCCTACCTCAGATTAACACACCCCCGGCCTCACGGGCACCGGCTCCGGACTCGCGACCCGCGACTGCACCCTGCTCTCCACGCGCGACTGCACCCTACTCCCCGCGCGCGAGTCGTCATAGTCGCTCCCCTCGGCGCGGAGCTCGGCGTGACCCATCTTAACCAACTTTGCATCAAACGCACGATGACGATACCCGCTCACGATGCGCTCGAGGAGCTCCGAGGTCGACACGCCGGGCGTGCGGCGCGTGGGGATGAATTTGCCTACATGCCATCAGTCAGAAGTCAGAAGTCTATTTGCAAGCGAAGACGCACCCAGCCCCTTGCAGTACGAATACACGTCGTCGTGGCCGCTCGCGGCGTACGGCTCCTCGTCGTGCGCGACGTAGTCGATCTGGTACTTGTCCAAGAAGGCCTGGTCGATGACCCAGGGCGCGTCGGCGACAATCTCGTCAACCCAGCGGCAGTGGCGCGCGGCTTCGAGGCTGGGGGCGAGTGCGTGAGCGTGAGGAATGGGTTCTGGAACAGGACACGCACCGCTCAGCATGCGTCATGACGCCGCGCGCCTTGTGCTCGATGACCTGCTCGTCCGAGTTTACGCCGACGAGGAGGTAGACGGAGGGGAAGGAGAGCTTGGCTTGGCGGAGTTGGAGGGCGTGTCTACAGATGCATTCGGCGCGTCAATGGATGGGGTAAAGCGCTAAATTGGCAGACGGACGCACCCGAAATGGAAGAGATCGTAGACGCCTATGTGTGTGACGTCAGTATGCGCGAGAGGGGCACCAGAGAGGATAGGGAAGGCACACCATCGGCGTATATGCGCACAGGCCGGTCCGTCGGGGGCTGGTTGATCTTGTACGTGCGCCAGGTCTCGCCGTCGATGGCCTTTTGCACAAACGCCTGGATGTCGGCGGGGGTGAGTGCAGCGGGGTTGAACGCGGCTTCGGATACGGCGGCCGGCGCGGGCTCCTGGGTCGTCAGCAGCGGGGCCGGAGACAAAAACACGGGGTGCCCCGCCGAGTCCTTCTTCGCCGGAGTGCTGCGGAAGCCGGTGGGGATGTCGGTGGGGGGGTGGACACGGGGGACGGGGGAGATGATCTGGGCGTCGAATGTGGAGGTGGAAGACGCGTGGTGGTGGTGTGATGGGCGCACAGACTGGGATGGCTCATGGCCGACGGTTGCGCTGGACTCGATGTCGCCGTCGTATGTGGGGGAATCGACGCCATCGGAGTCGGAGAGCAGGCTGGAGGCGAGGTGGTGGCGGACTGGTGGGCGGGCCTGGGGCTTGGGATGGGCGCGCGGGGGCGAGTCTGGGTGGTATGGACGGCAGGACGCCTGTCGTGGAGCGCGCGTCGTCGCTGAGCGGATCGTTGTCCTCCTCGGATGCGTCGTATGCGGGCGATTCGACGATCTTCGGGTGCTTCCCAAACGACCGCTTCGACTTGTGCGCGCTAACTACATCACCGTCCATCGCGAAGAAAATTATGAGGTCACTGTCACGCATGTCACAGCGCGACTCCGCTTTCACCGCAGAAAATATCAACCACAACTGTTGTGGTTGCAAATCGGAACGCAGCTACAACAGTCGTGGTTGCAAAATCAGTTGTAAATATAGCCACGGCCAACAACCTCCGACAAATCATACTTTGGATTCACCGTAGTACTCGACGTCCGACCCGCTGCCGGATGGTCTAAAAGGAAGTAGGCCCATAGTAGCCTTCGCAAGCACTCTCTATAGTTGGGGCTGACTACCACGGTTGGCGGTCCTCACGCATTGGAGACGTTCTTACCTCATCAGGAGTTTCTCCTCATCGCGGTAAATCCATGAAAATGAACCCATTCCCTTACTTCATTCGCAATTTTTCATTTCGTGCTCACGAGATTCCTATAGGGATTCGAGTTGGGTTTTTGAATTCTCGGATGACGTCAGGGCCAAAATTTCCATTTCAGGAACGAGGCGTAGTGTTGTTGGGGTTTGCTTACCGCGCCCCCGTTAAAAGGAGGTAGAACAGGGTCTGCTCTTTCGAGTCGACAACCATGACTAAACTATCTACCCGCCACACATAGGTCGCTCACTCTCGTGTGCTGCAGGCTCATGCCTCTGGTGGAGAGCAACCGCCTTCATCTTGCCACAGCCCCTCCTACCGCGTTGAGCCAGGAGGCCCTACAAGAACTCTTCGACTCGAACACCCACATCACACCCTCTCTTTCGGATCCTACAAATTTATATGAAGTTATGGATGTAGAAAACATCTCGCCGTCGGTCGCACAGCCTACCATAACTCAGGTTACCTTCAGACGAAGCCACCCTGCAGGTATATTCTACGCTGTGGCGTTCATAATGTACTTCTAATATCCCACCTGTAGGATATGCTAAAACGTATTGCGGATCTCGAGGTAGCGGGAACGGATCATCGAACATGTCGAGCGGATCTCGAAGCAGCTCGAGCGGCTTGCGAGGCAGCTCGAACGGACCTCAATGCAGCTCGAACAGACCTCGATGCAGCTCGAACGGACCTCAATGCAGCTCGAACGGACCTCAATGCAGCTCGAACAGACCTCGATGCAGCTCGAACGGACCTCAATGCAGCTCGAACGGACCTCAATACAGCTCGAACAGACCTCAATGCAGCTCGCGCCGAATTGCGCTCGAGGGAGGCGATCTCTGTCGACTGGCAAGTCTGGTCCCGCGCTCAAGACGGTCAGTTCCACTACATCGGCCACATATTCGTTTTTCAACCCACTCCATATTTAGCTGTCGACGAGCTCATCTTCCTCGCCACGCGCGACAAGTGCGGTGAACAAGGCATCAGGTCTGGTATGTTGCTTTATAACTGAAAAGCGAGTCCGTGAACTGAACATATTCGCGCATAGCCGCAGAGCTGCGCAATGCGCTGAATCTGCGCACCGCTGCGAACAACGCCGCCGCCCACACCATCGTGAACGAGGCCCCGTCCGACCTCCGCGACGCAGCAACAGCAATAAGGATCGAGAAAAGAGCATTGGAAAGGAGTCGACATCCGCTTGCACACCCGGTAGTCACTGTAGCTGATTTGCGGAGGTTAGCGGGAGAGGAGATCGCTGAGCCGCTGCTCACCCGAATCGCTGCGAGCCGGAGGGGGGCTGAGCCTCGTTTTGTGGCGTAGTTTTTCTATTAGATACCTATAAGCATACAGTTGTCTCGTGTTGCCGTTTTTGCTTGTCGCAACTCTTCAGAAAATTGCAGAACAGGGAACAGCATATGGTTCAATTTTATCGGTTACTCATTTGATTTGTGAAGAACAGTTTGCTCACTTTAATGCGCAACGCGCTCGCCATGAGCTTAGGGAGGCAGTTAAGCAGACAGAGAAGGCCAAAACCAACGTTTGACCGGTCAACATGCCACACGGAGCTCGAATTTCGAATCAAAGGCGAGTGCATATCTAAAGCAGTTGACCCGTACCTTTGCGCCTAATGTAGAGCATATAAGCTATAAGTGAAAGTGGCCCCAGCCGAGACCAGAACCTGCAGAGCTTCATGAGTCCCGAATACATCCTGGGAACTGGACAGGTGGAACAACGTACGTACCGCATTGTAAACAATGGGCGACGCCCAAGTAAATTCTCCCGTCGGTCCCAATTGCGACAAAACACCAGAAATGAGGTTGCCGACGAGCATCGCAAGGGCGACCACAGTGAGTGCTATTCCCAGCTGAATCCTAGTAAATGAAGTTGGAATTGATTAGAATGAAATGATAATGAGGGAGGGAAAGAGACGACATTATACCCTGGATGGTTACTGAAGCCAACAAAAATCGTGGGCATCAAAGACGCATCTTGCGCGAAGAAAAATCAAGGAATGAGGCAAGAGAAAATGAAGGATTCAGGACAGTTGCGCGTTGATACGCACATGCATCGGACGTGAGCCCATAAAATACAGTAGAACGACCAAATTGAAGGAGCCGGGGCGAGGAGAGATGGAGTTGTTGATCAGACGGCCGATAATGCTTCCTCCGTTGAGGAGAGTTAACTGGGGTACTGTGTAGTTGGTGGTCTGTCACATGCATGAGCCACGATTCCAGGGAATAGCACTAACAAGTGTTAACATGGACAATATTGTGGACTGGGAGGGCCGACTGCGCCGGCACAGACTTTGCCTGACGCAGGTTTTATTCGCATTTGTGCAGCCAATGGCTGAAACTTCCGAACGGAATCGACTTACAACCTCTGGATGCCGAGCGGAGTTGGATGCGGACACATGGCCATGGTTAAGTTAGGTCGATATCGAGACTTCTGAGAAAGGGACCTGGCGGTAGGTTTTTCTTTGACGCGCGAGGCATCCTTTCCTTCTTGTGAGCTAGGGCTAAGGAGGCACGACTTGACTTGGTGGGAGGCAGTAAAGCCGAGCCGGTCCCTTGCCGCGTCGCGCCGGCCTTGATCAGATTCCGCGAATCTGATTTCCCACTTTCTTTGCCAGCGCGACATCCTCGTCGTAGAAGATTTTTTTTCTTTTCCTGCCCCCCTCCTGTTCCCCTTTTTTTTTCTAGCTTGCGCTAGGGCTTCTTTCGGTCTCCTTCCTCTTGACCTCAGGCTGGTGCGCAGGCTCGGCCGTTCCGCCTTCCCCCGACCCGTATTTTCCCGCACCCAACATGCTACGCGGCAAAGTCCAGCACGGCCAAGCCTCTCACACTCCCACACAAGGCCCTTTCCCCCTCCTTTCGTCTTCTCTTTTCTTCTCTCCCTTCCTCCCGGACCGATCTAGCGAGGCTCGACCTGCCTTGCCTGGCTGAATTTGGGCTCGGAAAGATCCGGACAGCGTCATTTGCAACCTTCAAGACGTCCGGATGAACAGGGAGGAAACCACTGACACGCCAGCCACCTCGTCACAAACAGGACCGTGGTCTTTTATTTACAGCTCAACACGTAGGCTTTACATGCCCGCTTCTCTTCGACGATCACCCGCTATTTTCCCTCTCGCTTCCCCAGATCACAGAATCCTCTGCGATTACAATCACGACTATTTAATGCACACCGCCACTATCACAAAACGAGCAGGTTCACGGTATTAGCGCGTAGGACACTTGCAACTAGTCGAGCGAGTCCAAGGATTTTCTGTTGTCGTCGGAGGAACTCCGAGCACAGGGCACTTGACATTCTGAAGGGAACGGAGTTGATTTTCTTAGCTTTGGTCTCTCAAGTGACATTTCCCGTGGTTACTCAACATAAAGCGCTGATATTCTTTATTTTCGTCCTTTGCATCTGATCGATGCGTAAATTAAATGGTATGCAGTACGCAACCAACTCTGGACACTGGTTGATGAGGGAGGGATCAATAATCTATCATTACTGTCCCGATACCGTGCCTCTGTTTCTCCCGATCTTGATTCTGACCTATTCCTTGTACCCATACCACCTTTGTTGGTTTTTGCATCCCACGAGTATCGAGTCATGGTGTTATATTCTCATGCCTCTAGGTACCTTTTCTCGTCCTCATGGTCAACCCCATTGTCAGCCAGATCCAAGCCTCCCTCTACGTTGTAGCGGTACGTTGTCCTTTCCGGTCATTTGTAGCTTGACGTCGCCTGAATCGGCCGAAAGGGCGAGTTATTTCTTTATGGTAAAGCTTAGACTTTCCTCGCGTTTCGAGACCGACTGAAATGTTTACAAGGGGCATATTTCATTATGTTCGGGTTCTACCTGTATACCCTGCGTACCCGTGGGGCAGCGAAGAATCGTTTCCTGACTGTTGCTATAATATCTTTGTTTGTCCTCTCCACCGCACATTGCGCACTCCTGCTCGCCAGCATAACATTCGACAACCTGGCGCTCGGGGCGGCAGTCGACTCGGACCAATGGGGGCGACCCTGTCCGGCCAAAGTTTTGCATTAAACCGTGCGGCGAACTCGGTTTATGTTACAAGCAAGTGCGTGTATTTCGTGAAGTAAAAGTTTGCCATCGCCATTGAAGGAGTCGCAATCCAGTGTAATAGCAGATAGCATTTTCGTAAGACATTCGAGATTCTGTTTTCGAGGGGTCTCTGATTATTTAGCTCTTTCGCTGCTATGCCATTTGGAATTTTCGGCTTAAGGTTATCATCTTTCCAGGTATCTTGATCCTCGGTGTCGCCGGTCCGTGTTACTACATTCCACCACTGAGGTTTCTCACTCAGTCCTTTAGGTCTCGGCTACACCAATGTCTTTCTGTCTGTCAAGAAGGGGGCTTCATCCTCAAGTAGTGACATCATCTTCGAGTCATTTGAGTTTAACCAATCAATCACAATATCGATTGCGGCCGCAGTCGTCTTGATGGCTTTGAGTGGTGGGTAATTGAGTCGTTTCTTTAATTCCTTTTTCTTCCTCCCTCCGCAGGCGGCCGGATCTGGTGGCTAAGTCGTGTAGCTCGATCGCTGGTGGGGAAACATTTGATCAACAAGTACCACACCGCGCTTGCCATGATGTCCGTCCAAATTTTCAATTGTAGACTTCGAACTCACATCACATAACTCTAGTTTGGAATCGGGGGCGCTTTACTGTGCTGGGGCGATTTCCTCTGTTGTTGTTTCACAAGCCACAGGCACTCCGTTTGTACGATAGCTTGGTCACCCAAGAGGCAGCCCTAATGGTCAATATCTAGACCTCAACTGGCGCAATCCTTGGGCAGTTGGTGGTCTGTCACATGGATGGGCTACGATTACATTTTTTCTCATTAATCATCCAGGGAATAGCACCAACTGTCATCGCCGTTCGCGTGGGACTGGGAAAAAGTGTTGAAAATGTGGACAGTTTTGTGGCGGCACAAGTGCGGACATGGTCGCAGATCGAAGGACATTCGGATTTCGTGTGATCTTTAATATTTTCTTGGCACCTGGGACCCCAAATTTCACAGAGCAACTCTTGTTTTCGTCTGAGTCTCACTCTATTGTTTAAGAACCGTTTTTATTCCAATTTTTAGACAAGAGATTTCGAGAATCATCCGCTAACGCAGTAAGAATATCAGTAAGAATATCGTAAGTACAATGTCCTCAGGGGGAGGAAGGATGTGTCGCAACCGCCATAAAGTCTCCCTTGTACTCGGGAGGGTTGGATCCGACTTGTTCGACACCAACGGGCGTGCGCCCCGCACCCTTGGCCCATCGTGTCTCGTCCTCGTTGCGCGCGGTGCCAGCCATCGGTGTGGTGGGTGTCATATACCCGGGGTCGAATCCGGGACCGTGATGCATTGGTCGCAGCGCTGAATCGCCCAAGGCGATTCTGCCTGACGAAGTATGCGTCAAAAGGAATTTCAGGTACGACAACCTGAGCAGCCCCGTAACAAGTACGAACACGGCGCCGCCAAACGTCGGCAACCAGAGCAGGAAGAGCAAGAGTGCTGGTATCGCGTATCGGAGGTCGTATGCGATAGCGGAGACATTTTCTCCGATGAGCAGTGTCGTGCGGGAATCCGTTCCAACCATGTTGTTCGCCATAATATCCGTCCATATAAGCTTCTGGATCTGGGCGGCTCCATTGGTTGGGTCGGATAGGATAAGCTGCTGGAATTTGCGCAGCAAGG
Organism: Mycena venus; assembly: GCA_014462655.1. Classification (NCBI taxonomy): domain Eukaryota; kingdom Fungi; phylum Basidiomycota; class Agaricomycetes; order Agaricales; family Mycenaceae; genus Glaucomycena; species Glaucomycena venus. Next base: position 583,689 of record JACAZI010000039.1, on the reverse strand, counting down.
CATAGTTGGATATGCCCGAGTAGTCGACAATCATGGTGTTGCCGAGGAGGTTTCCGATAGTGCTCCACGCTAGCGCAGGAAGGACTGTCGGTTGCCCACCCGTTGTGACCCCCCAGATATCGGCCCCACCTGCAGGCACATAAAAGACGTCGCTGCGGATAGTTTGGAGGTTTGGATCTCCCTCCAAAGAGTCTGGGACTCTTCCCCACAGCAAATCGACGTTCGTCAGGTTCAGGTCGGTAGCCTCTGTCGCCCAAAGCACAGGTGTATCGATGTTCCGGCGGGAGATCGCCAGGGCGCTCATATCCATCGTGCCATTGAAATTGAAATCGACGCGTTGCATGCGAGCTCTGGTTCCGCTGGCACAGGAAAACATGCGCTGGGTCCATGTCGAATTATCCGCTGGTAACGTCGGGTCGCCACCGTCTGTCCGCTGCGGCGGCCCGAGGAACATGCTGCAATGGACCTATAATCCGGCACATCAGATTACAAGCCCTGCAAATTTCAAGCGAACAAACGCACCGCGACATTCGAGATATTAGCCGAATCCAGACCTCCGTATCCTTCGCACGAAGTTGCCAGGTCTCCGCCAGTAATGGTGACATTGTCTGTGGTGACGGCGCCCATATACAACATGTTAATCGTTTGAGTTTGACCACCGAAGAAGTTGGTTTGAGTGAAGTTTATGGGGAACAATCTGCCTGCGTATAGCTTAAGCGCTGGAGTGAAATGGCTGCTGAAAAGGTGCGTACCTGAATAGGATTGTTTCCTTGTTATGTTGCCGAGATTGAACATGGTGTAGAAATTGCTCAACACAGCACCCTTGTATGCGTGCTGTTGTAAATCAAGATTCTGCCCGTCTCTATTGAGCGTCGGATATTCCGTCGTGAGGTTGTAGAAGCCGCCGTGGTCGACAAGGTTGTAGTTATTGACTTGGTTCGTGGTGACGGGGCTGTTTTGAAGGGTGTAGTCAACGGTCAGGTTTGTATCTACACACTGAGATACAGGTTCGCTGTGAAATCCCAATTTAGGTGATGAAAGCGATAGGGTGGGTGCAAAAGACGACGACATACAGCCATAGAACATCTTCAGACCATGTTGCGCCCCTCTCCGTGCCAGTTGGAAGGGTGTGATTCCACAACCCGATACCTGGATTATCGAGATCCACGATCAGCCCACCGACCGCGAATATGCCATTGCGCAGGATCAGTGACTCGGTCGTCGCAAACGTCGGAACCAACATCGGCCAGTGGAACCCTACACCCCAGTCGGCATTTCATTTTACGTTTTAAAAATGTCCCACGAACCCGCCGTGCCATTATAGTACCGTCTGAACTACAAAATGAGGCTGGTAAAAATTCGGGAAGAGCAAAAAAAAAGTCTTTGAAATATACCTGCATCCCGAATGGACCATAAGGCGTCGCGTTGAACCTACTCACAGTATCGGCAGCGATTACGGTCGTATTCACCCCACCTCCGGGGCAAGTCATAGGTCCATTAGCACCGCAGACGCGGCCATACACGTAGTTCTGCCTCGGCGACGTCGCAAGACCGAGCGGCGACGTATCCGCTATAAAAGACGCGCGGGCAGTCTTCAACGGGGCGTGGAGATCAGGCCCGGTGCTGAGACCTAGGGGCATAATAATGCCTGCGACAGCGACGAGGACGGTGGTGACAAGGGAAAGATACGAGAAGAACGCGACGCGGAATCCCGATCCACGTAGCGTATCTGTGCGCAGGAGGGTCGGCCAGAGGGAAGTGTGGAGTCTCCGGCCGATGACATTCCAAGCTAGTGCTGAGTTCACCGCCGGTATAGACCAGATGAGGAGGGCGACGATGGCAAGGCCGAGGGTATACTGAAGAAATGCGATGATTATGTTAATGACCGTCGCGGCCTGGCCGACAGTTATGTGGGCAATGAGCAAGGCCATGCTCTTCGAGGGAAACGCGAAAGGGTGTGGTGTTCGAAAATTTGCATTCCATTATTTGAGCCCTCGCGTTTGCAGGAGGTTATAATACTTACCCGATCTGGAAACACTCCATTATTGCCGATCTTTATCAATGTCGATGCCAAGACATCCCCACAATATTAATTGAAGGAATTTGTTTAGGAGAATGAGGAGGATGCTTCGTTTCATGTTGTGCTCCTAGGATTGAAGTCAATTGAAGACATAAATTTATACTGCACCATGCTTCGGAGCTCCAAAACTTCGACCCAGTTTTGAGTATCGCCTCGTTATCGCTCACGCAGATCGTTATCACTCCCCCCAATCACGAGGAAATGAAAATCGTTGATTTATGTATCTAGTTCGGTAGTCTTCGGTAGTGCGGTTGTGGGAGGAGCTTGTGTTTGTGCCCGATCGGTCGCTGTACTATAAAGGCTAGAGCGATGGTTCGTTTCAATCGAACAAAGGTTTTTCTTGTCCCAATGAAAGGACAGCTAGGGTGCATACAAAGACAGTATGTCAAAGCGCGTAGACCCATTTCCGTGCGCTTCCAGAGAATCCCCGGCCAGAGTTGTGTCACGAACCGTGGGTGGTCCGTGATGTCCGATTCTAACTCCCTCAGCGGGTTCCCGCTCATTTCAATTGGTTACCTTCACTTGTGCAAGAGAAAGGAGTAAGGAGTCTGGCTGTGCGGCTAGGTCGAAGCAGGCGACATCGAAGTGAAAACGAAGAAACTAGCACTGCCATTTTGGTTGACGCACGGCCCGAGAGCCGGACTCAACGCCAACTTCCCGATTTGGGCAAAACGAAAAAGCGCACTGACAGGCGTGAATTCTCGAATACGACCTTTGTCTGTTGCATCGAAATGAATCCAGAAAATAATCCCTGGATTGAAAAATACTGTTCCAGACCTCGTCATCCATCTCATACCAAAAACCCCCCCATGAATAATCAACCAGAGATGAAAACTATATATAATATAATGGTTACCGTACCCTACTTAAAAAGTTTACGATACGTAAGTATATATACATACCCTCATCCAAAGTAGACAAAAAAAGCAGAAGCAGAAAAGCATGTGGTGTGTAACTAACTAAAGATGTGAGGAGCGAGTAAGTGAATTCCGGGACCGGGCGCGCCCGCGCGTCGCGGGTGGGTGTGGGTGTATGTACAATGGGCAAGTTGCGGCCTGGGCGAGGCGACGTGGGCGAATGAGCTGGAACGCACGCAGCAAGGCAGCAACGGGGTATGTATGCGCCGACCACGCACACGGGCCGAAAGAACTCCAACAGCGCCGCACGCGCGGCGGATCCACGCAGGTGGGAGGCGCCGCACACAGCACACACCGCGCATCCTCCCCGCCCGGCGCCTTGGGTCGCGACGCCAGTGTCACGATCCCGCATACCCGTACGCTGAGCTCTCCAGCCCCGCTTTACTCACCCTCCGCATCGGTTGCAGCGTATTCTCATCCACCGGCGCGCGCCTTGCATGCCTATACCTCCCCGCAGCATCCCGAACCTCCATCTCCTGCCCCGAGTTCCCAACCGCCTCCGCGTCCCACCCGTTTGCGATACCGTCGAACTGCTGGTTGTCGGGCGCGGCGGAGAAGGATTGCGTCTGCGAGAAGGCGGGCGGGAGGGACTCGCGCACGTGTCCTCCCCGCCGGCCGCCCGCGGCGACGCCGTAGTTCGCGTTGTGCGCGTGTCCCGCGCCGGGGCCACCGCCATGGTGGTTATTAGAGGCAGATCCGTCGGCGTTGGAGGAGGGTTGCACCCCAACACTCTTCCCGCCCAATTCCTCCTCCTCAAACGTCATCAGCTCTGACACGAACCCGATATTGGGAGAGATGCCCTTGCGACGCTCAAGTACGAACGCATACGCGCGCGAGAGCGTCCAGTGGTTCGCGTGGATGAGATACGCCATGACGGCCGTGACCGACCGACTCTTGCCCGCCTTGCAGTGCACGTACGTCGCTGCTGAATGTAGGCGCGCGTCATCTGTTTCCTCTTATCAATGCTTGATCAAAAATAGAAAAGAACCAATGCTCACCCAAAATCTCGCAAACCTCCCTCACTCCCCTTGCAATATTCTCCTCCTCCACCGTATCCCGCATCGGTATCTTCACATACTTCTCGAAGGCCTCCCTCAGCCTCAACCCATGATCATCCGGATCGCACTCCGCTGCGATATTTAATATGCGCTTCACCCCGAGGGCCTGGAGTTCTTTAACGTGCTCGGGAGTGGTGAGCTCGGGCCCGAGGAAGAGGAAGTGCGGGAGAATGGTACTGATGGCGAACTCGCCCATGGGTTCCTCAGTCGTAGGCGGATCGTCGGGGCGCGCGGTGGCTGGTGGATCACCCCCAGGGAAGCCGCGGGAGAAGGGGAAGCCGCCCGCACCTGCGCCAGGCATGGGGAAGTCGTGGTGCGTGCGCGGCGTACCGGGGGTATGCGGTGGCGTGTAATAGGCGGTCGGAAACTCGTCGTTGCCCGAGATCGGGGACGAGAGGCTCCACGGTGTCGACGGGGAGGGTGCGGATGCGGCGGCATGCGGATGCGGCGAGGGCAGGGAGAGGGTGAGGGATGTGAGGGACTTGGAGGGAACGGGGCGCACGGTGAGCTTGAGGCGCTCGGCGGACTTGGTGTCGAGCTTGCGGAGGTTGGGCGCGGAGGGGCGGCGTGGTGGAGGCGGGGGCCTGCGGAAGCCGGCTTGGGAGGGAGGCGGGGACGGGGAGCCGTCGACAATGTTGATGTCGCTGGTGTTGGCAGCAGAGGACATCACGGACGACATGAGGGGGAGGGGCGAGCGTGGGGGCGGAAGGGCGATATTAAGAGACGACATGTCCAACGATGAACGGCTGTCGATCTCGGGGGAGGGTCTTGGAGCGCAGGGCGGCGTTGGTGTCAAGTTGGAAGAGCCCGCTATTGCGCGAGTCGTTCTCGGACTCGGAGACAATCAGCGTCTCAAGGTCGTGACCGGCGGATGAGATGCCACCCTTGAGATAGTCGACGGTGCCATACGAAAGCAGCGGCGACAAGATGGGCAGCAGCGTCAGGTCCTCCTCCTCCGAATACACCACGACGTCGCCATCCCAAGGCCCGCCGGGGTTCATCAGCGTGTCCCAGTCCCGTTTGCCTTTTTCTGTGGTCACATACTGCCGCAGCGCATCCAAAGACTGAAATGGAGTCTTTTTGGATCGTTTGAGTATCAACGAGGGAATAGCCAAGTTGATACTGTCCCGGATGTGAAAGGAGAGGTGAGCGGCGGGCGGCCGGGTGTCGATCAGCAATGGTCGTCGGGGTGCGGACAGTCGCTCATACAAAGCCCCCCGGCTCGATTGCCTGGGACTTTCGCGGTGCAGGGACTGGCGGGGGGGGTCGATCCGACAAACTTGGCACTCAGCGGACCCTCGCCGGCCGGCGTAAAATACGAAGAGATGCTGGATTGGGGGCTGGTGATGGATGGATCCCAAGGCGAAGTGTCGCCCAGCTGGACCTTCGGCAGCGAGCCATTGGAGCGTATGGGGCGCAGCCTGAGATTCTGCTGGACATTCTGCCGCAGCTGCTCAAGCCGTGCGAGAGACTTTGTTATGTCGGTCTCTTCGTCGGAGCCAGAGAGGGGACCAGGTGAGTCGAGGGTCAAGTCGAGGCCTTCATCATCATGGGGGGCTCTCTAGCTCGATGGTTGGCGCATTATTTTTGGCCTGTAGACTGGCCTGGAGAGTGAGATTGGGTGGCCTTGCCCGTTTCTGTGCGGTGGTCATGGGCGAGAGTCCAATCACATCAAATTTGATCCATTTCCGTCTTGCTCTCTCACTCACGCAACCTAGGGGCGACTTGGTGTCTCTCACCTCAGCGATTGCTTTTGGACTTACAAGCTTGCAGTCATGCGGTGTTCAGCCGAGACTTTCACAAAGTTGTGCCCCTTGATCTGATCCAGGTGAACCAAGTATAAGAACAGCAGCGCCTCCCTGAGTCGTAGACCCCTCCCTCCATGAGCATTCATGCAAGAATTTGCCCAAGAACTGGTTGATCTCATTATCGATGAGGTCGCAGCCGCCGACCCCATAGCCAAACATATGGGGGGCTTGTGGTCGCGTCTGCAGGCGATGGTTGGCCCGGAGTAGGATGTATCTCTTCTCCCACATTTGCCTCCGACTCTCGCGCGCGAATCCTTCCCCGTTCGAGCCCTTCCTGGACCTCGTCGAAGCTTTGCTTGTGCCAATACCCTCGTTTGTGCGTTCGCTCGAGATACGACTCTTGGAGGGGGAGGTCTCGGCAGAGCATATAGATCGACTCTGTGAATCCGGCAGGAACACTTATGCGGTTGACCATCCTGAAGGCCCTATCGAAAGGGAAAACAGAACTCGATTCCAGCACCAACTGCTCACCCATATTTCGCGCTTCGGCGCGTCTCTCACCCACTTCGAAATGGGTTTTCCAAGTGATCTAGAGATCCACCTTATCATGAATCTCATATGTGCCCTCCCTTTCCTCACGCATCTGAAAATCTGTGGCGGCGACTACGCTATCATTCAGTCCGAGACTGTTCCAATGACAGCTGCGTTTCCCCCATCTGCACGACCTAGACATCTCGATGGACGGAGGTGGAAATGGCTGCTCTTGCACAGCCAACCCCCAATCTTCACCTCGTTGAGGATCACGGGCAAGGCTAGGGGCATATCTACTGTGCCGATTGAGGCCTATATTCAACGCTTCGGACCCGCAATCACGACGCTCACGCTCGAATACTGGGCGGACAATTTGGCTGGTTCGTTATTTCAGTCCCTGGTACCTATTCTCGCTCACAGCCCTCCAGACATCAATGCATTCCGGATGCACGCCCTCGCGTCCACTCCTGGACTTGTGAATTTTTCTCTGACTTGCGAGCTACCCACAACCGTCCCTTCCATCCTTTCGCTGCTGTCCTCCCCCGATCTCGCCAGTCTCGAAATTTCGCTCGAAGCAAAATTTTTTGGTCTGCCGGATTGGCTCCGTATCGACGAGATCCTGGCGGTGACGTTTCTGTCACTACATCGTGTCTTGTTTACGCTTCGCTCGGAAAAAATCTCCCTTGCACCAGAAATTAGAGCGCTGATGCCTCAATCAAGTGCAAGGGAAATCCTGGTATGATTTCAGGATCCAATAGCCCGATTCACTGTAGATTTTGTGCCTACCCTCCGTCCATTTGTACTGAGAGTTTGAATACATCGTTACGCCCCAGATACTTGACGCACAAAAGATGGAAAGTTCAACCGTGGGAACGGGATCAATCGAGTGTCTGGTTCACTCTTACAGTGTATCTACAACCTTTCTCAACCACTATTGGAGTCAGTCATGCTGGAAACTCCATTTATAGTCCAGAACTACTCTAAGTCTTTGATCGACAGATAAGAGCGCAACGATATGTTCACTATTCCCGCTCACTTCTGAATATCAACAATGGAATAGCACCTAAATACCGGTCCTTCATATTGCTAAAAGTAGAGATCTCGCAGCAGAGGAAAGTACAGGATTGTGAAATAGAATATATAGTTTCATACGGCACGTGTTGAAACGAGACACCACCTTCAATTCCGCCGGTTTCCACTACCCAAAGGAAGTCGGGCACCCGCAAAGGTGTCGTCACCGACGCTCGCAGGGAGATATTTCTGCGGAGCAAAACTAAGTGACCCGCTTTGCTCATCGAGCGTAATATTGTTGAAAGCAGCGTCCACGCGTCGATTGAACGTGTTGCCAGCACGGTCGTTGTAGCTGAATCTGTACGGACGACTATTATGAGATTCGATATCCGCATACGAAAAGGAAGAAGCGTGCGTGTTGTTATTTGTGCCATTTCCCGTCCCAATGAGTGTGGTGGGGTCGAAAGAAAAGAAACCTTCGGCGACTTGTCTTTCGTTGATTGTAGAGCCCAAAATAAACGGGCTAGGAAGCAACGTGCGATCATAAGAATGGTTAATGACGAAAAATGCTTTGAAATGTGAGTTACAGATTGGCTGTGAATGAAGCTGACGCACAGGATGTTCCCCGCAGCGTTTAACGAGGTGATGTTGATAGTAATAGGGATAGGAGAACGCGTCCACCACGGCGGGGACATTGTTGTGAGTGGAGGTAACACTGCCAGACGACAATTGGAAGAGATTCTAGCAGTTTATGCGTGAGTTATCGACCGCACATCATGTTGTGAATAGCACACCTGGACTGATAAGTTATTCAGATAGAGTTGCTGGTTTGTGTATTCTAGATTTTGCGAAAAGACCACACTGTTGGCTTTCCCGCTTCCACTGAGGATGTCCGGCTGTGATGTGAATTTTGCGGCTGGCTGTCACCGTAATACTTATGTCGCCATTATCGCTGACGCCACCCGTCGTGGTGGTCTGAGCAAAGGGTTCCGCGCTGTATGACGTAATTCTCCCGGTGGTCGGTTTCGAAGACACGTCTGTAATGACCTGAAGCAACCCAGAAACAAACCAATTTTGCAAGATAGTTTTATCCGTCTCGGCAGATACAACGTCGATGGTAAACAAATGCGCTTTTCCGTCTGTTAGAAGCGGCACAAAAGGTGTTAGGTCTGCAGGGAAAGATTAACTGCCGTTTAACATTTACTCTGAAATACAAACCTAGGAAGTAGGTTGGCAAGTCGAGAGCTCCGTAGGCTGCGATTGGTCTCCAGCATGCTGCGTTGATGCCTCCAGTAAAAATAACCTGCATTGGATTTAGTTCGCTCAAGTTGAAAGGCTACCAGAGATTGGCCAACCGGATATGGGAATGCAACTCCTGCAACCTGCCCGTCTACCAGGAGCCGAACTTCCCGGAATGGTCCTTGCTCAGCTGCAGGTCTTCATTATTATTCAGTTAGGTTGGTACCCTGGGGCGACTCACGGGATGTCCCGCTTGGGAAAATCGCCAAGGAACTACCGAACACATAAGCTTGGATCGTGTATTCTGCTACGAACGCACTTCATTGGCAACACCCAGATACTAGGTAGAAATCAGTTCAGTAGATGAAGAAGGAGAAGGAGGGGTTAACCCAAAATTCTTCTGTGTTGAAGTATTATTCACCATACTGAATAGACCATTTTCTTATTACTTACCTTCATTGCCATTTCCAGAGGGGTACAGCTTGTCAAGAACGTCAGCCCTTTCCCTCAGGAGGGCTGACAACTATACCTCTGCATAAACTGGTGATTGTCGAATCAGAGAACCATAAGCAAGTATAACACCGATCATACCTTCGACCGCGTTTCGTGGGAGGGTCACATTTATCTGACTACATTAAATTTCTACTCAAAAAGATAATTCTGTTGAATATTCACCGAGAAAGAAGGTGGAACGGATGCATCGTTTCCGGTGTTATTTGCCAGGGTTGAAAGAGGGATAATCGTATTGGCCTGTTTAGCGGGAGGATTCTCTTTAGAAGACGCGTAAAAAGTTGCGTGGAGGGTCGCTAAAAACGGCATGTATGAAGGTCCTGGCCAATAACGAATGGGAATGCGTACTAGAGTATATATTCCGGTGAAGTTATCCTGTCTCTCTCGTGAAGATTTCTCTTGCACATGCGAAAGCGGCGGGCCCATACCTGGATAAGGTTGTCGAGCTGGAGAATAAAACTACCCGGTTTGGCAAACAGTGGAGTGTATCGAGTAACATCCTTTATATAAGTCCAGATGATTCCTGCGGTAGTCGGTTCAAATGTCGAACTTCGCCAAACTGTATGCAGCCATTAATCTCGGTAACAGACTTAGGAATATATAACCTGCTTTCGACATTTTGGAAGGTGAAGATCGCGAGTCGGTCGAGCTGGGTGCCATTGCTAGTAACCGTAAAGTTCAAAGTAACTGCAGCCCATGAACCGGGAGTTCCGCAGTCTGTAGGTGGTCTGTTGCACGTATGAGTTTTCTTGTCTCGCATGAAAAGTCAACATACGTGTACTGGACAACCTCCGCACTATGTTCAACAATTTTTTGTCGGCAGTTTTCTAGGGCAAGGGGATTTGAACACGTACAGGCCAAAGGAAAAGGCAAAATCGCGTCTGCATCTTGGTGTTTGTCATCGGCAAGGAGCATACTTCGCGAACTCACTGAAGAATTTGTATAGTGCATTGCGTGGCATCTTGTGGAACAGGTGGAGGTTGTGCGACTTGGAAATCAACGAGCACTGCTGCTCCTCGAGGAGTGAGAGCAGCGAACAAGAACGCCCAGATGAACCAGAGGGGCAACATCCTTTTGAGCTGGTGGTGAGTGTCTTTCTGCGGAGCAATGGCGAGATGCGTAGGGTGTGAAGCACTTGGAATTTATGGTCGCTAGGTGGGAAAGATGAAATCCAGTTGCGGAGATATCATCACTCTTAGATGGGATCGTACCCGCGACGTTGGAGCGTCTACGTTTAGAACACTTTTAGAAGCTGGTAGAGATGCGCAAGGAATCCAGGCACTCCAAGCAATTGAATAAAGGCACATGTAAACATGAGGATTTTATGCAAAGAAAAGAAAAGAACGCTCCAAAGGCAGAGACTCGGACGCGTTCTGAAGACGCGCCAACCAGAAGACGTGCCAACCAGAAGAGGCCGTGACCAGTGTTGATGTGGCTAAAAAGAGGTGAAACTTCGAAGGCCCTGCCCCAATTGACGTGAACTTGGACCCCGAAATAGATACGCTCAGGTCTTGGATCGAGAGCAAGAAGGCCTCGCGATGTGTTTATCATGTGTTGTGTTGCTTGATTGTCTTCGATTAACCTCAACTTTCTGACGAGTTTCTCGACTTAAGGCTGCAATTATTTGGTCAATTCGTCCACATACGACGGCAACATTGGCCGTGCGCTCGAACATCACGAAGCTACACGTTGTATCTTGTTGTAGCCATTAATCACCCAAGTTCGAGGCGATGGAGCATTTGGAATCAAGGACGGTGAAACGGTCATATTACGCCAGAAATAACGAGCGGGACCATCAAAAGAGCCAGGGAATGTCTGTATGAGGATGAACCGAGCCGGAGCCTCGGAAAGAAACACAACCACACTTACCAAACGCGTCCATTTTCAAAACAATGCACGATGCAGCCGTGTACGATCTCGGTCACTCTTTCCAATGAAGAGTCTGCCGCCTCCGCCTATCTTGGCCTTACAACTGCAGATGCGCCAGAACGGCCGCAAAGCGACCTCCTCGACTCGATCCGTTCTGCCCTGCGTGGGTCGGGATCTGAGCCTCCAGAAGCGAGACACTCGACCTTCGTGAGCTCACAAACATTGTCCCCTCGCGGAGAGTCTTGGGAGGAGGAGGAAATCACATGGAATTCCGACACGGTCGTTTGGAGCTCCGGGGGTGTCATGCGCAAAAAGTGGACTTTCACGCAGGAGGGCCAACATGTCCAATATGCCACGCTGGGCTGGCTGGAACAAAATGGTTCTGATCCTCCCGTATCCCAGTCTAACGCGGCAAATCAGTCTCCCATTCCGAATTCTGGTCCACCATCTTCATCTGAACGACCCACATTTGGTCCCTTCGCCCGACACCAGCAGAATCGTCGGCCACACCGGAATAAAACGACACGAGTGCCAGCCGTGTTCGTATTCCTTCGCAGCATTGGCAAGATATTTTTGAAGAACGGTTTGGATTATACCTTTTCCATTCCGTTTGTTGTGCGAAAGGCCTGGCCGCTCTTCCCGCACGGCGTGATGATTCAAAGGAGCATCGAGGCGAGCGAACTAGAGGAAGCGGCCCTTACTGGAGAACCCTTGCTTCCAACCATCTTCTCCCTGACCAGTCCCTTTTCCGAGGCAGGCACGGTCGGCTTGACCTCGGGGATCATTGGCGGTTTCGTGAGCTCACCCGCTCTCAAGGATGAGGATGAGAACTCGAAAAAGCCGCTCAAGGTCGTCCCATCTACGGAAAACGTCGTCTGGGTCTCCCATCGGGGTCCTGGCGGCATGAACGACCTCCTGGTGACTGTGGATCCGGACAAACGACAACTTTCCGTGTGGCGATACGTCTATATCAAAACCCAAAGACACTCCAGTTCCACTCGGACGAGCGCGAGTGGCCCGCCATCGCCAATCATTGTCGGCGGCGACCCCCCGACGAACATCTACGATGTTTTCCGATTTGGACCGCCTTCATCCTCGTTCGCCGAAATCCGGCTCTCGCGAGCCAGCCGCTCTACCCGATGTTCCTGTACTCCCTCCCGACATGCCCCCACTCTCCGCTCTCCCCGGCATGGCCCCTGCGCTTTCCACCACAACCACCATGGCTTCGATTGGGTCGGGCACTTCTTCCCAGTGGTCCGGCCCTGCGAGGCCTCGTCGTAATTCTCTTACACGCAACGACCTGAGCGTCACGATGGATCGAATGGTTCTTGGAGGGAAGTCGGACGCCGATGGCGCACTGGCTCCAATTGAGCACGGTAGAATGAAGGCGTCATACTGGATGGAACGAATGCATTCACAAGAGCTTTCAAGCATCGAGTAAGTGATCCCACCTGTTCTCTGCTTGTTTCCTAACATTATCTGGTAGTTCTGGGGATTGGCGCGCCATTTCTTGTTCGTCGTTCGATGGTCGATGGGGTGGCTCATCAGAACGGTCGATGCTATCTATTCACTTCCCCGCCTCAAAATCCCTATATTTATTTGATGTCTACGCCGCGCAAGACAATACCCTCAAGCTCAAGTATGTTTCACAGCTCCCTGCACTTGGAGCTGCATCGCTTCGCATAACACGACGGACAGTGTGGGACTTGCTGGTCCTGCAGCCCGATCACGAACTCGTGGTGCTCACCCATGGAACCAAAGTGCTTCCGATCTCGGTGAAGGTCAAAGTATTCGACCCGGATAATGCCATGGACGTCGACGTGGCCCAGCCTGCGGATGGTATTGTCCAAGTCGTCGATCTCAGACGCGATTCATTCCATTCGGCAACCCTCATCTTCGAGGACGACCGTCAGCGGCGCCATGAGCAGCCCGTCTGCATCGATTTGGTCCCTCCAGACTATCTCACAAGCCAAACTCTTCAGATTTTGGCTCTTACTTTACCCGACGACGTCTTCTTCGACCTTCATCGACATTTTTTGGAGGTTTGGTCGTCACGTGGTTTCCTCACGTCCGATGGAATCGAGTTTGACTGCCTCATTTCGGCTCTTTGCCACAATTTTGAACTTCCTCGTTTCGCAGACTCGCCTTTGGACGACCTCTGGTCGTCTTTGGCCAAATCCCCTTCCCACGATCGTTTTCGAGAAGACCCCGCATTGCGCGCCCTACGTCGACCACCAACTATCGTCCCGACGGTCGCCTCAGACGCCAGGGCCCCCATTCAATCTCAGCAGCGCAAAATTCTACTCGCTCCTATACTCTATGCGTTGCATACTCTCGGCGAGGATTTTCGACTGAGCATTGACCACTATAAAGCCCTCACCAAATTAGCGCCCGTTATATGCATGGTCGCTCTGGTCATTCGACCCGAGTGGGCCGATTATTGGAAACGCCTGTGTCCAGACGCAATGGCAGGATGGCCACAACCTACAACGAGCGGTTCGCCCCCTTTTATAACTCAGTCTTCTTTCGTCTAACTCCTTCACCCAGACCACCAAGTCGACGATCGACTTCCGGTATGGCCGCCCGATGTTTCTGCGATCCTGTATGGCAGAATCAGTAACCCGGATTGGCAAGTGCCATGGCACGACACACAGCACATGGCTACTCGATTCCATGTCGTTCCGTCCTGCGCCTTCGGCCGCATCGACCCTCTTAGCACTCTCAGCAAGCTCACGACCCTCTATAAGTGTTTGGCTGATAGCGCGGAACCATCGGGCCAAAAACGGGCGGAGAATGCAATCCTTCGCATGGTCGAACTACGCATCGGTCCCGAATTCCTCAATCGTTTGCCTCTCGGTGTGTTGTCACCCATTCGAGAGGCAGCGAGGACATGTCAACTCGCACCTCCCAGTGACTGGCCATTAGAGGCATACCGCGTCGTTGGCCGGAACGATGTAGCAGCTTCCGCCAGTCAGGCCCCAGACCTGCTCTTTGGTGACGGATACAAATCTGTAAAGGACTTTATTGTGCGTGATTCGATTTTTTTGCTACTTTTTTCTGACGCTCGTTCATAGGACTCTTCTCGCCCTCGTTCAACAATCGGGGATATCGCCGCCGAGGCTAAAACTGCTGGCTCCGGAGAGGTGCAAACAGTGTCTGGGGTCGAGCTTGAGCTCGACGATTTCACGGACATTCGTTTCGGACAGGATCGTAGGTTGGAAGAGGTTGCGCGCATGTTATGCTCCTCGAACATCCCATCTGTGCGGGTCATGGAGCGACCGGAATTGAAGTATGTAATTATACGCCTTTGTTTCGAATAACGCTCATCTCGAAACAGTGAGCACGACCAGGCCAAAGAACACCAACATCAAGTTCTCCGGATAGCCGAGCGAACGCTTGCACTCCCGTATGGCCGCGCGATGTTCACCTTCGGGTCGCTCCCTACCGTCACCAGAGAGGCCTACTCCATTCCTAAAATGGAGTTCACCATTCGTCTGCAGCCGCTCAACCTTACCGTCTCCCCAGAGCCGGGAAAACTCCACGCTGAGTCTCTGAGCTGGGGAGACTTCCACAACGGTGTCGCGGCGGGACTCCGTATCTCGCCCTCTGCTGGAGGCGTCGAAAGCTCGTGGATTGCGTTCAACAAGCCTCAAGAACTGACGCCGGAGCATGCTGGTTTCCTGTTCGGTCTGGGTCTTACCGGTCATCTGAAGGAAATGCTTACTTGGCATACTTTCGGTTATCTCACGCCTAAGCACGATCTCACATCTATTGGTGTCTTGCTCGGGCTCTCGGCGGCCAACGTTGGGAGCGGGGACCAGCATGTGACGAAGCTGCTGGCAGTTCATACGCCAGCTCTACTCCCTACACCGACCGTCGACCTCAATGTCCCCCTTATGACCCAAGCCGCCGGGATATCCGGCGTCGGTCTTCTGTACATGGGAACGAAGAACCGACGCATGGCCGAAGTCTGTCTGAACGAAATCAGCCGTCGAGACCTTGCTCAGCCCGATCTGAGCAACGAGTATCGGGAGGCATACACGTTTTCTGCTGCGCTTTCGTTCGGGATGATCATGCTCGGAAAGGGGAGCATGATTCCCGCTGACATGGTGCTCTTGAGCCGACTGAACGTTCTCATCCATGGCGAGGCAAAGTCGATGGTCATGCAGAAGGGTCACTCGTTCGACATAAATCTCACTTCCCCTGCTGCGACGCTTGCGCTCGGCTTGATGTACCTGCGCACGGAACGCCAAGACGTCGCGGACATGCTTACGATCCCTGACACTGTCCTTGCGCTGAACCGCATCCAGCCCAGCTTCCTGCTGATGCGCGTGCTGGCGAAAGCGCTGATTATGTGGAATGCGGTGGCACCGACGTCTGACTGGCAGGCGGCGCAGATTCCTACGGCCATCCGGGAAGCGGTGGACGCTCGCACGAAGCATGGGAGACCGATGGACGACGCGTTGGAATTGGCGTACTACAACATTTTGGCCGCCTCTTGTTTCGTCATTGGCCTGAAGTTCGCGGGGACTGCGCGGCAGGAAGCGTATATGATGATTATACGGTATTTTGACTTATTCACTCGGATGGTTTATTCGAACAGTGCGTTGTGATTTATTTTACGTATTTTTTTATTCTGACATCCTCTCAGGCCAGGCATTTGACCACAAGATCAGACGGTCCGCCGTGCGCGATGGGCTTAACCTCATCTCTATCTCCCTCAGCATGGTCATGGCGGGAACTGGCGAAATATCGTGCCTACGGCGCCTTCGTTTCGCGTACGGGATGTACCACCAGACGATGTACCATCCTGCGTTCAAGTACGGCATCCACGTCGCCACCCACATGTCTCTGGGACTCCTCTTCCTCGGCGGTGGTCGATTCACTCTTGGGACGTCCGACGCCGCCATTGCCTGCATGGTCACGGCGTTTTTCCCCCCGCGCACATCACATGTCGTCCGACAACAAGAGTTTCCTTCAGGCGCTCCGCCATCTCTGGGTCCTCGCGATCGAGCCGAGATGCTTGATTGCGCGCGATGTGGAGACGACCGAAGTAGTTTATCTGCCCGTGAAGATCACTGTCAATGACGGCAAGGAGGTCGGGACGACGCAGCTGATCTCCCCGACCCTTATTCCAGATCTCGATAAACTCGCAGCTATCCGCGTTGATACTCCGCGTTATTGGCCGTTCCATTTCGACACTGCGAACATCCCGCGACATAAAGAAAGTCTCCTTCGGAGCCAGACGCTCTACGTCAAGCGGCGGACGGCGTTCCTTAGTTACACTGAAGATCCCCGTGGAAGTCGTAGCTTATTCGTCCGCTCGCGGTCGTCCACGGGTGAAGCGGCGACTCTCGACTTCCCGCAGCTCACGGATACGAAGGTCCATCCTGCGGGTGACTTGTCCGAGTTCATCACGTCTTTTTCGAACGATACGCTGTTCTTGGCATTCGCGGACCACCTAGCGCGGGAGGAAGGAGAGACGGACGCCGAGCGATTGTTCCACACGTATTGTCACGCTAACCTGCTCGACAGCATCTTGCAGGGCAAGCCCCAAACGCTGCAGTCGCATCTTACACTGTTCCGGTACCGCATGATCGCGCCGAGCTCGCGATACTTCCACATCCATCTACAGGACTTGCGATTCGCAGCAGACTTTTACAGCAAGATATACGACCGGCGATTCAGTGGGCGGAGGGAGAACAACTTCCGGATATCCCTGATTCGCGACAGCACGGTTTCCGGCGCGCTATACGCACTCGACAAGCAGCTGGACGTTGTGCGAACGAAGCCCGAGTTCCTTGCGGCGTTGAGGCTGTATGCACGGGGGAGAGCCTGTGCTCGTGGACGAGCGGATGTCGCCCAACATATCGCAGTATCTTGCGTGGTATATGCTGCGGAATAGCGTGCCGGTGTCGACCTTGCTTCTCGTTCTCAAAGATCTCGCCAATGAGGCGTACACGCAATGTCTCGGCCAGCCCCTTCCAGACGGCACGGATGACACGGTGACATTGGAGCAAGGGATAAAAGAGGTGCTACATGCGACAGGGACGAAGTTGACGACGGCGCTGGGATCGGGCTGGACAGTGAGATCGCTGAACGAGATTCTTAGTGTATGGAAATAAAGAAATAAAAATTGTATTTATTACGTAATATCATCTGTGGCTGCGTCGCCGCACCCATTTGTTTCTCGCACTCATCAGGCGTTCTGCTGCCCACCCGCCTCGCTCCCTCTACGTCCATAGACTCGTTCAAAACAGCATCCCTCCTAGTCCTTCGCCATAGGCGCCGCTTTCTTTGTTCTGTAGTCCACAATGAATGCGACCGACCTCCTCGCAAACACACTTTCAGCAGGTTCGTGCCACTCTTCATTCGCGCGTTTTCTATCTCGGACAACACCTAATCGTCTCTTCCTACCTCTCTGTAGATGCGAATACGCGTCAAGATGCTACCCTAAAGCTTGAGAATGCTTCCCGGGAAAACTACGTACGTTCCTCTCCATTTCCGTCTGTCCTTTGCTCGTCTAACCGTGACCATGTAGCCGGAGTACATGCTCATGCTTTCGTCGGTGCTGGTGGACGAAAATTCGCCTATACACGTCCGAAATGCGGCAGGTTTGGCCCTGAAGAACACCTTGACCGCCCGCGTACGCTTTTCCTTCTATTTTCAATTGCATATGTCCATGTCTTTCATCAGGAATCCGGAAGGTCGACAGAATATGCAAACCGATGGCTGAATCTTAGCACCGAGGCCAAGACCAAGATCAAGAACGACGCCCTTCTGACCCTGGGTTCCTCGTCCCAAAAGGCTGGCACTTTCGCATCTCAAGTCGTTGCTGCCATCGCAGCTGTAGAGCTCCCAATTAACCAGTGGGGAGATCTCATCGAAATCTTATTGGGATTCGTCAACACTCAGACGAACACCAATTTGCGTATTGCTACCCTGCAGACGATCGGCTTCATCTGCGAGTCGATAGTGTGTCTCACAACGAGTTCTTTGTGCAACGCTCATTTTTTCTTGCTTTCAGAAACCTGAAATCCTCACCCTCCGTGCCAACGAAATCCTTACTGCGGTCATCCACGGCGCACGGAAGGAAGAAACGTCACAAGAGGTTCAGTTGTCCGCGATCCATGCCCTTTACAACTCTCTCGAGTTTGTACGCGACAACTTTGAGCGTGAGGTAAGTCTCACTCGTCGTCGATATTGGGTTGTTGTGCTGATGTAGTTGCTAGGGCGAGCGGAACTATATCATGCAGGTCGTCTGCGAAGCAACCCAAAATCCGTCAGTCGCCGTTCAGGTTGGCGCGTTCGAGTGTCTAGTGCGGATTATGGGTCTGTACTACGATAAAATGGGCTTTTATATGGAGCAAGCACTGTTTGGGGTTGGTTTTCTACCATTTCCTCTTTGTTTGTCTCAGCGCTTAATTTCGGTGCAGCTTACTGTGGTTGGGATGAAACACCCAGACGAACGTGTCGCATTACAGGCGGTCGAGTTCTGGTCGACGGTCTGCGAGGAGGAGGTGGATCTTGCCATCGAAGCTCAAGAGGTCAGTTTTGATTGGTGCCTGCACTCCAACCGATTCTGACGCGCGGACTGAAGGCGCAAGAGTACGGAGAAACGCCCGAGACCGAGTCGAAACACTTCGCCAAAATAGCCTTACCGGAGATCGTCCCTGTCCTCCTCCTTCTGTTAACCAAGCAAGAAGAGCTTGCAGAGGAAGATGAATGGAATGTTTCGATGGCCGCCGGCACCTGTCTTTCCCTCCTCGCCGGTGCTGTACAAGATGCCATTGTTCCAGCGGTGATCCCCTTCATCGAGGCTCACATCAAGTCCACCGACTGGCATCACCGCGAAGCCGCTGTTATGACATTCGGCTCCATTCTCGAGGGTCCCGACCCGATCGTCCTCACACCTCTTACTGCGCAGGCACTCCCTCTCCTCATCGACATGATGTCGGATACCAACGCCGACGTCAAAGACACTGTGGCATGGACCCTTGGTCGGATATGCGATCTCCTGATCCAGACCATCAAGCCAGATGTCCACCTCCACGCATTGGTGTCTGCGCTCGTCGGGGGTTTAGCAGACGAGCATCCGCGCATCGTCTCAAATTGCTGTTGGGCGCTGATGAATCTCGCGGAACAGCTCGGCTCCTTCGACAGTGAGCAAGACGCGCCTGTCCAGACCGGACCGCTCTCGCCCTATACAGAGGGCGTCGTGCAGGCGCTTCTGCGCGTGACCGAGAGGTGCGTTTTCTTCCCCAATCGCCAGGTTTTCTTCTGCTCATTGTTGCTGGTAGTGCGGGTAATGAACATAACTTCAGAACGGCGGCATATGAGGCCATCTCGGCGTACCTCAGCGGCGCGACTCTCGACGCCATCCCCGTGGTTCAAAATACGGTTATCGCCATCCTGAATAGAATGGAACAGCTGCTGGGGATGCAGGTGCGTTGATTTTCGAGTCTCTTTTTTCGATGCATTCCTATGTTCTATCAGAATCAAATACTCGGCGTTGACGACCGCAACAACTGGAACGAGCTGCAAAGCAATTTCTGCAGCGTCGTCATGGTTCGTCTTCCTCCAAGTCCAGTCGATTTCAATTCGCTAAGTTTCGTGTAGTCTGTTATCCGGAAACTCAACGCTGGAATCCAACCACTGGCGGATCGTATCATGACCTTGGTCCTGCAGCTCATTCAAGTAGCGGGTAAGACCTCGACTGTCCTGGAGGACGCCTTCCTCGTCGTCGGCGCCCTAGCTGCTGGTATGTGATTGTGCCTGGTATTTTTCCTTTCATTGATTTTTCACTTATAACAGCGCTTGAAACCAACTTCTTGCCGTACATCCAGGCGTTCCTGCCATACCTGTACCCTGCTCTAAAGGCGCACGAAGACACCCAACTTTGCACCGTCGCCGTCGGCATCATTGGCGATATCTCACGCGCCTTGGGTCCCCAGGCTGCGCAATATGCGAACCAGTTCATGACCGTCCTCCTCGAGAACCTCCAGAGCGAGGTGCTGAACCGGAACGTCAAGATCAGCATCTTGAGCGGCTTCGGAGACATTGCAATGGCGATCGGGCCGTCGTTTGAGCCATTCTTGGACACCACCATGAGTGTGCTGCGGCAGGCAGGCGCTTTGCAGCCCAATCCTGTAGGTTTTGTTTTTCTTCTCCAGCAACGATAGTCGAATGCTCTTTCTTAGCTCGACTACGATCTTATGGACTATGTCGGACAACTTCGGGAGGGGATCCTGGAAGCGTACACCGGGCTTGTTGGCGGTTTCAAGGGCACCGACAAGGGTTTGTGCATGCTTCCCATTTCTTTAGCTGTGACTGATGATCCGCGTTGCCAGTCTCTGTGCTAGTTCCGTATATCGAGTCGATCCTCGAGCTGATCCAGCGCTGCTCTGTGGACGAGGAGCGAACAGACGCACAAATGAAGCTATCATATGGTCTCCTCGGCGATTTGGCAGAAGCGCTCCAGGGCAGTCCCCAGTTGAAGCAGCTGTTGCTCAAGCCATGGATTGCGCAAGAGCTGCGGACAAAGCATCGGATGCCTGCGGAGACAAACAAGACCCGGCGATGGGCACGAGAGGTTCGTGATGTTTTCCCCATGAAAAACGGTTTCCTTACTTCTCGCGTTCCAAGATGGTCAAGCTAGCCACACAATAGACAATTTCATACATTTTCCGTCCTCTTTGCGTCCCTTCTTTTCTTTTCCTTTCTCCTCCTTCAGTACCTCATCCCTCACCTCGCGCGCATGCAATCTATATCCCAAGCCATCTCAAGGAGGCGCACCACTCACGATTTGCATGATTAGACGGCGGCTGGCTAATTACATATCATAGTTACTGTTTACATCCCTCATCCTATCTCTCCACATGCCGAGCCAGCCACTCACGTTTCTACACGCCGTCCGCTTACCAGATTTCTTTTGTTTCCTCTGAGTCCTGTCCTCTTGCCACGCACACCACTCATGTATCAGCTACACTCGTCCCTGTCTCCCGCTGCCTACTCCACATACACCCGCGCATCTTATTATTGTCCGTCCGTTTACAGAGCAATGAGATTGGAGGTTTTTTCTCTCTTTTGGTTCGAGATTTTGATTCGATGCTTTGCTTTTATTCGTTTGTTCTGTCATTTGGGATGTCTTTTGTATCGAATAGCTTTTCGATTTTAACTGTCGTTGCACAAAATTGGTGTCCAGCAAGATCCTTCTTTCGTTGGTGGGAACGGCCAAAATTTCGCGACAATAGTACAACAGTAATTTACAAAAAAGAAATAAACCCTTCATGACCTTAGTCCGCCGCCTCCTTGTACGACACAACCTGAAGTATGGTAAATGCTGAACAGTGTGCAAAATAGCATGGAAAAACGAGGGCCTTACCCGCTCCTCCCCCATCATCGCCACAGTCCTCACGCGTAGCTCCTTGCCCAGCGCAAAGTCGGCCGCGAGGCGTGTGCCGAGGGATCCGTCAGGGACGTTGACGTCGTCCTTCGGCTCCCCGTCGTCGGTAAGGAGGTTGAGGATCGGGGCATCGATGTTGATCTACAGCACGTCTTCGTGATCAGGCGGAATAGGTCTCTCGAACGACGAAGGGAGACATACAAGCGTGTACTCGGCGTGAGAGACGACTAGCGCGACGACGGGGTCTTTGAGATACAGTATCTGTTCCTGAGGTTGTTATCAGAGATAACTTGACATGGCCGAAGTATGGTACAAGACACGAACTAGTTTTTTGTCGGTGAAAACCTGCCAGCCTGCACCAGTTATTGAGTGAGTTGAAACGACACATTGAGAGGACGTACGTCGACGCCGCGAACGACCATCTTTCTCGTAGATATGGTAGAGAGATAGATATCGATGATGCGCACGGGGCGGCCTACGTCGGTCGTGAAGGGTTAAATTGTGGCGGCATGCTTGGACGCGCCTCCGAGAACAATGTGCTGGTCTTTGAGGAGTGAGATAGGACGCACGGAGAATGTTGGCTTGCGGCTTGCACATGGGCGGGCCTGCCCGCTTGTGGTTAGCTTAACATACTTTCTTGAGCGCACTGGGGAGCAAAGCACCTCAAGCTCCTCGTAGCTCAAGTTGTCCGTCTCGAAGCCAATGTTGTGGGATTTCATTCGAGTGTAAAAGGCAAGAATACACTATCTTGCGGTGCACGCCGTGCCCTTCGAGTCTCGACAAGCGTTGAGGGTCTTGCAAAAGAGCGGAAACGGGTCACTGTTACTAGTAATTCGTCAATAACAAGAATCTGAAGCTGGCTTGATGTGGATAGAGTCAAGATGCATCTTGATAGTGAGAAGCGGAATAGGAAAGAATAGGAAGCAGGCGACGCTTCGTTTGAAAAACACGTCGCCCAGGGGCATGACCGCAACGCGTCGCGTCGCGAGTCAAACTCCATGAACCGCGCAGTTACGATATGATTTACAAATGATGTCAATCCCCAGCCTCCTGGTACTCAACAACCTAAATAAAATACAGTGAGGGAAAGTTACTGATATATTCAGAAGGGAACCTGCCTGCTCTTATCAATGGCGAATGGCGCACAGCGTCTTCACGCGTAAATCCTTGCCCTTCACAAAGTCCGCCGTGAGGCTCGCGTCAAGTTGGGACGTTCAAATCGTCCTTGAGGTCACCGTCCTCCGCGAGGTTGAGAAAGGAGAACGCACCAGCGTGCACTCAGTGTATACGAGGATCAGGGCATCCAGAAAGCACTTTACTTGAATAATCTCTTCCTGCAATGCAAGTTGCCATCAAACGAGATGATACTACGAAGAGGGCGGCACTCACCATTTCTTTTCGGTGAAGATCCTCTCGGAATATCTCAGTGAACATGATATGATACGTAGGGCAATGGGAGCTCAAGGATATGGAGGCGGGTCAAATAAAACGATGTGCATCATGCGCATAGTACCGTGAGGGGAAGCGGCCGAGATGGAGAAATCGGCGATTTTAACAGGGCGGCCTGCGCGGCGTTCCAATCAATCGCATTCGTACGTGGTAGGTCTTGACCGTGAACGCACCCTTGATCACGACATGGTGTCTAAAGCGCAGCGCCGCAGCGCGTATTGAGAATATTAATGTTTCTGCAGATTGGTTGCTCTTCAAGGCATTGGCTTTCGCCTGCATTGACAGTGGTGATCATGATTAGGAGCGAGGTACTTAGTGCATTTAGACCTTTAGAACCTAATTCACGTAGTCGTAGCTCTCGATATCCGCCGAGTCGACGCTGTGGCTCTTGATGGTGAACTCTGGCGCAGCGGTATACAGAGAAGAGACCTGGAAGCCCCTATTATCTTGCAGAAACTGATTGGCGCTGCCGCCGCACAGCCCCTGCCACGCGAGCGGTTGCTTCTCGCGTCCCTTCAATTAGCCTACACTCGTCCACCTATGCTCATGTCGGCTTCGTTCAGTTACTCTCACCTACGTTGACCTGTCCTGCCCGAGTGTAGGCCACATCGGAACGGAGTGAACTGTATGTGCCTTGCTATGTGCCATAATTTTGACAAATCTTCCCAATGGGAACTGGAACCGGGGAGATTCCAAAACGAGGATTCAGTCAGCATTTTTGCTTTCTATCGGTACCTTGAGAACGTTCTCAATCGTGTTTCCAAGTTGCAACTGCGCGTTAGGCAGTCTGAGACTCAAGGTGCCGTCATGGTGATATCGCAAATCCGATGTGTGTGAATGTGCACAGCGTGAAAAGTTTGACAAACGGATTTGCCGGCGGACCCTCTATGCCCTTGAAATGCCCCATCAACCACCACAATTAGTTCTACGCAGTGAACGGTCTGCGCAAGAGTTGAAGTTGGACCACAACTTGGTGTCCACAACGGACGTTTCCGAGTCCGCTCCCCCTTCTGCGCCAGCCGAAAAGCTCTCGGAGAACTCCCAATGGTCCTCGCACGCGGAGGAACCTACAAAATCTGCACCCAAAGGACGTGCATTCTGGCTGTCCTTTGTCGCGATCATGGTGGCAGTCTTTCTGAGTGCACTGGATCTGACCGCTGTCGCAACAGCGCTACCCACCATTTCTAGCGCGCTGGATGATACCAAGGGTGATTATATATGGGCGAGTATTTTTTATCCGCACCCCTAAAGTCATCTCAATTAGCCTAGGTGGGATCTGCGTATGCGTTGTCTAGTACCGCATTCATTCCTTTGAGCGGAAATCTCGCCAATGTATTCGGAAGGTTGGTAGGATTTTCATTTATTCATTCCCGACTGACTGTGTTCATAAGAAAATCAATAATGTTAGCCAGCATCATACTGTTCGCGATTGGAAGTGCATTGGCCGGCGCCGCCCAAAACATGGTGCGCCGGTCTCGATTCACTTGTAATTTGCGATGACTTACATTTCTTCTCTTCAGCCCATGATGATTGCTGCTCGCGGTAAGTCTGGTTGGTACATCGTCCTCGTTGTATCTTTAATTGACCACCGTTCCTCAGCCGTACAAGGTACACATATAAATATTTCAATCCACTGCTCAAGTCGCCAACGAATGGGAACCAGGTATCGGCGGGGGCGGAATTCTGACACTCACGGAGATTGTCACCGCCGATCTCGTCCCTCTTGCAGACCGTGGGCTATATCAAGGACTCCTGGCTATGATCTGGGCTCTCGCATCTGTGAGTTTTTCCTATGCTTTCCCCCCCACTTCGATTTAAATGCCATCTAGTTCACCGGACCCCCCATTGTACGTCTTTTCCCTGTCCATTTCACTTCAAATCCGAAGAAGAATATCTAGGGCGGAGCGCTAGCGCAGGACGGCAAGTCATGGCGATGGCTTTTTTGTGCGTTTTTTGGGTTGGAGTATGTAAAATAGAGTTGCTCACCTGGGGTTACAGACCTAAATTTGCCGCTTGCTGCCATCGCGATTGTTCTGGTCGCATTGTTTCTCAAGCTCAGCCGGCCGCAGGGATCAGTCCGCGATAAGCTGGCAAATGTCGACTGGATGTGCGTTCCCGTGTTATGCAACATTCAAGTCTTAGACGACTTCATCCAGCGGCAACGGCATAGTCCTCGTCGGGACCAGTCTCGCTATCATTGGCCTGACTTGGGGAGGAATCCGGTACCCATGGCATGCACCTCAGGTTCTTGTCCCATTGGTCATTGGTATATTTCTTCTCTTCGTGTTCGCAATCTATGAAGCCAAATTCGCTGTATCGCCCGTAATCCCGCGCGATATCGTGAGCAATCGCACATCCCTTAGTGGGTAAGAGTTTTTGTCAAGCCGCGCATCGTTTCAGAACTGACAGCCGGATGTCTAGCCTATTGACCGTCGCTGTTCACGGAGTAACCAGCATCTGTGTGTTCTTCCCCGTGCCGTTTCCTTCCGTTCTGACTCGGTTTTTCTCAGCCGTGATCTACTACATCCCAGGTGAATAACTATGTGACGATACTTCCTCTGCGCTGAATGGCCATTGTTTTTACAGTTTTCTTCCAGGCCTGTTTCGGGGCGTCGCCCATCCGCTCGTCTGTTGATTTCCTTCCCGCCCAATTAACCAACACCCCATTCGCCATTGCGTCTGGCGTCATCGTCGGTATCTTGAAAAAGTACCGAGTCGTAAACTGGGCCAGTTGGGCGATCAGCATCGTCGGGTTCGGACTCTTCAGCACAATTCGGGCGGACAGCTCCACCGGAAAGTGGGTTGGCTACCAAATCATCACCGCCTTGGGCGTCGGGCCTCTGGTGCGTCGTTCATATTTCTATTATTTTGATGTGATGCAGATGAAACGAAGTTCGTCGTTCCTATGTTTGCTCTGCTGGCTCCCCTGCCCCCCAATCGCTCCGCGAGTGCTCTTACCCTATTCACCTTCACACGTACCTTTGCGCAGGTGCGTCTTGCATGTCCCCTTTTTTGCTTGTACTGAAAAGTTGTAGACATGGGGCATTACCATATCCGGTTCAATATTACAGGTATGCGTTCCCTAGCTTTCACCCACGCGCTGCGCTGATATGCTGGTATTATTAAGAACAAACTAAAGGAGAATCTCCCCGCTGCTTTCGTCGCGCGGTTTCCCCCGGGCATCGAGATCGCGTATGCGGCAATTCCTGTGATCCGGGGGCTGGAGGAGCCTCTCCGTTCGCAAGTGCAGGCCGCGTTTTCCAACAGCATGACCGCCATCTGGCGTTCGTGTCATTTTTTTTGTTCGGGCGCCATATCTATTTACTTGACAATTTTACTAGGAACGTTGATTGGGATCTCGGGGTTGGGGCTGCTATTGAGCCTCCTCATGAAAGAGGTGCCCATGACGACGACCACAGACGAGAGCTACAGGCTTAAGGATAAGGCCGCGCAACGAGAGGATATCGAGATGCGGTAGGATGCTGGGCACCAGCTCCACTTGCCCGACCTGTAGAGATGTGCATTCCGCGGGCATGGGAACTTTCCCAAGTAGGTACTAGTGCATATGGTAAGGCTGCAAAAAAGTCCGAAAAGCACAGCAAGATGGGGCCATGTTGCACACCGTCGGCTGAAGAAACTCGCGATGAAGGCGGGTTTAAGCAGGACGAAAGTAGGATGGAGATTTCTTCGCATTTTGATTCGACTCCCGTGGCGCCGCACAGGTAACCGGCAGTGTATTTTAAAGTACAAACATATGAATAAAGTCAAAACGTGTCAGGGCTTGCCTGCGACGCACGTAACCCGTAGCGGCATGTTATCTTCCGGCTCTGCAAAAATAACATGAGGGGTCAAAAGGATGACAGGGAAGAAATACATACTCATTGTAAGCGCCGCCGCAGGATGCGCGATCTGCCCCTCGTACGCCGGCGCGAACTCGAAGTTCGCGATCAGCACCCTGTGAACAGCAATCCAGCACCAACACCCGAAACGGAAAGAACGCGAACGTACAGAAGCACGGCCTTCATCTCGCTCACCGCCATCGTCTTGCCGATGCACCCATGCGGACCCGACAAGAAGGTGTAAGTTGAGAATGTGGGATTGTACGCCTTGGGTAGGTCGAGCCATCGCGCAGGGCGGAATCTACCTAGATCGTCAGTGTCCCTGGATAGAAGAAAGGGAAAACGCACTCCTCGGAATCATCACCCCAAACCTCCTTCCATTTGTTGATAACGGGAATCTATGACAAATGAAGCTCGAGATGACGAGACTACGGAGACGGAACACACCGGAATATTGAACACGGTGCCCTTCGGGACGAGCAGCCCGTCGATGTAGCCCGTCTTCGCGGCAACGCGAACCGGGTCCGACACGGGCGGGAGCACGCGTAGGCTCTCGTTGCTGGATAGTTAAGCAAACGACATTTCGTTTGGAGAGAAGATGACAAAGGAGACAGACGCACACAACGCAGTCGAGCCAAGTGAGGCTCTTGATCGTGCGATAGTCTGGATGCGGGTTCGCCTCATAAATCGGCGTCACCTCGTCGCGTAGCCGGCGCTGGCTCTCGGGGTCGTTCGCGAGGAGCCAAAGTGTCTAACACACGCCCAGTGAGCTGCTCATCCCAAAAAGAAAGAAAAAGAAAACAAAGACGCATTCACGCACCCACGACAGCCCCGTCGCCGTCGTCTCGTGGCCCGCCGCCAGGAACGTCAGCATTTGATCCAGCATCGCTCTGTCCGACATTGCCTCCACCCCTGCGTCCAAATCCGCCTGCCGCGCCTTCACGAGCAAACTCATAATATCCTTCTTCGTGGTCATATCGTCGGGCGAGATCGACAGGTCAGCGGTCTTGGCGCGCAGCAATTCCCTTGAAATGTTGCGGATGCGATGCAAACCATCGAGGAGCGTGCCAAGGTCGCGAAACCCGGGGATGCGGCGGAGGAGCAAACGGTGGCGGAATAGGAAGTCGGAGCGCGAGAGACGGGAGCCGCCCGGGAGAGAGATGACGAAGATGAGCTTGGCGAGGTTCAGACCTGTTTGAAGGCCAGTGATACTCTCAAAGGCAACGGCGAGCTCGTTGGAGGGGTTGTGCAGACAGTCGGATTTATACCCAAAAGCGGTTTCGCAGATGATGTCGAGGGTTACTTTGCACACTGAGGGGATAAATCTGTAAGGAAGGGCAATGCAATGGAGACGAGTCGGCGTACTCCACTCGTACACGGGCAAGACCTTGCCTGCCTCCTGGATGGATTCGGACCTGAGCTTGGTTTTCATGATGTCGATGAGCCTGTGGAAATAATCAAGGACAATAAACGCGTTGTACGCTAGCGGACCCACCCTTCGATGGGCTCGTAGTACATGTCCGTTTCTGTGAATGTGAAGGATCAATGAAACAAAGCGAGGACCAACGCACGGGCCATGAGGTTTGTAATCGAAAACGCGGGGGTGATGGACTTGCGCAGCTGCTTGTGCTCGTCGCCCGTGACGGTGAACAGCCCATACCCAACTATCATCCCCATAACGTCGCGGATGAATTGCGGCTGCGAAATCTAATTTATCAACTTTTAACGAAAAAGTAACCGGAAAATTGACGCACGCGAGGATATTCAAGCCAGCCTGTCACGACAAACTGCTGCAGCGCCTCGGGCGAGAGGAGGATGAGGCGTTCCTCGCCGAAGAGACCCATCTGGCGTACGACAGGCCCGTACCTGTTGGCCCAGTCACGCTGGGGAATGCATGTCTGGTTGCGCAGGATGGTGAGAAATTGTCCGAAGAATGGGTTGCCGAGCGGAGGCCCCGGGACGTTGCGCAGAGGCGAGAAGAAGCGTGGGTAGAGCACGGCGCGATAAAGGAATTTATACAACGCGAAATATGCGGCGTAAGCACCGCCGACGATCCACGCAAAGCAGCGCGGCTGAAGGAGAAACTCGGTGAGGGACGCTGTGGGGGACATGGTAAAAGTTGAAAAGTTAGAAGACTTGTTTCCGCACGTGGTGGTCGGATCAAGTCAGTTTGACAGATTCAGTCAGGAAGTACTTCCGAACTGCGGAAGGAAGGCAGGGGCAGGAAGGAAGAAGCTACTACCGCCGAGGTCCCAATAAGGAATTTTCTAGCCGGAACGAAATTTCTTCAGGCTTTCTTGCCTTTTTTCGTCCGGGGAATTCAAAGGCTGCACTTGGGTTAAACTTCGCTCAGGCATGTGATAAACCCTTCTACTGCGCCATTGATGACTACGTGAACACCACGGTGACCATCGGGAGTATCCTTTGATTTTCGGCTAGCGCACATCTGATCTCGGTTTCAGATCTTCAGATGTTAGGATGGCGATTCCGCGAGGAAGAAAGATCAACAGGAAAAAAACTGCCACCAGGGCCAAACCAGGGCAGTGATTTCCTGATCTTGCGGGATTATCTCGGATGATATTTCGGAATGAAGGTGAAAATGTTACAACCGCGAAGTACTAAGTACTTACAAGATACATCAAATGTACCCTACGGATACCGTCGGGTAAGATTTTTCTGCCGAATGCAGCAAGCAGACTGATTCAAAACTTCTGTGTAAAGTAAAACTAACTACGCAACGACGAGGTAGGGACACGGAGTACGCCGAGAGTGAAGCAGTAATAAACCTTTAAGACTTCAAGTTCTCACTGGGAACGTCTGACTCGGAATCGACAAGCACCCTAGAGCCGTCTCCCTCAAGCATCTTAGCGCGCAACTTCTCACCCATGCCGAGCACAGCATGGATTTCTCCAACTTCGGCCGCCACCCAGCCCACCATAACGGTACCAATGACCACAAGCGTCCCAGGACCCAGCCCCAGCTCCAGCCACTGCCCACGAAGGAAGAAGGCCAATATTAAGGACCACTGCGTCGCCCGTCCGAGCATGATGTGCCATCCACACATTTCGATAGCGCGCAAAAGGAGGCGCGACGGTGGTGAGAGGTAGTAGAGCATGACGGCAACATCACCACCGATATCCGTGATGCCGACGCCGACCCCCAAGAACAACATGGGCACGGTGACCCAGAGGCGCGCAACCTCTGGCTCGTCGGGGGTGATGTACAGCAATCCCACAAGACACGCGGCGAAGGTTAAGGTATGGTGGATCCAAACGACTGCGGAGACCTTCCGGTAGGTCATGTCGAACAAGTCGGCAACCATTAACATCCTATTAGATTCCACTTGTCAGTAAAACAATGCGGAAAACACCAGGTCCATACTTCGCGCAAAGTCGCGCCCGGGTGACGAGCGCAGGGCTCCAGGAGTCGTGCGCAAGAACGGTGGCGCGGATGATGGGGAATACGAGGGCGGCCAGAAGTAATTTCGCCACGATTCCCGACAACATGGACACGATTGAGCGCTGCCGCTCTTCTCCATGGTCTCGGAAACGAGAATTGGTTTTTAGGAGCACGGATCGAGTACCGGCAGCGACTGAGATGAGGAGATAAAAGAGAAAGATGTGGAGGTAGGAAAAGAAAAAGACGGGGAGGTAAAGAGTGGGCGCCATCGCGGCGAGACAAGTACGTTGCCCCGCCCGCTCCCAAGCCCCACGCTTAAGTATCCATACCTGAAATCAGTTCCATAATATTTTTCCTCCGTAAGCGATCCGAGTCTGCGATCTGGACAAATGATGGACGGGCAGTGGGAAATCTGGGCTGAATTCTTTAAAAAGGAAAAATTGGCCAGTCTGCTCAACGATGTACAATCCGCCATTTTTTGCTCCTCTAGAGGGTGCGATTGCTCACAGCCTGCATTGATAGACATTTTGCATCGAAGCACAAATGCAGACTGCTAAAAAAAACTTGTGGAGAAACACCAAACGCGTGATCTTCATGCCTACGAGATTGCTACGAGATCATTTGTATTGGGTTACCCACAGTTAATTGAAATTCCTTCCAATGGACCATTGAACATTCGGGTGCGGGACATTTAAATCAGAATTATATCCACAAGGCCGAAACAGTGATTTTTGCCACGGGAAATGTTGCGCCCATGGCGCTGATACACGTACGGTATCCCGCGCAATTTTTTCCTGCTGGGCATAGATTTTTGCCCTGAGCCGAAGGCACAAAGCAGGGATCAGAGATTTGATGGGCAATCCAGTATCGGATCATCGATCATCGGAACCATGTGAGTTTCAACCAAGCGACATTTTTCACAAAGTAACCACCAAGTACATAACCAGCAGATGGACCATGACCCCAAAACGCGATTCAGCCTTAAGCCTGGTTTTCTTAGTGATCGTAGCTGTTTGCCCTCCAACCTACGATGATCCAACCCGCCGAACCGTCCAAACCAAGAATCGAAAATAAAAGCGCAGACGATGTGCAAGCATTCAAGGAGGCGCTGGCTATCACCAATCGTCACAAAGGCGTGAGTTTCCGTCTTCTATCGTGTTGAATGCGGTTCATACTTGGAATATAGAGGAGTAACCTTTGGGGCGCCCTCGCCATCCTCAGTAATTATGCGGCGATCGCCTCTTGCATTGTCTTCTCGGAATGTGCTTGTGCTTGCCCACGCCTCGACAACCCGGCCAGATTGGCCGTCTACATCTTGATGGCGCTCGTCATATCTTCCCGCCTTCGTGCTTTCGAGCATCTTGTACACGAAGCCTCTCACAATAACCTGTTCACGAACCCATGCGCTCATGAATGGTTCGAATTCACTTACGCGTTTCCGGTGTTTCGCCTCCTCAAGGTGCTTCCCAAGTCAAATCTCAGCTACCTGCCCCCTATTGATAGTTATTTGACCAGGTATTCCGCACACTGCACCTTGAACACCATAAATACCTCGGTGACCCTGTCCGCGATGCCGACGTCGTGCGGTTCATCGATTATGGCTTCATCTCCGACAGACCGATGTCCGCGCGCCGCAAGACATGGCTCATGTTCGGGCTCCCCTGGACCGGATGGTTCCACTACGAGTACATTAACACGCTCTTTATCGAATTCTGGACCCACCCCAGCTGCTACCCCTCGAAGGTCATTTATTGGGCCCTTGTCCTGACTGCGGTGTATTTCACGGATACGTGGTCCGCCTTCGGATGGTATTACGCCGTCCCATGGCTGGGCATCCTGCCGATAACACGCTGGTGGGCTGAACTCGGTGAGCATCTCGGGATGGATATGACCAAGCATTTCGGCAACTCGCGGACCAACGACGGGTTCTGGCAGCGGTGGTGGATCCATCCACTGAATGATGGGCTCCATGCCGCGCATCATCTGAACAGCCAGGTTCCATACTACAGGCTGAGGAAGGCGCAGGCGGAGCTCCTCGCGGAGAGTACGGCATTCCGGGAGAAGAACACTTTCGTGAATGGCGTGTGGGAAACATTCAGCCAGATTTATTCGCGCCCAACCATCATCAGGGAGCGAGTCGAGGGAGTACGCGCAGAGTGGAATAACGGGCATCAGATGTGGGCAAAACATTGAGCCGTGGTCGTTCAATTGTCGTACTGTAGTTTGACTGTAGCTCCTACGAGCATTTTTTGTTGTAGCGTCTGTTTAGAAGGGACTAGATACGCGGCATATGCCTAATACATGAAATATACTTGTGGTTTTCGCGGGGTACGCGCCTCTTTCCTTGTGAGCTGAATTTTCTTTCTTTTCCGTCTTAATTAGGCCCCTCTCTAGATCGGCATTAGGAAGCAGAGCGATTGTATTGGATTCAGTCTTTGTGATCTGCACCCACTTATTTGGATTTAATGTTGTCCATTCTTGCCATGCAGGTGCGGGGTGGGGGATTTCCTCCTTCAAATGATTCTGAGATCAAAAAACCTTTTCTCACGGTTCACTTTGAGCCAGGCGAGACATACCTCGAAGAAAAGCAGACTCGTGCAGAGAAATGCAAACGACTTTCCGGCGTGCACGATTCCTGCTGAAACCATGGACTATAGCCATGAATGAA
This sequence comes from Mycena venus, assembly GCA_014462655.1. Classification (NCBI taxonomy): domain Eukaryota; kingdom Fungi; phylum Basidiomycota; class Agaricomycetes; order Agaricales; family Mycenaceae; genus Glaucomycena; species Glaucomycena venus. The sequence goes on along the minus strand of JACAZI010000039.1, from coordinate 550,966 downwards.
GTTATAATCCCTGGCGGCGTACGTTTGCAACCCTATCCGGTTGAATCTGCCAGTGCGGCGTTGATGAAAATCATCAGCGGCCGGAGCGACCCATTGGTCCGGCCAGTGTCCGATTTACTTTGGCACTATCTAACGGAGCTGTGAGCGCAAGATCCCTTTGTCAGTTCCGCAACTTCAATTAATTTTGTCCTCCAGAAAATGGATTGGCCAGCCTGGGCCTAAATCTTGGCCTAAATCAAGCCTAATATCCTTTCGGCCATGAGCTCCTCTTGGCTCCTCTCTTTCGCGTAATCTCTCTGCGCAGTCAAGATTTAGACCAGCTTCTACTACTTGGTACGGTTAGCATCCAAGATTAGCATAACATCATTGTATTTTTCAAAAAAAATTCCGAAACGCTCGTTTGCCCAATCAGGCAATTCGTGGCTGTGTCTGCTGATCTCAAACCATAGCGGAGTCAACCAAGAGTCAACCCGATCACAACTTCCGCATTTTCGACGATACCAACACTCTGCGGGCCTGTTCTCTTGTCTGTAACTCCTTTGTTTTCCCCAGTAGATCCTACCTCAAGAATGTCGGATAACTTTTACCAGCATCTCAGTGGTCTTCTGCCGCTCACCCAACTGCACCTTCCTGCCCTACGTATATACCCTAATTGTTTCCAGACGCTCTAGGAGCGACGAATATCACATGTTCAACGAAATTGCTGCGGATATGTGCCATCTTACAAACGTCCGCACGTTGGAGATGACGCTTAGGGTCGCCAACTACGTGGACGCAGATGCATTTTTCCGGAGGGCCTTTCCGCACGTTACGCGGCTTGTCTTGAAGGGCAACTTCGACAAGGAGCTCGGGCCTATACCTCTCATTGAAGTGATATGCTTCTTCCCCGCGCTGCAGGAGCTGGATATGGGCAGTATGTCAGGAATCTTGGCGGATCCCCCTGCCCTCGCAGCGCCGCCACCGGCATTGCATACGTTGAAGCTCACCATGGAGCCGGCGAACACTATTCTGGCGTGGTTACATGGGTTTAATCATCTTCCCAACGTGCACTCGCTGGTGCTGCCTTTCCTGTTGTCTCAAAACGCTGTGGTTGCACGTCCGGCTTTGGAAAGTGTCGGAGTTGCTCTTCACCACCTCACCTTCACTATGAGCATATTGCGTGGTGGGTACAACATATGTCGTTTCTTATAATCTCACTCCCCATCGCTGGCGACAACGTCGTGTCCGACTTTGTCGCTTCACCCCAACCTCAAAATAGTGGATATCTCCGATTCCCATTGGCGCATCAACAAGCGTTACCTTTTCAAGATTGGTCGATTTAATAATCACGCTGGTTGGACCCTCGTTGGAACACCTTACTCTGCGATTCATGTTTACTCAGCAATACCAGGGCTTCGACTGGGCGCCGCTTGACGAGTTTTTGGCCCCGGCACGATTTCCACGTCTGTGAACGGTGGCAGTCGGATGCCAGGATGATGTGGATTTCCAGCTTCTGCGAAGCGCATTGCCTTTGGTCGATGCTCGGGGCGTACTCGAAATGATATTTTATATGCAGGATGGGAGGAGGCAAAGCAGAGAGAGGGAGAGCTTAATCTCTACGGTAAATGCAGGATCTTGCCCCCTTTCCCCCGACGCCCCGAACAGAGTAAGCGAACCCATAGTGGGAAGGCCCATCTATAACACATTACATTTTGAACGGCGTTTAGTACTTGGCTGCTGTTATGATGGTAAATAGCAGGTGGATACCTTCTTTTAACATAAGGGTGAGACCTTCAGGAGTCGACGGCTTGAAGCTAAATCGGCCAGCTAGCGCTATACATGTACGTCGTACGTTCAAATTGTGCGCTTGCTTCACAAAAATAGCCTAATATACAACTTGATGACCTTAATCACCCGCCTCCTCGTACGCCACGACCTAATAAGATTCTGTCAACAAAACTTCACTCCCGCATTTAGACGAAAAGGACCGACCTGCTCCTCATCCAAGGCGCTCAGCGTCTTCACGCGCAAATCTTTTCCCTCCGCAAAGTCCGCCAAGAGGCTCGCGCCGAGTTTACCATGAGGAACGTTGACGTCGTCCTTGGGCTCGCCGTCGTCGGTGAGGAGGTTGAGGATCGGGCCGTCGATGTTGAGCTGTGTGTGTGCTCAAGTCAGGCACCGGGAGGAGGAAGGAGGGAGAGGAGGAACGCACGACCGTATATTCAGCTTCCGCGATAATGGGGGCATCGATGAAGCCTTTGACCGGGGTGATGTCTTCCTGCGGTTGGCATTAGACTCGCGAAAGAGTAATAGAGGAGCAGACTTACCCATTTTTTGTAGGTGAAGATCTTTCGGTGGAGTCAGCAAAAAAAATTATACGGAGAGGTGCTTGTGCGAGGAACGACACGCACGTCAACCGCGACAATGTGTATCTTGCCCCCACGATGACATGCGCACTTCGAGAAGGAAAGATCGACGATGCGCATGGGGCGGCCTTTGATCACGACGTGGTGGTCCTGGCGGAGGCGCAGCGCCACAGCGCGCACGGAGAATGTCTTTGCGGATGGGTTAGCCTTTAGGGCATTGACCTTGGCCTGCGGTGCGGGGGCGTTTAGCATGCTTATCGCAGTGTAAGAGACGAAGTATGCAGAACGACACTCACATCTTCGTAGCTCTCGATATCCTCCGCGTCGACACCATAGTTCTTCATGGTGAAATTTGGTATGGACATCGTTGTCCGGAGAAGAGAAACTGCAAGCCCCTATCTTGCGGGACCGCTGTCATTGAATTTGAAACTGGCGATCCCCGCCCAGCTTGAACTGACTTGATTGCTATTCCGGAACCGTGAAGGGTATGGCAGAACCGTGACTAGGGAAGGACCAGACCATATGTATTGAACGGGTTCTTCGTGGTAGGCGACAACCGACGGTTACCGACTTACTTGTCGTTGAACTGTCATTTGCAGGACGTTCTTTGTTTGCGCCCTTTGTCCTGTCGGCCGATGATTGTTTTCATGCTTAAGAAAAGGAATACAGAGGTACTGTAATGCGTCTGAAGGTGAAGCTATCTATGCGTTGCATGATGTCAAGAACAATAGACTTGTTAGAAAAGAGCCAAGCGGCGCATTGCTTCAAAAGTTGAAGACATACTACTGTCTTCTGCAAGAGTCAATTGGAGTAAGAGAGAGAAGGTATTAAATAACAAGTGTACCGCGTTCCGCTCTGTGTGACCTCCATATAACTACAAGCGCTCCCAGCTCTTCGTCGCCGACGTCCCATTCGTCCACAAAGAGTGCCGCGGCTGCCCCAAATGTCTGTTGGCCGAGAGCTTCGAAGAAATTAGCGTGACCATGCGAGGCTTCTGGCAGGTCGTGGCAGCGTCGCCACTCCCGATGAAAATCGACTATAGCGCTACTTGGGGCGGCGGCATCCTCGAGCACCTGAGCAAGAGTGTGGAACGATGTCAAAAGCAACGCGCCCTACAAGGCGGCGGGGACGGCGGAGCCTATCGCGAGCTTGAAATCCAGATAGCGGGAAAGGAGGCCCTCAACGAGAGAGCGCGCGGCCCTGGCGTCGTCGGCGCGTGCGAGGGCGGCGGGGGCGGCGGGGATGTAGTGTGACATACGGAGGAAGAGAGGAGGGAGGAAAAAGGGGCTTTTATATAGAAGATCTCTACCAGGATAAGACTCAGGATAAATTGAAGCTCAGCTATGCCAGGTAATAGGTCGTTTCTTTTATTGCTAGCAGCGATGGAGACTCCTCACGCAGGACACAGATGACTCGTAATCGGTTGTCGTGACCGCCAAGTCAACAAACAGGATTCATCACGGACGTGAACGTCTGTTGCCACACCCTCAAACACACCAACGGAAGGCCTCCTACGAGATTCAGTATATTTGAGTTACAGCTAACTACCTAGTCACACAGATGAGGGAGATGTATCATTGACAGAAACGGGGCGAGTGCGAAAGAGGTAGGAGGAGCCGGATGAGCGGCGACGGAGGGAAGAGAGGATGGATGGTGGGCGGTACGGATGTAAGGGTGGATGAGGGTGGTCGTAAACGAGGGAAAGGAGGGTTGAGGGTAGCGGAGTGAGACAGACAGCGATAATATAAATGTACCTGCGAAGAGTGGGGTGAGAATAAGAACGAGGATGGATGTGGGAGCGGGAGACGACGCACGAGTATTAAGTGAGTCGCGATCCGGTTAACCGGTCTTGGGCATCTCTTTGTAGGAAATGGCCTGCGGGAGGTGTTTAGATCTTTGTAAATAAGATGATGAAGACGCGGCAAACCTGCTCCTCGCCCATGGCGCTGACGATGGTGACAAGGAACTCCTTGCCATCGTCGAAGCCGGACTGCAACTCATTACCCAGGTCACCATCGGGGACCTTCACATCATCCTTCGCGGTGCCGTCCTGGGTCATGAGGTTGAGGAACCCGTCGTCGATGTTAACCTGGGTGGGAATTCAGATCAGCTAAACATAAGAAGAGAGCGTGGGACGCACAAGCTGGTACTCGGCACGGACGACGTTGGGGACATCCATGTTGTGGGTGGAAGGGGAGATATCTTCCTGCGGGAGGTTGTTAGAATAGTATATCACGCGCCGGAGAAGGGGACGTGCCAGCTTTTTACCGGTGAAGATCTACTCGGAAGGTGAGTGCGTGCGAGCAACGAAAAAAGAGGGCGTACTCACGTCGATGGCCACGAGATGGACTTTGGCGTGGCCGTGCTTGCCAGTCTTGGAGGTGGACATGTCGACGATCTTGCAGGGACGGCCTTGGGAGCGCGATCGATTTCGATTGTGGGATAGAGGGCGATGGAATCGACGCACCTTTGATGACGACGTGACCGTTCTTGCGCAGGGCAGAACACTGCATGGGGAACGTCATGGACGCCCCGGCGCTCGCCTGCAGAAAATGAGCGCTGAAAAAAGATCGAGGGACGAGGGCACGCACCTGCTCGAAGGTCTGGTTGTGTTGTTCATCGTCGGACATGGCTGGCTCTGGCGAGGTTGAGATGGTGAGGATGAGAAGAGAGCAGAAGAGTTACATGTGGTCGTTGGTGGTAGTACTTTTGGGAGAAAGGGACCAGGAGCCGGGAAGGGAATTCTAAGTGGGTGAGGAAGCGGACAAGAGCAAGGTGCCGAGAAAAATGCTCTTGTTGATTCCCCATCACCTATTCAAACTCCGACTAACTGCATCCGGTCGCTATAAGCATCGCTCCTAATACCAGTCATTGCAACTTGTCGTGACTCGTCCCCCGACTGCTACTCGAAGCCATGGCCAGTTTTGGCGGAAGGTAAGTTAGCAGATTTAGTTGTCTAATTATTCCGCTAAGGAATCCCCAGTGCAATTTGCCCGAGATGCACAAAGACTGTTTATGCTGCAGAACAAGTCCTTGGGCCAGGCAGAAAGGTAATTTGACTCATTCCTCGGTGTGTTTGAATTATCCTCAAATTACACTAGTTCTACCACAAGGTGCATGCCACTCGACGAATAATTGCTATAGCAGTTCACCGTTTACCCTCTATAGCCATGCCTCGCCTGCATGACTTGCAAGAAGCGTCTCGACTCCTTCACACTGCTAGAACACGACCAGGAGGTCTGTATGAGTTATGCGTTAATTGACCAATACTCACATTACTATCCTTGCAGCCGTATTGGTTCGTGCTTTCGTCTACTTCTCAGTCTGTGCCCTCTAATCCCCCGCAGTAAATCATGTCACGCAAAGAACTTCGGCACCCACAACATAAGTAACCGCCCGGACCCGCTTCTGACTCCGCCACGCAAACGGCCCACCGCAGACACGCCCGAGGAGAGCCCTAGCCCGCTGGCCGGGAAGGCTTCCAACACAGGACGCTTTGGCACCGAGGCTCTGCCGCGCACGGTACAGCTCAGCCCCACGCGTACACCCGACTCCCCCGACGGCGCTGCGGACGCGGACCAGCTCGTACTGTCCCCCGAGGACGAAGGCGAGCCGGATCTCAACACGAGCGGCTACTCGAGCCGCGCAATGGCGCCAATAGCAGAGCGCTACGCATCCGCAGCGATGGTGCAGCGCCGGCACATGACGGGCGACGGGGAGAGCCCTCCGCGCCAAGTCGCGCGCACGCTCACGGGGGGGCAGCCCGTCTCCGCGGCGGTTCGGCGGCGACAACCCGAAGTGCGCGCGTTGCGCGAAGAGCGTGTTTTTTGCGGAGCAGGTGCGCCCGCGTTTCTCTAATAACTTACGTGGAGGATGGGTTGCTGATGAACGAGACATAGGTCAAGGCAGTAGGCAAGATCTATCACAAGGGATGCCTGCGCTGCACTGAATGCAACACGCTACTTGACTCGAATCGTCTGAGGGACCATGACGGCGAGCCGCTGTGTGTGCACTGCCATACGAAGCTCCATGGGCCGCAGGGGCTGAAGAAGTAGTCGGGGTCCATGGCCCCGCTGACGTGTAGTTGCAAGAGCATATGAGCATTTGGCGATTGCCACACTCGGTCTGGCGGCTCGCCAGGATGCGCCTGTACATGTGGACTGGTACGCGGACCTTGCTTTGAGTTTTGCTTTTTTTATCATTATGTATCTATCTCATTTCCGACGTCCCAATGTACTGAACGCTTTAGTGTAGCTTAATGAATATCACGATTATTGTACTTATTCCAATTCCCAGCGGACCGATGGCCGAGGCACTGGTGACTCAACGCCTACGTCCCGATTTGGCAATTTCAGAATGATAAAGCAAGCGAGGTTTTGGTCCTTCCTCCTAGGGCTGATTTTCCTGTTTCTCAAGTCGGAGCAATTTTACACCAAAAATTTCAAAATTGAAGGAAAAAAACGGGATACCATTCTTCAAGCAAGCAATATAAATTCACCCCTATTCATCTCGTCCCTGCGTCTAGCGCAAAACAACTTCCCCACCCTCCTCCAGTCGCGTCTAGCGCGGTCACACCCCAATATCATATCCCCTGCTCACAAGTCAAGCCCAACCCAGTTGCGTCTAGCGCAAAGCCGTGTCCCGCCCATACTATGTTCGACCACCCGCATCCACCGTCCCCAGAAAATCATTAGACTCGCTCGCCTAAGTGCGGCTGTCCTGTCCCCCCTGCCCGAGGTGGATATCGAGAACCTGCTCGTTCGTCGTGGTAGTCGTAGTCGTAGTCGCAATGCGCGCATTATATAGATAGCTTATATTCTTGGATGAGCGAGAGGGGGAATAGCGGATCGTGGGAGAGGAGGGAGTGTCGCGTCGAGGCAATTATTGTCATAAAAGAAAGACCGTGGAAATTAGACGAAAGCGGAAATGTGCGTGTCGCAGGTGGAGCTCAATAGGAATAGAAACCTAGAGGAGCTAAGCAGAAGGAAAATCTTGAGAGCCCTAAAGGGCCTCAGCACGTTTTTAAATCAAGTGCCTTGAGCGCTCCACATCTAACTCTGAAACAGAACCGCCGCCGGAAAAACTCTACGGCGCCCGCTTCCAACGCGCAGCCGAGGCTTGTATCGAAGCCGTTGGAGTTCGAGGTACCGCCCACTTTGCAGGGGCTGCTGCTCCTGCGGCTTTCGGGCCTCTCGACCCCGATCCTTGGTACTGAGGTCTTGCGGCTGAATAGTGACCAAAGCCAACCATGAGCGTCCATCTTCGCCGTCCCGCCAACCTTGGAGTGGGGGGCTGCTGCAAGCCGTAGCTGTGTCGCTATACGAGTTACCCGGGGTACATGTCTTATCCAAAACGACTTGAAGAGAACTGGGAGCTCGCGCAGAGGGGGTGGGGCTTGAGGAACGATCGGACCCATGAGATAAAAGCCGGAGACGAGCTTGAAGCTTTGGCGCTAATAGGATCCGACCCGCAGACTTGAGGACCTGCGTCTATGGCTTTCTGCTCGTTCTTCTCCTTCGCGGGTGGCCTCAACGATATCTCATAGAACGTCAACTTGACCTCGGGCTTGACTAGAGGTGGCGCCGGAACGCGGGCGGGCACTTCCGCGGTCGCCTTGGCCTTGGTCTTGCTGGTGCAGCGAAGGATGCTTGCGACCTTGAAGACGAAGGACTGGACAGGGTCACAGGGCGGCTTGAAGAACCCGGGCTTGACGAAAATGAACCCGGAGAGCTCGTCCTGGCCGTCTTCGTACGCAATGCCGGTGGTGAGAGGGGTTTTTCGCGCGTCCTTCGGGACAAATCCTTTCCGCGACGCCCAGGTTGCGGGGCCGGTGTGCCGCGCCGCTGCGGTCCACTTGCTATACGTTCGGGATGGATGAGCCAGGCGGGGACAGTAGATAAAGATATGTACTCACACGCCACGGAAATACGCGTGCGTCTTCGCCTGGCCAGCAGTCGGACGCCGGCACCCATCCTTTGCAAGTAGACTGCGGATAAGATCTTGCGCCAGGGGATCGACCCCGTCTTCGGTCCTGAACTCGACGGAATCGAAGCCGTATGCGGCGTGGATCTGCGCGATGTTGTCTGCCTCGTCACCGAAGGGTAGCCGCCCTGTAAGCATCTTGAACATAAGGAGACCCAGAGCCCACATGTCCGCGTCGAACGAATAGTCTGTCCCCGCATGTTGCGCTGGGGACATCCAGTGCAGCGTCCCGCAGCTTTCTTGGGTGGTGCAGGTGGAATCCTCCCCAGAAAGCTTGAAGAAGGAGCCGCTAGATGCCTCGGGATCGATGTCGAAGAAAACTTCGGGTGGCGCCTCCTCGTCATTACCGGCCATCAGCGTCGTTCGGAACCTTTTCGCGAACCCAAAGTCGCCGAGCACCACATTGCCGTCTTTCGTCAAGAACACGTTCGCGGGCTTTATATCGCGGTGGATGACCCTCATGTCGTGGAGAGTCTCAACAGCAAGCAATAACTGCGCCATGTACACTTTTACTCGATCTGCTGCAAATCTGTGCCCATTGATGAGGATGGTCGACAAATCTTTCCCCTGGTGCCAAGGCTGGGAAAGTTCGTGAGCCCGAGCATGAAAGCGCGAGTGATGCTTGCTTACAGTAACGAGGTAAAAGTTTTCTGCGTCGGTCCAGCTCGCCTCGAGAGAAAGCAGCGACTTGGGGGGCATCAGGAAGCGCCGAAATTGCCTTAAGTATAGCTTGTTCTTGCTCGATATCCGCGGCCTGTCCGTACTTCTTCATCTGCTTGAGGGCATAGAGACGCTGGGTAGCTTTCTCCCGCACAAGATAAACGGAAGCAAGTGGAACCACGGCCAATGAGAAGGAGCTGCTCAAAGTCTACAAGCGAGGGAGTGCACGAGTCTGAAGCGAGCGTGGGGGGCGTGGTGGGCGTCGGAGGTGTGGTTGGAGACCTAAATCAAAGGATGTCAGTCTCCCGAGAGCACCAGCGAGCACACGAACATACCTTGTCTTCGGCGGCATAAGAACTAGATGATCCTTTATTCATAGAAACGGCATCGATTTGAGCAGACTGGCACTGAGAGTAAGCGGACGGCGGCGAGGCGAGGGAGGGAGAAAGACGCACAGCAGCAGAGATATTGGTAGACGACATACTTTATGGATGCAGGATAACAGATTTCGATGGGTATGGGAGATGAGAGTAGAGAGCAAGGAGTAACGCGAGGAGAGCAGGCCATTCCAAACATTGAGGTGGCTGACCGCTTGGGCTACTTCAGCTCCGAGTCGGCGGATCTCGCTGCTTATTTCGCTAAGGGCTTAATAGACATTCCAGAGTGCATAGATGGAAGAGACGCGTTCACGATGAGGATAGGTGCTAGTCCAGAGAAGAGAGATGACGCGATCAATAACCAAAGACAACCAACTAACACTACGCCTTTCGCCCAATTTAGCTATTTCTCTGCGAACCGCTAAACGTCAAGAAAATATGAAACAGTCAAACTAGCGAAAGTCATGGCCCCTCAACGAGAATTGATTCGAACGCCTTCATGACCTTCGAAGGTTTTTGCACTCCAAATTGTTGAAACGTGCAGTCGCTTGTTCAGTTAGACCTTGCCAAGGGAAAACGAAGTATAACTCTGCGCGACAGGATCTAAATCTTCAAACAACATCACCCAAGAAGCACCTCATGATTATTAGATGAAGGCGAGAAATAGATAAAGAAGACGCGAGGATCACACTCGGGACACAGAGGCACGAAGGACGGGTTGCGAAGGATTTTTTCAAGTTGATGAACAACATTCGCACGCAGAGGAACATGCCCTTCGCCTAACCGGCTCCGTACTTGCGGTTCGACTCTGCACCTTGCTTTCTACCTTCGACGACTGGACCCTGCTCTCAACATGACTCCCACCCTCGAGTCTATACGAAGCTCTGCGTGGCCCTACCAAACGCCAAACGCAAGATTGATCAACTTCAACAAATCATGCAGAAAGAGAGAGCAAGAACAGAAGGAAGGGGACAGAGAGAGAAGAGCAGTCGGAAAGGGATAGGAGGGGCGAGGTGAGAGATGTTCATACCATCTTACCTAACTTCGCATCAAAAGCGCGGTTGCGGTACTCGCGCACAATGCGCTCGAGGAGCTCCGAGGTCGACACACCGGGCGTGCGACGCGTAGGAATAAATTTGCCTGCAAAAATAATGTATGAGAGAAAAGGCACCAAAGATACAGAGACGAGGGAAGCACTACCTAACCCCTTGCAATACGCGTACACGTCGTCGTGCCCATTTGTGGCATACGGCTCCTCGTCGTGCGCAACGTAGTTGATTTGATACTTGTCGAGGAAGGCCTGATCAATGACCCACGGAGCGTCGGAGACGACCTCGTCGACCCAGCGGCAGTGGCGCACGGATTCGAGGCTGGGAGGTGAGTCAATTAGCACGAGCACGAATGCGAATACTTAGAAGAGGTGCGCACCGCTCAGCATGTGTCATGACCCCGCGGGCCTTGTGCTCGATAACCTGTTCGTCCGAGTGTACGCCCGCTATGAGGTAGACAGAGGGAAAGGAGAGCTTGGCCTGCCGCAGTTGTAGTGCGTGACTACAGTTTCAAAGCGTCAATACCAGTACAAGACCTGAAGTTGAAAGAAACAAGACTCGAGCGACGCGTTTTCACGCGTCGCGAGGATCGTGGGAAGCGCGAAAGATTTAGACGAACCCGAAATGAAAGAGATCATACACGCCTGTGCGACTCGAAATGAGTTGACAAAGCACAAATGAAAGAGAAAGAGAGAACGCACCATCGGCATACACGCGCACAGGCCTATCCGTCAGCGGCGGATTAATCTTGTACGTGCGCCAGTTCTCACCGAGGATGGCGTTTTGTATGAAGGCTCGAATTTCGGCAGGTGTCAGTGCGGTAGGGTCACCGGTGAAAGCAGCTTGAGAGATGGTGGCTGGAACGGGCTCCTGCGTTGTGAACATCGGGGGAAGAGGTGTGTCCTCCGGGGACTTTTCTTGCTGGTTTGGGTGCAGAGGCGCCCACTGTCAGGCCAAAGAACATCAATTAGGGTTGAGAGCAGCATTGGGGCTGGAGGCTGCGCTTCAGACGCAGGTGAAGACACATCATGGAGTTTCTGTTCGCTATCGTACGTGGATGAATCAACCGAAAGAGTGTAGCCCGCAGTAGCGGAAACCGGAAATAAGACAATAATAAATAAATACATCGAGGCTCTAATGCTCTCGGTCTCAAAATCTAACCATATCCAAAAGTGTTCCATCCCATCTAAGTAACTCCGAGCAAGCGAGCTGTGTCGTACAAGTGGCTGAAGGAATATCGTAGTACAACCCACTACATGGGTGAAGAAAGGCAGAATATCCGAAGCCAGCAACAGTCGTTTTCCTGCAGACGGGTATCAATGGTGCGCAGTGAAACAACAGAGAACGAGCGCACCATCCATCTTATAAACTTCACCGCCTTCGAAGCAAGTATCACCGCAAGGATGGGAACCTACAGTCAAATTCAGATGGATTACTGACAGAGTGTAAGAGACGCACGCTAAAGGCTAGCTCCAACGAAGGGTAACCGGAGGGGGCCGGATCCGCGTGTATTGGAAGGAACGACAAGAACGACAATTGAGGATGAAACCTAAAGCGGGAGCTTGAGTCGACATCGCAAGACAACGGCACGATGGCGCACCTCAAAGATAGCGGATAATTCCGCGCCCAAAAGACCCTGTGAAGACAGAGGGCATTCATCAGCACAACGAATACACGAGGGAATGGCAAGGGCGGAAAACATGATCGGGAGTAAGCTGAAGATCAAGTTAGCCAAGGAATGAGAGGGTGATATAAACACGCACCTCGATGCGGGGTAGATAACTCTTCCCCCATAACGACGCTAGCCTACGAACGACACCAACTGTAAGCTGAGGAGCAGGTCAGTAAAAAAAACATGGGAGATGGGGAAGATACGTACTGAATGCGGGGTACATGACTCCTCCCCCACATCGGCGTCAACGCCGCGAACGACACTGACTCGAAACTGAGGAACAACTCAGCAAGGGACAAGAGCAGCACTGCAATACACACCTGAAAGCAGGGTAATTGACACTTCCCCCAAGCCGGAAATAACGCAGATTCCAAGCTGGTAAGGAAAACCGAGTCAACAAAGAGATGAGAGCAAATTGAAGATACACACCTGAAAACAGGGTAATTAACACTTCCCCTACCTCAGACTAAGCTGGAAACGACACCGAAACGAAACTGAAGAATATGTCAGGAAATAAACAAGAGGCAAGTGAAAATAAACACACCTGAAAGCAGGGTAATTAACACTTCCCCCACACCGGACTAAGCCGGAACGAACGACTATCCGCAGCATCAGCAAGACAGCCAAGACGACACACCAAGCAACACGCAGGCCGCGACCAGGAAGGGGTCTACGAAAACAGGTTAGCATGAGAGTCAAGAAAAGACAGACACGAACGCACATAAAAGCGCCATAAGCGCGCATGTCCTGGCGCATGATGCGATGCTGGCGAAATAATAGTACTGTACAAGGGGGTATAGTAAAATGACCAGGGTATAACGAGGTGAAGAAAAAAGGGTATATGGTTCTACAAAATAAAAGGGGATGGGAGTATATGGGTATCGACAAGGGAATGGGGTATATCAGCTAGTATGTGATGGAGGGGTAAAATGCACGAGATTTACTAGACGAGAGGGTATATAGGGTACACGGACCAAAGGAGGGGTATCTCAAAGAAGTATAAGGCGGCTAAGTTTCAAGTGCCAGGTCCACGGCTGCAAGAACGTGAATCAGAAGAGGTACGAGTGAGATAAAAAGATGGACGCACCCAGCCGAAATAGATACACCCGTAGAACATGAGCGTCGAGCCGACCAGAACCTGTTGCAGTGTTAAAAAAGGGTAGAAAGGGAGAGTAGGAAGCGCACCGAGTTCTGGGCAGGTGAAAGCCCCTCCACTCCGGAGGACAAGATGCTCTGCGCCCGGCCCACGAAGCCCAAGAGAATGTCCGTGATGAAGAAGACAAGTTTAAGGGTGACGCTCGTCATAAAATCGGGGTTGAAGAGCCAGCGCCAAATCACAACAACGAGAACAAATCGGCGAATGAAAACCCAGAGGAGCCATCGCGCTACCTGCTTGGCGGTAACGACCTTGAAATGGAATGTCCAAGCTGCAGAGAAGATGGAGACTGCAGTGGCGGCTATCTTGACCGAAAGAGGCAGTTTCCCGGTGAAGGCGTCGACGAAGAACGGTGCGACTGGGTGGATATCGGCCCAGGGAAACACGCCAGTGACTTGCTTTTGCAGGAGGAGGTTGGCGATGAAAGTAGCGTCCAAAAGGGGAGCATCCGGGACCACAGTCTGGAGAATTGTAGCGATCATGCTCCAGAAGCACTCCTTGGTCGTGAGGTCGGCCCAGGGGAACACGCCGGTAACTTGTCTTCGAAGGAAGAGGTCGGTGATGAACACAGCGTCCAAGGGAGGGGCAGCCGGGACCATAGAATGGAGGGTTTCCGCGATCCTGCTCCAGAAATACTCCTTGGTGGAAAGATCGTCGAAAGAGAAGATGCCTGTGATCCACCATTGCTCCAAGACGATAGTGATGAAGGACGCGTCCGAAGGGGATAAACCGACGATGGGGAGGGTTTCCGCGATCCTGCTCCAGAAGTACTCATTGCCAGTGAGGTCGTCCGAGGGGAATATACCAGTGAACCACCATCGCTCCAGGAGGGTGGCGACGAAGGCCGCGTCCGAAGGAGATACACCGACTAAAGACTGGAGCGCTCCCGTAATGGTGGTCCAAAAGCTCTTGTCGGTGAAGGGGAACTCACCAATGGTCCACCATTGCCTGAGGAGGTCAGTGACGGTTACCGCCGTAGGATGGAGATCGGACCAAGGGTAAACACCGAAAAAGACTTGTATGAATCTGGTTGTGCATCGCCAGAACCAATTGGTGCTACCGATGTAGTAGACGGTATTCCAGAAGCTGTTGACGATGGTCTGGGGTTCAAGTTGTGTGATAGTGTCCAACAACACGGAAAGGATCTCCCAACGGATGGCCCAGACGGACGAAAAGAGTTGGCGGAGGAAGCGGAGGATCTGAAGGAGGAGGAGAATGAACCAATGGCGCCGTTTGCGGGATGCTTCAGTCGCTGCGTCAGAAGATGGAGGTTGCGGGGGGTTCTTCGCCGCTGTCCGTGCTGTCGTTGCCGGTGTCGGTTCTGCTACTGTCGTCGTTGTTGTCGTCGGAGCCGTCGTCTGGTTCAGGCGGGTCGTGATTGGAGGCAAAGAGGCCCTTAAGGCCGAATACCGCGAAGAGGAGAGCGAGAAACGCGACAGAACACCCGAATGCGACTGGGAGTGAGATGGACGCGTCTATGGGCTGTACGACGGTCTTGGTGGGATCCAGGGTGCGTGAGATGCTTGCACTGGCGAAAGACGAAGACAAGATGTCTGGAGCCTTGGGCGTGTTCTTTGCCACATACGACGCGACCTGGAGGCCGACGAAGAAGCAGCCGACAATAGGATGGAAGGAGGTCTTTCCGGAGATGTCGGACGAGAGGGTGAAAGTGATTGAGGACATGGCTACTTGTTGAGATGGTCAAAGTAGACGCTCAAGAGCTCTGGTCACGCGTGACGATATGACGGGCGCTTATATATATGTGACTGTGACATGTCACCTTCTTGAAGTCAACTTTTGGCCTTGCATATCATTTGACTGCACAGTGGAGTTATCTAGCATTACTGGCCTCGCCCTTGCTTTGACAAGTCACGAAAAACCAAACTCATCCAGATCATTTTGGCTGCATGTCACTTTTTCTCTTTCGTTGGAACATTTTTCCTCGCGAGCTGCACTACGAACCAACGCGTCAAAAGTGGTTCTGAAGTACAGATTTTCATGCTTGCTCCAATGCAAAATTTTTAGACTCGAAACGACACATCTCAAGTCGGAAATTCACGTTTACACGCCAGTTCTCGGAAATTCCTTATTGTTTGCCTCTTCACCTACGATGACGCGTCTTGAGCCAGAACTTTGCGTCAACGCCACAAGTATCCGATCTCTACACCATCTCTGGGTCTTTTTGTGTCGTAGCGGCCCCCTTCAAGTTCCTGGAAAGAAAATGCAATTTTCGAGATGTCAGCTGCTTCAATGCTTCTTTCTTATATTGTTCCACCCCCGTTCGGGCATTTGCTCTAGTGCCGAGAGATCCGACGGTGTTTGCCTTGAACTTCATATAGTTTCCGGACTTTGCTGTTAACAAGCTCCACCCACTGCTGAGCGCGAGGCGACTCAACGCCACCGTCCCAATCTGGCAATTTTGAAGGATGAGGCGCCGAGTCAGAAGCGAATCCGATATCAATACCGCACGACTGCTTCGGAAACACAGAAAACAAATAGTATACGAATGACTAAGAGTCTAGGGAAAATGGGCGGCGTGTTAATCTGGGCCGACTGTATTGATGAACTCGTTACAACTCGTGATAATTCCAAGATAATCTGCACAGCATCGGAATTACAAGAAATCTCGACGCTCTCGCTAATCGTCAATCGAGGTATACGCGGGTGGCGGTGAATTACGATAGTCCTGCGTTTCTGCCTGTGGCATCTGGGTCGAGAATGCGAAATTATAAAAATCTTCATGGGCGTCTGAGCGCTGCAGCGGCACCATAACATGGTCACCTGGCGGAGTCGAGCGCAAAAGCGGCCGGCGTGAGTCATCGTGGAGGGCGAAGATCGGCGGCACGACTGGGCCGTCAGCGCCGTTGATGTCATCCTCGGATGAGGTGCCAAGTGCGGGGTTGAGCATGGGATCCTCTGCTTCGAACGGTATGCCCTCCTCGGGTTTGTCAAGTGGCCTTACGCGACGCCAGAGTGGCCGGAAGCCTGCATTGCGTCCTACACATGATGGTATGTCGTCAATCCATGAATAAAAGCGGTTTTACGCACTGGATCCGCTTGCGTATGCGGCGGCAGCGAGGACGTCCATGACGCGATCGCGGACCACGGGGGACGTGTGAGGGAAGGTTAGTAGGTCTTCGACGGTGCTGAGAAACCTGCGGGACGTGGAATGCATGATGAAGATTTCAGATGAATTGTGCAGCATCATTGCCCACAACTTGAGATATTGTCAGTCCCAGTCTCTTTGCAGCACAATATACGTACGCGTGCTGCCACGAGCTGCGCGTGGGATTCGCCGTACTTGAATTCCCCTCTGCAAAGCGTGCACCGCCTCCTTTGCATAGGCCTCGGCCGCAGAGGCATGGTCGCACACGTCGAGCACAAGGGTCCAGTCCTCTAAGGCCGTAGCAATCAGGAATCCTACAAAAATTGAGTACAGCAACCGAGATTGGCTTGAAACGCACCAATTTTCCTCGTTAGCTCGGTGTCGCGTCCGCGTCCCGAGAGCACGCCCTTACATTTCTCCTTCCCCTTTTGATGGAACGGTAGAATTTCGCGTGTTCGCTCCTCGGACTCCGTGCAAACCTGTTGCGGTTCCAAAGAGGCCAAAGATAAAATGGTTTTCTTGCGAAAGGTTGAAACACCCCTGTACTGAGACAGAGTTTGGCCTTGCTGCTGGGGCGGCGGTCGATGTTTGGCTTGTGGATGTAGGACGGTGTTCGGAGACAGAGAGCGAACACCGGTGGGACTTGGAGGTAGAGGGGGGGTATGTCGTTTGACGACCTCCCATCCGTCATCCTCTGCCGATGATTGAATCGGTATTCTTAACAGATTCTGCTGAACCGGCGGTTGGAAATCCTGGTCCCCACATGAGTAAGAAAGAGATTTGAGAGAGGAACTAGCCATACCTTTGCCTTTTTTCGCGCAAATGATTTTCTCAAAGTCGTGGTCGAATGCTGTTCAACGATCTTCAAGGGTTGATAGCTGACCGGAAGATCTACGCCTTTTGATACTCCACTAGTGAACAATTGGGACGGTAAGACTGCTCGTATGAATCAATGACAGGGAGGTCTTTATTTGTCAAAGGAGAGTGTAACGTACTGTCACCCAAGCCACCTGGTGTTTTGAGTTGCCACCATTTGCGTTGCCTGGTTGATGATGAAAACACTGGGGTCAATGATACTGGGCTCGGTGAGGCGGAGGTTACAGGCAATGATAATCGCATTGGTGAGGAAGATAGTGCAACAGGTGACGAAGGTCGTCTGTCTGGAAGGAGAGGCAGTGGAGCCGGCCAAACCATGTTCTGGACCAAAATTTGGGTTGTAGGCCTGTCGGTGGGATTATCTGCCCAATATGTCGATACATAGTGCCAGAGTTCGTCTGACATTCGCGGGAAAGTCGACGGTCGTTGCGGTCGTTCCCCTTTGATGATTTTTTAACAACGCCGCAGGCTCAGATAGGTTCGAAAACGGAGGTCGCCCCGTATATAACTGAAAAGTCACATTTGAAACAGTACAAGGGGAAACAGAATCTTACCTCTAAGCAGACACAACCGAATGCATACACATCTGTCGCGGGTGTTCGAGCGAACTGGTACCCAAAGCGCTCTGGATCGATTAATTCCGGGGCCATCCAGTAAAGACTGCCTCCGCGATTCGTGGTCATCGTAGAAGTAGTGTCGGAGAATTTGCTGAGCCCAAAGTCAGCCAAGCATGCACTCCAGTCCTCCTTGATCAGAATATTCGCCTGCGGTCAAGGGAGACATTAGGAGATCAAAACTGAATGAAACACTACGTACCCCTCGCAAGTCACCATGGATAATGTTGCGGGAATGGAGGTACTCAAGGCCTTGGGCAATTTCATAAAGCTGTGATGCCGTGTTAGTAAAAAGATCAGGAGTGAAGTGACAGGGAACAACCCTTATAATTACCAGTTTATCAACATTTGCGTGGCCATGGATTTTGAGATGGCTTATAACGGTTCCATGCTCCATCCAGGGGGAAACCATGCACAATGCCGTCTGAGGGAAACTATCCCGATCTATTCCTAAGAATGGCAGAATGTTTGGGTGGTGAAGATCTTTCCAGAGAAGAGCTTCTCGGCAGAACCTCTAAATGATTTGATTATGAATCAAAGAGGGCTTCATGGACTTGGAAACTCACTATACGAAGACGGCGCAAGTCCGATCCACGCAGAAAATGTCGCATGTGCTTCAAAGCAACAGGCTTGTCATCGTGCAAAGCTCGGAAAATATCTCCATATCCGCCTCCAAAAAGTAGGATATTTTTCTCGCTCGATCACTCCGGTGATGAAAAGCGAAGAAGGGAATCTATCGCATGACTCCGACAGCTTTCGAATTATACGACGGGCCAGCCGACTATGTTCCTCGGTCAGCAAAAACCCTTTGTCGAGGGCCTGAGATAATTATAATTAAGTGATAAATGGTGAAGAAATGAAGAGATTCCTACGTCCTGAACAACATCAAGGAAGTACTGAGCTGAATCGCCCTCAAGACGCAACACCGCATCTTCTTCATATTTGGAATTAAAAATCGAGACGAGGAGTGTGGCAATCCGTTCGTCGTCTGTACGTAGAGCAGTCCGGAGTTCGGGGTCGTTTGTAAGACCAAGATTCGCTGACAACTGAGTAGCATAAGCACGTTAGTAACAACATGGCAAAGAGTTTCTACCTCCAATAGAGTTCTTCGGTGTTCCAAGCTTTCAACAATTGCACCAACAATGCTGGTAGACGCCATTGAAAGAAGATAACCATTTAGGGTCATCTGAAGCTTAGCGACCTCATCCAGACTTCGACTGAACTTGAGTCAGATTTTGAACTGCACCAGCGAATGATTACTCACCCCGGAATCTTTTGAATACAGACGCATCTAAGAAATAAGAGCAAGGACTCGTATATCAGTAGACTGGTCGGCGCTGTGTCTGCGTTCGTTGCAAGATCGGGTAGAGTTGGGACGACAATGCCTTGCCAGGCGTCCTTACTCATTGGGGTGAGTTTCGGCGACCAAAGGAGACGTGGAAAGTAGTGGGAAGGTATCAATGTCCACGACGATGCAAAGGTTATATGCAGTTGATGATCTTCACGGGAGTCCGATTTAGCTGAACAGTTTCTCGCGTTGGCGGCTGTTCCCAACATCGGTTTGAGGGACGCAGAGGATGGTGGGTATGGAGATTCAAAATTACCATCAGGTTGGCGCTGATTCACGATCGAATAACGAGAACGGCCTCAGAGTACCTCGCTAGACCTCAACGGTTGGACTGTAGTAACAAAAAATTGTGACAAGAACTTTCAAATGCCAGCAAATCTGAACGGAGGGCCATGGTTTTTAAAGAGGATGATGGTGGATGGCGTCCTGCCAGTGACCAAGTGAATGTTGTGAACAAGTGTCATGTCACTCAGGCTGGCGGTGCTCTAAGTAACGGGGCAAATTTCCTTTTTGGGCTCGTCAACGCCCACCCTTGAGAATGAAGACAATGTGTGAAACTCGGGAAGAGGCAGCCGCGCTGGGTGTCACTGCATATAATACGTGATTGTGATTGTAATACACCAGCATCTATGTATGTACTAGACAAATAAATCGCAGAAAGAACATCTACACAGCGATTACTTAAGGGATGGCACCGCCAGTCGAGGTTATGATGACTTCGGTAGGTTTTCTCTTGGTGCCGATGCTGAGGGTAAATTGGCCGTTCCCCAATGCAGTCATCGGTTCAGCGGGAGTATTATCCACGCCAATAACCTGCATGAAGAGCTGGGCGGTCGAACTGGTCGTTAGTGCAGTCAGTGGTCGTTGTCATCTCTGAAGAAAGAAATGAGGACATGACGGATTTCGCGGACAGGTACACTCACCCTTTTGATTTCTCAACGACGCTGCAAGGATTTCGATAACATCAATGGGGCCCGACGATGCAGTCGGTGTACTCGAAGCGCTGACGGAGGTAGAGACAATCGGTGCGCAGGATGTAGTTCCCGGCATAATAGCTCCGGGCCAGGGAGATAACTGACAGACGATAGTCGGCGTCAGAAGTGGATCGGCCAGAAATTTCCCAAACTCCAGAGGCCCCGCGAGGAAAGGGATCAGTTCAAACTGGTTGGCGGGTTCATTAGACCCGAACACAATCAGTTCACGGAATAAGAATGTGAAGATCGGCTGGAAGAATTGTCCAGCTATGATTCCTCTGGGACCCTCCTGCTGACAATGTCAGACCGAAATGATAAATGAAGAGGAAGACGGACAGCGATCCCGTTGGCGTATCGAAAACCGACTTGACGAGTGGTAGGCCACGCGTCAGGATTCCCGAGCTGGAATATCGTCTTTCCGACCGGCGCAGCACCTGCAGGCTCTGCAAGGAAAAGATTGCGTTCACTGACTGCCCCCGTGCATGGATCAACGTCCATGGCGAAGCATTGGATTGGAGTAGACGGATCTGAAGCCTGTTAAGATATTTAGCGATTTTTGGCTTCTCTTTCAAAGAACAATCAATACCAAGGCTGTTTCGTATTAAACGTCAGCACAAGCGAGTTGAATTTTTGGAAGCGCACGAACGAGTTTTGTCAACTTCTACAGTCGGGTCCGGGACTACGACAGCATATTGAGCTGTTTCCACGGTAATGTACGCTGGCTTTGTCCCAGGAGCAGTGTAAATGCCCAGATTGGCCTCTAAAGTATAAACTTTAAGGACACCGCTACCGGTTTTGGTACCGCTGAACGTGTTATAATCGCCGACGACGAGGAGAACCATAATGCGAGGATCAAAGCCCCCAGGAGCCACAAGGGCAGGATCAGGGAATGTGCTTGAAAGCCATTCTTAGTAAACATGGTGACTACGGGATTGTCGCAACCACAAAGAGTTCATGTAATGCCCGTTCCCGTCAAGAGGACTGGAAACATGTCAGTAAGATCCATGCCTAGAGATATAATATATACCGATTCGTCAAAGGGCACTCTGCATCAGTGTTGTTGCGAGGGATGCAAAAGAGGAACGCCCTGCAAATGTTTGATTAGAATGGCACGCTCCATGTAGCCGCTGGAATACGGCGGTTATTCGCGTACCGTGGAAGGGTGAATCGATGGGTTGTCGGGATCGACGGTCCACAAAGGGTTCTCGGTGTAAGGAATACCATAGCGGCCTAACGGACTAAATTGGTGGTTCAGTCAGGTTCAATAGGAGATATGGATTTACAAACTCGTTCAGAACGCATTCCAAGGTATCAACCCAGAAATGCCCAGATTATAGTCGATCTGGGTGATAAAGCCCTGGAGAAGTTGCAAGGATTCTTGAACGATGAAGATTAAACCGGAGATCCTTTCACCCTGA
Source organism: Mycena venus (assembly GCA_014462655.1). Lineage (NCBI taxonomy): Eukaryota > Fungi > Basidiomycota > Agaricomycetes > Agaricales > Mycenaceae > Glaucomycena > Glaucomycena venus. Next base: position 529,389 of record JACAZI010000039.1, on the reverse strand, counting down.
ACGATGTTTCCAAAAACCTTGAAATAAACGGCATTATCCCACTGAGTTACATCGTTGCCACTATAGCGGTTCCTTGAGCCATTCAAATGGAACATGATCACTGAGGTATCACTCCGAGAACGGTAACGAGTTGACCTAGGCTGATCGGATTACCACCAGATGCCGTTCAGAGAACGAGAAAAATGGACCCGTTCCAAAAAGCTCGGAAGGAGGCTGAGAGAGAGAGGGAAATCATGCACACTCTTGCTAATCGTCTCTGCAAGGAGAATCGTGAACGGAATAAACCAGGGACGGTTTTGTGGCGAACCAGACTATCCGCTGGTGGAAGAGCGGACGGTTGCAGTACAGGATGTTAGGACCGGGCTGTCATGATTCTTACAGTATTCATCAAAGACCAGTCCAAATTCTGCCGACTAGGCTCTATCAGGGCTTGCCTGTCATACTTCAAGATGCGACAATACGGCGAAGCCACAGCGAAGTGCATTCCAAGAGTCGAAATTGACAAGTGCCCAAACATTTCTCGATATTCCCGGGGCATTCGAATTTGCGTTAGAGTGGAAATCCGAACCTGTGGATTCGGTTCTACCCACACATTTGGGGCACCGACGCCAGAGTACCGGCGCAGGCATCAGTGAAGAACGAGCCACCGCTCTCCGTCCCACTCCATCGTCAATCCCTCCTCCCACCCCCCGACAATCTTCAGGCAGATATTTCTCTTCCGAACCGTCCGAGCGCACGCCAAGCAGTGTCGAAAGTCCCCGCGTCCACCCGTCTTCTCCGGAGCCGCTTTTGTGAGCCTGCCAAGCCCAGAACACTCCTTGCGCCGTTCTTCCGAGCGCAAGCTGCCACGGTCCTGCTCGCGCCCGCCAAATCGAACCGGCGACATTCCGCACAAACACAGCATCGTCGCACTCCTCGTCGCGCCAGATTTCCTGGTACGGAGTAAGAATCCCCGTAGCGGGATTCACCATTTCGCCAGCTTCCAGGGTGGTCCCGTTCTGCAGAGGCGTGTTGGTTCCGATATCAAGGACATCCAGTGGAGCCTAGCGCAACGACTTTAGAGTTGAGTTTCCAAAGAGCCAGTCGGCTAATTTACGAGCGTGCGCGAATCGATGTGGTGTGTGAATTTCGTGAAATTAGGTTCCAAAGAGGAGCGGTAGCCAGCAAACGCCCAGTCGAGATTGCTGCTTTCTTTGTCAAACCGGACGTCAAGAAACACTCCGGTCTTCAGTGAGGTCAGGACAATCGTCCGAGTTGGCTCAGAGGCATCGTCTGGAATCCAACGGATCGACTCGCGAAACGAGATGGATGCTGCGGGCATGTTGAAATTTAATAAGCCTGGGCTTAGTAATACGATCGCATCACCCAAATTGGGTCGCACTTTTCCGAGCAAGTATCAAGCATGTACACACTTCTGCTTTTGCAGGTTTGGGCTATGGGTGTGTATACAAGGGCCTGATATTCAAACTGAGATTAGGAACACAATGACGCTGCCGTTATTTGCATCATCGCAATTCGAGTCGACTAAACGTCCTCGCAGCTGCACTGCATTGACTTCAATTGTATGCTAGACGTACAAAAAACATTGGAGATGGAGAGGAGAGTGCATCGACGAGAGAGATGTGCGAAATGTATACGAGAAAAGAAAAGAAAAAAGACAAGCAGCAAAAAGAAAAAGCAGACAAGATATTCCATCCATGCATCCGTGCATCCATGGCGAGTACTCTACTGCCAGTACTGTTGCTGTCTTCCCTGGTAGGGATAAAACTCGTTTTGCGCCTGCGAGTAGCCAAGATGCCCCTGTGGGCCCTGCTGATGGTGTGCATTCTGCTGCGGGCCCGCGCCGCCAGCTCCGACGCCGCCGACACCCGCGCCTCCGACGCCGCTGAAGCGGTTCGCACCGTAGAATCCCTGTCCCTGCGGCCCGCCCTGCCCTTGGCCCTGTCCCTGCTGCTGGCCTTGGCTCTGGCCCTGCTGCACTCCGCCGCGCGCCGCGCCCACCCCGACATCCTTTGCGTACGGCTTGTATGCGCTCTCAGGCGATCGTCCACCTTGACCTCCGCCCGCCTGCGGTCCGCCGGCGCCGCCCTGCCCGCCGAGCCCCATGAAGCCCTGCGCGCCGCCACCATACAACGGCTTCCCGTACTCCGCGGCGCCGCCCTGCCCGAGCCCGAGCGCGTGCTGCGGCTGCTGGTGCGCGCCGTGCCCTTGCGACTGCTGCGTGTAGTCGTCGTACCCGCCCTGTTGGTACAGTCCCTGTGCAGGCCCATATCCGCCGCTCTGGCCCTGCGCCTGTGCGCCGCCCTTCACGCCGAGGCTTCCCTGACCCTGCTGGCCGGGTGCCGGCGCGTTTCCAGGTCCAGGCGGGCCCGGAAACATTGTCGGGTACTTGACGAACGGCGGCGCAACGCTGTAGGCCGAGTTGTAGGGTCCGCCGTAGTACTGGTTTCCTGGGTACGGGTAGTAATACGGCAGCGGCGGCGGGTAGCCTTGTTGGCCCTGCGGGCCCGCGGCGGGGGGAGGCTGCTGCTGGCCCGCACCTTGCGCTGCGTGCTGCTGCGCGGACTGACCCGCGGACGGAGGAAGCGCCCCGCTATTCGGCGGCTGCTGTGGCGCGCCGGGGAGACCTTTGACGTCTTCATGGCCGAGAACGTTACGGTTCCCGAACGCAGACGGCTGATATGTGTCGTAGAAGCCCTTCACAAACCCAATCAGCGCCAGAATCGAAAGAGAAAGGATAGCAAACTCACACGTTGGTTATCAGCATGGCCGTAATCTTGCTGGCCAAACCCGGAAAGGTGGGCACCCTGCTGGTGCTGACCTTGACCCCCGAGTTGACCGAATGCGCCGTACGGCGTATCCTGGGACTGGCCTGCGGGAGGCGTCGGCGTGTGAAAGTACGGCGATGAAGCGGCGGGGGTAGGCTCGTTGCGGAAATAGCTCGAGTGCGCCGAAGCGGGCTGGTGCTGCGGGGTCGACTGTTGCTGGGACGGATCGATATGGGTCGGGAGCCCATGCTGGGCGTACTGATGTTGTGCGTGCGACTGTTGCGGCAGATGTTGATGTTGTTGCTGCTGCTGTTGCTGCTGTTGCTGCTGCTGCTGCTGTTGCTGCTGCAGTTGTTGTTGCAAGTGAGGGGGAACATATCCTCCGGCCATATGCTGTTGCATGTACGCCTGTTGTTGGGGCGTGAGCTGATTCAGCTCTTGCTGCACAGCAGGCGATATGGGGAGCCGGTTGAGCAGCCAACGCTTCTGCCAAAGGTGTAACCTTCGGCACCTGCGATACAACGGGTTGCGAGACGGAGCTCGGGAGTGTATGCTGTGATGAAGGAGCCTGCGGCGATGCTTGCTGAGGAAGCGTTTGCTGGAAGAGCGCCGAGCCGAGCGACGCGGATGTAGGGGGGCACCGACGCCGGCGGAGGCTCGTGATGCACTGGCGCAGAAACTTGGGGTGTCGGAGGTGACTGGGGTTGCGGTTCGGGAGCAGGCTCGGGTTCGGAACTTTTATGGTGTACTTAGTGTTAGAGTTTGGATGACCAATTGGTGGTACTTACGAGCTATCAAAGGAGCTCTCTCCCCCAAGACTGAGGCTTCCAAACTGCATGCCAACCTTTTCGATGCCAGTGCCGAACGAGCTGGGCATGACGACCGGTTGGTCGATCGTCTTGTAGCGCGCACTGCTCCGATGAGAAGTTGCGGCTGGACGGGATGCAGCCGCAGGTTTTATGGATGGGGACGGAGAGGCGACTGGAGGAGCTGGTTCAGGCTCTGACGGAGGAGGAACAGGTTCCTCCACGGGCTCAGGAGCAGGCGGTTCCTCGATCTGTGGTTCGAGAATCTGTTGTGGCTCCGGTTTCGGTTCTTCCGGCGGCTCGTTGATGGTGGAGGCCCAAACATCTGCAGCAGATGTGGAAGGCTTGATAATAGGTGCTTCTTCCTCCCAGGAGGGGGACTGGACGGTGGTCGGCTCCTCCCAACCAGTTTCCTGAGGTTCGGGCTCTGGTGCGGCGGGAGTGACGGTTGGAGGCGGAGCGATTGGGGCGGGTGCGGGGGGAGGCGGGGCTGGTTTTTCTTGAGGCCTGTGTCGTGTCAGTATCCGCGGAACTCATGAGAATAAACAGAAGAACAAACCGTGCAATCTGAGCCCAAGACATTTTTGACGTAGCCGGGGTCTTGATCACTTTGGTCTGCGGCGCAGCCAAAGACGAGGTGGATCCGTTGACGTCGGTGTCGCCGCCCCAGGTGGAGGTGGTGCTGGTACCGCCCCAGGTCGAGGGAGTGGCCGAGGGCGTGGGTGTATCGACAGACTCGCCCCAATTGGAAGCGGTGGCGGGGTCAGACGACTCGGTGCCCCAGGCGTTGGTAGAGTCGGGGGCCTTGTCCGTGGCCGGAGGGCCATCCGTCCAGGCGTTGGCGTTAGCGTTTGAGGAGTGTGCGGGTGCGGCGACAGTGTGGCCATTGGTCGGCGCTGCGCCTCTGATGCCGCCGCGAGCGCGAGGTGCGGCGCCGCCTCGTGTAGAACCGCCACGACCACCGCGTGAGCCACCTCGGCCGCCACGGAAGTCACCGCGCGAGGACGAGAACGAGTCCTTGGAGGCATGGGTCGGGCCGTGTCCCTTCTTGTCCTTTTTGCGCGTTACTGCCCCCCATTGCTCTGCATGGCCTGCGGAACGTCAACACACGAGTCGGCCAACAAAAGAAATACCTACCCTCGCTGATTCGAGTTGCAGCGAGCTCGACGTCGCCAGCGACCTCTTGCAGGAGTGACTGGAGGTCTGAGAAGCGAAAAATGAGGCGCGTCAAAAATGGTTGTAAAGTAAACAGACCATCGTTTGACCAGGAGGGGAAGAGTTCTTGAAGCTGGCGCGCTTGTGCGCGGTACTTGGAGTTGTCCGGAGTCGAGACAGGCGCAGGGGCCCCGATGGCAGTTTTGTAGGACATTTGCGGTAGAAGAAGGTGTGTGAGGGCCGTGCGAAAGAAACAGCACCATACAAACATAGCCCCTATCCGTAGGTGCTAACTGCTCGCAGAACTTCCAACGAGGGCTCTGTTGCACTTGTGACTAGACCACGGCATTTAATTGCGAGTTTAACTATACATGTATCCAACGTATAGCTCCCGTGTTTGAAAAAACACGGGCGCGGAACCAAATGTTCAACTTCAACATTCAACCATGTTCGCATCGCAGAGCTGTACAATTTCATTTTACCCCAGAAACCTAGAAACCTGAAGTTTATGACTCCTCATACAAGCTGTCCCGTGCTTTTACTTCTAACATATAATATTCTTGCCAATAGAATGAATGACGCTCCAGTGAAAGTCATTACCTGAAACAGGCTCATTAGAAAAGACAATGAAAACGGCGGACCAAATACCTCGTTGAAAATTACAGCCGGAGGCCACCTGAAATCCAGATGCTCAACCGACCCAAGGAGAGAACCTGAAATGGGATTCCTAACGAGCATGGCTAGGGCGACGACGGTAAATTTTAATATGATCCCCAGCTAGATTCTACAGTTCAAAATCGTCATTATTTCACTTGATAAACCGGAAATAAAAGCGAGGATTACCCATATTCCCCAGGAGGGTTGGCAAAACTGACAAAGTTCGCAGGCATCAAGGCTGCGTCTGGTTCAAGTAAGCACAGAAAAGACGAGAGGGACAGAGGTTGACACACAAGCACCAGGCATAAACCCATAGAGAAAAGCAAAGACGACGAGCCCCGGAAAACCTTTGATCCCGAGCATCGCAAAAATAAGGACGAAGCAGGCGTACAGCGACGAGATAACGAGATTGAACGGCCCGACGTGCGAGGAGAGGAACATGTTAACGAATCGACCAACAAAGCTTCCCCCGTTGAGGATTGTCAGCTTGAGTTCTGTCATTTTTATTCAACCACTCATGATAATGAATAAACCTACGAGATGAAACGCGAGCTGCTTGTCAATTCCAGTCGTAACGGCTTACAGCTGCAAGTAGAAGACTGAAAAAGTTCAGAGAAACCTGGATTGTAGTCTTGAAGAGTCCGTATAAGGAAAGAATAGTCCCAGACTCATGGGAAAAGACCTTGAAATTCCTCAAACCCGTTACATAGTCACCTTGAACAAAAAGCACGCACCCATAGGGCGCCAGCACGTATCCAGGATCTGTAAAGATGCCAGCGCTCTTCCACTGAATTGGCGGATACTGAGCATTTTTTGCGGCCGCGTGCTTCGACGTAAGCCGTGTCTTCATCGTAAGTTTCGCAAATAGCAATAGGGCCGTTATGACCCCTCCCATCGCCCGAATGCCCGTGGTGAAGTGCGTAGTGTGAGATCCAATTTGGTTGAGCACAATCGGGAATACCACGCCTCCGCATGCAGCGCCAGAGGTGACAACGGCCATGGCGAGTGCTCTCCGGCGCTGAAAGTGATGGCTCACGATGTGGAAGCTGGGGAAGAATGCGAGGGCGGCGAAAATGCCCATGCCGACGGCTTGAGCAAGAAAAACCTGACCAGAAATTATTATCAATGCGAGAGTGGGGTTAAAGTAAGTTGGGACTGACCTGGTGGAATTGACCATGGTGGGTTAAGGACAAGAGAAATATGCAGAGAACGTAAAAATGTCGAGCCAACGATCATCATGTGGTGGCTGGAAGAGGTTAATAAGGGAGTCCGAGATGTCTGTTGTACTTGTTACATACAAGTATCCCGCATCGACGGCGCGCTCTATTAGCGCACCGAAGATATATTGTACAGCAAGCTGGAAGCTCCCATCCAACTCGTTTTGAAAGATCATAAGGAGAGGGATGCAGCCTGACGCCTGTTGCCTACCTTACATCCGCAGCCGTTCTGTTCTCGAGAAAGTGTCGAGTATAATAATCTGGAAGGTTATTTTTACGGCGGTCGCACAGCGCACAAAAATAAGGTTACCTTGATACACGCCGAAGGCATTTATATACCTGCGCGCCATCGAGTAAATAATCGTCAAAGTATCCCAAATGGCGTCCTACCCAACTGCACCATCCAGTCACCATGCGAAATCAAACAGAGTCAGAAAACAAGGAAATAACAGCCAACGTACATGCCAGCCATGGTTATCCACGCTTCTCGCCCGCCTTCCGGAAACATGACATCCGCATCGGTGAGCGGCCCCGAATTCCGCCTTTTTTCTATGCCGTCCTGGGTCGAGGCAACAGCAGTGCTCTCCGAGTTTCTTGCACGATGGTGCTCTGGCTGCCGTGGACCCTCGAGGTTGCATTGCTGCTCAGACATAAAGCGGGCGAAGAAGGTGAAAAGGCCAAAGCCACGGCCACAAATTTTGAACCCCTGTCTTTGTCCTTCCTTTCAGTTCGGTATCCCAGTGAAATTTGACACAAAGGAAGCAAAAAATGAAGTCGATCGAGTAGTTGTCAAGCAAAGGAGACCGGAAAACCCGATTTCCATAGAAATAGGTGATGGTTCAAGGTCAAAATTTGTTTGCGGCAGGCCTCCATAGGTCCCCACGGTCTTGAACGTTGGTTGAACCAATGTTCGACCGCGTGTTATATCATATCCGTGGGATGGATAATCTATGTTGGTTATTGCGCCCTTGGCCGGAGGGCGTCCGAGTTTATTTGATTTTTACTTTTATCTTCGTACGCCCCGGGAAGGTATGATCATGCTGTTGAACGCTCTCCAGGTAAAGAAGTGTAAAGTAAGCCTCGCAGATGAAGTTTTCAGGCCTTCAAGCCCAAGACGTGTATGGAAAGTGGCAATCACACCAAAGACGACCAAACAGCACTACGCTCGCTTCCCAAATAGGCAATTTACCCAAATCTAATTTAGCATCAGGCTTTCTGGAAGATACAAAACACCGCAAGTCATACAGTCTACAAGCAAGTAAGATTCTACACGTTACGATACTCAACGGCAGGATTTCCGGGCTCCGACGTGTCAATAATGCTCTTTGTGAACCCGTCCTCCCCTTGCCTTGCCAAAGCGTCGGCAATCGAATAGACCTCTACATCGACCAGGTTCAGAGATTTCTTCAGATAAGGAACGACCTCGGACAGGACGTCCCGCTCCGAAAACGGCAGAGTGCGGCGGAAGGCGGTCTGGGCACCGAACTGCGCCATCCGTTTCTAACGAACAAACGTTAGTCGGTTTGGAGAGAAGACGGATCGATCTCATACCTTGAAATCCTGGACGAACGGCATCGCGCGCTTGTCCTTGATCAACCCGCGCTCCGTCAGCAGCGACCGGACTTTCGCATCGTCCACCTTGTTCGCCGCTGTGTCGTACGACTCCTTCACAACCTGCACGCACGACTCCTGCCACTCAGGGAACGTCGTCGCGACGTACACCCGGACACTCTTCGGCTTCTTGGGGTCGTACGTCGGCTTGGCCGCACCGTCCTTCGCAGCCTTGCCCTTGGTTTTGTTCAGCATCTTCACCAGTGTCGCCTCCGCATCCCGAATCGTCTTGATCGTCCCTCGCATGTACACGCCCGACTCGATCACGGCGACGTCAACGGAAGCGGAGGGCGTGGGCCACAGAGCGTGTTGGATGGACGTGGGCATCTTCAGGACGGTGCTGTAGATGTGCTCAGAGAAGTGGGGGGCGATGGGGGACACCAGCAGCGCAGCGACGCGGATCCAGTACATAACCAGATCAGCGTGCATTCCGACGTCGGAGGTGACTTCGCGGTACCAGTCGCGGGCGGTCTGCAGCTCGTAGAAGCCATATTTCAGAGCGTCTTTGTAGTTCGTGCTGATCAAAATAATCAGGGCGAAAACTCGTCCGATGGGAATAATCCTCACGCTTCATAATGCGACTGAGTTATGTTAATCAAATCGTTAACCTCTTGCTCAAAGACCACATCGTGGTACAGGTTTTTAGGCCCATGGCGCAGATTTGGTTCGTCCTTGACCATGTCCTGATCCAGTATCTGTCAGCGCCAGCTTGCCATGACGGCGAAACGGAATACGAACCTCGCACCACTGCACTAAAGTGTGCACACGCAGAATGTTAGCGTTGGCGCTCTTCTCATCAAAGTTTGCGTCCTCCACGCCGTCTCCAGCATCCGCCAGCGACAGACGCGTCGAATCCGCACCAAACTTCGAGATCGCCTCCCTCAGGCTCAGCGAATTGCCCGTGCTCTTCGACATCTTCTTCCCATTCAGCTGCAGCAGCCCGTTTGTCCGGATGCTCCGCGGCCACTTGTCCTCGGAGAACAGTGCGACGTGGTTGTACAGACAGAAAGTCAGGTGATTGGGGACCAGGTCTTTTGCGGACGAGCGGATGTCCAGAGGGTAGAAGTAATTGAATTCGTGCTTTAGCGCATCGGCCTTCTCTTGGGGTAGAGGTGATGGAGAAGGGAATGGCCCGTCGCAGAAGATATATTCCCATATCTCGTCGGTCATTTGGTCCGCCGTTATTCCCAGAGGTCCCGGTTTTGAACCGTCTATGCTGTTCTCTGGAGAGGACGTTAAGATCGGATAAAACGAACGCGCATCAAAACGGACCATGCAGCAACTGGGCGACAGTGTAGTAGCTCATGTAAATTGTCGAATCACTCAGCGATTCGACCAGGAATTGCGGGTCCCAAGGCAGCTGCGAGCCCAGGCCGTACGTCCGCGCACACGCCCACTGGTTCAGCCATGCTAGCGTCTTCTCGAACGAATTCCGGGTCTCGGTCTGGTACAGCTCCATACCCTTGACCAGGCTGCAAAAAACATCAGTCCGAAGTCCGAAATATATGCGACAAGTCGCACCGCTCCGTTTCTGCGCGCCAGCCGGCCTCGCCGTAGTCCAGGTACCATTGGTCCATCAGCGCGACGACGCACTCGTCCGTACTCCGGCTGATGATCAGGCCCTCCGGTTCTGCGTACGCCATTGCCAGCCCAGCCTCAATCATGCGCTCCCGAACCTTGGGCTTCGCATCCTCGACCTTCATGCCCTTGAATTCCCCGACCAGCATCACACCGTTATAAAACCCTTCTTTGTACGCGATCTCCTTCGCCTCCGCCAGCTGCTTCACGTCCTTCTGCGACTGGATCTTCATGCTCTTCAGCAGCGCGGGCGCGATCATATCCCCATAGTCGGGCGTGCTGATGACGGGGACGGGCTCGAAGGCGGCCCAAGCGGCCTCGATGCCGTAGAACGCGGGCTTCTTCACTAGGTCTGCCAGCGTCGCGCAGTCGTCGGGCGAGTCGGACGGGACGGACGTGACGACGCCCGTGCCCTTGGTCGGCAGGACGTTGTCCATCGGTAGCACGTACACCTCCGGGTTGATGCCGAACGGTGCCTTGACGCGCGTCCCGACCAGCTTCAATCCGTCAATCTCCAGCAGCTGGTTGATGTCGCCGCGCGTCTTGGAGATACCCTGGAACGCCATGTTGCGTGCAGCGCGGTACGTGCACACGAACGCCTCGGTGTCGCTCATCGCAAAGACGCCGTACTTGATCGCAGTGCCGACGAAGCAGTTGGTCTGCCCGTACATCGTTTCCGGCCGCAGGGTCGCCGCGACCAGGAACACCTTCCGCCCGCCGACTTTGCCCTCGATGGCCTCCTTGGCGGCGGCGCCCCCACTCGGCCACCTCCATTTTTATCGCGGTGTACTCTTGCGGGCCCAGCGCCTCGCCATCGGAGCGGTCATGGTCCATGCACGGCTGACCGTCTTTCGGGCTATAAATCGTATAGCGCTCGCCGAATTTGATCTTTCCCAGCTTGTGCAGCTTATTCATTTGCCAGCGCACGAATGCGTCATAGTACGGGTTCGCGGGCGTTGTCAGGAACCTACGCCGCCAGTCGATCCGCGAGCCAAACGCTGTGTGGTCTTCCTGCACCGAACAGGTCGGAATAAAGTCATCATAAAGAAAAGGAAAAGCGCGTACCATCGCGATGGGAGGAAAATGCGTCAGCCAGTGCAGCGGGTCGGCGAATTTTTTGATATCGGCGGTTGGAATATCGATGGATTGCAGAATTTGGAATTGGTAGACATGACCGGTGGATTTTTGCGCCAGTTTGCCTTTCTTCCCTTTAGATTTGTCGACGGGCCCGTCCTTTACGGCGACTACTGCCTCCTTCTCTTCTGCTTCTTCGTTGAGTTTTTGTTGCACGGCCTCGAAATTTTCAAAGTCGGGGCCAAACATTTCCATCTCTCGGATTAGTTTGTCGGCGGACGCCTGCGAAGAATGGTGTTACTTTTATTAAAACCGAGACGGCATAAGGGCGCGCACCTTGATCGGCAGTCCAGTTACATGGAACCCATGCGGGAACAGGACGCGTTTGCCCAGCAGACGCTGGTAGCCTGCGCCAAACTCGATCTTGGAGATGGTGAACGCGTGCCCTAGATGCAGGCTACCGTTCATATACGGATACGGGAACGTCCCGAACCATTTCGGGTGCTTCTCGCGAATCTGGTCGGGGGACAGTCCCCGGACGTCGGCTGCATCGGGGGCGTTGATCTCAAATACTTTCTCCTGGGCCCAGAACGCCTGGTATTTCTTCTCCAACTCGATTAGATAGTCGCGTTTCGCCGTCTTGACAGAAGATGAGATATCGGATTGCACGCAGGGAAAGCAGGGCGCACCTGGACCAGTTCGATGGGCTTTGCGTCGGTGGCCATGGTGGAGAGTAGGCGGGAAAAGAGAGCCCTCTTTTGTAAAACACGTAGAATTGTGATCTGCCCCAATCTGGGCCGCCTTTTTAAGGATCGATGGTCAAAGTCGAGTCAAAACAAGTCACTGCAAAATTTTGACTGTAGAGAGGATAGCGATCAAATATTAATAGTGATCTAAAGCATCGCTTGTGCACAGCTTTGCTTCCTGACCACTGTGAATTTCTCTCTTCCTTTCGCTTTTGTCTTTTCGTGTCTTTTGAAGTATGCACCAATTCTCACACCTTTTCGCCTTGCCCAGAAAAAAAACCCAATCTTCTCGCCCAGAAAAGTTCCAACCAGCAAAAACATGGCATCACCGTGGATTGAACACGGGACCTTCAGATGACCGGAAATGCTTCAGTCTGCTGCTCTCCCAGCTGAGCTATGACGCCGTTGGATTGCAGTTTCTGGGTGGAGGAGGGAAGGAGACGAAAGAGGGGAACGGTGCGGTCAAAAAGAGTCCAAGAACGATGTCAATTGAAGCAAAAACGACGAAAAACAAAGCATTTGATCGCTAATCAAAGCCTTCAGGTCTCATGAAGGGAAACCAACGAGCAGCGTGTTATGGATGCAGGTACTAATCTGCGGGTCGGGATCCTCTCAGCGCCAAAGCTTCAACCTCTAAGTCTTGAATTATGTGGTACTTGTGTGCTTCGCGTATTGTACTTGCTGTTGTGTTGTTGGGATCCAAATCTATATATCTTTCTGTCTTTTTTGAATTATTTTGAAGGGTACATATCGACCTCTAGGTCTGGGCGATGAGAGCCCTGAAGATTCTGATCAGGACGAGTCCAAAAACGAGGTTGATCAAATAAAAAATGGCCGAGAAAAACAGCGCCATGAAGGCGCTGGAGGTGTTAAAAATCCAGGAATCGAAAGGCAGGGAGGAGGAGATTAAGATGTGATTTCCTTTGGGAGATCAAGTCCACGTTTGTGTTATTTCTAGATGTGGTGAACAGCTAGTAGATGTAAGCAAACAGGGTCAGAGGACAACTCTCTTTGTGCTACAATTGTAGAAAACCTGGCCACATGCGAAGGGAGTGCCTAGCGCCTCCCAAGAAATGGTTCAACTTACGTGCCCTGTGCACAGAGATCAACATGGAGGACTCTAGATCAGAGGTCCTCAAAGTGCTTGCAGCAAAGTTGCGCGAGCGGAGTTTTTAAAGGGGCCCGCACCTAAGGCCAAGTGAGAACAAACGCTATACGGTCGTCAGGGAGATACAAGTTGGAAGGCGAATTGCGGACAACAGGAGTTTCGCCAGGTCAAATCTCTCCTCGACCTGAGGCTCACTTCGCACGCCATATCTGGCTAAACGTACGGCGGAAAATAGACTAGTCGGCGCTAGGATTGCTGTATCCATTTGTTCAGTTGTTCTGTTTTGTGCTTTCCGGCTCTTGGTGTATTTTTTTTCGCTCCATACGCTTTCGGGCAATTCATTATTCCCATTGTAGCCACCTTTCAGCAATTGTAGATTGTTTTGAATTTTGTACAAGTTGCTAGCCCCAGTGAGGTTGAGGACAGAGCAGATGAAAGAGGTGAGCGTGGCGATCAAAAAGAGTCCAAGAAGAGGTCAATCAAATAAAAAAAACAAAGCATCTGATCGCTGCTTCAAAAAATCAAAGCACCTCTACGCGACTGCATGTTCCTCCTGGGCCGGGGACTGCTGGGCCCCGCGCCGCTACTGCGCTTCGGCGCGCGGTACAAAAAGAAACGATCGGCCTACGCCGTCGCCTCGCCCAACCAGAATGCAAAGGGCAAGAGCGGCAAGGCCGTCATCCAGCGCGACGCGCAGGGCCGCCCTATCATCAAGCAGCGCGAGAAGAGTCTGGGGACATTTAAACCGCTGGGCGCGGGCGGCCTTACCCATGTCTTGTTTGAAAACGAGGGCCCCGGGCGCGTAGAGCTCGATGTGCCTCCAATGAGACCGAGGATGCTGGCACCAGGCGTACCGACGCGGTTCCACGATACGGACCCGACGAGTCCGATGAGGGTGTACGGCGTGCCGAAGCATATGCTCCTCGAGGTGCGTTTTTCTTTTCTGTTTCGTTTCTCAAACTAATTTACTTGACATAGTTCCGCATGCTGGGCACACCCTGCTCAATCACCACCTCCACTACGCTTTCCCTCATCCGCGCTCTCGAAGAGTCCAAGGATGCACCTTCGCGTTTGGTGCTCAACGGCCGCCCCGGCGTCGGCAAATCTTTTCTGCTGCTCCAGGCCGCCCAGTACGCCTCTGCCTCGCGCGAGTGGATTGTACTGTATATCCCCCGCGCACGGCATTTCGTCGACGCTACCACACCGTACCAATACTCATTGGCAACGAGAACGTACTTGCAACCACGCGCCGCATACCAAACTCTATCCCGCCTCTCCCGCGCAAACGCGCACTTCCTCTCTCTACTCAGCACGCAAGCGGACATTACGCTCCCCGATGGCGGACCGCACTTTTGCAGCGGGCACACCTCTAACAGCCCTCATCGAGTTTGGCTTGGGCGGTGCGTCCGATGCGTCGTCTGCCGGCACTGCGCCGTCCGTGGACGCACTCCTCCGCGCGCCGTTCGTGCTCGACGCGGTCATGGCTGAACTCGGCGCGCAAGAGGAGTTCCCCGTCTTGATTGTGATCGACGATTTTCAGGCGCTGTGCGGGCGTTCGCTGTACAAGGACCCCCGATTCAAGACGATTCGGCCGCACCATTTAAGCATGCCGAGACTCTTGTTGGAGTATGCGGGCGGGAGGAAGAAGTTGGTGGGTCCCAGTCGGTTTTGTTTCTTTTCGCCGTATTAAAGTTATCTCCAGGCCCGCGGCCTCGTCCTGACCGCCCTCACGCGCACCGACCCGCAGTTCCCTGTCCCGCCCCAACTTGCCGACGCCCTCCGTCTGGGCAACGAATTCACCAAGTCCCCCCGAAGTGTTGGGTACAGAAGGAGCACACAGCTGGCGGCATATTTGGAGGGCGAGGTCGAGGGTGAGTTCTCGTTTTCCCCTCAAGTCTCGCTGACATTCTTTCCAGAACCTACCGACCCCTTCGCCTACCTCGACTCGAATGAGCCAGAACTATCTGATGAGGACTCCAGCGCGGCACTCTCTTCCTCCGCTCTCCCCGACTCGGAAGAACTGTCGGACGCAGAAGAGTCATACGACTCGGACGCCAACGCCGAGCTCGCCTCCGCCCTCCAACGCAATGCCGACGCTGACGCGGACACGGGAGAGCCGCGCTGGATGGGCTGGACGGCGTACGATCCACCGACGTACGAGGACTCGGTGTCCCCGAGCGTCGTCGACCCCTTCCCCGTACCGCGGCCGAAAGGAGGAGTGGCGGACGATGGTTATGCCGCGGGAGGAGAACGAGTGGGATGGCGAGGCGCACGAACTCGGCGCGTTGGCTGAGGCGCAGGAGGACGCCGAGCTGGCTGAGGATGAGGATGGTGCGGACTTGGATGGTAATGTAGACAGTGTTGCGGGGCAAGAAGACGGAAAGAAGAAAAAGAAGAAAAAGGGCGTTGAACAGGAGGACGAGGCTGAGCCGCCGAAAACGCGCAAGGTGCGCGCGCTGCGTGCGATCCGGGTGCCGGACGCGCTGTCGGTAAGGGAGGCGGCGGGCTTGTTTGAGGTGTGGCTGGATGCGGGGGTGTTGAGGACTGGTGAGTTTTATTTTAATTTATTCTCTACACGACTAACAATTATTTATAGGCGGTCAACGCCGCAGGACCCGCCGCGCTGAGCTCGATGCGCGGGAGGAGTACCGCGCTGTCAAGGCCGCGGTCGACGCCGACCCTGAGACTGCGTACGACGCCGAACTTGCGGATGCCGTCGAATCAGATTCTCAGGGTCTCGATGCCTCCTCCTCCGCACCTCCCCCCTCCACGCCCGCTCAACGTCAACCCACCACCAGACCCGCCTCGTTCTCCAGCGTCGCCTCGAGGACATTCGCCAAGCCCGCGCCGTCCGCCGCTAAGGCCGCCGCAGAGGCCGCCAAGTCAGAGGACGACGAGAAGAAGATCGCGCAGCTGCGCGCGGAGCTGGAGGGGGGCGCGTTTGACGTGGTGCGCGCGCTGGAGCAGGATGCGGAGGGGCGACAGTGGGCTCTGAAACGCGCGGCGGAGGATGCGCAAGTGGAGAGTCTTGATGCGGAGGTGAGGGTGTTGCCGCCGAGGGCGCCGCATGATTCCAACTATCCGGGCGATGAGGGTTTGGAGGAAGTGGAGGGGACGCCGGTGCGTGCGGAGGAGGCAAGCGCGGAAGAGGACCTCGTCCGTGCCGCGGAGGCGCTCGGGGAAAGCGCTGATGCGGATGCGGCTGCGCAGGAGACATACACGCCCCTCGAGCTTGGGCCCGACCCGCAGATCGCGCACATTCTCTCCGAGGGTGTGCGTGACGCCTTTGCGGACCCTGATTCCGTCGGGGACCTCCTCCGCACGAACACGGCGGACGTGGACGAGGTGTTGTATGGGAACGAGAACGACGAGGACTTGAGCGATGAGGAGGACGTGGGAGAGGAGGATGAGTTTGGTTCGGGAAATGGAGTGAAGGCGGAGAAGGAGGCGCGCGAGGTGGAGGAGGAGACGGGCGCGGACGAGCTGTTCTTGAGCAAGTATCAGGAGAGTAGTGGGAATGCGCGGACGTTTGTGAAGGGGTTGGTGGGGACGCTGCAGACGAGTGGGTGAGCGACGGTTGTCGGACGTGGGTTAGACGCCAGCGACGCTCCTGGCCTCTAAGTCTGGCGGGTGGATGCTGCTACAGTGCCCGCCACGAAGGAGGCGATAGGTCGATGCTAGATCTCGATGCTGATAGTGACTGACGTCGACATCGAGAACCAAAATTACACCACTAATCTCCATGTATTTAATTGTGGGTGGGCCCGCGCGTCGAGGGGTGGAGAACAATTATAATGCAAATAACGAAAGAACCCCAACTCAAAACATGACGGTTTTCACAAAGTTGGTTGCAAGAATTGACCGAAAAGAACTTGAAAAATGTGTAGTGAGGATCCGACACCTATATAGCTACATTCCACTAAACATTGAGGCCCAGCTACACTAATAATAGTTTTCGCAACGTCTGTCGCTTCTGCTCTCCAAAGCCAATTGCATCCAGATATTCATCAACTCCACCATATTCAGTCTGCAAAAAATTCCAGACGGTCTCGACGACCTCTGGCGGGGCTTTGGTATAATCGGCGGTCATACCAATCTCCTCTACCTCTTTGATCATGGATGCCCGGACCGGAGCAAGCCCTTCATTGGAGAGGGCATAGTCTGCTTTAACCTGCTCTAATGGCACGCCAAGGACGAAGAGGATAAGCATCACGACCAAGCCCGACCGATCCTTGCCCTGAGTGCAATGGATTAGAACGGGGTACGATTTGAAGTCCGTGAAGACTTCGAGTGCCTCGCAAATTTCTGCTTGACAGAAACGTAACGAATCCTTGCTTAGACCCACTAAGCCTTCGGGAAAAAATTAGAAATGCCGACTAAAGAACTCAAAAGCTACCTTTGGGTCCAAGCACATTACGGCCGAGAATGCGGATGGCAGCCATTCTGAACTGGAAAATCATAAGCATCAAAAACCATCTGTGGAGTCAAGGTCAGCGAAAGGCGTAAGATATATTAGATGGTCGCACATTATTTGCCACCACTTGAGCTGCTTTAGCATGTTCATCTCGAAGTTTCTTCCAGCGAAGTGTATGTAAATGACATCCCAAGGACCATTGGCCGGGCGATACCGATTTGCGCCTTGAGTTTGCGCCTGCTTTATATGCTCGGACTTGGTCCGCAGGTCAATTACGGTTTGAAGACCGTATTCAGAGACGAGTTTCTCGCGATCTTCGAGGGTAGCATTGTCGAGCCGTCCAGAACGGTAGATGTATTTATCGTGAATGAATTTTCTGCCGCCGAGAGTGTTGACGACGTGTCCCACATCACGAAAGTTGTATATTCCGGTGAACGCCATTTCAGCCATGAGGTCTGGGCTAGAGTTATAACGGATTTCACTGAGGAATTACAAGAACGCGAAGACGAACATGAGTGTGGGAGTGAAGCCGTGACGATCATTCGATCAAACGACTTTGCTCTGCATTGTCTGCACCTCTATAGTCTCTTTCAAACCTCGTTCTGAACCTACACTCCAACTGCACTTCATTCCAAAATTTCTATGACGCGTCGAGACGCGTCGACAGCCACTTGTAATTGCCCCAAATTCGTCGTCTGTGGCGGTTGCGCGCGCCTCAATGTCGTCAGCCCCTCCCTTGACCCCGACCACTTCGACGAATCATTTGGCCGCGATTTCTCGCCGTCCAAGCTACGCGCGCATGTGGCCGACATAAAGTACGAAATCCAAAGATACAACGGGTATATCGAAGAGTTGGAGAACACGCAACGTCAGCTGGAATCCCAGCTGGCCGCCGTGGTTTATCCTCTTCTTAATCTACCCAAGGAGATCATCTCGATGATTTTCGTCCAGTGTCTCCCGGCTCATGGTCGGGTCCGACCCTCTCCCCGAAAAGCCCCGCTCCTTCTCGCACAGATCTGTCGCCTGTGGCGGGAAATCGCGCTCTCCACCAGCCAGATTTGGAGTTCCATGGACCTGATGTTCGACTTCGGCTATGTTGGTGGGCATTATGGAAATGTCCCTAACCCCGGAGCATTGCCATTGTTGCGGACATGGCTCTTCCGCGCCAAGGACCGTCCAATCTCGTTGACGCTGCGGTCTCATCATAACCAGCTTTCACCCGACGTTCTTTCCGTCATCCCCTCGTACGCCGGCCAGCTTTGTCGGCTCGAGCTCAGCCTCGAACCGGTTGATTTCGAGTATATTCGTGCCGCATCTGCCGCCTTCCCAAACCTTCGTCGGATTGCCTTTTACTGTTATGATCCTCCCGGGTCAATTGAGAATCCAGTCTCAATTTTCGGAAGCCCACCGGCCCTATGCGAACTGCGAGTTCTCTGCAACTCAGGTTCGGCAGTGCCTTTCGGCGTATATCCATTCTTGAATACCCTGGAACTCGGAGACACCTCCGCGCAGCTTGTTTTGGAGGTATTGTCTCGGTGTCCTCAGCTTTTGCATCTCAAAGCCTGCATCAAAGATTCAACTAATGTACCCATGCCGTCGAATGCCGCCCGAAACTTTGATCTACAATCCCTCGTCCTTGTCGCGTATCAGCGTGGTCTTGCCGTGCACCTGCTGCACTATCTCACACTTCCTCGTCTGCGAAGACTCGACCTCCAGGACGAGACTCAATTCGCCGTCCTTATGTCGTTTCTCGCCCGATCGTCATGTATTTTGGATCATTTGGGCTTGACAATTCCTGCAGAGAACCAAGTGTGGCAGGAGGTCCGCACTATTTTGCGCAGGTTTCCCTCCCTCGAGTCCTTCGACGTAGATACGGGTCCTCACATCATGAGTGTCATCCACTTGCTCAGGTCCTTCCCAGCCCGAGTCGGTGCACTACCAGATACAGTTCCTAAACTCAAAGCCCTTACTCTAACCACCTGGAAAGAAGACTTGGATTACGAGTGTCTTGTTGGATTTTTGCGTCAGCGTAGAAATCCCGGAGTGCACCCGGACGGGTTGCTGGAGTCCTTTCATTTAAAACTATGCGAAGATGAGTATGATAGGGCGTGCGGTCTTCCCTCACAGATCATTCTCTCAGCCTTTGAGCAAGTTATAGCGGAAGGGTTGGACATCATGGTCAGTAACCGGAAGAGCCGTTGGCCTGCAGACCGCATGACTCTTGGTAGGCTTATCTGATCGATTTAATGCCAGATATTAAGCGGCTGATTTAACCTTAATCTAGGTATAGAACCTTGTGAATATTTTCTGGAGCGTAAGGAGTATTTGCCATAACTGCTTGGCACTGCATTCAAATTCCATTGCTCACTTGTCGTATGCGTGCTTCCTTGTATGCCATCGGGGGCAGCAACTTGCTGCGACCTCACGCCCTACATGGCAATCGCGCCATTGTAGAGCTGATGTGATGTAGATCTCCGAAAAAGAACGTGGAAAGCAGTTTCTTGACCGAGGGTGTTTAGATTCCTGGATATAGTTTACAGGGTCTACCAACAGTTGAATCTCAGACCAAACTTTGCTAGTAACTAATATAGCTCATGGAAAAGCTATACGATTATGCGAGTCAAGACACTACCTTGCATCCACTCTCCCTTCCGCTTCCTTCGACCAGATAACGTATAAACTATCTTTCGATGAGAAATGGATCGCATCAAATTGACAAGATACAAATAAAAGCTGTAATTTGGGAGAACGGAAGAGATTCACTTGAATATCAAAAGTTCACGGATTTGTCGATCATTCGTGAGCCCAGGAAAAGGTCAGGAGAACTCAAAATAACTCTTGTCAAGGCCCAATCATCTTTCACCAATTGAACTGGACGATATTTCTCTCTCTTTATAAGATTGCGTGTGTCTGAAGCTTTTTGACAGGGAACCTCCGGGGTTTGGCGCCGCATGACGTAGACCACGTGCTTCCACGACACTCGCCTAAATATATGAAGCATGCTCGGGAAGAAGTGGGCCGCAAAGCTGCCCCACGCGCTCTTTGGTACTTTAAAAACACGGTCTCAAGATATGGGTGACGTAAATGGGACACGCACGACCACGAAACAATACTGTTCGGTCGTACTACCCTCTTAAGAGAAGAACTGGGCCGCGACGCGGCCCAGCGTGCTTTCTTTTGCAATCTGCCAAGAAAATTGCCAAATTGGGCAGAAGGCGTAGTTCTGATTGGTCGTCTTTGGCTTTTGATCGCGTCGTCTCTTTTCCCTTGACTAGCACATTGCGGACGCGTCTACAGCCCTCTGCGCGTCTCTCTCACGCGTCTCTTCCATCTATGCACTCTGGAATGTCTTATAAGCCCCTAGCGAAAGAAGCAACGAGATCCGCCGACTCGGAGCTGAATCACTAGTCCAAGCAGTCAGCCACCGCAATGTTTGGAATGGCGTGCTTTCCTTGTGTTACTCCTTGCTCTCTACTCTCATCTCTCACACCCATCTAAATCTGTTGTCCTGCTTTGCATCCATAAAGTATGTCGTCTGTCACTATTTCTGCTGCTGTACGTCTTTCTCCCTCCCTCGCCTTGCCGCCGTGTGCTTACTTAGCACCAGTCTGCTCAAACCGATACTGTTTCTATGAATAAAGGATCATCTAGTTCTTATGCCGCCGAAGACAAGGTATGTTTGTGCGCTCGCTGTTGTTCTCGGGAGACTGACATCCTTTGATTTAGGTCTCCGACCACACCTCCGACGCCCACCACGCCCCCACGCTCGCTTCAGACCCGCGCACTCCCTCGCTTGTGGACTTTGAGCAGCTCCTTCTTATCGGTCGTGGTGCGACTTGCTCCGTTTATCTTGTACGGGAGAAAGGCGACGCAGCGTCTTTACGCCCTCAAGCAGATCAAGAAGTACGGACAGGCCGCGGATATCGAGCAAGAACAAGCTATACTCAAGGCGATTTCGGCGCTTCCTGATGCTCCCAAGTCGCTGCTTTCTCTCGAGGCGAGCTGGACCGACGCAGAAAACTTTTACCTCGTTACTGTAAGCAATTATCATTCACGCTTTCATGCTCGGGCTCACGAATTTTTCCAGTCTTGGCACCAGGGGAAAGATTTGTCGACCATCCTCGTCAACGGGCACAGGTTTGCAGCAGATCGAGTAAAAATGTACATGGCGCAGTTGTTGCTTGCTGTTGAGACTCTCCACGACATGAAGGTCATCCACCGCGATATAAAGCCCGCGAACGTGTTCTTAACGAAAGATGGCAATGTAGTGCTCGGCGACTTTGGGTTCGCGAAACGGTTCCGAACAACGCTGATGGCCGGCAACGAGAGAGGAGGCGCCAGCTGGAGTTTTCTTCGACATCGATCCCGAGGCGTCTAGCGGCTCCTTCTTCAAGCTTTCTGGGGAGGATTCCACCTGCACCACCCAAGAAAGCTGCGGGACCCTCCATTGGATGTCCCCGGCGCAACATGCGGGGACAGACTACTCGTTCGACGCGGACATGTGGGCTCTGGGTCTCCTTATGTTCAAGATGCTTACGGGGCGGCTCCCCTTCGGTGACGAGGCAGATAACGTCGTGCAGGTCCACGCCGCATACGCCTTCGATTCCGTCGAGTTTAGGACCGAAGATGGCGTCGACCCCCTGGCGCAAGATCTTATCCTCAGTCTACTTGCAAAGGATGGACGCCGGCGTCCGACTGTTGGCCAGGCGAAGGCGCACGCGTATTTCCGTGGCGTGTGAGTACATGTCTTTATCTACTGTCCCCGCCTAGCTCATCCATCCCGAACGTATAGCAACTGGACCGCAGCGGCGCGGCACACCGGCCCCGCAACCTGGGCGCCGCGGAAAGGATTTGTCCCGAAGGAGGCGCGCAAGACCCCTCTCACTACCGGCGTCACGTACGAAGACTGCCAGGACGAGCTCCCCGGGTTCGTGTTCGTCAAACCCGGGTTCTACAAGCCTCCCCCCTAGTCCGGTCAAGTCTTTCGTCCTCAAGGTTGCGAGTATCTTCCGCTGCACCGGCAAGACCAAGACCAAGGCGACTGCGGAAGTGCCCGCCCGCGTTCCGGCTCAGTCTCTAGCCAAGTTCGAGGTCAAGTTGACGTTCTATGGGATATCGTTGGGGTCACCCGCGAAGGAGAAGAACGAGCAGCGTGTTATGGGCGCAGATACTCAAATCTGCGGGTCGGATTCTATTGGCGCCAAAGCGTCAAGCTCGTCTCCGGCTTTTATCTCATGGGTCCGGTTGTTCTTCAAGCCCAAACCGGCCGCGCGAGCTCCCAGGTCTTGTCAGGTCAAGGCGTGCACTCCGAGGACATATATAACGACACGGCTACGGCTTGCAGCAGCTCCCACTTCAAGGTCGGCGGGACGGCGAAAATGGACGCTCGTGGTTGGCTTTGGTCATTCTTCAGCCGCAAGACCTCACCGCCAAGGATCGGGGTCGACCGGCCCGAAGGCCGCAGGAGCAGCAGACAGCCCCCTGCAAGGCGGGCGGTACCTCGAACTCTGACGGCTCCGGTACAAGTCTCAGCTGCGTGTTGGGAGCGTGCGTGGTGGAATTTTTCCGGCGGCGGTTCTGTTTCAAAGTTAGATGTGGCGCGCTCAGGGGCCTCGATTTGACGGTGTGCTGAGGACCTCCGGGCTCTCAAGATTTTCTTTCTGCTTGGTTCATCATGGCTTCTATTTCTTCCACTTGCTCTCCACCTGCGACACCCTCATCTGCGCCTTCGTCTAATTTCCATGGTCTTTCTTTTGCACCATAATCGCCTCGACGCGACACCCCCATCATCTCCACGCAATACCCACTATTCCCCCTCTCGCTCGTCTACGAATATAATCAAGACTACATAATACGCCTATTACGACTGCGACAACTACTACGACGGACGAGCAGGTTCTCGGTAATCTATTCGTGCGCCGAGGACACTCGCACTTAGGCGAGCGAGTCCGATGATTTCCCGGGGACGGAGGACGCGGTGGTGGAACGCAGCACGGGTGGCGGAATGTAGCATGTTGGGTGTAGTGGACGTGGTTTTGCGCTAGACGCAACTGGGTTGTGGTCGGAGTCGGGAGTGCAGGAGGTGAAACGGTGACATTGGGGAGTAGTGGTTGCGCTAGTCGCGACTAGAGAACTGGCCCGGAGTTGGATGCCGGGGTGGGGAAGTGGTTCTGCGCTAGACGCAAGGAACGGGGGTGTGCGGCCGTCGGGTGCTAGATGGGTTACTGCGCTAGTCGCAATTAGACCTGGATTACTTGCTCATGGTTAATAATAATATTCCGTTTCTTGTTTCATTTGACAAACTGGTGTGAAAACTGGTCCGGCTTGAGAAATTCGCAATCGATAAACGAAATTAGACAGAGTGTACCGCGAACGATGCCTGTCATTCCAAATCACAGGACGGAAGGAGGAAAGCCCCAAACCCTTTACGATTCTGGACTCTTCGATATATTGCTAGGGCAGGGCAGATTGTCAAACCGAGGGCATCGAAATGGATTTATTACACTAAGATCAAGTACTTTCGTTGGCCGAATCGAGTTTGTTCCTTAGGATAAGGCAGGATAGTTTGTTCCGCTCCGTGACCTTTTGTTTATCTTTCAACTCGTTGTTGCTTTCGATCGCGCCCAATTGTGTCTCGATTCGATATTCCATGCGCCACTTTCAATTTCGGGCTTGATAAGAAAGTCGATAGACCCCAAGTTGCGAGATCCGGCTCGAAATAGGCGTGGATAAGACAGGATCAATATATGTGTTTTTCGGTATTCGTGTGAAACGGTGCATTGAGAGACAGCCCTGGTCGAGAATTCCGCAAGCGAATAACAACAACGGTGGAGTTGACTGAGTAATGGAGCGGCAGGGAAGGCAAGTCAGGGTGGTGCATTTCGAGGTGGCTGCACTCAAAAGAGCCACGTGAATTTCACACCAGCGAGAAATGCACAGGAAGACTCTTAACACCGGTCGATCCCAGAATAGTGCGCGCGCTTGGTAGATACAAGAGTCGAGCAACGAGACATGTTATAAGGATCTTGCAGAGTGACCCACAGTAAGATCCTGGCACTCTGGGATTTGTGAATCCGGATCTAGTGCTGGAAGCGTTCCTGTACATGCTGCCACCCTGCAAGATATAAGGAGATTGTCGTTTGCATGTTTCTGAATTTTAGGGTCAAGCCTAAACGCCGGGGTGGAGAGACGGAGAAAACGGTGGGTGTGATAATCGGGGTCATCGTTGTGTCTACCGCGACATGCGGATCGTGTGGTGGGTCGGGAGAGCAGAAACGCCCAAGGCTATGAGCGGAAAGAAAGAGTTCCGGGGTCCCGACGCGATCGGCTAACAAAAAAAGAGGATATCCACAAGATATCCAAAAATGGTGTTACAGCAATCTCACAGCGAAATGTTATATATCATAAGAGGCCCCCACATGCGCAGCCCGTCTCTGCTCTGCCGCCATGCGCTCTCTCTTGAAGCCGCTGGCCATCCACGCCGCCTATTCTCCCATCGAAACTATAGTCTTTCTCTGCACCCTCGGCGCCATCGCATACCTCCACATCCTCAGCACCGTTAAACACTCGGCCTTCTTTGCCCCACCTCCGTCCGTACGCTCCAGCTATGCTTTATATACAGACGACTGGCGCCCTGTCCCTCAAAGCGTCTGGCGCCGCGAAGATGCTGTCCCCAGGCTTGATCTACAGCAAATAGTTTTTAATGGCCCGCGTCTTGATGTCGCGTCGCTCGAGAACGTTACATCGTCTATCGTGGCCTCACACCCCGGATTCAGCCATCTGCAGAAGGGGAAGAAGAGCTGGACGCAGACAATTGAGATGCCCGATGAATTTTCGCTCAAGTCGTTGCCGGTCGACAGCTGGGGCGTTGCGTACGAGCTGGATGTTCCCGCGGAAGGTATCGCGCAGATGCGCTCCGGAAAGTGGGTTATGCATGCCTTGCGTGCGCTGGTACTGCGTTTCTACGATTTGGCAAAGGTCTGTTCTCCCTAGTCCGTCTGATATTATACTCACGACGCCCTCACAGAAAACACCCACCCCCGACATTTTATTGATCTTCACGGGCTACGCGCTTATGAACGTTACCTTCTTCCTGCTCATCGCGCGCTCCCGGTCCCTCGGCTCGTTCTTCTTCCTCCCACTTGCGATCATCTCCTCCTCCGTCCTGGCCATGGTGTTCGCCGTCCCAGTCGCCCTGTGGCTTCGCATCCCGATGCACCCGGTAGTGCTCACAGAGGCCCTCCCCTTCCTCGTCTGCACCGTCGGCTTCGACAAGCCGCTGAGGCTTGCGCGGGCCGTGTTCACGCATCCATCGCGCTCTCCTACGGGTAGTAATCTACGTCTACCCCCCAGCGGCGAAATCATCCTCGATGCCCTCTCCGCGACGTACTACCCCATCATCCGCGACTACATCCTCGAGATCGCGCTCCTTGCTCTCGGCGCATCGTCCCACATCCCCGGCCTGGCAGAAGTCTGCGCCCTCGCGGCGTTGATACTCGCGCTGGATTGTTTGATGATGTGCACATTTTTGGCGGCGGTGTTGGGGGTTATGGTTGAGGTGAGGAGGTTGGAGGCGGGTTCAAAGGTTTCCGACGCGAATACGAACGGCTCCGCATCGTGGTTAGCGAGGTTGTTCGGAAACGGTGCCAAGGATATACTCATTCCCCCCGCGGCCAGCAAGAAAACCGATATCCTCAAGACGAAGGCGAAGACAGAGTTGGACACTGATAGCCCCATCGCGCGCCTCAAACTCCTCCTCCTAGGGTCCTTCCTTGTGATGCAGGTCCTTAATGTCGGTGCGCCGCTCACGAGCACGAGCACGAACGGCGTGTCCCACCGCACGACTACAAGCAGTGTGGTACAGACGACACCGCTGGATCGCGCGCTGCTGGCGGCGCTCGTTCTTCCTCCTTCCTCGTCTCCTTCCGCTGGTGTGGACACTAGGGACAAAGGCGACGCCCCGCGCCTCCTCGTCCGCCTCCGCCCGCCGCTTACATTCAGGGCGACGCGCCCTGCGTCCCAAGGCGAGGTGTGGAGGGCACGGGCTGGTTGGGTGTTTGACATTTGGTGAGTTGGCTTTTGCTCTTTGCTCTTCTCTCTTTCTCGATCTCGCCCATTTGTTTCATTTGCTTAAATTTGTTCGCACAGGACACACCTCGCTGCAGACCCCGTCCTCTCCAAAGCGCTCTCCGCCATACTCGGACTCTCGCTCGTACTCAATGCGTTCCTCATCCGTGGCGTCAAGGACGTCGGGCGGGCGCAAGCACAGAGCAACGTAAGGTTCGATGAAGCTGCGATCGACGGCGAAGTGGCTGGGAAGCAGGATGCGAAGCCGAAGGAGGGGGAGACGAAAGAGAAGGTAGAGGAGAGGGAGCAGGACACCTGGGCACGGGACGTCGCGTCTACCGCTGCGGCAACGACGGGAGTGCAGCTCCGCCCAGAACCCGTCCTTGTGCAGACCCCCGCACCGGGCGCCACGTTCTCGCTGGACGATGTGGATCGCCGGTTGCGCGCAAGGGGGACGCGGAGCAAGACGCCTGCGCGGAGGGTTGTGCAGATTGGATCTGGGGAGGATTCCGACAACTCGGATGATCGTGAGGAGGAGAAAGAGCGCCCGCCCCGACCACTCGCTGAGCTCGTCACGCTGCTTGCTGCGTTGCCGAAGGTGTGTTTCCGTTTCTAGTTTTATGCTTCACTACCGCTCACGAGCAAATAAACAGGCGAACGGGCTCTGCGAGCTCTCCGACGAGGAAGTTGTGCTCCTCGCGCAGGCAGGCAAGATCGCGGGCTACGCGCTTGAGAAGGTGCTTGCGCCCGCGCAGGAGGCGGCGGGGTTGGAGAGAGCGGTGAGGGTGAGGAGGGCAGTCGTTTGTGAGTTTCTAGTTTTTTGCACAGAAGAGAAGAACTGACGATGACTACACTGGCAGCCCGCGCCTCGCTCACTCAAACTCTCGAAACCTCTGCCGTCCCTTTCGAGGCATACGACTACGCCAAGGTGCTCGGCGCGTGCTGCGAAAACGTCGTCGGCTACGTACCCATTCCCCTGGGCATCGCAGGGCCCCCCTCACCATCGACGGCGTCTCGTTCCACATCCCCATGGCCACCGCCGAAGGGACGCTCGTCGCGTCCACCTCCCGTGGCGCCAAGGCCCTCAACGCTGGCGGCGGTGTCACGACCGTTCTCACCGCAGACGCGATGACGCGCGGACCGGCAATTGATTTCCCCTCGATCGTCGAGGCCGCGCGGGCGCGTGCGTGGATTGCGAGTGCGGAGGGGCACGGTGCGCTGAAGGCTGCGTT
Organism: Mycena venus; assembly: GCA_014462655.1. Lineage (NCBI taxonomy): Eukaryota > Fungi > Basidiomycota > Agaricomycetes > Agaricales > Mycenaceae > Glaucomycena > Glaucomycena venus. The sequence goes on along the minus strand of JACAZI010000039.1, from coordinate 501,957 downwards.
TGAGAGCACGTCGAGGTTTGCAAGATTGACGGGCTTGAAGACGGCGATGGCGGGAAGGACGCTGTTTGTGCGCTTTGCGACGGCGACGGGCGACGCGATGGGGATGAATATGATCTCCAAGGGCACCGAGAAGGCACTCGAGGTGATGCAGGAAGAGTTTCCCGAAATGGTCGTCCTTGCGCTGAGTGGGAACTATTGCACGGACAAGAAGCCCGCGGCGATGAACTGGATTGAGGGGCGGGGCAAGAGCGTTGTTGCTGAGGCGGTCATTCCTGGGAAGGTCGTGAAGAATGTGCTCAAGACGACCGTCGAGGCGCTGTGCAATTTGAACACGAAGAAGAATCTTGTTGGGAGCGCGATGGCGGGCTCGATAGGCGGGTTCAATGCGCATGCGGCGAATATACTGACCGCGATCTTTTTGGCGACGGGGCAGGATCCCGCGCAGAACGTCGTGAGCTCGAATTGTATGACGCTCATGGAGCCGTGCGTTCATTCCTTCTCTTTGTATGCATCGCCACTGACTTGGAGACTATAATTTTCAGGACAAACGACGGCCAGGACCTCCTCATGACCGTCTCGATGCCCTCCATCGAGGTCGGCACCGTCGGCGGAGGCACTGTGCTCACGCCGCAGGGAGCGGTGCTCGAGATGCTCGGCCTGCGTGGCGCGCACCCCACGCGCCCCGGGCAGAATGCGCAGGGCCTCGCGCGCGTGATTGCCGCTGCGGTCATGGCGGGTGAGCTCTCCCTCTTGAGCGCGCTCGCGGCGGGGCACCTCATCCGCGCGCATATGGTACATAATCGGTCTGCGCCAACGACGCCTGGGGTGGCGGTACCCGTTGCCGGCTCGCTACCGGAGGCCCCGGGAAAGGTTGCACCGCGGCCTCTGCTGACGCCGAGCGCATCGACGTCGAGTTTGCCGCCCTATTCGCAGACGTAGGCGGGTATCTTGAACGCATCAATCTCCTGTGTGCACGACCGAATGAACTAATCATTATTGACGATAATCCTAATTACTACTAATGCTCAATTCGCCTGGCTCGCAATAGACTAGAGCGGGCGAGAATGTATATACAAATACTTGTACTATACTGAATGCACCTCAAGTAATTGTGCTAACTTGTTTTCGTTTTCTCATAACAACCTGATTGCATTCGTTCTGAAGCATTTGGAACTTCCCGGTTTTCGTCAGGGTCGCCCTGCCTACCCTGCGATGTTTATCTGCGATATAAACGTTCAAGGCTTAGCCCTCTGTGAATTCGGCATTCGGTTTGATTCCAGTTCTGGTTTAACATCCTGCTTGGCCCTGCGATAGCGTCCTCGTGCTCCGAAATTAGGAAATCGCGGGAAGGACTATCAACACGAGGCGCGGCTCGCTGGAAATTAGCTTCAAATAGCCCAATCTACGCGTACGCAGTGGTGGCAGGAGTCCCGCCTTGGATAATATCAGTTCGTTCGGACTTTTTGCGCCCACCTCGTCTTGATGGCTAAGTTCTTGGCAGACGTTTCGGGAATCACAGTTCTCTGGCGCGCGCTGAAAGTCATTCGCAATGAACGAGCAACGCCTGGGATCCAGGCACAATTCGAAAAGTCTCGTTGAGCCAACTAGAGAGAAAGAAAAGAGCTCTGAGTCTAAATCGGGATGTCTTTACAAGCAATGTCTCAACCAAGATCACAACCGCGGGAAAGTGATTTCTTTACCGTGACGGTCCCACGGTTGTGTTCTGAGTTGCAATGTGCGCATTGTTCCATTCCATACTCCTTACTCATTTGGATTTCACCCTCCTCCGAGTTGGATTCCAGATGTATATGCCAGAAAATCTTACCGCAAGAACACTCTGCATCTTAGGTGAACCTGTTGAATAGAGGAAGCTTCCGAAGAAGCGATGAAATACACTCATTCGAACACTCAAGTGCAGAGAAATACAATGCATGTAATTGTCCGAGTCCTCGCAGTATACCGACATCTACTAGACATAGAAAAACACAGATACACTCAGGTCACACAGCTACTGTCTGAGGAGATCCACCTCCGCTTGAACTGATGATGACATCGGTAGGTTTCCCTTTGGTACCGATGCTGAGGGTAAACTCTCCGTTTCCCAAGGGGGTCATCGGCTGAGCTGGGACATTATCTGCACCAATGATCTGCATAAAGAGCTGCGCCGTCAAACTGGTCGTAATTGCAGTCACGGTGGTCGTTGTCGTTCCTTCATAGAGAAACATTGAGGGAGAGAGGAATTCACGGGCGATGTACCACTCACCCTTCTGGTTTCTCGTCGTCGCCGTGAGTATCTCGATGATATCGGGCGTGCCTGACGGCTGCGCGGTTGGAGTACTCGTCGCACCTGACAGAGACAGAGGTAGTGACGATTGGTCCACAAGATGTCGTCCCTGGCGCGCTGTCTCCGGGCCACGGAGATAGCTGTCCAACGAGAGTGGGAGTTGGGAGAGGTGTCGCCAGATAATTCCCAAATTCGAGAGGCCCCGATCCCATGGCGAGGAAAGGGATCCGTTCAAACTGATTAGGGAGTTCATTCGACCCGAACGAAATAAGCTCGGGGAATATAAACGAGAATATCGGCTGGTAGAATTGCCCAGCCATGATGCCCCTGGGGCCCTCCTTCCGAGAATATTAAACGCGACATTGAAAAAGAAAAAGAAAAGCGTACAGAGATCCCGTTGGAGTATCGAAAGCCAACTTGACGAGTGGCAGGTGATGCATTCGTCTTTCCAAGGCGATAAACCACCTCGCCGATAGGCGCAGCGCTTTCGGGCTGTCCCAGTAAAAGATTGCGTTCACTGACTACTCCCGTGCATGGATCAACGTCCATGGCAAACCATTGAATTGGCGTTGAGGGGTCCGAAGCCTATTAAACGGTAAGTGAATATTCTTTCTTTGCTTCGACAACAATCATTGCTATACCATTGCCGTGGCACCTTTTGTTTTATATTCGACATTAGTACTGGCAACCGGGATTTTCAAGGAAACACGAACGAGTTTCGTCCACTTCGACGGTTGGATCAGGATCTACGATAGCATACTGAGCCGCATCTACAGTGAGATACGCCGGTTTGGTCCCAGGAGCAGTGTAAATGCCCAAATTGGCCTCCAAAGCGTACACTTCAAGGGCGCCGCTACCGGTTTTGGTACCGCTGAATGTGATATAATCTCCGACGACGAGGGGAACCATAATGCGAGGATCAAGGCCCCCAGGAGTCACAAGGGCAGGATCCGGGAATGTGCTGTTGCAAAATCAGTAACGGCGGCGATTACGAGATAGCTGGACCTAACAAAGCGTTCAGATAATTTCCGTTGCCATCTACGGGACTGGACCGGTGTCAGTGAGGTCCATGCTTTGAGATCTGCTGCTGACCGATTTGTCAAAGGACATTCTGAATCAGTGGTATTGCGGGGAATGCAAAGAGGAACACCCTGCGGAGTTTGGATTTAAACCACACGCATCACGCAGCTGGATGAAAATCACATACAGTTGAAGAGTGAACCGATGGGCTATCGGGATCGACTGTCCACAAAGGGTTCTCAGTGTATGCATACCCATAGCGGCCCACCGGGCTAAATCGATTGTTCAATTAATCGGGTCTATAGAGTTTGAATTTACGAACTCGTTCAGGACACATTCCAAGTTATCTACCCAGAAATGACCAGTGGTGTAGTCGATTTCCGTGATAAAGCCTTGAAGAAGTTGCAAGGATTCCTGGACGATGAAGATCAAGCCCGCTATCCTTTGGCCCTGAACGATGTTTCCGTAAACCTTTGAAATAAGCGGCGTTATCCTACTGAATGTCCTGAGAAGCCGGATAAAACTCACATTAGCCTCCCAGGAGACGCTACCAAGTAATGGTAAATTGGGTGTGGCATTCCCGGAATCATCGACCGTGAACATCTCCGACCATGCAACGGTGATAGATGGAAGGGTGAGTAGTGTGTTCTGATGATGCATTAGAATCTATGCAAGACCAAATATGGACACCGACCTTTGGAACGGTAACTGTAAGATTATTCACGGTGAGAGTTCCGCCCGCCAATGGGCCATCGGCAACATCGAGCGTCATCCTAGAAGCCCGTGAGTATGATGTATTTGGCAACGCATGGTGGGTCCATACGAGTCAATGGTGCCAAAGAAGTTGAATGGACTAGGATCATATGTCGGTGCGGTCGGTGTTGCCAGGCAGTTAACGTCCACAAGGACGAGTAATGCCAGCGCACGCCAGAAAATGGGCCCTAGGGCGGCAAACATGGCTGGGTGGTGAGCCTAGGACACGGTGAGACCTTTTATATAGTAAAATGGACGGGTACAGGTCCGCGGAAAAAGCCAAACAGAATGAAATAAACGTGGAAGGACCCAGATTGTATTCAAAATAAGTCAACGAATAGTATGACCCGCGGTTTAGCAGATTCAAGGATGCCGAACGGCGCGCCAGGTTCACCTGAAGCAAAGGTGCCTGCCATCCAGCCACAAGTTTCACGTTGTCCACATTTGGCCAATTACACGTCTCGATTCCCAAGGAACGACCGGATGAGGGGTAATCCCCATCGAAGAACGGCTCCGCTGCTCAGTAGTCAAGGTCATAAAAGAGGTTACGCCCCTTGCTGGTAAAAATAGACGCAAAATCCCAGGATAACAGTTCTTCAGAGATCGGACCGAGAACCCAAAGGGCCAAGATAGTCAGCGGCGCAGAAATAGATGCAGGGGGTTCAGGTACAATCTTTATTCTGGGAGGTCGCAAAGGACCAAATTAACGGAAGAAAACCACGGGCGTTGAGTAAGGTACAGTTGGACAACCAACCGCCGTCGAACTTGACGAAACGGAGTATGTGCATAGGCCGCGGCTATCGTGGACGGCGATGTGAAGCATTTCAGAAGTGAAGAAGTCCAGGCAACAAAGAGGGTCAAGATGGCGTGACATCGGTGTGACTGGTCATGAGCGACCCACGTTACCTCGCTCTCGATGCTCAGCAGCACCTCCACAACGTCGCTCCCTGTGTTATGCCTTTGCTCTCTCTCAGTCTGTTCTCTTTTCGCGTCTCATGTGCTCTTATTGGACGATCCCACTAGCAGGCGGTGCGTATCCTTGGAGCAACTGCGATTCCGCTGTGCACGCCATTAACCGAATGAAAAACCCCACTCATGCGCTACACAATTCGAACGGACTTCAGGGCAATCCACTATGTACTGTAACTTTCAGAAGTATCGGGCTTGTCACACCGCCAGCGGCTTCTTTTTCTCTCAATTGTTGATCTCTAACAGACGTTTGATGTCAGTGTCCATGGTATTCAAATGAGCTCTTCGTGGTTTGCAATAATGAATCCTTTTCTAGCATGCTCTTCTGTCTGCGCACTGACATGTCCTCATTTGATGTTGCTAGACTCGGGCTGTCGCAAGCATAATATCAAGTGAAATTTGGTAGAAATCTTCATTGCCCTGAGTGAACATGGTTCCTCAGTTTCGATTTTTTGAAGACGCAGAAGAATATCAGATGGGCGCGGACACACTGTTCTTTGGGTGGTTTAATTCCTCGAGCAACACACGCGCCGCCATGCAAGCAAGGCGGTATCTGTCCACGAAATTGATTTCCCCTCGCGCTGAGGTCGCGCGCACGATCTAAACATCTATCCATATCATACCATTCGCCGGCGCGCGCAGACAAGGCCTCCGCCGTCCCTGTAGTCTTGAGGCTTCAAAACCGGAACCTTTATCTCGAAGTCGACATTGAACGAGCTGTTCTAAGCTTAAGGGTTTCTGCTGGACTTCTCTCCTTTAGCGGTTTTTTATTTCATTAGTTTTGAAAACGTCTCAGACCGCAATTATTGCGGCTAACTGAGGCATGCTTATTGTGATATGCCATGGTCGAATCTTTTGCTCAAGACGAGCTCCGTGGATATTGAACTTCAACTCCCACGAGTCAAGTCAAAACAGTATGCTGGTTGAAGATTGAATGAGATCATGAGACTGGTGCGGTAACGTTGCGAACGTGGTTCTTTCTACATTCTGCGCTTACATACGACGTGCAATAACTAATCAATCCGACGAGAGGAGGGGACGAAGGCCCAAAGGATGGGGAAAAGAGCCATCATACTAATGAGCCTTGGAAAAAAATTGAACAAGAAACAAGGACGCGCTAAAAGTAAAACAACGCACAGAGGTTGCAAAGCACGTATCCCCGTCTTCGAAGCGATCGCACCAGTGATAAAAGGCAGAACCGCGCTTCCGGCCTGCCCCATGCCCGCAATCCACCCAACCGAACCGGAAAGCAACCATCGTGGTACAACTCTCCCGGCGTGGTTCATGACGATTGGGTACATGGGTCCGAGGAACACGCCTATGAGGGCCACGGCCACGGCGCCTCCGATAAGAGAGGGCACAAACCAAACGACGAGCTCCAATCTTCGGGTGAAACTTGGATGAGCAAGTCGGAAGAGACGGTAGAGAGGCTTTACCCAATTGCGAGAGCGATGTAGAGGTATAGGACACGCTGTTCACCGATCTGAACGACTAAGTGTGTGTCAAGGATTTCGAAAATGGATAGAACACAAACCTTTTTGTTCAACCATAGCAAGGCCAAACGCCCTATCATGATACCTGTCGCGATCTTGAGATGTAATTATTAATCACGGGTTGAGAAGCCATACCACCAAAGAACCCAGAGGATATATATCCGGCAGACGGTCCACCTCCGCGAACGTCAATGATATAAGTCGTTATCCAGCCTTTGAATATTAAGTTGTTCAGCGTTAAAAGAGGAAAATTTTCGAATCACCTCCAATAGTGACCTCGACACCAACGTAGACCAAGATGAAGAATGCAAGAACATGCACGGTTCTGAGAGAAAGAATTTGGCGGAAGTTGCTGTGTTCGCTTGTGCTCTTTTCCGCCACAGCTTGGCCGATGCGCGTGAGGCATTCTGCAATTCCGCGAGCCGTCAGATACTGAATATCAACGCAAATAAAAACACCGACCGTCTAATGTCCGGAATCGGAACACCAAAGTTAAAGCTATGGCATTCGAGATAGCCAGTCCGAGCGAGATAAGATAGTGGAAGGACCAGTGTTGCATCTGGGCAAACTGGGTGGCGACAAGGGGCGATGTTAAAGCTCCGGCCCCTTCGGGAATCAGTTACGACCATTCCACCAAGTAGCTCCGAGAATCACCGTAGCTTGGAAATTGTTAGCTTTTTCTCGTTTGAAATATGAATTATTGGTACCTAGCATGCAACATTCCCATATAAATCTCGGAATTGCGTTCGAGGCTCGCTACGTATGCGTTGGCTTGAGCGTTCTTGATTTTTGTGTCAGTGGGCCGAAACTGAGTATGATTCGACGTACCTGGATAGCGATCCCGACTCCGTTGAGGGCGAACGAGAGAACGAATAAAGGAAATGGCGGAGCGGGCGCCTGGATTGTATATGCAACAACCTGACAGAGCGCACCTACAAGACGTAGAAATGCGAAGTGCTTCAGTGGAAAAAAGAGCTTACCGAAAACTATGATCTTGAGAGCGAGCGTCAAGGACGAATATTGTGTAAGAAACAAACCATACCTTCCCAAACCCAACCTTATCTGCCCAATGCATGTTGATAAGTGCCCCCGCTATATATCCCTGAAGCAAGCATAGAAAATAAATTGAATGTGAATTACCAGCCCGAAGGACCATCACTTGCCACGGAGGAAAGTACGAATGTCACAGAAACACGCAGGAACCCAGCATGATACACTTCTTGCATTTTAGGAATGAGAGGTCCGGAGGTACTGTCATTCCATCCTAGAAAATGTATACACTTGGATGCGCTTTCAAGTTGGCAAATAACTCACCTGCAAGTAGCATGGATCTTACGGACCAGCATCCTCGTCAAGTCCCGTCCGGAGGTGTGTGAAGCACGCACCCATAAACTGCGCAAAGTTGAATTCTTGCTCGCAAGATATTGCTCCTAGTCTCTTTCACTGATTTCCCACTGGTAACCTCATTCTGAACGGTCTCAGGAGAAACCACTTCCTGGTGTTCACGAGAGTCCCACGTGTCTTCTGGTGTAGCTTGAAGAAATGGGCCCGGCGGTCGGGATATTGGCTGCAGCTCCATGATGAGAGTTCGTGACAGAAGTATTGCGGCAGAATTTGGTCCCGCGAGCAATTAAATGCGCTTAATAATGACCCCACAGCGGCGTGGTCGTTCCTGTCTTTAACTCAGATGGTTTGCGCGATGATCGTCAACAATTCGTCAACTTACTCATGCTGTAAGTACAAAATTCAATTAACCCATATACTAACTATATCCTCAGCCTGCTTCAGTGTTCTCTTGCAATTCTCGGTTGATATCCAAATGCAAATTCAAGCGCCTGGCACATGCTTGGGTTGTACATGGGAAAAAACGTCAACGTGGGTTTGAAGGCCTTGACAGTGTTTTTTTCTTGGTTTTTTGTCCTTTTTTTTTGAAGCTCGGACGAAAATTTTGGTTCTTCGGCGTGGTTTGTTGCTCTTGCACAGAAGCGTGACAGGTGGCAAGATGGCCGAGTGGTTAAGGCGTGTGACTCAAGCGTGACAGCTTGCCTGTTAATGGGTTTCTCATCACGTAATGTGGCGTGGGTTCGAATCCCACTCTTGTCAGTTTTTTTGCGCCTCCTACTACTTATTTTCTGCTATCCGGCCTCAGTTTTGGTTATTTTTTTGTTCCAGTTGCAAAAATTCCAACCACTAACCCCCGCTTTTCGTCCCACGCCTCAACCACTCGGCCATCTTGCCCTCTGTCACGCTTCTGTGCAAGAGCAACAAACCACGCCGAAGAACCAAAATTTTCGTCCGAGCTTCGCTCGGACACAAGGCAGCATTATTTGTATTCAAGGCAACCAAGGGCCTGTAACTATTATTTCCCAATTGGGTCGCGAGCGTTTGTTTGTTTGGCCTTTGATCGATCGACGCGCTGATCACTTGTCTTCAACCGCCACCCAGATTTGTCTTGAGCTCGTCATAGCCGGGCGGTCGGATAAAGCTCTTAATTAACTCCAGGACCCTGGGGCGACCTTGGAACTCCAGGACCTGGGGTGATCTTGGTTCAACTGTTTCCACTGCCACTAGCTGCAACTGGCACCGAAATTCGAATATCGTCAGCGTTCATCAGTGGGCGATATTTCACCGCAGGCCCAGGCCCCTTGCAGTCTTGCTCTAGATTAAAATAAAGACTATCGAGCCTCACGGAGATTTCACATCGTTCAGAACTATCTCCAATCTAAACTTCCAGCGTGACACCCGAGCGCCGCCCACCTCCAACACCGAACTATTCCTGTATGTGCACGTTCGTGGCCCCATGCTTTGGCACGCCGACTCGCGGCATCGAAAAACATACTCTCAAGCCGCGGGAAGCATTGCAACGAACTTGAACTTTCAGATCGTCGATCGAGCCTTACGACGATTGTTTGTTTCGAATAAGGATCTGCTCTTTTCTCCCCTTACAGAGTTTTCCTGCTACAATCTGACCCACACTGTCATCGAACACGCTCAAGTTTATCCACTCACGAATCCGATGAATTGACACCGCAGCCCAAGATGGCAAGGCGATCCAGAAATATTCCCATTCAACCCGGGACCATAACCAGGACCCCGGCCGCAGATGAAAGTCATTGTCAAGGCACGACCCGACCCACTGTCGGAGGATCTCTTATTCAATTCAACACCATTCACACGTTAGCGACGGACTCATTGGCGGGGTGTGATGAACACATCCACTTGAACTCCGTTATTCTAATCTGCAAGCATGTCCAAGATTTAAATCTTCTTCGAAGATCTATCCAGACGATCGCCATGCCGAGCAGAACAATGCTGCCACAGCGATCCCCGCACATCCAAGAAAGAACTGAAATTATTCGTCCAACCCAATTGTACAATACACTCTTAGTTCTCTTCAGAGTGCCAAAGGCACCACGTCTATTGAGCAGTACGTGGAAGATTACGAAGGAATGCATATGTAGTAACGAACGAAATGCGCCCCCGAATTCCTCGGACAGTGGACGAGATAGATGTGCCTCTCTTCCTTCTGATTTTTCAATATATTCCAAGAAATGAAAGAAATGCTCTATTCACTAAAATCCTTGCACATAATTTACAAGTTTATTGGAGCACACCTCTATATTGAACGCACTCAATATTATAATTACACATGGGACCAGCACCAATTAAGACATATATAATTCGACTACAATCCTCTGACCGTTATAGAACACAGCACTGGCCTACTCCGCGACGCCTCCATTGGCGCGCACGAACGCAGGTGGCCGGCTGAACCCAGCATCGATCAGGGCCTGCCGTCTTTGCGCAACGGCCGCGTTGAGCTTGTCCATCATCTGCACCGTCGTCGCCCAGTTGACGCACGCGTCCGTGATGCTGACGCCGTGCTTGAGGTGTTGTGCGCCCTCGCTCGGGACGTCCTGGCGCCCGTCATTAATATTGGATTCAACCATGACGCCAGTGATATTCCGCTGTCCCGCTGCGAGCTGTTCGCAGATCGAGTCGATCACGAGCGGCTGGTTGTTGTGGTTTTTCTGCGAGTTGCCGTCTAAATGAGAGGAGATGAGAAGATTAATCTATTTTGGGCGTGCGAAACGTACGGCTGCAGTCGACCATTATGCTCGCCCATTCCTTCTTTTTGCTGATGTTCTTCGCGGCTTCTTGAACGTACTCGCTGGCATAGTTAGGGCCCTTGGTTCCACCACGGAGGATCACATGGGTGTCCTGGTTTCCGCGGGTTTTGACAATGGAGGCAAGGCCTGGGTGGAACAGTCGTTAATATGGATCGCAGCGGCCGCAGAGACGAGGATGCGTACCCTGCTCCGTTACACCCATGAAGGCGTGGGGGGAGCCAGCAGAGAACATTGCGTCGATGGCGACAGAGACGCTGCCGTCCGTACCATTTTTGAAGCCAATGGGGAAGGACACGCCAGAGGCAAGCTCACGGTGGAGCTGCGACTCAGTGGTCCGGGCGCCAATAGCACCCCAAGATATTACTGGAAAGATGGAAAGATGTTAAACACTGACGATGACCGCCCTTGTACCCACTTACAGTCCGCAAGGTACTGAGGGGAAATTGTATCGAGCAGTTCCGAACCAACCGGAATGCCCGCGTCTGTAAGGTCACACAGTAATTGCCGTGCAATGCGTAGGCCCTTGTTGATTTTGAAAGAGCCGTTGATGTCCGGGTCGTTGATAAGACCCTTCCAGCCGACGGTTGTACGAGGTTTCTGCGGACATTAGCGTGGGGTACTTGAACATATCGTGAAAAGGCACACCTCGCTACAAGTTGATTAGTATCAGCGGGATAAGATGTGGTGCAAAAGGGACCCACAAGTAAGCCCGCATGATGATCAGGAGATTGTTCCACTCGGGGATCTTGGACTTTAGCAGGTTCGCGTACTCGAGAGCTTGTTCTGGTGAATGAATCGAACACGGCCCGAGAATGACGAGAATGCGGTCGTCGTGGCCAGCCACGATGCGCGCTGCATTGTAGCGCGCGGACGCGATCGTCTTTTGCGCGTTGGGCGTGGACACAATCTCGTGTCTCAGCAGCGCAGGCTGAACCAAGGGATCGTACTATTCTCGGTGTGAATAGAGTTGGGCGCTCAATAGCGAACACCTACACCGATGACACGACGGTCCTGGATGTATTGCTGGACCTTTTCTGCGTCGTTGAAGTCGGGGAAAGGGCTGACGTTGTACATGTCTTCCTCAGGAACGGCTGTAGACGTCGAGTGAAAAGTGGAGGACTGAAGGGGGGAGAGGGTAGTTACGAAATCTGAACGCTTTTTGCGCGTCTTTTATAGGGCTCTGCGGGGACGACATCTGTGCAAACGTTCGAGTCACAATGTGGCACTTGGCAGAAGGGGAAAGACCGGCGATCCAAATCGGGAAATCGAGAAAATATAGTGTGGCTGTGACCGGTGTTACGGTCTGTGTAGCCATCGGCCTTTCTGGTGGAAGCTGATCCATGTCCAACGTCCCAGTTTCACTCAAGCCCACCGCCGGGTTCTGCATAAAATCGTCCACCCTCCAGCCGGCCGTGCTCTCCATTGCCTCGGCCGTCTCCCCAGGTTCAAATTCGCTTGAGCCACAACGCAATTCTATCACAGTCCCCAGCCACCGAAAAATATTTATCAATATCGCATGGGACTCGCAGGTCAAGATTATATTTCCTAAGGCTGGCGTGCGATACAAGGGTTGAATCTGGGTGAAAAACAGGTCCCACCTCCACCAGAGGGTAATGAGGAAGCGATACAACGTGCGATGCACGGCGACGACGAGCACCTGAACCCCGATGCTTGGTTTGTGCCTGTCATCGTCTCCGAACCACGACAGGACGCAGATAAGTGTGCGTTTCGTGTGGCTTCTTTTGCTGGGGGGTTACTTCTTGGGGCTCGTCCGATCAGGTCGAGCACTCGAGTCCTGGTGCTGGTGCCGGGATCTTCGTGCACCGCAAAGCGCTGTCTGTCAAGGATTTACCGCCCGACTTGCTAACCCATTCCTTGCCAGCCGGAAATCCTTCCCTCGTGTTTGACTGTATATACCACACCTCCATCAAGTCGCGGACGGTCCGCGATGCTGCGTTCAAGGTGTTCATCCAAGGTACGTTAGCATTTATGTCAACCTATCCGCTTCCTCTATAGGTACTTACGTGCCCAACTGCTATTCTCTCCTCACAGAACTCGCGCTACAACGCATCGAAGCTCAAACCTCGCTAGTCCTTTCGCGGCAGATATCTACCCCCAATATCGCGTCCAAAGGGAAACTGCTCCCGCGCACAGTCCTCATCCCGTCCAGCGTCCCGAAAGCTCCAAAAACGCGGCCGCTGATCGAAGAAATATTACCAGTCACGGTTAGCGGTAGTAGTAAACCCGATGCGACTACACCCGCGAAAGGAATCTTAAAGACCACCGGCAGTGCGCCCCCAATGCCGGAACCCGCGCGCGCGGGGCCACGGCCGTCATGGAGGTGGTCAAAAATCGCCGGCGACGCCATAGAAATAACTATCATCATCCCGTCCCTCGTAAATTCCACCAATCGTTATATATTTTATTTAGGATTTAACGCGGTTTACCACTCCATAGAAGCGCGCTTTAATCGCCGAGACGATGCTCGAGCTAGAAACCAGACGGTTACTTCTCGCTGTGCCGGGGCACCCACCACTCGATATAGACCTTTCCCGTTTCGGATGCTGAGTTGGTCGCGTTGTTTGGCGCTGGCTCTGATAGCGCACTCATGCTCAAACGCGAGCGAGACCTGGATGTAGAGAGAGCCACGGCCGAGTGGCGCGTTTCCGATGGCATACTCGTCGTGACTGTGTGATCTCAACAGCTGCGGGGTGTGTTTCGGATGCGGGGGTGGATCGAGGTGTCGGAGAGTAAGTGTCGTTTATTACCGTCCGGCGCCTTGTATTTCTGACTTGCATTGTTTAGCTATAGATCTTATCTGGCGGTTGTAGATCAAAAAGACCCCAGAGAGCGTCGCTGTCGAGATTGTGGTGACAACATATCATTTTTTATCACGGGTGTAAGATGTTGGCGGTGTAAATATGCCAAACGCAAGTCGCAGCCATGTGTATATCATCTCCAAATGGTCGCAGGGACATCGAACGGGAGAAAGCCAAGACAAAGTTTGGAAGGAACGGGTTGATGTGAAGCGAATGTGAAGCGAGCGTGGGTTGCGGATATTGAGGTGGGTTTGCGGCCTTTTGAGGTGTTATGCAGCATGAAGGAAGTGCTCTCTTGGTGGCAAAAAGCTGAGGAAAGCTCATGGCTGGTCTCCACAACTCAGAGATTCCAAGTTCACTGACGGTAGTAAACGAGTGAAGCTTGAAGCTTTCAAATTCCTCGTTGCCGTCGAAGGAGGATTTTTGGACGTCAGCCGGAAGTACGAGTGGGTCTTGAATGGAGACTGTTGTGGAGGTAACATTTAGTGAACAAGGTTAACTTCGGCGTATGTGCTAGTTGTCCGCGGGCCGGCGGTGATCGGCGGGCCGTTACGCCCGCTTCTTCGACCGGACCAAAACCTGGCTACTTACTCTTTGAGCATCAATGACGGCAGAGCAAGTCAAACGACTTGCGGGCGAACCAATACGACTCCAGTAGACGCTCATAGACGCTCGCATCGAACGTTGATGTCTCGTTGCCTTTCACACAGCTAAGACGGCGGCGGCGGTAGCTTTTATGCGCTTCCACCACTGGAGTCCTTCTCTAGGTGACTATTCATTTTTGGATGAGTTGGAACAGAGGCGCAAGAAATGGTTTATCCTCTGAACACGGACACGCGACTGTCCCGGACGTACCCGCCAGTTCAGCAACAAACAGCAAGGACAGGCTTATACTGATATACGAGGCCTTGATTCTGTTCCTCAGAGATGCTAGTGGTACCCGCATACCCGGGTGAGTGATTCGTTGAGCCAGCTTCATGACATTAATCGAGTTTAGTCAGAATCCAAGTGATGTTGCCCAATTTCAGAAGCTCGTGGACGGTTATATGGTTTCGATGACATCAGACAATGTTGTCGGTGCTATCGTTGGAAGTTTGGGATCCCGCAAAAAGTTGCTGGAGGCATATAACTTGTTTTATTTAATCATCGTCGATCATTTCTGCTAGCCCAGTTGTCCTCGAAACTTGGTCTTACAAACGACCCAAAGCTGCGAGCCGCTAGGACTGTGCGCCGTGCCCGTCGCGCCGGTTCAACGAGTTCCGTGCGACGGGTAGCCGACCCGTTCTGTCGGGCTCTTCGACTGCATTTTTGACGGCCGTGCCCGTCGAACGGCCGTCGAAAACGGCCGTCGACGAGTCGACGGGTCCACAAAACACGCCATACTCGGTCATATGCGATGTATAAGCCCTTTGTAAGGCATGCTTCATGCACAGGTAAGCCCAATACACAGTTTAGGCCACACCTTTTAAACTTACTCGGTCGTTTGAGTTTTCAAAATGACGGCCGTCGCGTGACGAACCGTTCCCGTCCAGGTCCCGTCGAAACGACGGCCGTGCCCGTCAACAGGACGGCGCACAGCCCTACGAGCCGCCCTGCGCGCGGACGACCAGCGGATCGCCTCCCTTTTTGTTTCAATCTTTAATTCCAAGTATGCAGAAAAAGCGGTGTTGCGTCTTGAGGGCGATCCTGCCCAGTATTTCCTCGACTTTATTCAGAGTGTAAGGTTCTCCATTTCTTTTACAGCTGTCAATAATACGATGGACACAGAGTCTCGACAAGGGACATTTGCTTGCCGAGGAACACAGTCGGATGGCCCGCCGTATAATTCGGAAGCTATCTGAATCGTGCGACAGGCTCCCTTCTTCGCTCTTCATTACTGGAGTGACTGGCCAAGAAGAACACCCTACTTTTGGAGGCGGTTATGGAGACATTTATCGCGCCTCGCACAATAACAAGCTGGTTGCGTTGAAGCGCATGCGATACTTTCTTCGCGGATCAGACCTGCGTCGTATTCATTTGGTGGGTTCTCCAGTCGGTTTTTTAGCTTACGTTAATCCAATGAATGCAGAAATTCTGCCGAGAAGCGCTTGTCTGGAAGGATCTGCACCACCCACATATCTTGCCATTCCTCGGAATAGATCGAGATAGTTCCCCACAGGCTGCTCTCTGCATGGTTTCCCCCTGGATGGAGCGTGGAACGGTTATGAACTATCTCGAAACTCATGGGCACGAAAACATCGACAAAGTGGTAAGTTTTCTTACCTGGTCCTGTTGTCGTACCAACAGCGGTTGCGTTTAGCTCTACGAAATTGCACAAGGCCTTCAGTACCTCCATTCCCGCAACATCGTCCATGGTGATTTACGAGGGGTAAGCAGCTTCAACGATCCGTGTCATTGACTGACCGTCTCTGACCACAGGGAAATATTCTGGTCGACGAGGACTGGAATGCATGCTTGGCTGATTTCGGGCTCAGCATGTTTTCTGACGCGACCTCCACGATGACCACGAACCGCGGAGACAATCCCTATTGGATGGCCCCAGAATCAATCGATCCAGAGCGCTTCGGGTATTAGTTTTCTCGAACACCGGCGACAGATGTGTACGCATTTGGTTGTGTCTGCTTGGAGGTAAGATTGTTTCGCTCTACGGTTCCATCCTCCTAAAGCTGTCCAGTTGTATACTGGGCGTCCTCCGTTCGACCACACGTCTTCTGGTGCAGATTCTCCAACCTACTCCTTCACCGACGACACGTCTCGTGCGGATTCTCAACCCGTGATGCACAAAATTCTGTACGATTGTAAGCGCACGTCATATCTCGATGGCTGAAAATGGACTGACCGTGGCCCACCAGATACCACCCCTACAGATGATCCATATGAAACGCCGATGTTGTTCAACAGAGGCGAAATTGTCCACGTTCTTGACCGACAGGGTGCGTGGTGCGAGGTTGAAACGAATGATGGGTCAATTGGCAGTAAGCCCTGTGGTCTATACTTCCACAACCCTCTTTGATTCTTTCGATGCAGTTGTGCCGTCTGATTGTCTTCAAAATGTCAGCGGCTCATTGTCAACAGAGGATTCTCAGCTCGACCAGAATCGTGATAGCGAGCATAAGAAAAATTCCCCGGTTCTCGGTATTTTGCGCTCGTTGAATCCCCTTGGAGCAGAACAAGAAAAGCAAGGGCAGGTTCTGGAAACGTGGAGGCGACAAGGATCTCGAACGTGTCCTTGTAGAAGTGGAGGTGAGGGAAAATGCGGATCGAGAACGAGAGCACCGCCCGCAGAATCGAGGCAGAGAGCATAGAGATGAGGACGAGCTGGCCGGCGAGTTTACACGCAAAATGGGTGCGTTTCAGCCCCATTTGTTTGCTAGTACTCAGTTTTCGCAGAATTCCTGACCGCCACGGGCTCGGAGGACTGGACCCTGGTACTCGATATTTGCCAACACGCCTCCGCTACGGAGGCTAACGCAAAGGAGGCAGTCTGGGCGCTGCGTTGCGAATTCAAGTACGGCGAGTCCGCTGCGCAGCTTGCAGCCGCGCGCGTACGTCGTCTACGTCTGCTGTGCTGCGAACAACGGACTGGACCTGACACTATCACTTCAAGTTATGGGCGATAATGCTGCGCAATTCATCCGAAATCTTCATCTCCCAGTCCACATCTCGCAAGTTCCTCGACAGCGTTGAAGATCTCCTTGCCTCACCTAGCACATTGCCTGTCGTGCGCGACCGCGTCATGGACGTTCTCGCCGCCGCCGCATACAGTGCGTACGGTTTCATGCATTTACATACCTGCTCACATCTCGCACAGAAAAAAATGCCGGTTTCCGCGGTCTTGGCGCCGCGTAAGACCTCTCGACAAACCCGAGGACGGCGTACCGTTTGACATCGACGATGCCATGTACAACCCCCCGCCAATGAACAGCCATAGAAATGACAATGCCAATGCCCCGGTCACGCCAGTTATCACCTCTCACGACACCACCTCGCGGGTCCTGTCCCCCAATATTCCCAAGAACATCAAGAGTGAGCCCGTTTATATTCTTCATGCGTTTCTTTCCTAACGCCGCTTCCAAGTCATGAATAGTGTACCTTGAGAACTCGGTCAGCTTCCGCGCGGACAGTACCACAACCCTGTGGGAGACATTTTCGGTTCAACTCCCGTCCGGCAACGCGCGCGCAGTTCCAAAACTTAGCCAGTAGCGGGAACGGGAGCTTGGTGGATTCGTTGTGCCCGTGCTGACGCGGATGGAGGCCATTTGCCATACGAGCAGCGCTCAACCTGGAGCGCCGCGTCGAGATTTCGTGGTCGTGGGTGGGTCTAAGTGGACAGTAGAGCAAGAATCGTGGTTCAAATGAGGAGTAGGTAAGGGATGAGGCGCGAGCGGCCCGGTCACAGAAACATCTACAGTTGGCCTCATTCACCGCCTTCATACAAAACATCGTCTTGTCATTCACTACATATATATATATGGTACGTGGTATGTATCAGTATCCGAACGAAAACGAAAGGTATTAAGACATAATAAAGTCTGTCTTCGTGTGCGCGAGTAAGGGTCCGTTCGGGTCCATGCGTCCACTCTACTCCTTCTCGCCATCCACTCTGTCGGAGGCTACGATACGTCGGGGCCTCACAACAATGTCCACACCATCCCCATCCCGCCAAACACACATCCCACCGCCACAAGTAGCGCCTGCCCCGCGCCGACGCGCAGGCCTAGGGCGCCGCTCCCTTTGCCACTTCCACTACCTGACCCACTCCCGGAGCCGGAACCGGAGCTGCTACTCGAGGCAGGCGCGCTCGCGCCAGAGGGGGAGGTAGGCGTGAATACCGCGTTGGGGCTACGCGAAAAAAAGTCAACATAGGAATGAGGGTGAAGTTGGGAGAAAGACGTACCTGGTAATACACTGGCTGACCGCCGAGGCCGGCGAGTCGGTCGCGCTGGGGTTGATAGTGGCGTTCCCGGAAAAGTCGCATGATGCGGGGTTGCGCGCGTTGAGGTCGTAGTATTGCGAGAAGGCGTAGGAGAGGCGGGTGACTGCCGAGTATAGGCGAGAGTAAGAAGACGAGAGGAAAAGGAACGAAGAAGGGACGCACCCGGATCACACATCGCCATAGTGCCATACACGCCCGTCGTCCCATTCGCAGTAATATCAGCGCAGGTGCCGTTCACACTCCCCAGCAGGCCACACACGACGCCCGTTAGCGTCCCTAGGACCGCGGTGTAGTCGCCGTTCGCGGGTAGCTTGAAGCTACACCCGAGCTTACTCGCCACGCACCCACACCCCTGGTCACTCGGCGTCGGCGGCAACGTGGCGCTCGCCTCCAGACTCGCGCCCTCCGAGGGACACGCGCCGAAGGTGCTCGCCGCGACACTGCTCTGGCTTGGGCTGTTGATGTTGGCAAAGTTGACCTGGCCGTACTGCGTGACGAGGTTAGCGAAGTCGGCATTGGTAGTGACGGTGGTGTTGTCGGAGGAGAGGGTGGCCATGCCGAATTCGTGCCCCTGGCTCTGGGCGGAGAAGTAGGAGAAGGCGAGGCCGCCGGACCAGACGTTCGTCATGGGGGGAAGCGAAGAGGGTGCCGACTTCGGTCCAGGGGCGGGTGCCGGGGCTGCAGTTTTCTGAGCCGAATTCGGAGCTGGGGAAAGGGTGGTGAGGGGTCAAAAGGAGGGAAGGAAGGAAGAGACTCACAAGTACGCGACGACGTTGTAGTTTTGGAACTCGGCGTTGATCGTGTCGTACGTCGTCGTAGGAGCGTTGCCGCACCATTCGCTGCGGGGGAAAAACGTCAGTTGTGTCATCTTGGCGTCGGACAAGGCGCGCACTAATTATTCAACCCGAAAAGATCGATACTCGTGCTCCCACTGTTAGTGCCAGAGGGGTCGCACGAGAGGTACTGTGCGACAGAGTCGCGGAAGGACGGGGCGCCGTCGATGTCGGCGTATCCCAGGAGAGCGGAGGAGGAGATGGATGTCAAATAGGCCTTGATGTCACGGGCTGCGGCCTTGAGGAAGGGGGCGGCATTGGTGGCGCTGGCTGTGAGGACCTCGTTGCCGACGTTGTACGCGAGGACGTTGTCGTACTTTGAAAAGACGTTGATGGTTTTGATATACTGGATGCACGTTAGCCCATCCGAATAAGAGGAGGCATGGAGGGAACATGAGGAGGAGGATGGAAAGCACACCTGGTCGATGAGGTTGGTGCTCCAGGTCGGCAGCGTGGTGTCGATCGAGCCGTTGAGCGCTGCGCAGGGGCGTGTTAGTACTGGAGACTATGAGAATCTCGCAAGAGGCGCACGTAGTGTGAGGTCCAGACTGCGGATTGCTTAGCATACACTAGAATAGAATAGACCCCACGCACATAACATAGATGCCGGCGCCACTGAGTGCACTCATGCACGAGTCGTGGTTGAGCGAGGAGTTGACGGAGTAAGCGCGGATAGCGTTGATGCCGAGCTTCTGCAGCTGCGGGAGGTCGCGCGCGCAGCCCGCACTGTCTGCGAGCTGGTCGACGAACGTCGAGGGCTGGTTAAGGGGGTTGTCCGGGCCTGGGATGATTACGCCTGCATATAGTCTTTAGTACGCTCGCAGTACCGAGCTAGAGACAAAGGCACGGACCCTGCTGCTGGTAGGCAATGCCCTTGAGGAAGAAACGCGTTCCGTCTGCGTTGTACAGGTACCGCCCCGTCCGTGTCACCTTCTGCAGCGCTACCGAGCTCCCTGCCAGCCCCGCCGCAACCGCGAGTAGAGACAACTTCATGCAGAGACAAGTTTTGTGGAAAGCAAAGGGAAAGGAAGACGGAAAGGGTGAGTGAGAAACGAAAATCAAGAACGTTTTGGACGTGCGGCACAGCCCCAAATTCCTATTTTGGGATTCGGGTCCTCGGGGAATTAGGGGCGTCGTTTAAGCGGGTCTTGCTGAAACCTCCCTAATTACACCAAGACTGCTCTCCAACCTGCACTGAACGGCGCCATTCCTCGCGCAAAATAAAATGAATCTACTCGGTCCAAGCGCATGGGGCTAACGTCGTGTTGTGATGCCGTTCGGCGTTGACACCGGCCACCGCAGTGGATGTCGGCCGCGTCACACAGCCACAACCTGAGCGGTGGGTGTTACCCGCCTTGTACGTCAAATGCCTCTCCCACAGAACACCGCTTATCTTTATTTTCATTTTTGTGGGAAGGACGGCCGCTTAGCACGGCCAAGGCCAATCTCGAGCCAAAATGGTCAGCATCAGAGCGACGGGGAACTTGACGGACTTGGGCAGCAGTTGAATAAGACGGGTCGATCCGTTGGTGGTTGTTAATTGAGCTAGCTACTGTTGCAATTCGGTTCCAAAAATTGAGTCTGCCATTCTCTCATGACGGCCTTACGGTTAACCGTTCCGCCGGACTCCCGCCGATACGCATATAAATACGTCGTGGGGCGGTGTCCATGATCGAACGGGTACCCTTTGTCACTCCACAGTGTTCATTGTCGGTATAGAATCTCCGAGCTGAATCGCAACCGTGGGAACGTCATCAAAATTGAATTTAGAGCCTATGAATTTTAACGATTTTATCTGACATACCGCAAGGGCAGCGCGGGATGACTACAGAAAACTGGGCGAGACCAAAGTATACACAGCTGCGAATCGCAAACGCATGTTGTCTGTTTCTCGGGCACTCCAAATTTGCTTCAGTATCGTTAAATAGAGAGCTTGAGCCCAAGCCGCATGCCGCTTTTTGATTGTGCAAAAAGCGGCATCTTTCCTTTAGAAGCCATTGCGACTGTGTAGTAGCATGGGGGTGTCGGAATCTGACTACCAGGTAGAATTTTTAAAAAGCCGCATGCCGCTTGGGCACGAGCTCTCTAATAAGAATAATTTATAATGAAAGGGAATACAAGTCTGGTACATGCTAGGGTAGATGGAATTAAGGGTAAGGGGAGAGTTAGTGGGAAGCGAGTGAGTGGATCAGTGCAAATAATCTACAACATTCGAGGCGGTTCTGTTGAGAAAGCGGCAGGAGATACGAGCTACAGGAAGTGACGAAATAAATTAGGCTGGCCAAGCCATTTTCTGGACCACAATTTGGGTGGCAGGTCTGGCACGAGGATCTTGCGCCCAAAATTCTGTTACATGCTGCCAGAGCCTATCCGACATCGTTGGAGGACCAGAGGGTCGCTCTGCCCGTGTTCCGTTGCCACGCAGGTTGGCAGTAGGAGGTCGCCCCGTATATAACTAACAAGGTTTCAGGAAGACGGAGTTGTGCATGAGAAAAATGTTACTTCGAAGCACACACAGGCATACACGTCACTTGCTGGTGTTCACAGAGCAAGCTCAAGCTCAATGCCAAGCAATTCCGGAGCCATCCAGTACAGAGAGCCGCCCCCTCAATTTGAAGACACTAAGGTGGCATCAGAGAAAAGGCTGAGCCCGAAATCAGCTAAGCAAACACTCCAGTCCGCGTTAACCAGGATGTTTGCCTGTGTCCAAGGATAAGTTAATCGCACATGCATGAAGTCCGAAACTTCTTACCCCTTTCAAATCACTGTGGGTAATGTTGCGGGAATGGAGGTATTGAAGGCCTTGCGCAATTTCGTAGAGCTGTGATATGGTGTGAATACAAATGACAAGACCAAGGAGGAAAACTTGCAAATCTATCAACATTTGCATGGCTGTGTTTTTGGAGATAGTTCATCACTGTGCCATTCTCCATCCAAGGAGAAACCATGCAAAGAGCTGAAGGAAAACTGTCTCGGTCGACGCTCAGGAATGGCAAAATATTTGGGTGGTGCAAATCCTTCCAAACGAATGCTTCTCGGCAGAATTTCTACATTTGTTAATTAGTTAATTTAGGCTGTATCGGCTGAAGAACTTATTACATGACTACGACGCAGGTCTTCTGGTGATCTATGTTGGTAACATCGCATGCGCTTCAAAGCAACTGGCTGGTTTTTGTACAAAGCGCGGAAAATGTCCCCGTACGCGCCTCCGGAAATAGCTTGTTCCTCTCGCCCGCTGACTCCAGTAATGAAAAGGGAAGAAGGTAGTCTGTCACACGATTCCGACAGCTTCCGAATTATACAGCGAGCCATTCGGCTGGGTTCCTGGGCCAGCAAAAACCCTTTGTCGAGTGCCTGGGGTATGCTACAATCAACAGAGCATTGCAGAAATAAAGACACCCAACATTTGGACTACATCAAGGAAGCAAAGCGCTGAATCATCCTGGAGCCGTAGTACGGCTTCTTCGGCAGATTTGGAGTTGAAAATCGACACGAGAAGTGCGGCAATACGTTTCTCGTCTGTTCTCAGGGTGGTTCGGAGTTGGGGGTCATTGGCAAGTCCAAGTTTGGTTGATAACTAAATTGAGCAACCGCATCCAAATCAGTCACTATGTCATTTTATTGCCGTGAGGTTTTACCTCCAACAATGTTTTGTGCCATCCTAAGCTTTCCACGATGGCAGTCACATCGTTGTCGGATGCCATTGAAAACAGATAGCCGTCCAGGATTGTCTGAAGACTAGCGACTGCACTTGGGCTGTGACTATTATTAGAATAATGCGATTTGCGATGACGGATATCTCACATTGAATTTCCGGCGTAACAAGCACCTTTAAGGAATCCAAGCAATCCCTTATACCTTATATACTGATATCTTTTTTGGCATGATGTCGCCGTTTAGTCGCGGAATGAGGATGGTGTCGTCGTCAGGCCCTGAGGTCAGCAGTAACGACAAAATTCTACGCTTACAGTCACGGGATTGGATAGGCTCGGGTCCTGTTTGGGTTGTTTGGGTGAGGGGGGGCGTTGGCGACATTTCCAGACATGGCATCCGAATTGGAGTTTTGGGTACCCCAATGTTCGAAACTCGCCCAGTCATTACTTCCATACTATTGTCCATGTCTGAAGTCGACGGGAAGCCACTTGACAGCATCCCTGGGTCGGATGCAGCTGGGGAGGGCTCCAGGTTGAAAGTTTTGGGGCCAGTAAGCCGAAGCATGAGACAGTGATAGAACACTCACATGGCAATACGCTAGGCAATGTGTTCTTCGGCTGTTTGCTCAAGCTCGAGAAATTCCGCTGTTCTGCGTTTACCTGCAACATCATGCCCCTGATTCCAGCTTCCATCATCGACGAAAAACGAAGCTTGGCTGCCTTGAGAAGTGGAGGCAAGATGACGATGCCAATCAGGTCAGGGTGTGTTGATGGTGTGCAAAGGCATTGCGACTGAACGTCTGTATTATTAAAGTAGGAAATGACATGATGCTTGACACCTGCAAGCATCACTGAATACCTCTGTCGGAAATTAGCATTAGTGAATAAACTAAAGAATCACTGGCACCTGCTTGTTTAGGGAGGCAGTGGTGCACACCTGAGAGTACTTAAAGAAAAACCCAGGCTCATGTTGAAGCTTCCATGTTTTGCCGTCTTTCCAAACTGTTATCCCACTCTCAGATCTAGAGCTGAAGATGAAAATGTTTCCACTCCGGATCCGAATGCATTCCTTGGAGTCGAGGTGTTCGGTCATGCAAGGGATTATGCCACGACACACGGCCTCAATGACAAGGAGCGCGTCATGCTCATTCTCGATAACGACGCCCTGGAGCACCTGGGGCAGGCCAGACTCGGATGAGGGAAAAGGAGAGGCAGAGGCTTGAAAGTTTGTCAGCCTGAGTGGCAGGAGACCGGGAACAGAACACACACCTGACAAGACAATCTTACATGTGCTGCGGCCGCTCGATCAAGGTGGCCTTCTACTGCTCATGCCGAGAAACCCCATGCTGCGTGGATATTGGCGTGAAACTCATGGGGTCATCGTCACCTTCGTCGCTTGAGGAAGAGTGTGTGTAGACATCTGAGATATCGATCCCCTGGTGCAGCGACTGATTCGGCACGCTACCACTGTGGTCATATGCTGCGAGCTGCGTCGGGACCATGAACTTGATCTGCTGTGATGGCGTGGTGCAACTCTGGGTAGTTGTTGGGGAAGATGACTTAGACGTGGCCGCGTTGACGTGGTTTGCGTTGCGCCAGCTCTCGGGGCGGTAGACATAATTGGGATAGAGGCGTTCATGCTTGCGCTTCTTTTCCATTGCAAGTGCCTTCCATTTTCTGCACCCCTCAGGAGAGAGAGCCTTCCACTGTTGCCATGTCTCCTTGCTTATATCGCACTGATCGCACCGATGCTGCTTCAAACTCTTGTCCTGTGTGTCTGCTGTAGTTGCCCAGTCCTTATAACACTTGCAACCACAGGGAATGAACACATTCTTGGGCTGCTTCACGTAATCCTTGTCTCCTTTCTTTGGCCGCTGTTCTTTGGAGGCACGGAGGACTATATGTTCGGGGACCATCTCGCAGATGCTTGACAAGGCAATTGACGCAGCTGTAGGCTTCAGATTGGAGGTTGAAATCGAGGTCATTGCTGCACTAGTCTGCATGTGGCTATGCACCCGATTGAGCGACAGTGATGGAGGTTGGTATCGGACATGGTGGTGCTGGCTGCTGTCGTCGCACCCCTGGTTGTTGCTGTAGTCATCGTGGTCACTTGAGTCCTTTTGGCGGATCTGGACCATTGTGTCCCGCCATTGTCTGATCTCGAGCTTTTGTTGATATTGCTCAACGGTGGCTGGGCTGTAGTTGTATTCTGTCATTCTTGTGAGGGGATCGAGTGGGGCAAGAGCATTTGTATCTACACAAAAGGTGTTGTCGAACAAAGGAAACCTGAGGGGTTGAAGGGCCTAAACCTGAGAGAGGCTGAACACTGTGGAGGCGTCTAAGAATATTGATACTCTGTTCTGATTTATTTTTAAACAGCTACGACAATAACTGTCAAAATAAGGAGCAAACTGAGTCCAAGTGCAAGTGCAAGTGCCCTCCTAAAGATAGAATCCAGAGAGTGACATGGGTATTAGAACTTTGGTAGATTGTGATTCTTATTGCTGTGTTGATAGAAAGCAAGTTGGAGTGGCAGGCAAATATTTAGAAGAAAGGTGCCAGAAAAATCGCCCCGAAACCCTGATAACACGTCATAGTAATAAGTAGAGCATGAGTGCAAGTTGGGAAGCATGAACATGGCTGTGTACGCCACGACTCATCTCAACCATGACCAGGAACTCGTTGAAAGATCCTCGACCACCTCGCAAACAATTTTAATGCTCTCTGGCTTGTTCTCTTGTGTGCCATGCCTGGGTTTCCACAGTAGATCCTACCTTTTTGAAGAATGTTGGCTGACGTCAGAGACCAACATCTTTGGTTTCTACCACCTAATATGTTTGCCCAGCTGCACCTTCCTATCCCACATTTCCACTGTAGCTGTCTCCAGATGCTCTTGGAGCAATGAAGACCACTTCTTCAACGAAATTGCTGCGGATATGTACCGTCTTACAAACGTCTGCACATTGGAGATGGTGCTTAGGGTCGCCAAGTAGTATGTGAACACAGATACATTCTTCTGATCGGGATTTGTCGGGGTCATCCCGCACGTCATGTGTCTTGTCCTCCAGGGTAACTTTGACGAAAAGCTCAGGCCAGTACCATTCATGGAAATGATATGCCTTTTCCAGTTCTCCAAGAACTGGATATGCGTGCTATAGCAGGAATCTTGGCAGCACCCCCCACCTTTGCAGTGCTGCCACCGAAATTGCATACCCTCAAGCTCAGCGTGACGCCAACAAACCATATTCTGGTGTGGCTGCAAGGCTTTAATCATCTTTCCAGTGTAAACTCATTGACGCTGCCTGTCCTATCGCCTCACTACGTCCCAGTCGTGCGCACGGCCATGAAACATATTGGACGTGCTCTTCAGCACCTCAACATCAGCATGAACCTGTTACCGACGCACAGTGGGCACAGCATATGTCGTTTTTGTTTTTCTTAATTAATTAATCTCACTCTATGCAGTTGAGTTTCGACCATGTTCGACTTGTCACTTCATCCCAACCTCAAGACCCTGGCCATCTACAAATCCCAGTGGTTCCAACTCATGGACTTGAACCTCGATTGAATGGTTTGATTAGTGGCCACGCTGGTGACACCCACGTTGGAGCGTCTCACCTTGGGACTCATGAATTCCTCAGTGCACTGGGACTCAGATTGGGCAGCGCTTGACGTGTTTTTGACACCTGTACGATTTCCACGGTTGCGGGAGGTAGCAGTCACAAGCAAGGGGGGTACAGATTCCTGGTTTTTGTGCAGCACCTTGCCTTTGCCTTGGGCTTCAGGCTTACTCAGAGTCGAAGTGATGAAGTAAATTGTGCGAAACAGATTTTGTTTAAAGTTTCTTTTGCTGAGAGGGACAAGTGGACAAAACGATTTAGATGAAAATGTTGGATGTACCAATGACCCTGGACAACAAAAAACTTTTCAAGACTTGAGCTTGGGAATGCGAGTGTCACATCAAGTCGGAGCTGCCCACAATGCGGCAATATAGAACGTGCCTGAAAGTACCATTACTCAATCTGGTTGAGTATTCACTTGATTATGGTATCTCGCATTTTTTACTCTGTTCCTTTCCCCACTTGCGCATGAGCTCCTCCTCATGGTTGACAGACTCTTTGTCAATCAGAACAACAAGGTCTTCAAAGATTTTGGGACCCAACCCTTGCTCTATCCCTGATATTCGGGGTATCGTCCCAATCCTAGCCAATGTCAATGAAGTTTCTGGCAGTTTAAATGGATAGGCACGTACGCCTCTCACAGCAGAGCTAGTCCCCGTTTGCCTCTGGAATTAACCTCCTCAATGCTGAAAGGGATGTCGGCAGGGAACTGTAGTTCTTGCTGGGCCCAGCAGAGAGTGTCGTATGTTCTTTGCCACAATGGCAATGACTTCCACAACTCTGGCGGGCCGTCTTCGAGAGCCTGATCATATCATGAGTCAAATCTCATAATGAACTACCATGAAGTTCGAAATAACCGACTGATGGAGTGGGCATTTCAGTGTCCATGGGCAACCCAGGATCCACGCTTTGCTGTTGTCAAGTTGAAATTGATGCTCCTTCGACATAATACTCAGATATACACACCCCCTGGTGCTGGTTGATCAAGGCCGCCGCTCTACGATCCCCAGAAGACATCGGATCTTTCTGTAATTAAGCTTTTTAGTTATTGCTTCCCCGTCACATGAAAGACTCATGCACTCACATCTGTGTGAGCTGTGCTCATGTTTTTTGATCAGAGCACATAGTTTTTGAACTCTTTAAGGCAAACGGAAAATAGATAGTTTATCACTGGACACAAGGATTGAATAAACCCCAAAAGATGGTAAGGATGCACAGCTTACTGTCCACCATTAGGTTGAGGCGGGTCATTCGCTGAGGTTTGGGAGCCGATGTTGTAAATGTAGGCAGGCCCCTGTGTTATTTGATTTGTTGCAGAATTATACGAATAAAAATGATGACTGTTTCAGTCAATGGAGAAATGTTCAAGATAAGACCCCACAAAAAAAAAAAAAAAAAAATACTAGTCCAAGTTGGTTAGCAGTCCATGTACCCTTTGTACGTCTTGTCCATTTTTCCAGCCCACCACTGCAAAATTTTCAATGAATTTCAAAGGTTGCCGGATCTGCTCAAAAAGCCAAGCTTACAAATCATCTCTGCAAAGAGTTGGGCAGCATGGTCATTCGTGAGGCGGTTGGACTTGAACTCGGCAATGAGCACCAAGGTCCCACCAAAGGTGTACAGCTAGATGTTAGTTAGTTTATCAGTTACTCCGACATGACAGATTATCATTAACAAACCTGGATTTTGACCTGCCCCCCGCTTGAAACATGAGATGCAGGTAAGAACTCCTTGCTCTTATTCACAATCCTCCCAGAGAATAAAGCGGCCATGCCTTCGATGGCCTGTTGACTGCGTGTTCAGTGTGAAGACAAAAAAAGGAAAATGTAAACACACGTAGTGCCCGACGTTGATGAGACCAGCTTCATTGCATTGAAGCCCTACATCTCCATTCACATCCATTTTCACCCAGCCCTCGAATTTGATTTTACAGTGGACAGAAAAGGGGAGGCGACACAAAGGAACTTTGTAATTTTCTTGACCAGCTTTCGACAGAGGATCAAATTCGTCGCCGAGGAGGGGGTATACTGCTTTTAGGTCGTCCCATTTGGTATCCGAAAACGCAGGAAGTTGTTTGCAACACAATTTGTTGAACTTGTGGCTCTCGCGCTCGTCAAATTTTAGTTTGTGGTATATGAGCTGATCGAGGAGGTTATGGCAGTCCACAAGCTGGTCTTGGGTGGGGTTTCCTTTGCAAAGCCATAGTAGCATTGGTTCGAGGGCTGCATTTGTGTTTCCATCAAGTGAGGGACAGGGAATTTGAGCACCTTTTGCCATGTTGTATGAAAGGAGGAAACAGGAATATCTGATAATTGGCTTATGTAAATAGGCTGAAAGCTTGTCGACAAGCTTTCAGCCTATTTCATGTCAATCCACTTGCCTACATTTCATAGTAATAACATTGACCACCTGCATTGCAAATCGAGTACAAACAACACATCACCCAACACTATGCAACAGCCCGACTACTCCGCCTCGCAGGCACTGGAGGCGGTGCAGCCTGCATTCTCGGCTTGCGCATCACACTCCTAAAGTCCTTCGTCTCGTACTCCCAAGTAGCAAACACGCGCGCATCCGGAATCTTTCCTGCATCGCGATCCTTCCCCTCCTCCGCCCTCCCCGTCCGCGTCGCCACTTCGCCTCTCCGGTGCGTTCCACGGTGCAGGCACGCCGGGGCCGTACTTGAGCAGCTTCTGGCCGCGGGTAAGGGGCGGGGGGTGCGCGAGCTTCGTGACGCGTGCGTACACCGACGGAGGTAGCACACGCCGCGCGAGCTCGGGCAGCCGGCTGCCCTGCGCGCCGACCAGCGGGGCGATTCGATCCGGCGCAGCCACGGTGCGGTGGGTCGGGGGGAAGCGCCTCGTCGTCTGCGGGGTTTCCGCTGATGCGCCATTCGCAAGGGGGGTGGGGACGGCGAAGGTGGGCACGATGGGCCACGCGCGGGGCGGGGCGGGCGCGGACCCGGCGTACATCGTGTCGGGGAGCTCCCAGCGCGGGACCGAAGCGGTGAGCGTGAGGAGGCCCATGGCGACGCGGTGCCGCGCGGGGTTGGCGGGCGCGGGCTCGCGCGTGGGGTTTTTGAGGATGTGATGGAAGGCTTTGTATAGGGCCAGTTCGGGGTTGAGCGTGAAACCGGTGGTGCCGCTCGGCGTCTGGGTGGGAGGAGGGGGACGGGGCGGGGGCCCGGGGAGGTGCCATTGGGAGACTTCGGCGAGGGTGGAGGCTTCGTAGGGGACTTGGAGGACGTAGTCGGCGGCGGAGGTGGAAGTTGCGGTGAGTTGGAGTTGCGGGACTGGTAGGGCGGCGCCGCCAGCGGAAGGCGGGGGAGGGGGCATGGAGGGTTGTGGGGACTCGGCACGAGGAGAATCGGGGACATCTGTTACAGTCGGGAAGGGCGGGAGGAAAGAGGGGATGTGCCCGTCCCAGTCTAGTGTCCGCTGACGCTTTTGTGGCGGCTCTACCTCCATCTCGTCGTCCTCCTCGTCCTCATCGAGCCCCATCTCCTCGTCTTCGGCGTCGTAAGGTGCGTATGTGAGCGGAAAGGCATCGTCGCGGACGTTGCGGCCGAGTTGAGTCTTGAACTCGTTGAGTTCTTCCACGCGCCGCGCCGAGTACAGAGCGTATCTGGACAGTTCCCTCGCCTCTGGGACATAGTCTATTAGGTCGTGTAGTCCAAAGCCGAGGTCGTCGAGGGCCTCGAGGGCGTCGGTGGTGGTTACAGTTGTTCTACCAGCGTGTTGTGCGTATTTGGCGGAAGTGGAGGCGAGGAGCTGGATGTAGCGGGCGAGGAGGTCTGTGAGGACTGCGGACGCGTGGGTCGACGAGCGGGCGAAGGCTGCGGCGTGCAGCGAGCGGTGCGTCGCCGCCTCGAGCAGTTTATGCGAGGCGTACTCCATAGTCCAACAGTAAACGAGCGTGTGGCAGTGTTGTGGCCGTGCCGCGCTCTCTTTCCTTTTCAAAACTTTTTCACTCTACGCAAAATGGCCGGCGAACTCATCGACGCACACGTCTCAGTGAAGCAGTGCAAACTCGCCGTACAGGCCCTGCATGCACACACCGCAAAGGCCGCCGAAAAAAAGCAGGAAACGGAGCTTTTGCCTGGAAAAGAGCAAAATGTATGGCTCAATGTAACCGTCAAGAAAATTGCGTCGGCCCACAAGTTCAAGCCCGTTAAAATGTATCTGGTCCAACCTCGACAAGTAACTTTTGCTGACTAGGAATGCTGCAGTCCCATCGTGCACCCTATCGTCGATCCGCGAACGTCCGCCGTATGCCTAATAACGAAGGACCCGCAACGGCAGTATAAGGACTTGCTAGCAGAGCACAACATTAAATTCATCTCGCGCGTCGTGGGCATCGAGAAGCTCAAGGGCAAGTTCAAGCCGTTCGAGGCGCGGCGCATGCTCCTCAAGGAGAACGGCCTCTTCCTCGCCGACGAGCGTATAGTGCCGCTCCTGCCAAAGCTTCTGGGGGTTAAATGGTTTGAGGCAAAAAAGTGCGTGTTTATTTCTTTGCGTTGAAGGCGACGTGCTAATTGAGTCATGAACGACGAATAGGCAGCCCATCCCGGTGTGTCTGACGCGGAAAGACCTCAAGGGCGAACTTGAGCGCGCGATTTCGTCCACGTATATGAACCAAAATCAGGGTACCTGCACGTACGTTACACCTTTCTCCCTTCGTTCTGTTCATGCATTTATCTTTCTTTCTTTTTTTCGCATTACTAACGCTCGTTTCCTCCCTAGCGCAATAAAAATATCCACCCTCTCACATACCCCCGCTCAAGTGCTCGAAAACCTGCAAGCCGCCATCCCCACGATAATCAAGAACATCAAGGGGGGTGGGACAACGTGCAGAGTCTGCTGCTCAAGACGAACGCGAGCGCGGGCCTCCCGGTGTGGAGTTGCGATCTGGGTGATGGGGAGGGTGGACGGTGGGGCGGCTTGGTGGCCAACGACGAGGAGACGAGCGAGTTAAATGATGAGGAGATGGAGGACGTTGAGGAGAAAGGCAAGGGCGCAAAGAAGGGGAAGAAACGCGCAGTCGCAGAGGGAGGAGGAGAAGGAAGAGCCCAAGAAGAAGGCGAAGGGCGCGAATGGGAAGGCGGTGGCCCCGTCACCCACTGCCGCACCCGAGGCGCCGTCTCCGAAAACCAAAAAACGCAAGGCTGGGGACGCCGATGCGGATGTTGTCGCTCCGCCACCAGCAGCTGCCGCGGGTTCGGGATTGAAGAAACCCAAGTCGTCGGCAGCATCGGTGGCCGAGGTCGTGGACACCCCCAAGAACAAAAAATCGAAATCAAAATCGACGGAGGAGGTTACGAAATCTCCTGCACCTGCTGCTGACGCGTCGGCGAAGGGCAAGAAAAAATCCGCAGAAGCGCCGAGCGAGACGACAACGCCGTCGAAGAAAAAGAGCGCCTCAAAGGGAGACATGCCGACCCCTCCCCCTCCTTCCGACGCCAAGAAACCCAAATCAAAACCATCGGACGCGCCGACGACTTCTCCTTCCGACGCGAAGAAGGTCAAGTCGAAGGCGAAGGACTCCGACAAGCCTTTGGCCGCCTCTTCGCTGAGCAACGACGAGCTGAAGCAGAAGCGCGTTGGGAAGGCGGGGGGAGATGAAGAAGGAGAAGGTTGGCGCTACTGGTGTCAAGGGGATCCTGAAGAAGAGCGGGGGAGGGTCGGTGGGGAAGAGTGCGAAGGATGGGGTTATGGGGCGGAAGAAGGCAAAGTTTTAGTGGGTACAGTAAGGTTGAGCGTGGGTAATTAGAATGTGTGCGCGGAGTGGAGGGAATATAACTTGTGGAATGTCATCGTGACGATTCAGATATATCTTTGGTACTCAGTGAAATTACCAATTCGGGAAGCAAGCGTTGTGTTGCTTGGTTGTCTTTGGCTTTTGATCGTATTGACTTTCTTGACCAGCACCATCCTCATCGTGAACGCGATTATGGCCCTCGCGCGTCTATCTATCCACAATGTCTATTAAGTCCTTAACAGAAGAAGCGCCGAGATCTGCCGAACTGAATCAACCAGTCAGCTACCTCAGTGTTTGAAATCGCGTGTTCTCTTTACTCTTTGCTCTCTATGTACTCTCATCTCGTACACCCAAATCCATTATCTTGCTAAGCTTTACATCTACACAGTATCTCGTCTATCAATATGTTTGCTCGTGTACTTCTTTCCCTCTCCTCACCTCGCCGCCGTCCACTGACTCTCTACTAAAAATGATACTGATTTATTGAATCCAGGCTCTTCTAGCTCCTATGCGAGCGATGACAAGGTCTGTTCATGTTCTTGCTGTTGTTCTCAGTCCAAGATGCTTACGGGACGAGGCAGAGAACGTCGCGCAGGTCCATGCCGCATACGCATTCGATCCCGTCGAGTTCAAGCCTGAGGACGGTATCGACCAGGTGGCGCAAGATCTTATCCGGTGTCTGCTTGCAAAGGATGGGCGCCGGCGCCCCACTATTGGCTAGGCGACGGCACACGCGTATTTCCGTGGCGTGCCGGTACATATCTCTATCTGATGTCCCTGCCTGGCTCGTCCATCTCGCATGTATAGCAACTGGACAGCAGCGGCGCGACATACCGGCCCGCAACCTGGGCGCCGCGGAAAGGATTTGTCGCGAAGGCGGCGCACAAGACTCCTCACCACCGGCGTCACGTACTCAGAAGGCCAGGGTAAGCTCTCCGGATTCGTATTCGTAATGCCCGAGTCCTTCAAGCCGCCCCATAGCCCGCTCAAGTCCTTCGCTCTCAAGGTCGCCAGCATCTTCGGCTGCACCAGCAAGACGGAGACTTAGACGATCACGCAAGTCTCCGCACGCCAACCTCTAGTCAAGCCCGAGGTCAAATCGGCATTCTCTGAGATGTCGTTGGGGCCTCCAGCGAGGTACAAGAACGACCAGAGTGCCATAGACGCAGGTACTCAAATCCGCGGGTCGGATTCTCCTGGCGCCAAAGCCTCCAGTCCATCTCTTATCTTGTGGACCCGTCCGTTCCTCAAGTCCCCCTCCGCGCGAGCTCCCAGCTCTCATCAGGTCGTTTTGAGAAGGTGTGCATCCCGGGTGACATATAGCGATACGGCTGCGGCTTGCAGCAAGGTCGGCGGGACGGCGAAGGTTGGTTCTGGTCGCTCTTTAATCGGAACCGGGCATCGGCAGGGACCGTAGTCGACAAGCCCGAAAGCCGTAAGTAGGACTAGCAGTAACCCATACGAGGCGGGCTGTCCTGGTGCTCGAGCATCACACAAGCCGGACGTTGGGAACGTGCGTCGTGGAGTTTTTCAGGTGGCGATTCCGTTTCAAGGTCTGATGTGGTGCGCCCAAGGCCCTTGATTTAACAACGTGCTGAGGACCTTTGGGACTCTCGAGGTTTTATTTTTGCTTGGTTTCCTTAGGCTTCTATGTCTTCCACCCACCTGCGCCACCCCATCTCCATCTACGTCTAATTCTCGCGGTCCTCTTTCTTTCGCCACACCGACGCGTCATCCCATCACCTCCACTATTCTCCCTCTCCTTCATCTATAGATATAATCAAGCGGGATTCAAGCCGAATATGCGCACCTTACGGCAGCCACAACTACTTCCACAAAACGAGCAGGTTCTCGGTATTCCCGCGAAGAGGACACTCGCACTTAGGCGAGCGAGTCCGAGGATTTTCTGGGAGGATGCGGAGGGGTGGGCGGGGTTGGGTGTAGGGGACGTAGCACGGAGGAGCGGGTGGTTTTTACGCTAGACGCAAACTAGTTGAAGTTGGAAGCAGGGGGTGTGAGACTTGAGGGAGTGGTTGCGCTAGACGCGATGCAAATCATGAGTGGGCGGGGGAGTGGTCGGGACTTGACGTGCGCTAGGTGCAAGGAGAGTGAATGGGAGTTGGGTGCTTAGAGGATTTTTGAGGCGTAACATAAATTTCTATTACTTGCTTGTGGCCAACGATATCATTATTCGTTTTGTTCTTCCCTGAACCGATTTCTGAGAACGAACGAATCATCTGGACCAGCCTGCAGCACACATCCACTAGCGACAGCTAACACAGCCACAAATTGCCTGTACGAGCCACGAGACGTTTTTGCATTGATTCCCCAAGTATTTAATGTATGCTACATGCACGAGTTCTAGCCGATTTCATTGACAACAAGTAAGTAGTACATTACTCATTACCATTTTTTCCAGAGTTCGAGTTGAAGACTTCGAAGAGAAAAGCAGGTACGAGGCTCGAGTGAGTAGGGAAAGAGGAAGAAGACTGAGAATAATAAAAAAGGGACAAGGGACCAGGGAAAAGTGTAAGGTAGAAATATATATGGATACCACAATGTACAGGGTAGCGCTCGCGGGGAGGGGCGTAAAACGTGGACGTGGACTGGACGTGTAGTTGTAGGAGTACGTAGATGAAGGTGGGGATGCTCGTCGGAGGTCGTGTCGTATGCGATAGATGTGATAGGCCCGAAAGAAAACCAAGCGTGCTGCGTCCCGCCAATGGAAGATCACGACTGTTTGTTCTTGAACCGTAGCAGCGGCGCGAGGCCGGCGAGTGCACAAGCCTTCTTCAAGAACTCGTGCTGCGGCACGCGTCAGCCATGCTTGTCCAGAAAGTACAAAGGAACAAGGAGAGAACTCACATCCAACAACTCGTTCGCTGTCGCTCGGCTGCTCACGTCCACGCACAGACACACGGCGAGGAAGCCCTTGAGCTCGCGACTGAGCGCCTCGGGCTTCTTGAGCGTCGGCGTCCCGTTCGTCGCGATAAGGTACAGCGCTTTGAGTGGCTCCTCGTCGAGGTACGGCGGCTCGTTCTCGATCATCTCGATCGCCATGATGCCCAACGACCAAATGTCGACCTTGGCGCCGTACTCCTTCTGCTTCACGACCTCCGGCGCCATCCAATACGGCGTGCCCACCATCGTCGCGCGCTTCGACTTTTGGTCGGTCAGTTTGGCGCAGAAGCCAAAGTCCGCTGCGGAAGGGATTAGACACAACGGAGTGTAAAATACAAAGTACACACTTATTTTTACCCGGCCGAGAGCGTCGAGGAGAACGTTGTCTGATTTGATATCCCGGTGGATGATGCTCTGGCTGTGGAGATGCCCCAGCCCTTTGCAGGTCTGCGAAAAAAAAGGCACATTCTCAGTACACAATAATAACCCCAATGGGACAATAGTAAAGGAAGGAAAGATAAAACAATAAGGTACGCACCTCGAAGCAAATACTGCTGATCTGATCCTCCTCCATCGTGTTGTTCTCGATGATGTCCGTCAGCGCACCACCCTCCATGTACTCCATGACGACCCAGAGCTCGTTGCTCTTGACGAGGTAGGACTCGAGGAAGTTGACGATATTGGGGTGCTGCGACTCCTTCATGACGAGGATCTCGTTCACGATGAGCTCTTTCCGCGGCTGATGCGACAAGTCCATCTCCTTGATCGCGACCTTCTTGCCCGTCGCCAGCGTCTTTGCCACATAAACATGGCCCGACGCACTACACGAGTAAATCAACAAAAGAAACCAGCAGGAGAAAGAAACGCACCCCTGCCCGACCTTCTTGATCTTGCTGTAAAGCGTCTTGGGATCGTCGTCGGATACGACCTGCCGCAGCTTCTCCATGATTTGCACCTCGGTCATCGTGGATATCCGCTTTTCCTTCATCCCCTCGCCCTTCTTCTCCAGCGCCGCCGCCGCCGCAGCCACGCCCTGCGTCCCCTGCTTCTCCCCCGCCTTCTCGTCGAACTGAATCGTCGGCTTCTTCGCCGGCTGCAAGGGCTTCACCGGCGGCGGGCCAGCTGTTGCGCCCGCGGCCGTCGTCGACGGTGCATTCGCCACCGGCGCGGTTTTGCTCGGGGGCCCCAGCGGTGGCCGTTGGTCCTGTTCCCGCTCCCGTTGCGCCTGTTGCTGCTCCCGCTCGCGCTGTGCCTGCGCCTCCCGCTCCCGCTCGCGCTTCGCAGCCTCTGCGCGCTGCTCCTGCCGCTGTTGCTGCTGGTTCGGAGCCGTCTGCAACGAGTCCTTGCGCAGCGGGAGCCCACCAGTCGTGGTCTGCGCTGCCGGCGGACCCGTGGCCTTTTGACGCGCGCGCAGGTCGGCAGAGGAGGGGAGGTCGCCAGGCGACTTGGAGGGGACGGCAGGGCCGCCACCGCCGTTGAGTGGCGGCGCAGATGGCGCGGGGCGCGTGCCGGTGAGGAGTGGGCGCGGCGGCGCTGGACGCGAGGACTGGAGTTGTTGTGATTGCTGCGTCTGCTGCTGGGCGGGTCGTGGGGGCGTCGCGGAATAAGAGGAGCTGGAGGTGAGAGTGGAGCCGTTGGAGTCGAGGCCTGGGGGCGCCGATTCCTGGCGTTTGACGGCGGGTCGGTCCGTCAAGGAGGACGTGGATGAGCTCATCTTGCTCATCCCGCCGAGCCCGGTGCCCGCATTGAAGCGCGCCGGCGCGCCTAGCCACGTTTGTATCAGCCGCCGGCAGTCCGCGCCACCAAATCAAAAAACGACATACCAGTATCCATTAATTCCCGCTCTCGCTCCAGCTCACGTTTCTGGTGATCAGTGTAGAATTCGAGGACGTCAAGGACTGCTTGCGGGTCCTTGGCATAGTCTTCGCGGGTAATGGCGGATTTCGTGAGCAGCTTGCTCCATTGATCGGGCATACCCTAGTTGGGCGCGACATTGAGCAGCGGCATGAAGGAGCCTCACGGCAAGACGTACCGTAAAAGCGCCGCTGACAGGATCAAATCCAACGTGCACTTTGTGCACAAAATTGGTGGGATTGCTCACGCCCATGAGTGGTGAGCGAGAGTAGATGTCATCTTGCCAGCCTTTGGGGGAAGTCGATGAGCAAACAGATGGTTTGTCAGGCATCAGCCGGCGGCGCACCATATAACTCCTCATCGTTCTTGAGCGACAAGAAGTACCGTTTTCGGTCCTGTGTCTCGAGAAGCAGGCAGTATGGTTTGAGATCTGTCCGCTCGATACTGGCGATGTCGCGCAGAAGAACGACGGATTGCTGAGGTGAGCCCCTGCAAAGTCGATTAGCAGCAGTCCATCGGAACCCGCGAACAATGGGGCTGGTGTGGTGGGCGCAGAAACGGGCGCGCTCGTTGAAACAATCGGATAGTAGCGTCACCAAGGACGCCAGAGCAGCGAAGAGCAATTAGACCAAGAAACGCACCTCAGATTTGTGCAGAGTCAAGGTCATCTCCTTCAGCACGAGCCATTTGACCTTCCATATCCAACTCGTCAAGGTGCCGTCCTCCTTGACGCTGACCGGACCTTGTCTGACGACGCCACCGCTACCGCTGCCGTTGGATAATGACGGGGAGCCACCGATGCCCGAGTACGATGAGGAATAGGACGAGCCGGCCGGTGAGCTGGGATTGAAAGTGAACGCTGGACCATAGCCATTTGAAGCCAAAGTAGACTGAGAGGATACAATGGTGGACTGGGAAGAAGAATACATGGAGGGGGACGGGGCGGGGCGAGAGGGGGTAAGGCTGGAGGTGGTGTAGGCCATCGACGACGGCAGAGATGATGGCGGTCGCTCAGCCTCAGGATCAACGGCCAAATAGTAGACTACAGTTAGGATCACTTCTTCTAAGCTGAAACTCCGAGTCTTTCTCAGCACTGCCTATCCTCCGGAAGCCCATTCTATTGCTGTATAATATGATCTGGATTGCTCTTACAACTCCCGCAGGTCTATGCCACTTCAACGGCCGGCCCACGTTGGCAATGCGTCGAGTGCTGATTCGCGATTCGCCTTGTGACACCGTTGCTATTTATGCGCGATCCTCAGATACGGGTTTCAGTCGTTAAATTTGGGCAAGAGCATCCACGACGACTCTGATTTACAACGAGCGCCCACTGAACGCGTCCTGTCTCGCGACTCTCCGTTACACGATGTTTTCCCCCCAGGATGCACAGCCTCTGGAATTGAGAGAAGCAGAGGCTCCGCAGTCCCTCTACTTGAACTACATCTAACGGCCCTCAGAATCCTCAACTCACTGGTCCAAGAACGAACATCTTTTTACTCCCCACCAAATCTTCCCTTCAACAAGAAGCGCGAACCCTCGTCAATACATGCAACTATTGCTCCTGGGTGCATTTATAATTAGAACTTGTGGAAAGACCAACTAACACCCGAGCCATCTTTTCTCTCTACCCTTCAAATCTTTCTCTTCAATGAGAAACACGAACCCTCTGTCAATACATGTGACTATTGCTCCTTGGTGCATTAATAATCAGAACTTGGGGAAAGAACAACTAACACACAAGCACAGAAGGGAATGAAATGAACTCGAGTCACTGTGAGTTGCTGTGAACAGATGAACAGCAACCTGCCTGATGAGCTAGCTGCCCATGGATGAAGAGAATGACCCTGAAACTCTAAGCTCAGTCTACGTCTACCTTTCAGCGTTGCCTGAGGAGGAGGATAATTCTAATGAGAAACCCCTGCTGAAATATGGTGTATTATCAGGAACCCCGGTTTCTCCAGAAACCCCCGCCGAGATCTTCCCGGCCGCATGCCGTTAAGTTCACAAGCAGGATTTATCCTGTATGCGCCTATTTGAGGGGAGTTTGAGGGGGGGAGGACCGAGAATGTCGCCTTTTCATCACATGACTTGCATTTATTACCATTTTGGGAACACATCTGATGGCGTCTATTTAGTCTTCCGGCGCTAAGTTACACAACCCTCAATGTGAGCTGGTCAGCGTGCGCCGACTGAGCGAACATTGAGCCTTATGTCTGTAGATTCAACGCATCTCCATCTCATTTTTTCTGTTTCTGTTTGTGATCCGCCGCTCGCCGGCCTCTTGCTATCATCTGGAATTGACATTT
Organism: Mycena venus; assembly: GCA_014462655.1. Classification (NCBI taxonomy): domain Eukaryota; kingdom Fungi; phylum Basidiomycota; class Agaricomycetes; order Agaricales; family Mycenaceae; genus Glaucomycena; species Glaucomycena venus. The sequence continues at coordinate 462,629 of JACAZI010000039.1, read as the reverse complement.
CACGCGGAGGTAAGTGTTTGAAACAGGCACATGACTTTCAAGTAATGTACAAATGGTCTACCTACCCATGATATGAACAATTGGAGCGGTTGTGGCCCTCCTTGCAACACAGTGCACATTTATATGTGCGACCGGCCTGAGATTTCTTCGCAGGGGGAGCCGGCGAGTTAGAACCTTGGCCATGCTGTGCTTGCAACTGCTGAACATCAGCCCAGCGGTGGGATGAACCTCCGCCCTGCTGATGACCCTCGCGCATTGGTAAGTTGTGCAGTGCGGGGTCGACCTTTGCGTAATATTATCGGGGGATCCTGAATTTGTTCCTGATGAGTTTCTTCCATGTTTCGTTGGCTGCCAGTGTTCAACTATCAACATCAAGAATCGATAAAAAAATTAAGGTGGCCACACTGAAGACTGTTCAAGCTTTGGATAAGCTCATCAACCTGTTCAATGGTTTGGACACCAGTGAGAAGTGGTCTAATAGCAGCTTGGACATTGTGAAAGACCTCGCAGGCAGGTACTGTTTGAGTTTGAGGCGGAGGTGTTGACACATGTGATGTGGTATCAAGTGGATTGGATGCAAAAACCGATCAAATGACTGTGGTCTGAAATTTGAACTCGTCCCGCTGCAGCTCATGGGTTCAGCAAACTGCCGGAATTGATTCGATTGTGAAGGAAGGGTCTTATACAGTATCATCAACATTGTTGTTCAATGTTCAGGATTAACACGGAAATCATACCTCTGATGAATCAAAGAGATATGGAAGGGTAGACCTTCAACATCAACCCAGATGTGAAAGTAGTGGTGGCAGGGAATGCTGAGGTTGGACGGCATGCAACAGTTGCATATGTAGCAGCCATCTGGAAGGATTGCAATGTAATGCAAGGTCCCAGTTGTTGTATGCCTGACACAGAGAAGATGGCGGACTTTGAGTCTGCGCTGGGTGACCTGTTGGATCAGCCACTTGATCGAAACATGCACATTGTCATTTTCAAAGGTGTTGATCATGTGCTGGTAACACATTAGTGGCAGATTCACCGTTTGAAATGAGAAACAAACATTTTCCTCCCCAGGAGACCAATTCCATTCACTTTCCTGGTTCATCTGCAAAGTGTATTCATTCTGGTGCAGTACAGCTGATTAGAATTGATATCAACTTGCCTGAAAGGTGTATTAATGAGACATACCCATGTTCTAACTTCATTTGGATGCTGAACAACCTCGGTTTCATAGAAAAGACTGAGTTGCATCTGTTTATAGCACATCTGCAATGTATATGGTCCTGCATGCTCTCGAAGCATCACCAAAGGCCCACAGAAAAGGGACTCCAAGTTGGAGTCGTGCTGCCGGCGCGAAGACTTGAATAAGAAGATGACATCTCGTTAGCCTGTGAGCGGAATCACGCAGAATAAAAATTACCTGGCGTAGTTGAATCAAATTGTTCATGGTCTGGTCCTTGGAGCAGTCGTTCAACCCATTGAACAGCTGGAGGATGGTTTTTTTGGGACCCCCAATGATCTTGTTAATCCTGTTTTCACCTTCAACGTCGCCAGTTGTACAGACACCTGCAGTGAAAATATTGCTGATCCAAGCCTATGCCCAGTGCGACCGGCAGGGATATAACTCCTCTTGAAGGTACCAAGCCGTAACAGGATAGCAAGTACACAAAGAGCCCCACAGGTGATCAAATTCACTTGGGGAGACTGCCCAGTACATGATCCAGAAATCGCGTTTGAAGTCATTCCACTGGTCCCCGAGACAGGGACAAAGGTTTGTGGTAATATTCCCATCCAAATGGGGTAGACAGAACAAATGGAACGATAGGGGCAATGTGTTTGATGCACTAGAAATGACAGCGCCATCTCGATCAGAGCCTAAGACTTCTGGTGGTCACCCAGCACTTTGGAGATGGTTACGGAAGACCCAATTATGAGTCTCCATGTCCTCTGAGCAATGAAGCGTGTACCACGCGTTCCGAGACTTTCTGAAGTTGTCAATGATGATACCTTTGCAATTTTAACAAACTCAGAATTGAACAATTTCAACACACAAACAACTCACCAATGTTGAGTGGGTAACTATACTGATTGCAGCAGTACATGTTGTCATTGATAAGGATATCAGAATAATGGCGTGTTAATTCTGCCTGGGTCGGAGACTGCCACCAAAGGGCAATGACAACTTGGTTTTCATCAAGCTTGATATCAAAGTCCCATCGCGGGTCATACTCTTTGAGCTCGCAGATACGCGCAAGGACAGCGCCAAAGTCCCTGCCCAGGCTTTGTACTTCCTCTCGAGCATCCTTGTGACAGGCATTGATAAGGTTTGAAATTTGACGTGGCTCCAAGATATGGTCAGGGAAGCGCGAGGACAGAATGTGGGACAAATGACCACGAGTAAAGTTTCCTGTTGCCGCATACTCTTTAACCAGTTGATGCTGCTGTGCAGTGGGTGGATGAGGAATGGATCCTCTCTCTGGAACTTTGAGAGGATGATTGTGCCCCCAATCAATCATGGTTACATGCCATCCACCACCCATGATAGTGATAAGGTTGACATGTGCTGAACAATCCGTGCGGTTAGTCCGCTCAGTGCGATAATTGGATGGGTCAATGTCAGGACGATGGCCGCTCTTTGTCTGACCGTAATGGTTGCAGCATAGAGTGATTCAGCGAACAGAATCGTTGCTACCCCTCTTCGTCTGGCCCATATGCCAGATATGGTCAAGATGAGCTTCACGCTCAAAGACTGCATCTCGTCCAAGCTTGAATGAAAGAAAAAATGAACTGACGCAGACAGGTTCCACTGTCTCATTGTCTGGATCAGACTTGGGTATATGGCATGGTGTGGGACGCTCGGGGGGCAGGTTTATGGTCTGACAGAGAGAATGAGAGATCAATCACCTCCTCCTTGATTTGAGCCTTCTGCCGTTTTAATTTTGGGGCTATGCCAGGACTGGGTGTGCAGAGATCGATGACAGGATGCTGGTAGGTTTCTGGTGTCGTTTCTCTGTCAAGGACTATGTGCGCAGATTTGAAGGATATTAAATCCTCAAGAGGCGGAAGTGGCAGCAGAGATTTGGTGGGCTTTGGAGAATGCTGCACACTGTCCAGCTCAAAGGCAGCAGCAAGGGGCTGATACATTGGCCTAGGCTGAAATGCGTTGTTATTGAGATGATGAATATATGGAAGAAATAATTCACCGTGAGCTCGTGGAAGGAGTCGGTTGTAGTCCTCTGAACATTCACGGGGGGTTGCCGTTCAACCTCCTTCAAAAACTCGAAAATTGGGTGGAGTATCTAGCAATACAATCAATCCAATAATATTATGACCCATTCAAGGAACGTACCGTTGGCATATTATTAAATCCCGAGTCGATGACAAGACCTAGGTGACTGACCAGACCAGACCAGATGGATGATGACCAAACGAGTCAGCTGTGGATGCAATCACCACTGGATGAAGTTGGGTGAGCGTACTACCTTGACTGGATATGGCCAGATGAAGAATAAGACGTCTGGATGATTGTCCGGACGAAAAGACTCAAGAAGCCAAGTAGAGCACTAAGCACGTTAATAATCAAACTGAAGTACAAGAAGTAATTACAAGGCTTATAAGTATAGTAAAATCCGTTATTGTAGTCCTAAATATGGTAATAGAAGTATGGCTTATGTATGAACAATAAGTCATACCCAGATGCGGTTAAGGAATAGAAGAGAAGTTCCTTTAACAAAAGGAACAAAGTTAGGAGGCCGGATAAATGGGAAACGCTCAGTAATCCTTCATAGTGTAAAAACCCATTCAGAGTGGAGTTCCAGTCAAGTACTGGTAGGTGCAGTAACCGGACGACCGGACGCGACCAGACAATACCGGTCATGAGGAGAATTGATCCAGAAGGTGCACTGAGTGTGTGCGCACAGATATAACACATATAAAGATTGAAATCACTGTATCCAAACGGCCCATCAAGAGCAAGTGCAATGTCGGAGTCATCCGCAGGTAGAGCAATTGGAAGTACCCAATCTTCATAACCCTATTCATGAAATAAGCAAAAACTGCCATTCAACATTTTGAAGGTTTATTGTCATATATTCCCCTTAATTCTGACTTGGAACTGTAAATGTAGCTTGGGGAACCTAGTAGGAGTGTTCACTGTATTGTCTATGACCCTGGAACATGCTGAATATGGTGAAAAATGATATAACATAAAATCACCTCAATTCATGAGATTTCATCTGTTCTGAGTATCCATGGTCAACCTTTACAACACATATATATCAGCCAAGTGCAAATGGTGTGTTTTGCAATGTCTCACATGATGAAGAAACCCATAGTAGGGGCGAAAATGGAATTTCCTTATATGGCCAGAATGTGATATTTTTCATCATTATAACATGATATATGTCTTGGAGGGTGTCTTTGCAGCCAAGGGAAACAAATTGACATAGCCAGGAGCTATTTCTATTGGTATATCCCCAAGATATTATGGCCAGGATACAATTTATCAAATTTTCGCTATTTTCACCCTATTATTGAACTGTAATAGGCTCTATTACATCCCAGTTGACTTTAAAGAACATATAAAAACATGCCTAAAAAGTTAGACCATCGAAAATGGTTGAATTATGAGCCAGGGAAGGGCAAATGTTGAAAATTTCCTTTTTGGGCAGAAAGCATTAGTATCCCAAAAAGAAAATTCATCTGCCAAACCATTGATCCTTATAACCAATTTGCAGAGCTCATCAAGGACTACAAGATTCATTTATACCATTTTGCAATTGGTGGCCCTGTTGGCCTGCAAAATGCAAAATACTTTCCAAAAGCCAGCACTTTTTGAACAAACATTGGCATTTAAAGCACCCAGGCATCTATTACAACCCTAATACAAGCTGTAATCAGCTATAGCACCTCAATATAGACAGCCATCAATTTTAAGACAAAAGCCGAGACCCATCAATTCCAACCCAATACAGATAGCCATCAATTTAGGTATTTTAATTGTTATTTTAGATGAAAAATTATCATTTTTGCCTAGGATAAGCCTTGCCCAGGATGCCGGAGCAAGCCGTGCAGAGCCAGGATGATGCCTACTGGCAAAGGGAAGTGCCCGAGATCCTTGAGGTGTCCGCATATGGGTACCCACAAAATAATGCATTAAGCCTGTGGTATGGATCCAGAGCATAACAGGTTAATCTGAGCCTATAAGGTGACTTCTTGAGGGAATAGTCCTTCGATTGACTATTGTCATGGATGTTGAGCAGCTTCATGCTGACATCAAGTCACACATGGCTGACAATCCAGCTGGTGTTGCTGACATTACTGCTGCTTCATCTGGTCAACCTTCATGCTGGTCAATAGACTCATCCAGCATGCTCAGGTATGATGATTGCATTTGGGTTCCAACAGTTACCAGAAATACTCTGGATGCACTCTGGGTACATGTTCTTCAACATATGCATGACCACATACTGGCCGGTCATTTCAGTCAGAACTGAACCTTAGCACTTGTACACTGTGAATATACCTGGCCTGAACTCCGGAAGTTCATCTGGGATTATTGCAAATTGTGTATTGTCTGCAAGCGCAACAAGGCTCCTCAGCATCACCCCTATGGATTGCTGAAGCCACTTCCTGTTCCACTCCGTCCATGGCATTCCATCTCCATGGACTTCATCAAGCAACTCCCTATGTCTGGCAAGTACGATGCTATTCTAGTAATTGTTGATTGTGCCTCCAACATTCACATCACTTTGGCCAAACTCACCTGACTCTTTCTTATTCAAATTTTTTCCAAGCACAGTGTCCTGTCACACGTTACTAGTGACCGGGGCAAGGAATTCATTTTTTTTTTTTTTTTTGTGGTACGATATCGGACGGTGCAATTAACAATAGGTTAACCCACCACCCGCGTAAGCTTAGGAGGGACATTGACCTCCAGTCTAAACAGGCATGTTCCACGCCCAAGGAAATGCTTTTAAGCACACGGGCTTATTGCCGTAGTGTGGGACTCAAGTGGCATGTTGAGGCTGACCTGCCCTGCCCCCAGAGTTTGGGGGTGAGGTGTGGATTTGGGGGCCTGGCGCCGGAATACCCACTAAAACCTTGGGCTCTCTGAGCCAATCCTTTGGTAGGTTGGCTTCATTGAGAAGGGTCCCACTCCAGGTACTGAGAGCAAGGGACGGGGGAACTAGTTTCCTGCCTTGGTGAGAGTTGTTGGTTGCAAGGAACCAGTCAGTATCCAGTCTAGTATTTATTAAGTGAGTCCAACAATTCTGGATCTCTGCTGTAGAGTGAGGTGTGCCATTCCTAGATATGACCCGCTCATTTCTGAGTTTCCAGATAAGATAAGCGGACTCGGATATAAGTATCCGGTATAGGCGGTTCTTCCCAGATGGTTTCTGTTTGATTTCGGCTTCAAAAGTTGTCATGCAGCATCCTAGGACTCCCCCTAGTGTGGGTTAGGGTAGCCCACCATGTTTCATGGTCCACATGTTTCCCACCAGGGACCAGATTTCAGCCCGGCCCGGTTGGTTACATTCAAAAAGGACATGCTCGAGGAACTCTGTCACCCTGCACCCATGACATAGTTCACGTTCCTCAAATCCTGGGAGGTGCTTCCAGTAGGCTCCAACCCGGTGGGCACCGTGAATGCCCATCCAGAGAAAGGTCTTTACTCGCTTGGATAGGTCCTTGTGTCGGATAGCTTTCCAGACTGCTTTATGAGATGGGAGGGAGTTGGCCCTGGGGGCCACAGCTTCTCGTACAAGCTTCATGTTCCATGCAGTGGCCTTCCGAATTGGAGTCTCCTGGCGTTCTTTAATGCCCTTGTAGGCCACTGCCTGGGTCATGGTGGACAATTTTGCTCCCCTGACTTGTAGTCTCTGCGGGACAGCCATATTCACTTTCACCCATGTGCCTGGAGTTGCCTCTATGGCTTGCTTAGAGAGACAATGTGCATTATCTAGGGCGTCCTTTTCAGGCTTTGTGCTGGCTTTAATAATGACTGTTACTCCCTTACGCACACGCATTCCTGCTGCTAGTTTTTATAGGGGGAACCCAGTTTGGGACACCAATCCAGCCCTTGTCCTCCCACTTGGTAACATTTTTTGTGAGTGCTGCCACTGCACTGGACTTGTTGACAATTATGTGGAGCGGGGAGTTCACTGGGGCATACTGCAAGCACATAATGGCAGCAGTAAGTTCTCCATTTGCTTTGTCCTGGGTCTGGGAGGCCGGGATCAACACACCCTGATTTCTCTCGTCATCTGCTCCAAACCAGACCCCAGCTGCTGCTTTGGCATCAGAGTGTGCAGTGTCTACTGCGTATCCACTAATCGCAACCCTTACAGGTGTACCATCCCCAGCTGGAGTGTGAGGGGGGGGGTGCAGGGACAACAATGGTTGCTTGTGTCATCTTGGAGAACACTCGGAAACCTTCAGTAAGTGAGCTAATTGGTGCTGGGACTTGGAAGGTCTGGCAGGCTTCCGACTCCTCTTCTGCAGTGTCCTGGGCTGAGTTCACTGGGTTGGGGAGGAGGGGGTTCCACTTGGGGAAGATCTGGCCTATATGGGCATGGGCCATCAATGCACACTTATGGGGGTTCTTGCACCCATTTAGCCTATCATCACAGCACTGAGGGCATATGCACCATGGTTCTGGAGTATGGAGGGGGAGAAGACAGGCGTGCCATAATATGTACACCATCCCCTATGAGATGGGCGGCATGCTTGGCTCGGAGGCACTTGCATGCTGGCTTGTTATTATATTGTATCTTGGACTTGTCTTCCCATCGGTGGTGCCACAATGGGAGGAGCTTGCAGAGTTCAATTGAGGGATCAACTGTGTCGAAGTCCACTCCGTATTTACTGGCGACCCGGAGCATGCCCTTTAGGAAAGCAGGTAATTTGGCACCAATCTTTGCCTTCCAGTTCTGACTGAACATGTTGATGTGTGACCCTTTTTGGACAGTAGAACTCGCATGGTCATATTTAGCGAGTAGCTTGTCTGCAAAGTGTGCCCAGACTGCGCGCTTATCTGGATCCATTTCCAGGTAGGATTTCAGGGTCATGATGTGTATAGCTTTGTTTCTTGCCTCGATATCAAACATATCTTTTCCACCCTCCTCACGTGGTACGAGGAGAGTATCACGGTCAACTAGTGATGACTTTGTGCCCCAAATGAATTCTCGCTGTGCGCTTATGAGTGTTTTCTCTACACTCTTTGGCATTCCGTTCACCTGGGTCCGATATTGGGTCATGGCTGCTATCGTGGCCTGCAGAATCTGGCGCTTGGCCTCCAGGGTTGGGTAGGTGCATCCCCAGCGCTCTAGACTTGAGTCAATTTTTTCGATTGTTGGTGTCCACACACCCTGTAGGTCAAATCCATTACCTACTCGTGCTCCCAGGATGCGTACAGATTCGCCATCAGCAGCAATGTGGACATTTTCAGGGAGGGGTATGTCCTCAGGGTTCAGCCTTCTTGTCTCTAGGACCTGTTTACGATACTCTGGGATTCCAATAGGAATGACCTCAGTTTTGGTGACATTGAATTTTGCACTGGATGCCTTGCACCATTTCTCCAGAATTTGTTGGAGGGTTGCAAAGCTGTCAGAACTCCGGAGAAAGACTGTTGTGTCATCTGCAAAGAGGCCAGTAACTACCCTGCCCCTCTGTTCATCTATCTCATATCCCTTCAGGTCAGATGCCCTTAGCATGGCTGCTAGTGGTTCAATAGCGATATTAAAAAGCAGGCAGGACAGAGGATCGCCTTGCCGGACACCTCTTACCACACACGGAAACGGCTGCTCAGTACCCCGTTTATCACTACCTGGGTCTCTGCATGGGTGTATAGTGCCTTCACAGTGTTTATAAACCTCTCTGGGATGCCCCGGTCTCTCATCACCTTCCATAGGTAGTGGTGGGATGTCTTATCATATGCCTTCTCTTGATCAAGCGCTACAATTGCACCATTTTTGGACTCCTCCTCTGCATATACAACTAGAATTTCAGAGAGGAATACCTGGTCACTTATTTTCCTGCCTTTCATAAAGCCTGCTTGGTCCTTATGGATTAGGGCTGGTGCCACTTGTGCAAGTTTCTTGTTCAACGCAGTGGTGAAAATCTTGTATACTGAATTCAGGACTGTAATTGAGCGGTGGTTTGCAATGTCGGTGACATCACCCTTTTTGTAGATTGGGCACATCCACCCGAGGGCAAAGTCAGTGTCTGCTTCTACACCATTCGTCTGGATATCCTTGCACACCTCAGTGAGCATTTTGACCACATCAAAAGCTGGTTGGGGGTCGGGGTCTGGAGGGGAATTTTTTGCCGCTAGGAAGATTGTGTCCAGAGTTGTCCAGAGCTCTGTTGGTGCGCCGTCTATGCCTGGGGACACACCAGTCTCCGAGTCTTTCATGGCAGCCCTTACATCATCTTCTGTGAGGTCCTCAGCCAAGGCCAGCATCTCTAGGCTGTTGGGGGAGGGAGGCGGTGGCATGGATGCTAGCACTTCATCAATATCTTGGTCTTTTTCATTGAGGTTATCCTCTGAGGGGTCTCGCTGCAGATTGTTATGGTAGTCACGAGCCAGTTCAGCCATCTTGTCAGATTGGGTACAGCTCTGGACAGGGTTTATGTCTGTACGGGCGTAGGATATAAGCAGTGTCTTTGGGCTTGGAGTCCTTACTTAGATTGACTGAGAACTTTGTAAGAGTTTCTGTCTCTGTCTCAAAGCACACTCTGGTACGACATTTGCGTTTGTCACGCTGCACGCTGGTGATCTTATTGATTTTCTTTTGTCTTTCTGCTGCCTCCTTTGCACGTTGCTGTTGAAGCTCTTTTGGTGTGAGCACACTGTCAGGAGGGTCCATTGCATTTAACAGGTTGTCACGCTCTGTCTAGAGTGTACGCTTTGCTTGTTCCAAAGCACCTAGATTTTCTGCAGCCCGTTTCTGGGCAAAAATCTGCAGATCACTCAGCCAGCTCTTAAGGCGTGACTGTAGAGTTGACCCATCGGCTGGGTCTTGGTCAGGGTTAATCTTCACTCCCTGTCTAATTGCATGGTCTATGAAGGTTTTATCCTTCATCATGAACAGTGGGATAGCATATCTCCCACGTCCTATGAATGGAGATCCAGGGGCACAGACATTGACTGACACCATGCGATGGTCTGTGGTCACTGCCACATCACTTATCTCCCAGTGACGGCAGGTCTTGAACAGCTTGTCAGAGACAAGGATGCGGTCAATTAATGAGTGGGAACCAGATGGGGAGGTGTGTGTGTATGCCTTTGTGTCTGGGTGGGTGACTCGCCAGCCGTCCTTAAGGCCTAATACACGCTTGAACCGTGTGTATACTTCGACTGCGGCATCACTATCCTTTCGGTGGGGGAGGCGGTCAACTGGTTCAGGTGCAATATTTGTATCTGCCACAAACATGTCAGGGACAGGGAGGTCTTCATGTAGCCAGAGGTTAGTCAGGGTGTCCCAGTAGGCCTTATTGTCAGCCATTGAGTCTGCAGGGGCATACCCTGCAAGTACTGTGAGAGTGCTTTTATTATGCCATGGGATGACAAGTAGGATTGCCCGGCCAGGTATAAGTCGGCGGACTGATACACCTTCTACATTGGTGAGTTCACGATTAAGAACGACTGCAACTCCCCCTGCATTTGGGATGACCACATTTATTGAGTTGAAGATGCAGACCCGTCGTTTGTAAATGTGCTCAATTTCATCTACCATGTCATCAGTTAGGTGGGTCTCTCCTACGACTAGGATGCCCACTTTCTCATCAAAGAGCATGCGGTTTACTTCATTCCATCTATTGGACGTGCTCGCAAAGACTGTGCCGTCCCGGCCATTCACATTCAGGCCAGCAACCCGTACCTGCGCTCTGGTGTTGCAGGCGATCTTTGGGTTGCCTATTTGCTGCTTCTCGCGTTTTTGGTTGAGGAAGGTGGGAGCAGAGTCCTCATCGGAAGGGATGCGCTGTGGTGCACCCCTCTGACGTCCCTGGGTTCTACTGTTGTTATTTTGAGGGCCAGTGGGAGGAGGGTTTGGGCCTGGGGCTGTTTGACTTGGGCATCGCCTATTTTGTTGGCCCTGTGCCTGTTGACATTGTCGTGAAGGTGTTCGCAGAGTGCGTGAATTAGCTTGAGAGCTGGGACCCTGTGGGACAGGGGTTGACCCATTGCTGGATCTTTGAGCATGAGCTCGTGGGCGGCGAGGGCTACTCTGGGTAGCATTCGCGGCCTGGGTAGAGGCGGTTCCATTTCTGTACTCTTCAGCACCATCATTGGGGGCACAGCCAATGGAGAAACCGTTGCCCCCTCCAGTGCCAGAGAGGTGCGAAGTTCCAGTTCTGAGGTCGTCATCCATGTTACCCACAATGTGGGATGAGGGGGAGGAGGGGGAAGGAGTTGCCTGTTAACGCAATCAGACTTACAACTATAGTCCAGTAGCGGACAGTCTTACCCAGACTGTGACTTAGTTGTCTACCGCGGGGGACTATGTTCAGGGTTACTAAGGTGCAGGGGAAGGGTGCCTGCACATTTTACCCGTCACTTCAGCCTCTCGGCACGGCACGTCCAGGCCTAAATAGGCCGCCGTTTTTGCCCTGCTGTCCAGGGATGCAGAGCTGCTCGCCTTGTCCGGCTTTCCTGGCACACGCGCCAGTATATTTGGGCCAACAAGGCTTTGGGCAACCGCAGTTGAGCCGAAACGGTTGCCCTCACGCCTCCAGTGCATCATTAGCATTTTGGCCCCACAGAGCCCTTTCCCCGTGGAGACGGCGCTAGCAGGGGTTCCCAAGCCAAGGAAAGACCGGCTTCAGGGTCCAGTGTTGAGAGATTTGAGGAGTGGGGACGGAGTTTGGGGTGTAGCAAGAAACTTTCCGAGCCGCAAGGGATGTACGGAGTTATGTTGATGGAGTATAGAGGTGGAGCTTGAGAATAAGCCACTTAGATTATTCCGAGGTCGTCTAAAGATTATCTCATTTAGAAACTCCGTCCCCAGTATTACAAGTAAGGAAACATTCGGCGTGTATAGAAGTATTGTATATAGGATCAGGCAGAGCATCAGTTTGTGCGTTGCATCTTACAGGGGCGGCAGCCATTACCATTTCCATTTCTCTTCCCACCGTTGTTTCCATTCCCTCCGCCATTGGAGTCTCCATCCTGGTGGCCTGCTGGGCCTTTGACCTCCGCCCGAAGGTGCGGGGCGAGAGGGCCACCCCGGAATGGTGCAGAAGGGGCAGAAATCGCGAAGGTGACCGAAGGACTTGCACCCATCGCAAGTGAGGGGCAGCCGAATGACTTTTCCAACAAAATACATGAGCGAGGCGAAGTCGAGGCCCTCGAAGAGCTGGACCCAGGCTCGGTTTGAGGGGGTGGAGAGGGAGGGTGGTTCAGCCGTCATGTTCCAGATGAGGCTGGGGGGACTGCCAGGTGGGGCACGGTTGACAGCACAGACACGTAGAGAGGCTAACATGTGTGCCATGGGGTCCACGCCAGCCGGGTAATTGTCGTTCACAGCCCGCAGGAAAGATTTCGCTGCCTGGTTGTCACGGATGGTGAGGGCAACCAGTGTCGCTACCTCGATAGCGTGCTCTTGGGTGGCGGAGTAGGCCAGGCCCGCAATGGGGCCCAGGAAGGTCGTCGGAGGCGGGTTGAAGGGGAGTACAAAGAAGGGTACATCCGGGCCTGCCCAGCAGAAACGCCCCAGAAGTAACTGGACATCAGCTGCTGAGATGTTCCGGACCAGGTAGACAAAGGGGGTGTTACGTTGGGCGGAGGGACTGTGTTCGGCAGGGCCGAGAAGCGGGGCGTTCGGTGCGCCGCCAAGGGCGAGGGTGACCCCGGTTGTGAGCCTTTTGAGCGCTGGTCCCTCGGGGCTGTGGCGCTGACCATCGTATTCGTAGACCAAGACTTGGTTCCCCGGGGCGCTGCGCCATCCTACAACTTGGCGATCGTGAATATTGTTGACGACGCAGATGTCGTCCCACCCATAGACCGGGGGAAAGCCCCCAGCTGGGGTGGGGATCCAGGCGCCCGCTGTGGCTGCTGCTGCGAGTTGGGCAGCCGCAGGCGCTGCAGCAGCGACAACCAAGGGCGCCGCGGCGGCGGCAGGAGCCTGGGGCATAGCAGCAGCGAAAGCCTGGGGCTGGGCGGCCATTGGTGCAGCAGCAGCAACAGCTTGGGGCTGGGCCACTGCTGGCACAGCAGCAGCCAAAACCAGCAGTGGGGCCATAGCTGCTGCGGCAGCGAAGGTTTGGGGCTGCGGAGCTGCTGCCACCTGGGGAGCGCCCGCTCCTCCTGCAGGTTGGTTGGTTTGGCCTGCCGGGGGGGGATGGGGAGCAGGGGGTGCAGCAGCCTGTGGAACCTGGGCAGGGCCCACCACTGTCGTGGGTGCCATGACGGGGGGTGCAGCAGCCGTAGGAGGTATGGGGTGGGAAGCGCTCGGGGAGGTAGTCCTGGGAGCAGTCCCTGCAACGGGAACGGCAGCCGTCATGTCGGTGGCTGGCGCGGCTGGGGTTTGGGCTGGGTAGACTGCTGCCGCCGCCGCCCTCGCCGCGGTGCGAGTAACTCGCGCAGAGGTCACTGGCGCCGAGGCGGCGACCGTGGCAAACGAGGGGGCTGGGGCCAGAGCCATGGCTGGTGTAAGTGCCGGCGCTGCTGGAGGTGCGGTCGCGTCGGGGCTGGGGGGCCACTGGTCCTGGGGCTGTGGCTGACGGTGATGTCGCAGTGTCGGCAGGCTCAGGGGCAGCGGGCGCGGGGTTGACCAAGGCGATGGGGGCAGTGGCAGGAGCGTCTAGCATGGGGGAAGCCGTTCGGGGTCGTGGTGGTCGAGGGAGTCGATGTGGTGGTGTTCTCCGCACTGTGGTTGGCTGCAAGGGGGGGGGAAGTGGTACTGGGCGTAGCCGCAGGCGGCATACCGGACCTAGCCCGCCCTTTGCCCTTGTCCGTGCCAATAACTGTTTCACCATCCTCCGTGGGCTGGGCCGGGGACGGTCCAGCGGTTGGCATGGCCGGAGCAGGGATGGGAGTCAAAAATGGGGACCCGTTCCCAATGGCTGCCTAGGCCCCCGCAACCAGCCTGGAGAAAGGGAGGTCGGTGGCGGGAGCAGCGGGGGTAGGGCCGGGGTTCCCGTGGCTCGCGCTTGCGAGCCTGCGTGCCACGAGCTTGAGGGGGTCGGTGGGTTTGGGGGTGGCGTCTCCCGAGCCCGTGGATGCCGTCGCAGGCAACGCCTTCTCGTTTGGGTTGTCGATAGCCTTTAGGATTTATTTAGGTATAGTCCATGCGTTGGTACATTGTTACATCCGTGCACACCTCCGTCCGAAAACCTCTGTCAGGAAATCTCCAGACCTCCGGATCTCCGATATCTCCGTCCTCTGGATGCGTACGTCCTAACCTATGGGCCCGCATCCGATTACTCCCTGTGCATTATGCTATGGTTTGATGCACAATCCTCCGGGGTTTTTACGCAGTGAAGTCTTCTGAGCGTTTCCCCAGAATTACTTATGATCATATGCCCTATGCTCCACATGCTACTCCTTATTGTTGTTATTGTTATTCGACGACCTTATTGTCTTTTACTTACTTCTCCGTCCACATCCAGAAACCTCCGGATTTCGTATAAATACGTAGTCGTTCATGGATGTACTTGAGTTTGTTAATTAACGTGCTTTGCCTCCACATTGCTCCGGTCTGACCTCCGCTCCTACTCCATCTGGCAGCCAAGAAGAGGGCGCTCACCCTTAGACCCCTGTGGTGATCTGCGTTAGCTCCGTCTTACCTCCAGCTAGAATTCTCCGATCCTCCGGTCTCCGGCCTTCCGTCCCTCTGGTCCGACACGGATATAACAGTATTAACAAACTCACCTTTCTTGGCTGTTCCACATGGCTTTTTCTCACCTACCGTCTACGCCAGATGCTCAAGGCAGACGACGGCGCGAATCGTCCATCATTCGGGCGATGGTTCCCTTGCATCCACCGGCTCTTGCTACCAGTAATTTTACCCCCGCCTATGCTACGGCAACTCTTTCGACACCTGTTTCTACACGCCACCCTCATTTCGAGGAAGGCTGGGCTCTCCGGCCTAATGCTCCGGTTTCGTGGTCCCGTCCCGTCCTGGAGGACTTGGCTGGTCCTTCCAGATGGGCCCCACGTCTTAGTCTTTCACTGACACTTTCTGAGTTCCAGGGTCACACTGGAATGGAAAGCATTTTGGAGGAGCGGTTGGAAAACCCGCCCTCCGGTACGGAACATCATTCGGTATCAGGTAGTCATCATAGTTCTCCTCATCAGCTTGGCTCACCACATCCATCGCAACACACACCATCCAGAACACCCATCGCACCCCCGTTGGCCGGAGTTCCGGTTGTACCAATAGCTCCGGTTCCTCCAGCTGCTATCCCAGTCCCAGTAACCCCTCAACCGATGGCTGCTACCCAAGGTGTGGATCCTATTAACCCTCCTATTCCGCCAGCTAGACCTCCTACCCCAACCGGAACTGGTCCGGCAGGACCTCCGGCTCCTGGGGGTGGTGGAGGTGGTGGAGGCGGTGGTAACAGTCCTAATAATCCTCCGGATCCAAATCAACCTCCAGTTAACCCTCCCATTCCTCCCGCTGGACCGCCTGTACCTCCCGCACCTGGAGGTGGAGGAGGTGGCGGACCTGGCGGAGGAGGAGGAGGAGGAGGTGGTGGTGGTGGTGGCGGACCTCCGCCACCAGTCAATCCTCAAGGTCCTCCTGGTCCCCAAGGCCCTCCTGGCCCTCCGGGATTTCCGGTTTATATTCATAACCCCCAGCTCGATGCCGCTATGCAAACCTTTGCAACCGCCATGACCGCCTTTGCTCAGAATGCCAATGCTCCTCCCCGATCCACCCGGAGCACTCTCAAAGCTCCGGATACATTCAACGGATCTGATCCCTCGAAATTCCACTCCTTCCTGTCCCAAATTTACCTTCACATTGCGGAACGTCCCCAGGATTTCCCCGGCAACGACGAGAAAATTCTCTACGTCCGGTCTTATCTCCGGGGTACTGCACAACGATGGTTTGAGCCTGGCATGTATGTCGGAGCTCCCATTCTGCTCTGGGATGGAAACTTCCGTCTATTCATCAAGGAATTGCAGGCCAATTTCGGACCCCATGATCCGATTGGGGATGCGGAACAGGCACTCAAGGCATTGGTCATGAAATCGTCGGATCGAATCGCCACTTATCAGGTTGATTTCGACAATTATGCGGCAATAATTGGGTACAACGACATGGCGCTCCGTCGTTTCTTTTACGATGGACTTCCGCGCCGGATCAAGGACCTACTCGCGCACACCGACTACGACAACACTCTTAATGGTCTTAAAATTGCCGCACGCCGGATTGACGCTCGCTATTGGCAGCGTCAAGGGGAGCTAGAGCATGAACATGCTCAACAGAAAGCTACCTCCGGCCGGATCCTCCGGCAACTCCGGTTCCTCTCCAACAACCTCCAGTAATACTAGCGGAGGTAAGGGGAAGGGCAAAGGCAACAAACCCCAGAAGCCTAGGCCCTCTGGAAAATCCTCCGGACAATCCTCCGGATCATCCTCCCAGGCCACTTCCGGTAACGCAGGCCAGGCGTCGACTACAACGCCGGCCAAACCCAAACCGTATGCCGACAAACTCGACAAGTCCGGTAAGCTAAAACCGGAGGAACGCAAGCGGCGTATCAAGAACAACCTCTGCCTTTTCTGCGGAGGTTCCGGCCACAAGACTAACGAGTGCAAGAAGCGTCTGGGCAATCAGGCCCAGGGCAAGGCAGGCTCCGTCTCAACTCTGCCTGTTCCCTCTGCTGACGCAACCTCTTCGTCCGAGTCAAAAAAATAGTTAGCAGCTCGGATACCTCTGCACCGAGTCCGAGTTGCGTTGACTCCGAGGTGCTTCCAGAGGTTTGTCTCAACGCTTCCGCTCTTTCTCCAAACGCTTTATATGTTGATCTCGATATCTCTTTACTCTCCACGGACTATATCTCTCCTTCCGGCTCCCTCTCCGGACTCCTTACGAAGACAGGCCAAACCCTGTCTTCGTCTCTTGTAAAACGAATTGCCGCGGGATTCAACTTCCGCTTACGAGCTCTCATTGACTCCGGATCTTCCCACTGTTTTGTATCCACGAATGTCTGTGAATCCAATGTTTTTACTCCGTATGCGGTGTCTCCGGTTAAGCTCCGGTATCTCGACGGCTCTTCATCCATCATAAACTGACAGCTACAATTGCTCCCTCGGTTTCCCTCCGGCGATGTCCAGTTAATGGAATTCTACGTCACCTGTCTAGATTCTCCCTGTGATCTGGTATTGGGATACGATTGGCTTGCCCACTTCAATCCGTTGATTGACTGGCGCAGTGCCACCATCACTTTTCCCTCAGTTCCCTCCGAGTCTCCGGTGTCGACACCTCTGGAAATTATTCCGATCCCTGTTGCGGCTGCTCCTACTATGGACAAGGCGGAACCTCCGGCATCCCCGGTGGAACCTCCGTCTACGCCGTTGACGTCTTTGCCAGAATTTGGTCCTTCAATGGGCACCCCTTCCGATCCTTTAATGGATGACATCCCTGAGGTTCCTATGCCTCATCCGTTCACCTCCGCTCCGCTTGTTTCACTAGTCTCCGCAGCAGCATACAGCGCCATCATACGAGACAAGAGTACAATCCAGTATACTTTGCGTGCAACCTTGACCAATGAAGCCCAGGCTCGTCATGCCTCGGCTGAGGAACCGGATCTCTCCGGTTTACCTCCGGAATATCACGACTTCGCAGACGTTTTCTCCGAGGAGAAGGCATACAACCTTCCTCCGCACCGTGAGTTCGACCTCAAAATCGAGACTATCGACGGCGAGGAACCTCCGATCGGTCATGTATATTCCATTTCTCCGGCTGAACTTACCGCTCTCCGGGAGTTCATCGACAAGAACTTGAAGGCGGGATTCATCTATCCGTCTAGTTCTACTCACGGAGCTCCGATTCTCTTCACCAAGAAGAAAGACGGAAGTCTCCATCTTTGTGTCGACTATCGGGGCCTTAACCGCATCACAAAGAAGGATCGTTATCCACTTCCTCTGATTGTGGACCTCCTCGATGCTCCGGGAAAGGCACGTATTTATACAAAACTCGACCTCTGGCACGCTTACCATTTGCTCCAGATTGCTCCGGGCGATGAGTACAAGACCGCATTCCGCTCCCGCTACGGCTCTTATCAGTTCCGCGTCATTCCGGAAGGCCTCACCAACGCTCCGGCCGCCTTCCAACGCTTCCTGAACACGCTATTCTCCGATTTGCTGGACGTCTATGTCGTTGTATATCTCGACGATATCTTGATCTACTCCGACGATCCGTCCGCACATACGGCTCATGTTCGCGAGGTGCTCCGTCGCCTCTGCGAAGTGGGACTATACTGTAAACTGCTGAAATGTGAGTTCAGCGTCACCACTTGCGAATATCTTGGCTACATCTCTTCGCCGGAAGGTTTCCGCATGTTTCCGGTCAAAATCTCCGCTATCACAGAGTGGCCCGTTCCCCGAAAGATCAAGGATATTCAGTCTTTCCTTGGTTTTTGCAACTTTTACCGACGTTTCATATATGGGTATTCCCAAATCACCGTTCCGCTCACTCGACTCACTCGTTCAAACGTTGCATGGGATTGGTCTCCCGCTTGCCAAAACGCTTTCGAGACTCTCAAGCGAGCATTTACGGAGGCTCCGGTACTTCACCACTGGATCCCCGGTCGACAAATTACTGTCGAGACAGACGCCTCCGACTATGCCATTGCCGCCATTCTCTCCATTATAGGGGATGACGAGCTCCTTCATCCTGTTGCGTTCCGGAGCCGGACCTTAACTCCTCCAGAGCTCAACTACGACACGCATGATAAGGAGTTACTCGCCATTTTTGACGCCTTTAAACACTGGCGCCATTACCTGGAGGGAGCTCTGCTCACTATCGATGTTGTCACGGACCATAAAAATCTCGAATACTTTGCCACCACAAAGACGCTTACGTGCCGGCAAGTTCATTGGTCCGAATATCTTTGCCATTTCAATATGGTAATCCGGTTCCGTCCTGGAAAACTCGGAGGAAAACCGGATGCTTTGACTAGACGATGGGACGTCTACCCTAAAGAGGGGGATACGGCTTTCAGCCAAATTAATCCTCAAAATTTTCGCCCCATTTTTACTTCCGATCAACTCACAGCATCCCTCCGGACGACTCTCCTCAAGGAAATTGTCCTCCGAGCCTCCGTCGTTATGGACATCGACAAGCTCCACAGCGACATCAAGTCCCATTATGCGGACGATCCCGCCACTGTTGACGGACTTTCCTCCGCAACCTCCGGCAATTCATTGCATTGGTCTATAGATTCCTCCGGTTTACTCCGTCTTTACAACCGGATCTATGTACCCCAAACCTCCGGCAACACTCCGGATATTCTCCGCATATGTGTTTTACAACATAAACATGATCACATACTCTCCAGTCATTTTGGGCAGAACCGCACACTTGCCCTCATATGCCGGGAATACTCCTGGCCAGAGATGCAGACCTTTGTACGCGACTATGTCAGGTCTTGTGTGATCTGCAAACGCAACAAGGCCCCACGACATAAACCTTACGGACTCCTCTGTCCACTTCCGGTTCCCCTCCGTCCTTGGCATTCCATTTCTATCGACTTCATCGAATTCCTTCCTTTATCCGGCAGATATGATGCAATTTGCGTTATAGTCGACAGGGCTTCAAAACAAGTTATTCTCTTTGCCTGTGATTGATACATAACCTCCGCCCTTCTAGCTAAGGCATTCCTTACACATGTCTTCGCCAAACACGGAGTTCCGTCCCATGTCACTTCCGATCGTGGCACGGAGTTTGTCTCCGCGTTTTTCCATTCCTTGGGGGAACTACTCAGCATGAAAATGCATTTTACCTCCAGTTACCATCCGTCGGCGGACGGACAGACGGAACGAATGAATCAAACCCTCGAACAATACATCCGGATGTACTGCGCTTATCAGCAGGACGACTGGCACGAGCTTCTTCCGCTCGCGGAGTTCGCACTCAATAATCCTCCGAATGCCTCTACCGGAGTTACTCCATTCTTTGCCAACAAGGGTTATCATCCCTCGATTACTTTCTCCGACGTCGAAGTCTCCGATCCCTCCGCTCATGAATATGTGTACGACATTCATTCAGTTCACGAATACCTCCAGCAGCAACTCACTTTCGCTATGGAGCGTTACAAGGAGATCGCGGACAAAAAACGTGAACCGGAACCCGTCTTCGAAATCAGAGATGAAGTATTCATTACTGCCGAGTTCATTGCAACGACGCGTCCAACTGAAAAGTTTTCAGAGACTCATTTCGGACCATATGAAGTTATCGAGAAACCTTCCGCTGCTTCCTACACCATCCGCCTTCCTAAAGCTCTTTCCCGCATCCATCCCATATTCCATGTCTCTCAACTCAAGCCTCACTTTCCGAATCCATTCCCCGGACGAGAAGCGGAACCTCCAGGCGCTGTCCATACACTTGACGGCGAGGAGTACTACGAACTCAGCTCCATTGTCGATTCCAAGATCGACCGGAGGTACCGCGTAAAGCTCCACTACTACGTTGAATGGTTGGGCTACGAGGATACCGACACCCGTCATGAATGGGTCTCCGCGACGGACCTGGATGCTCCGGAACTTATCGCCGCATTCCATGAGCGCTATCCAGAGAAACCGGGACCGGAGCTTACGGATTGACCTCCGTCTTCTCTTCAAATTTCCAACTAATTTCAACAAGAAAATCAAATATACAATTTTTTCGGTGAAATATACAACATAAACTAATGTCCTTATTCATTTCTCTGGCTCCGGGTTTCCCTCTGGGGCCTCCGGCATCTCCTCGTCGCTGTCCACCAACTCGTAAACAACTTGTTCGTCAACGTCGACGATGCGACGGAGGGCCGGAGGGGTTGGCGGACAGATTGCAATTTCCGTTTCCTCCATCTTCACCCGGAGGCTTTCCGCTGCCGCTTCTTCTTCCGCTCTCCTCTTCTCTTCCTCTTCCGCCTTCCTACCCTCCTCCAACAACTTGGCCATCATGGCCGCCCTTTCCGCCTTCGCCTTCTCCGCCTCTGCGCGTTCCTTATCCCTCTTCGCCTCCGCCGCCTTCAGCTCCCGCCGTTTCGCGACGTTGGCCTGGATCAGTACCAATTGACCGGCACCGTCGTTTTCGATCTTTACCAGAGGCTCCGTCTGAACCTCCGGCTGGACCTCCAGCGCGGCCACCACACTCTCCACAATCGACAGCGGGCTTTCCGCCCGTACCTCCCTCTCCTCCAGATTTCCCTCCGCATCCACGATCTGCTGGAGCGCGATCCCCACGTCCAGTTTGCCATCGGACACCGCACGACACCATTTGTCAATGCGGGTTTCCTCCGGATCTCTGTCACGCTCCGCCTGCTCATCTCCGTTATCCTCTACCCCTCGAGCTCCCTCCGTCTCCGTCCCGAATATTGCGTCGGGAATGGGCTCCTGCGCTGTGGCTTCGAGATACTCGGTGGCAGCCCCGATCTCGTCGACACCCTTGTCAACTAGCTGCGACGCTAGTGCGGAGAGGAAAAGGCGGTCCAGAGCTTGGCAGCGGCGGATGCGACAGAGGTTATCCCGCATCTCCGTCAGCTCCATCTGCATATTCCCCGTACGGCGTCTGAATTGGTTCCTGCGGGCCAACCCACAGCGGAACCTCACGTGCACCCCGGACCTTTCCCTTACTATCGGCCACCAGGTAGTCGGCCACCCCTAGGTAGTCGGCCACCTGTGAATATTTCATGAAGGAGGTGATTATTATAGTACTTTGACCCCGAGGAATCAAGTACAACCTGGGGAGATTATCTGTACCGATTTTCGGTTCAAACTGATGTCTTGATCAGAAGTTACGCAATGTCGGAACGGAATCCGAAGGGTGGGAGCCATCATTTCTTAACTTAGTTCTTCAGCCGACACTCGCCACAGCTCTTTCTTCACGAATTCTCCACCGATTCACGACTTTGTAGGCTCATTCTACTGCCCCGATGCAGGAAATTGATCGAAAACATTGTATGCAAGACATAAAAACAACATAGCTGTGCAAGATACCTAAGAAGATGTTGCTGCTATTTTGACCCACTCGAGCAACCCACCAGCATATCCCAGGAACCATTCACTCTACGAGTCTGGAATCTCGCATAGGCCTTCTTTATTGATTATTTCTCATATTCTGATGTCCATTTGATTTTTATCTATTTACCTTTCCTCTCGGTGCTTACTACAACCCCAAATCACCCATTTTCAATGTCGCAGGAGTTGGAGATTTTTTCAGGAGTTGCCGGAGTCTAGATATTAAAGCCGTGTGCTAGGTATGTCTACAAACATCTTATTAGTCCAACAATTGCATAGCTTGGGCTCAGACCACCATTATCTCTAACCAGGCACTCGGGTTGTTGACACTTGTCATTATGACCGGCTACCCACCGTTCAGAACATATTTTCATATTCGTCCTGAGGCTTATATGTTCACACTAACTTTTTATAATCCTTCATTCATACCTGATCTTCAAATCTGGACACAATTTACCACCAGTTTATGGTTCAGCAGCTCATTCGATGAGGTGGCCGACTACCTGGTTTATCCCCTTTTAGGGCATGCCGGTAGAAAGAAATTCACTGTAGCACTAGGACGTCACATAAATACAGCCAGAGTACCTCAAACCAATTTTATGATGTGTACCTTTGATTCCGGACCCTCAAACCCAGGAAATTCCAAGACGGCATCTGACAATTGCCGATCAAATCTAACGTGGCCGACTACCCGGTGCCTGATAGTACCCTCTGTCCTTCCCTTCTTCTCCATCCTCTGTTTTTTCCTCGACCTTCTGGCCTCTGATGTCGCCAGCGCCCTTGGTTTCACGATGGCTGGACGCACCTCGTTCTCCAGCAGGAGCTGGCATTTCCAGTGTTTTCGCTTGCAACGGTTGCAAGCGAGGTTCCGGTTCCGGAAGTGGTTCTGCACGTAGCAGATGCTTCCGTCTCTCCTGCAACTAAAACAAGCTGGAAATTATCAATAAAAAATCCCTCCGGTCAGTCGGCAGAACTTACCGTTCTCCTCCCTCAGCGCCCGCCATTTTATTTCCATGGGGCCCTTTCGCCCAATCCGCGTGGTGATCAGGCGGCGCGGTTTCCTCGCACCATCCTCCGACTCCGAACTCGTCTCCACTTCCGCCTCACGTTTTCACTTGAGGCAACTGGGCCCCGGTTGACCTATCTCTGGCTCTGGCTCCGTCTCTCCGTCCTCGCTCGTATCATCCGACACCGGCTCGTTGGGCACGTCGTTCCGGTCCGGCAAATCCCCACGGTCGAGGTCCGCGATGACGACACGGTCGTACGCCGTCAACTCCCGACGCTGCGCGCGCGCCAGAAGCTCCGCGACTTCACAGCGGCGTTGTTCAGCCCCCCGAGCTTCGCTCTCTGCCTCAAAGAGAAGCTGGGAGAGGCGCACCTCATCCCGCTTGGCCTCCTCCTCAGCTTCCTTGTTCTCCTGCTCCATCCGCGCGATATCCATCGCCATTCCCTCGTCCTCCCTCTCCTGTTCCCTCGAACCCTCTCTCCCTTTGCCTTTGTCCTTGCGCGGAGGTGGGGTGGTGTTTGATCCGTCGGACATGGAGGTGATTGGGGATGGTGGTGGTTGAAAGGAAGAAAATTTTTGTTCTCACGCCACTCGTTCCTTGATTCAACATGTCAACGACCCGTGACCAACTATACAACCTTCTCAGCACTCCGTTCCCAGCTCCATCGTCTCCATCTCCGTCTCTGTCCCCGTCTCCGTCCAGTACCTCTTCAGTTCCTCGTGGGTGAGGAACCTTAAGAGGGGGATACTGTTACGTCCATGCACACCTCCGTCCGAAAACCTCTGTCAGGAAATCTCCGGACCTCCGGATCTCCGATATCTCCGTCCTCTGGATGCGTACGTCCTAACCTATGGGCCCGCGTCCGATTACTCCCCTGTGCATTATGCTATGGTTTGATGCACAATCCTCCGGGGTTTTTACGCAGTGAAGTCTTCTGAGCGTTTCCCCAGAATTACTTATGATCATATGCCCTATGCTCCACATGCTACTCCTTATTGTTGTTATTGTTATTCGACGACCTTATTGTCTTTTACTTACTTCTCCGTCCACATCCAGAAACCTCCGGATTTCGTATAAATACGTAGTCGTTCATGGATGTACTTGAGTTTGTTAATTAACGTGCTTTGCCTCCGCATTGCTCCGGTTTGACCTCCGCTCCTACTCCGTCTGGCAGCCAAGAAGAGGGCGCTCACCCTTAGACCCCTGTGGTGATCTGCATTAGCTCCGTCTTACCTCCGGCTAGAATTCTCTGATCCTCCGGTCTCCGGCCTTCCGTCCCTCTGGTCCGACACGGATATAACATACATAGTAATAACACACCTCTATGTCCAAGTCGTTACCATCGCTGACCAGATCAATCTCAGTCATGTCAGTGGCAAGGAGGTCGTCGCCTGACTGACTGTCGGCTGCGGTGTCTTGGTGTGCCGAGAGCAGAGCAAACAAGTTGGAGGCGCGAGCCTTGACGGCGGATCCAGCTGTTTACGCCGTTAAGTAACGCAATTTCAGGACACTGCAGTGCCTACTGTATATGTTCGCCGCATTCCTGGTGAAGTGGAGGCCCCCTGGGATGGGCTTCCCTTTTGCGACCACAACGTCTTTATCGCTGTAGCCTGAGGAGGCGATTTCAGATGGGGTGGACACGGAGGCAGCTTCGGCAGGAAGGAGGGGGGGCATTGTTGCCCAGGAGCGAGTAATGGGAGTCTTCTTGGGGGGCATAGTATTGTGCGAGGAGATTTACAGAGTATGATTTGTGTGTTGTGCAGATTTGACAGAGTGACGGGGAAGGGAGCGAATTTACATCCCTCCCCCATCTTAACCGGGAGGTGCACAAAGAGCTAGTTGAGCACAAAGAGATTCGAGATCGATTGGGGAATTGGAGAGAGAAGGAAAGTGGCTGTGCACTTTTCTTTGTTACATGGGTGTCAGGAACCGGCAGTTCGGTCTGCTTTGCTGTCGTGACGTAGATGCTGAAGGCCTTGCGCTCCCCTCCATTGCATCTTCGTCATTACCGCCAAGATTCTGGGACATCGTTCTCAAGCATTCATTTAGAACAGCACATTTTACTTCCAGAAGATGCTAATTTAGGCAATTTTCTTACATGGACAATTTCTTTCTTTGTCTATGCACCCACCAAGGGCTTGCCTTACGTTGTAGTTCTAAATCTGTCGTACTTCTCTTCCCTCATTTCCATCGCAAAGGAGTTACTAGCGGAACATGTCCGGACTTATCCGGGGTGCTGGCGAGCACAAAGTGCTTTGTCATTGAGTGGCGGGAAGTAGAGGGGAGTGGCAGGGTGTTCTTCCTTGGTGTCTACTTTATGGAGCCGACTCGAGGTGTTTGCATTGTTGAGCGGTTTCAAGTCGCGCAAGGTGGCCAGCGGTGCATCGAGCAAGTGTTCCTTGATTCGTGGGGGACCAGTGAAGCGGAATCGGGGCTTTAGCCAGGGATCCCTCATGGTCTCGAGAGGCGGGGACCGAGCGGCCATGGCCGCAGCGACTGGAGGCTGTCGACTGTCTCGACGGTCTGCGAGAGCTCTGGGGTGCAATGGGCTCTGCAACACGTCGGTCCTTGCCCAAGGAAAGCGTGGGAACTCCGAACTACATAGTAGTAGCGGATCAAGGAGGCCTCCGGGGCAAGGAATTCATCTTGGCATTCTTCCGGTCCCTTGCAGAACTCCTCAGTATGGAAATGCATTTCATGTCTGGTTATCACCCTTTGGCTGATGGCCAAACCGAACGCATGAACCAGACTGTCAAACAATACATCCAGATCTTTTGTGTGCATCAACAGGACAACTGGGACAAGCTTTTAACTTTGGCAGAGTTTGCTCTCAATAATGCTCCTAACACCTCGACTGGAGTCTCACCATTTTTTGCCAACAAGTAATATAACCCAGCAATCACTGTTCATCCAGAACGTGATGTTGCAAATATGTATGCCAAGGATTTCACTGTTGACCTTAACGATCTCCATCAGTTCCTCTGTGATCAAATCACTTACGCACAGGAATGGTACAAAGAGACCAGAGACCGGGTCCATGCTCCAGATCTCGGAATCAAGGTCAGCAACCAAGTCTTCACATTGACCAAGTACATCAACACCACCCAGCTTACAAAGAAGTCCACCGAAACTTTCCTTGGACTGTATGAAGTCATCAGAAAACCATCTGCCACTTCCTACACCATCCAGTTGCCAAAGGCACTTGCCCAGATTCATCTAGTATTTTATGTCTCCCAACTCAAACCACATTGGACTGGATCGACAACCAGGTCATCGATGAGTGCGGTGAGGTCACTCAGGGTGTCTTCCTGACTCCTCCATGATGGGCTATGAGCAACTGGAGGATCTGCCATTCAGAACTCCTCTGGCCACCCTGTCTTGTCATCTGCATCAACGTTCATCAGCACTGGAGAGCTCGACTGCTTGTCCAGTTGAGCCGGTTTGTCATCCAGTTCACCCTGCACATCAAATGTCCTCCTCCTGTTATATCTGTGCACTTACAGCTATCTACTCCCATCACTCCAATCATTTCTGACTGGTTAAATCCAATCTCATCCTTCTGGAATCCCACGACCTCATCTTCTTATAACATCTGACCTCGGACTTCCATCCTTGTCCACCCAGTACTCTGACCTTACTATTGCGACATCCTGCGACTATCCAGTCCCAGTCACCTTGTATCGGACCCGGTTATATACCGGTCGTGTCACTGTCACATCCAGTCACGTCCGGTCACATTCCAGCCTACTCTGGTCACCTTCCAATCTCATATTGATCACTCCTCTGAATGTTCCTATCCCATCCACAATGTCTCCTATAACTCGCCACTCGTTGCCTCATCGCTGTGCGATAACCTTCTACCACGTCCTGGTCACGTGCCAGTTACCTCCTGGATGCATTCTAATCATCCCCAGTCGCCTCGGTCACATTCCCATCACACTTCCAGTCACAACAACTGTCTTCCGGGACTTGGTTCCAAACCTGTTCACTTTGGATATTTCAGCTGCCTCTCGCAATCCTCATTGCAGCTGCAACATTTGCCCTCCATCTGGAACTCTGTCTGGACCAGTCTAACCAGCCCCTTCTGGACCACCCTGGAACATCCTTCCTTATTGGGTTTTCACACAATGAAGGTCTTCTGAGTGTTTCCTGTATTTCTTTAATTCTCTTCATATATTCCTTTTACTCATCCTATCCTTTCTCGATCTATCATTCTCCATCATATTCTGATCACCCTCCAGTCCTTGTCTGATTACCTGTCCCTGGTACTGATCCCATCACTTCGGACCTCCGGGCCTTTTACCTAATGATGCTTTACTAAGTATCTTCCTATTATTCCGTTCATCCGTACTTCTGTACTTCTTCCCTTTTGTCCTAACTTACTCTTATATCTTCTTCATCCACATACAGACTTGACTTATTGTTATGTCAATTGGTCACATGACTTATTCCTACTTTCAGCTATACAATAAACGTACTTACTATAAAAACCTTGTATTTACTTCCATGTACTTTAGCTGTAAAATTAATGTTGTTCCATGCCTCCTCTCATGGACCGAGCTTTCTTCCTCCATTCCGCCCTTAGCTCCACTCCGGAGTCCTACTTCTGAGTCAGGCTTACTTCCCATCATTCTACTTCACTTCCAGACCACTTCCAGTCACTTCCGATTCACGTCCGGTCCACCTTTCGCTTCATTCTTTGTACAAGTCCCATTCACCTTCACTACGCCCCCAGTTTGTCTCCCTTGGTCCCAGCTTTCATCCGGCCTTCGTCCGGCCTCATCTGGTCCTTTTTGGCCTGGTTACCGGCACAATTACTGGCTTACATCAGCGGTACCTCCGGCCCCTCATTCCTCAGTTTCTTCGTCACTCCGGCCTGTCCACACTTCGCCTGGCATACACCCTGGCTTCTGGATCACCATTATATGGTTTGTCATCTACCTCCTATGGTGTCTACCCTTCACCATCGCCACCGGCTCCAGCTCTGGTTCGACATTTGACACCCTTCACTTCTGTCCTCTCATTTGGCAAATAGCCCAGTCAGTCACTCACCCTGCTGAGTGTGGTGTTGTGAGAACTGCCAATTTCCTATATCCGGCCCCAGCCCTGGTTTCCGGTTGTCTTCCAGTCCCGGTTCCGGATTCCGATCGGATTCCATTTCCTCTTCCGGCTCAGCATATAACACCTCCTCACTGTCCTCACTCTTCTCACTACCCCACTTCTCCTTCTACACTGCTCTGGTCGGTTCCAGCTCCGGCTTGTCTCCAACAGGCATATATGCCCAGATGCAGTTGGCAAGGAACTGGGTGAAGTCTGTGTTCCCACCCACCATCCAGACGAGAAGACCAAGCATCACTCTAGTCGACATGTGGGCATACCACACCAACTTCCAGGCTTTCTCCTGCTCGTCCTGCATCTGCCAGATCTTCACCTCCAGGGTATCCACGCACTTCTAGAGTTCGAACATGCACGTCTGAGGGCATCTGGCCTTGTGCAGGAACTCCCAGGCCACTCAGCAGTGACTGGAGACACAGCATGCCTCTCCAGAGGGACCGGCAACACCTGTCTTCTTCGCCTTTGTGAGCTCCTGGTGCTGGTTAGTCTTGCACTCCAGACCAGTGAGGGTGCATCAGGTTTTTGCGGGTGTTGCACCAGAAGCAGGCCTTCACTGAGAAAAACCTCTGGCTGTGGCAACTGACACCGGCCTCAATGCAGGCATCGCATCCTGATCATCCAGTTAGTTCCGGTCGATTTAAAATTGACTGCAATGTACCAGGTTCAATTCGAACTAATTCCCGTTCGTCCACCTCTTCTTCTGCATTTGGATCCTCCTCACTCAAATCCTCAGTGATCAGCTCATCCAAGACCGATCCACTCTCCATCCGGTTGCAGATCACCTCGACAAGCAGCACGTCCAGCATTGGCAACCGGTCAAATCATTCGTTGTTCTCATCCTACTCTATGAGTTGGGTGAGGTGACGAGCCAGCTCCACACGCTGCACAACTGACTCTCAACCAACTTCTCTGGCTGCATCCATGTTGGACTGCAGCCAGTCAATCATGGCATCCTGCCGCTGCCTACGCATTGCCAGGCACTCCCATTCTTCTGCTGCCCGATCTGCCTCCAAATCTGCTGTCATCGCCCTCTCTTTGCCCTTGCCACTCAGGCCGCCACCATCTCCACCTTTTTACCCTCTGCATTTGTTATCACTCCTGCTCTGTTGTTGCCTCCCGAGGCACCTGCGCCAGTGTGTGTGGTAGTAGACGCCATACTGCTGGCGAGTTGGTTTGGTGGTGGTGGTTTGAGAAAGAACTTAAATTTCATTTACAGAATTGATCACTTCTTAATATGATACAGCATCACAGCAACTCGGCTCAGTGGCATCTCACTTCAACAAATTTAATAACCAACAATTTTTTCACCAAAATTTTGTTCTGACATTATTTTCATCAGTCTATCAACCTCAACCAGATTTTTGCCTAGTTTCTCAGGGCAAGAAACCCAAGAGGGGGATACTGTTATATATGTGTGCACACACTTTGTGCACACTCCAGACCATCTGTCCTCACAACCAGTCTTGTCCAGTCATGTCTGGTCATCCAGTTACTGGACCTACTGGTAATCGACCAGAACTCTGCTCTAAATGGGTTTTTACGCTATGAAGGATTACTGAGCATTTCCCATTTATCTGGCTTCCTAACTTTGTTCCTTATGTTAAAGGAACTTCTCTTCTATTCCTCAACCGCATCTGGATACAACTTATTGTTCATACTCATCATCACAAAAAGTAACTGCAAATTGATTCACTGTGCCAGATCATGTGCACTGAGCTTGACCATACCTTACCACCAAATACCTACAGATATTAGCTGAAGACCATATAATTTGTTTTGGGAGAATTGACACAGTATCGCTCTCCAGAGACCAGAAAAGATCAGCAACCCATGTTTAAATTATGATATTTTATCCAACAATTGGAAGAAACTTCACAAAAAAGATAATTGGAGCCTGAATTCAAAGTAGGGTATCTTGGAATAGATAAAGAGACATCTTTGGTGGATTTTGTAAGAGTCAAGTTCTTGATTATGTAACAGATTCTTGCCGCAAGTTGTGTCACAGTATTGTCTGCAGGATTTGAAGATTAATTGTTGAATGAGCGATTTAGATGGTGAATCATCATGTAGAGCACCATAGATGGATGAAAAAATGACTGAGCAGTGCTCCAGTCAGATTTCGAGCAAAGTTGAGCTGTCAAGGTTTCATTTTGTCAGCTTTACTGGAGAGCAGCTTGTGCACAATCTATGCAGGCATGACTCACTGCAGAAAATGCCTTGTATATGGATATCCATGCACTTTCCTCGAGTTCCAAGTCATGAGTTATGTTCACCATATCTTAAAGAATAGCCCTGACAACAAAAAACTCTATCTATGCCTACAGACTGAGCCATACACT
Source organism: Mycena venus (assembly GCA_014462655.1). Classification (NCBI taxonomy): domain Eukaryota; kingdom Fungi; phylum Basidiomycota; class Agaricomycetes; order Agaricales; family Mycenaceae; genus Glaucomycena; species Glaucomycena venus. Next base: position 432,000 of record JACAZI010000039.1, on the reverse strand, counting down.
TCAATTTTGGACACAAGTAACAAAAATCAAATGGACTCAAAACAATTGATCCACAGAGGGCATACACATGATTTTTGATGCCAAATTGGATATGAAGGGTGAGAATATATCAAGATGAACATTTCTAGGTAGTCAGACCCAGAATATTGTACAAATTTCTGATGTAGTAAGTGAATTAACAGTTACTTTTTGTGATGGTGAGTACATAAGCCGTACTTCTATTACCATATTTAGGACTACAATAACAGACTTTACTAAATCCTTAAGACATGGATGTATGGGGCAAACCTTTGGTGATGGCTTAAGCATCTGGACTGCCCCAAAGTTCTCCAAGAGTTTTACCACCTATTCAGCCTTTATCACGGTAGTAATCTTGAAAATCCAGACACTCAACCAAGGGTTGAGACCAAGCCTCACAAAAGGGGCCTGGAACAGGGTGGACAGTCATACTATGATTCCAGGAGAATGCACTTCTCAAAAGAGATGCACATGGGAAACAGTCTCATATCGTATCTGGATTTAGAGGGGAAAACTTGGTTCAGAAGCATCAAGAAGGTCAAGGTTACACCCCAGAGTTCAGTGCGTTTCACGATCCGACATCAAGAACGTCTTCCCCCCAGCAAGAACAATCCTTTCAAAGATTTCCCACACTTTCCTGCTTGTACCTACTCATTGAAAATGACAGACTTTGGTCAACATTGAGCTGAGCCAGGTCCTAGGTCATTATGCACAGTTCAACTTTTCTGGCAATCATGCTGTCATCTTAGATCTCAGAAGGGTGTGCACCTGATTTTTTTGTCCTTAATGAACTACTGACTTGCCCAGGATTAATTAGGAATATCACGCTCCAGGGTGTATTTGATTTGATGTAGACTATATGGTTGCCCCCTCTCCTCCTCCCCTGCCCTTTTTCTTTTTTTTTTGGTTATGTACATATGTAACTTGGATTGAACAACTGTGAATACATACAATTTGCTCTCTGAATTATTATTGAGGTCATATTATCCACAAGTCAAATCTCTAGTATGATGCAGGGTCATACAGTGACATCTCTTGCTTTCAAACCTCGCCAAGTGTAGATCACTTGGTGCAGGTCAGGGTCCCTTGACTACCACTATGCCAAGTGCATGTTGCTTGGTGCTGTGGGGGATTGATCCATGCCATACCAAGTGTAAATCACTTGGTCTTGGTCCAAAAGGATTCAATGGGCAGAGAGCATGGAGTCCAATATTTGAGCTACTTCTATGCGCCTGCAACTCGACTTTTGGTGGGTCTGTTGTTCATAGATGTGTCAATTTTTATAAATTCTCACTCTGTCATTCAGGTACATTTTTCTTGGCGCTTGTGCTACAACGTGCCTCAACTCACTGGACTGCTACGAAAATGTAGTGATAATAATCAAGCCAGGTTTTGAGACAAATAGTTGCGTTGTAGGCATTGCTATGGCTTTAAGCGTGACTGTGGGTCGCGCCATTGTGTGGTGGACCATAGATCACTGCCATTTGGTTAACGTTGAGATGCAAGCTGCTCACACCCTGCCTCTGCACCTTCAACTTAACCTCTGGTGAGTGTGATGTCCACAGACCTGCCCACTTTATGGATTCTCACTCTGTTGTTCAGGTGCATTTTGGTTGGCGCTGTGATAAGGACCACAGTGTTGCTATCAAAAGGTAATGTGTTTCAAAGGCAACTGTGTTTGTCCTCTAGGGAGAAATAGAGTCGACTGATAGAGAGGAAGGTCGGTGCTTGGATCCGCTTTTGAATTGGTGGGGAAAGATGAGGGATGGATCGGGGAGACAGATCGTCTCCTTGGTGGTTTGTATGTGTAGCAGCCTGTTGTCAGTCAAAGGAGAATAGAGAATGAAAGAATACTTGTTCAGGCTCTCTGTACCATGTATGGGAACCTCTTATAATGATGCCCTGTCTGCTTTCTTTGGTGTGCTCTTCCCTTTAGAACCAGCGCAAGACATGCAATGTGTGTCACGCCAACAAGGACACCAACATCGTTCGAATGAAGGGCAAGACAATCTGTCTCCTCGGCTGCGAATCAGCGGTTTGGAACTGGTGGCTTCTCCCCAGGCCTGTCTTCAACAGAGCTGAGCTCATGAAAATGGTGATCCTAATCAAGGAAGCCTGGAATGGTGACACCGGGTCCGGTGTGGAAGGACCCTGTAAAAGAGGTGTGGGAGGTAAGACACCTAAAGTGCAGGCAAATATGACAGGTGGCCTGTCTCCAGCTTTGAGAGTAAGGGAGAAGGGTGCACAAGGACGAGGTACAAGTACAGGGGAAGGACGAGGAGTACCTCTTGGATTGAGTGAGACTTGATACAGTGAGTGGAGGAAATGCCCCAGAAGCTACTGACTATTCTATCTAAGTGCACTCCTTTTTATACTCTTTTGACAACTTCACACGTTTCCAAGTGTGCCATATAGCTGCAAAGCGTTTTTAGGGCGCAGAAGTTGTCACGGCAAGTTCTGGGGTGCATACTTGGCAGGAGACAAAACGCCTTCAATGGGAGACTGATCATCTCTGGTGGAATGTGAGGTGCAGTGAGGCCAAACAACCTCAGAACTGGTTCGAGGCTTCAGTCACAGCCATTTGGTCATATTTTTGAAGCGTCCAGTAGATGCTGGTTCAGCAGAGACGAGTGGTCTCCCTCAGTTAGTAGGTGCACCGTGTGAAGTGTGAGCATGGTCATAGCTCAGATAGCCCACCTCTTGTTCATCTGCTTGGCCTTGTGTGCACGGGTAAGGTCCAGGAGCTAGGGGACTCGTCTTCTCATCATGTGGAGAGGGAGCAGAAGGCATGGGGCTGGAGGACAAAGAGATCCTGCAGCGAGACGAGAGATATCCGTGTGTGTGCGTCATCTTGGTGTAGAACAGCTATGGACAAAGCATCTGGTGCCACTGAGGAAGGTGCAGGGGGTCCATTCAGTGGGGGGACTATCGTTCTTGTTGCGAGACTAGTTCCGGTAACATGGTTTCCCCATTTGGAAGGTGCTCGTCTCGGATTCTGGTCGTGATTGCCATATTCAAGAGCCGCTTGGAGGGGCTATGAGATGACGAGCAGTGCATAGCACACTTGGAGACCTCACAGCACCTACACTATGACATGCCTCAACTCACTGGACTGCTACAAAAAATGTAGCAATAATAATTGAGCCAGGTTCCCAGATGAATAGCTGTGCCATGGGTGTTGCTATGGCATCAGGCATGGCTGTGGGTTGCACCATTGTGTCATAGACTGTGGGTCACCACTGTCTGGTTAACACTTTCACCCCACATTGTGACCCTGCGTTCGCAATGCACATGCTTCTGTGCCTGCACCTGCAGCCAAGACCATTTCTTTGAGTCTTATACCCACCTTTGTGAATGCAGATCAACTCCTTAGCTCTGCCTGTCAATCTGTAGAACCTCATTAAAGGTCTCTGCACAGAAAAAACGAAGGACAAGATCTTTTTAAGTAAGGACCTGCGCAACCTGTGGACCTCCTGGAAAAGATGTGTAAAAGCTTCAAACATTGTTATCTGGCATTGCCCTAGTCCTTCTCACCATCTTTTGCCATTCCATCGCCGCTGCCTACAATGAGGGATAGTATCAGGACGCCAGGCCAGGTGGCAAGTCGACTCAAATTAATATTCAGATTTCATTGCCCAACTCTGGTTGTCACACTGCCACTGCACTATGCTACACTGGGTTTATATGAAGCACTGAACGGAAAAGCCTGACCCACACCAAGCGTAGATCACTTGGTGTAGGTCAGGGTCTCATGACCCTTGACCTCAACATCATTTCAAAGTGGATGGATGAGAAGGTCCGGACCAGCTTTTTTTTATCAATTTCCTATATTGACTGCAAATTAGATGATATGCAGTACAAGGACTTTGAATTCAGACTTAGTTGCACTAAAATTAACAACCTGATCTTTTTTTTTGGACTTTGTGCACTGAGCAAAGAATAAATTTGAATAATGAATTTAATGCAAACCCATCATGTCCCCATGCATGCCTGTCATCAAACAAATTGAATACCTCAGATCAATGGACACAATGGCAGAAAGGCTACTGCATCGAAATCCTGTCCTCAACCGTATCGCAATCAGATGCCCTTCTCGTCTCACCCTGCTCCATTCCATACAGGTAGCAGATGCACTGGATGTTTCCAGGCCCCTTCACCATGCATTTGCAGCCTGTAGATTGCTAAATGAATAACAGGAGCGTGATTCACGCTGAACTCCTGCCCTCGACCATATCAGATATCTGTCCTGCCTCACCCTGCTCTATTCTGTGCAAGCAGCAGATGTACCAGGTGTTTCCATGCCTATTTGCACTGCATTTCTGGCCTCCAGATCACTAGAAGAACGACTAAAGTGCAAGTCACATTGCAAATCACACCCTTGGCCAAATCAGGCACCCCGCTCGTCTGGCCTGCTTCACCCTGCCCTTTCCACATGGATGGCAGGTGTGCACAATGTCTCTGGCCCCCTCTGGGACACGATCACAGCCTTCAGCTCATCAGTTGAACAAAGGGAGGACAATTCAAGCCAAAATCTCGCCTTCACCTGAATTGGGCACCCCACTTGCCCTGCCCTTTCTGCATGGGTGGCAAGTGTGCACAGTGTCTCTGGCCCCTTGACAACATGATCACACGAGCCCCCAGCTCATCAGACAAATAAAGAGAGGGTGATTCAACCCAAAATCCACCCTCAGCCAAATTGGGCCATCTCCAGTTCATCCTCCTTAGATTGGGCCCTCTACCACTCATCCCCTCTCTTTTTACGTACACAGCAAGTGCCTACAATGCTCCTGGCCCTTTTGCAACACGATCAGGGCCTTTAGAAGGCGAATTTAACTTAAATAAAACACCTGTGCAGTGAATTTTGGTCATCTATGACCAGCTAAGATTTATACACTAGCATATTGAATAAACAATGATCATTCTATTCTTCCCAGTCCTTCATCTTCTTGTCCATCTTTTCCACCTCTTTTTTTGCTTCATCCCATCCTTCAAGTTGTATCACCAAAAACTTTTCTTTATAGAAGACACTGCAAGAGTTGCAACAGAATGGGACCATCTAGGCGTTATTAGCCTTAAATTGGCAATGACAAATACGTTCTGAATCTTACTTAATGTGTTGCCCAGGTATCAGTCCTGACACTCACCTAATTTTGTTGCATAATTGGTGGGTACCTCTTCTTACAATAACTTTATCTTGTCCTTCCAACACTGACATTTCCACTGTGCAGCATGACGCTCAGGCTCAATGCTCTTCTCCAGCTTCAGAACCACTGAACTATCAGGATGCTTGACTTGAAGCCCATAAATCTTCTCCAAGCTATTGATTGGGGACAAGAGGCCATCTAATGCCTCATCGACATCTTTTTAGGTAAATGTGCGCATGATCATACAACTTGACTCTGGAAAGTAAGGCCTACATACTTATACTTTGCAAAGCCAGTACGAATACTTACCTGGGCTTTGGAAGAGGAAGAGGAAGTGGTAGATAAAAGGCAGAATCAGGCAATTGGGTACAGAATGGTATGCAAGGATACATAATCAGGTCCATCACTCTGGCCAATGTGTGCTTAATGCTAACCCCAACTCACAATTTCTGCTTAACATCAGGAGATGTTCCTCGCAATGGTTGGCATCAACATGGAGCTATGCGACCCTGTCGCACTGTAGGAGCAGGATATTTGACGCTGTTGAACATGTCATGTGTTGGTAAGTTTTTTTTTTTTTTTTTGCATTTTTTCAGTCTCACTGTTGCCTGTAGTTGATTTTTCGTTTACTTGTCATATGATATAGTACCAAATACAATGCTGTCACTTGTTTTTACTTGGGGCTTAAGCGTAAATCGCAACTATGATTTTTTTCTCTTTCTTTTCAACCACATACCTTAAGGTCCACCCAAGGGCCCACCTTGGGCTGTGCTTGTAGGTACACTTTAGAGTTACTTCGGCATCGAGTTTGAGGCTGGGTTTGAAGCTGGGTTTCGGAAATGATGTATTATGAGATTTCATCAGAGCCCGGAGGAGACTATGAAATGACTTGTATTTGGAACTAGATGTTGAAGTGTGGATTTGGACTCAAACATTCTTACATTATATCATCTCTGATCCTATTATTTTTGATCCTATATCTCCCATCTTGGTCACATGTAGCTTACTGATACATTACTCATCCATTACTGAGCATGACTCATCCCTTACAGAGCATGACTCATCTATTACTGAGCATGACTCATCCATTACTGTGCATGACTCATCCATTACTTATCCATTACTCAGCTATTCACATGATCCAGATTGTAGATATATAAGTAGCTAGCATCTCTCTGAAGTCCTCAGTTTCTCACTGTTGACTTCAGGTATGTAGACAGTTGTTTCTCTCTCACTGCAATACAGAGTTTCTCACTGTTGACTTCAGACCTCTGTGCTTGCCTGTTTAAAAGGTTATGGGCCCCGGTCTTTAGACCTCCTCTATCTATCTGAGTCTTTGCCTTGAGATCCTCATTTTTGTGCACATCTTTGCACATCCTCTTGCTTCTCAGTGTGTTGTGTGAACTTTGTATTTAGGGACACCACCAACTGTTGGGACAAATCCTCTTTTGCGAGGTAGTCTTTAATCCACCAGTTAAAACAAACGGTAGTCAACCCGTTGATTCTGGGGATAGGGCCCAAGTGCCTTACAACTGGGTGTCCAGTATATCAATAGTCTTTTCTACCTACATTTACCTATCATCAGGACCGCTTTTTTAGCTACATCTTCTTCACACACACTGAGGGCAGATGGCAGACTCTAAAGGCCCAGTCCTTACCAAGGACACTTCATTCCCTGCATGGTCTAGTGATGCTAAGGCATTTCTAAAGTCCAAAGAGGTGTATACCTGGTGTCACACCTCTGCTCCTTCACCTCCAAATATGGAGCAGAGTGTAGCCATTGACAAGTGTGCTGGACTCCTCTGGGGCATGCTTTCAAAGGAGGTTCAGCCACTGGTCAGACAGCATGAGGACAATCCAAAAGCCATGTGGGAGGCTTTGGGCACACTTTTTGCCCCAAAGAAGGCTGGAGCTCGCTTCAATGCCTATAGAACACTCACCTCTATTCGTCTCAGAGAAGGAGAGTCTCTTCTGTCTCTCACTGGTCGTGTCTCTACAGCGATGAGGTTTTTGACAGAGTCTAGACCTGATGGTTTTGACCTGGCTAAAGCTGATGAAGAGCTGCAAGCTGTTGTTCTTTTAATGGCTCTTCCTGATGAGGACTATTCTGTTCTCAAAGCACCATTTGAGCAGTCCAAAACCGATCTTTCAGTCACTTCTATTGAAGAGGCTTATGCCAATCACCAGGCATTCAGGACTGCTCACCAGGAAGGTGACACCAGCCAAATCAACCCTCTCTCTGGTCTTGCTATGGCCACCTCTTCTCCACCCTCATCATCTGCCATGGCAGCTACACCCCCACAGCAGTCATCTGTTATTTGTCCTGCTTGTGGTCAACCTGGTCATCTCCTCCTGAGCTGCTTCAAGTTCTTGAACTTGATTGGCAAAGGTGGTCAGAACCAGAAAAAGGGTGCAGCAGCTTCGTCCCCAAGTTGCCCCCTAATGCAAGTGTTTTCCTCGCTTCTGCTGCATCTCTTGCTGATGAAAGATGGAACTCAGACTCAGGCACCACTTCGCACATGACACCTCGTCGTGAGCGTCTGTTAAACGCCAAACCGCACAGGGTTCCAATCCAAGTTGCAAATGGAGTTGTAGTTTACTCGGAGTTGATTGGAGATGCTTTGCTTAGGCCACTAATACACGGACAACGTAGCCGGCACATTATCCTTACAAATGTCCTATATGTTCCACTTCTATCTCATAATCTCATCTCTACTACATATTTGTCTCGCATTCATGGCTATTCTATTCTCATGAAGGAAAACATAATCTCTTTCAGTCGAGAAGGAGAGCTGTTATTTGAAGCAGACATTGATGAGAGGAACCAGGCATTTGTGAGAGAATGTGCTCCTGATTCTGATTCAGCTCTATCTGCAGTTGGGACTTTGCCTCTTGATCTAGACCTGTTGCATCGTCGACTTGGTCACCATTCTGATACTCAAAAGATCTTGAGCAAGAATCTGGTCACTGGTGTGAAGCTTGCTTCAAATCAGACATCAGATCCCATCTGTGAGCCATGCCTTGCTGGCAAGCTGAATGCGGCCCCTTTTCCTTCCACTGGACATCGTTCTAAAGCGCCACTTGATCTCATACACTCTGATCTGAAGGAATACAAGGTCTACACCCGTGAGGGGTGGAGATATCGTGTTATCTTCATTGATGATCACACAGGCTTCAAAGTGGTTTCCCACATGAAGCGGAAGAGTGGGACATTTGATGCATTCAGAGTGTTCAAAGCTTATGCTGAGAATCATTTTGAACGCAAAATCAAAGCGCTTCAGGATGATGAAGGTGGGGAGTACATGTCCAAAGAGTTTGAGAACTATCTCGCCTCTGAGGGCATTGTGCGCCGTCATTCAACAAGGAATAGACCGCAACAGAATGGGATGGCAGAACGTGGTAATCGCACCACAGATGAACACGCTACGGCTATGCTTCATGAGGCCAACCTTCCTCCTTCATTTAAGGCCCTGGCTGTGAATGCATACATTCATGTTGCTAATATGCACCCTACATCGCACATTCCGGAGAACACCACTCCATATGAGCTTTGGCACATGAAGAAGCCCGATGTGTCACACCTTCGAGTGTGGGGATGCCTTGCCTATGTGCATGTGCAGAAGGACAAGAGAGACCATTCTGGAATTCATTTCCAGAAGTGCATCTTTGTGGGATATCCTACAAAGTACAAGGGATGGCTATTCTACAATCCAGTGACCAGGAAGATGGTTGTCTCGGAGCATGCAGTGTTTGATGAGCGCTTCTTCCCTGGGAACAGTCCAACCTATATGAGACAATGTCCCAATGCTCCACTGCACCCATTTGTTGATTTGCCTCCTGTGCAACAGCTTGCTCCAGAACTCCCTTCCTGGGTAACTGATGTGGATGACAAGCCACGTTATCGCACACCCACTGCTCCTGCATCACCCAAGTTCCCTCCACATCCTGATCCACCGCTTTCGCCTTCCACACATCCTAATTCACCCAAGCCACCCTCGAGACAATCTACTCCATCTCCACCACCACCTCCCTCACCTATTGGTGTAGCTGCACGTCGTCGCCACCATGGGCAGACAACAGAACATAGACCTGCCTCAGAGTGGTGGAAAGCTCCCCAACCAACTCCACCACCACCAGATCATTACCCTGATTCAAGTGATGATGAGTTGCTTCTCACTCCAGGCAGTGCTCTGATTGTGGCGCATGAGGGTGACCCTAGCAGCCCCTTCGCTCCAAGGCATCAATATGATTGCTATTGAGCAAGCCAATGCTGCTGTGCATTCAAATAATCCCAGGTCTTATCATGAAGCCTTGGGGAGATCTGATGCACATTTGTGGAAGGAAGCAGCTCTCTCTGAGATTAATGCTCTCTTAGAGAACTGCACTTGGGATGTTGTGGATCCTCCACCTGGCATTAAGCCAATTCGCTCTCAGTGGGTGTTTGTGATCAAGCACAAGTCAGATGGCTCCATTGAGCGCTATAAAGCTCGACTCGTTGCAGATGGCCGCAGGCAACGCCATGGCATCGATTACAACGAGGTGTTTTCTCCCACATTCAAACCTGCCACTCTCCGGACCATTCTTGCTCTTTCTGCTCAGCACAATCTCAAACTTCGTTCCATTGACTTCTCCTCTGCATACCTCAATGGGGACCTAGAGGAGGACGTCTATATCACTCAGCCGGAAGGATTCCCTCAGGGAACACCTCACCAGCTCCTCAAACTGCGTAGATCTCTTTATGGTCTCAAGCAGGCTGGCAGGCAGTGGAACAAGAAGCTGAGTGCAAAGCTCCAGTCAATGGGCTTTAAATGTCTTCAGTCTGATCGCTCTTGCTTTGTATACTCCAATGGCAATGTGCGCATCATTCTTCCCATCTATGTTGATGACGGTATGATCTCTGCAGAGAGTGACTCCGAAATTGACCAGGTCATTGCTCAACTTGGCTCATCATTCAAAGTCAAGGATCTTGGTCCTACAGAGTTCCTGTTAGGGATCAAGGTTGAGCGTGATCCTGAGACTGGAGACATCAGCATTTCTCAGCGTCAATATGCTGTTGATATGCTAGAGCAGTTTGGAATGGTGGATTGCAAGCCTGTTGATACTCCAATGTTGCCTGGTCTTGTTCTGACCAAGGAGATGGGTGCTCAGACTGAGGAAGAGTCCAAGCGCATAAAGGGCATATACCTGTCTGCTGTTGGCTCTCTGATGTATCTGGCTACCCAAACTCGTCCTGATATCTCCTATGCAGTTGGAGTACTTGCACGCTTCAATAGCAATCCAGGAGAGGCTCACTGGAAGGCTGTGAAGCACTTGTTCCGATACATTCAAGGAACACTTGATTTCCGCCTCACCTATTCAAAATCATCATCCATTCACCCTTTCACAACATACACCGATGCTGATCATGGTGGATGTTCTGACTCTGGAAAGAGTACTGGAGGATACATGGTGATGATGAATGGTGCTCCAGTGAGCTGGCGAAGCAAGCTGCAGACAACAGTTGCTCTGTCTACTACAGAAGCTGAATATGTCGCAGCTGTGGATGCTGGGAAGGAAATGAAGTGGATGCGCAATCTGCTCTTTGAGCTTGGTTACCCTGTGTCTGGGCCGTCTCCCCTCCTTATGGACAACCAGTCTGCAATTCAAGTGTCCAAAAATCCTGAGCATCATGGCAGGATGAAGCATCTTGACCTGGCTCACTATTGGCTTCGAGATGAAGTTGCCATGGGATTTATTGGAGTGCACTATGTGCCAACACAAGACCAGCTTGCAGATATCTTAACCAAGGCTCTACCTCGACCAACAGTTCTCAAACACCGAACTGAATTTGGATTACGGGGGAGTCGATGAGACTGTTCTCATCCCGGGGGAGTGTTGAAGTGTGGATTTGGACTCAAACATTCTTACATTATATCATTTCTGATCCTATTATTTTTGATCCTATATCTCCCATCTTGGTCACATGTAGCTTACTGATACATTACTCATCCATTACTGAGCATGACTCATCCCTTACAGAGCATGACTCATCTATTACTGAGCATGACTCATCCATTACTGTGCATGACTCATCCATTACTTATCCATTACTCAGCTATTCACATGATCCAGATTGTAGATATATAAGTAGCTAGCATCTCTCTGAAGTCCTCAGTTTCTCACTGTTGACTTCAGGTATGTAGACAGTTGTTTCTCTCTCACTGCAATACAGAGTTTCTCACTGTTGACTTCAGACCTCTGTGCTTGCCTGTTTAACACTAGATTAATGGTAGATTAATGTACTGTTGTAACTATGGGTACTGATAATTCTGGGTCAGGTTCAGAAGCTTGTGTGCTGTCTCTGCACGCAAGAAAGGGTCCTTGTTCAAAATGTAAGCATCTGCTACAGTGGTATCCCGTCCAAATAAAATGTTGAGACGGGTACGGTCCAACGCAACAATATAACCTCCTTCGGCATCCTCCAGAGCCAATTTGCAAGCCACTGCAACCTTCTTTGTGGGGGACATTGCAGAAGATTTCTTTAGCACAAAAATGTTCTCGAGCACCTTCCCGATGCCGTCAATGAAGCGACCAAGGGCGAGGATCAATTCGAGACCTGTAGTCTGGCTGCGCTTGTTGCTCCAAGGTCCCTCAGGTTCCTCAACTGCAGCACGCTTCAGCTAGAGTAGCTGGAATGTGACGAGCCACCTGAGAGGTGGACTGTGTCATGTTGATTTGCAAGGAGGATGCTAGATCGGGGACGTCGGATGTCTGGGACCTGTCAAAATTGGTTTGGGACCAGTCAGAGCAGTTGAGACGAGTCAGAGGACTGTGTGAATGCATCGGATGAAGGTGTGTCGTTATCATCATCTGGAGACCTCAGAGACATCCTGAGCCTGTGGCTGTCAGCCTGCATAGCCCCAGCATTGAAAACATAATGTCCACAGGCATGTGAGGGAACAATCTTGTTAACGACCCAAAAAGTGAGCCCACCCACACATTGTAAAATTCTTGAATGTTGAAGTGTGGATTTGGACTCAAACATTCTTACATTATATCATTTCTGATCCTATTATTTTTGATCCTATATCTCCCATCTTGGTCACATGTAGCTTACTGATACATTACTCATCCATTACTGAGCATGACTCATCCTTTACAGAGCATGACTCATCTATTACTGAGCATGACTCATCCATTACTGTGCATGACTCATCCATTACTTATCCATTACTCAGCTATTCACATGATCCAGATTGTAGATATATAAGTAGCTAGCATCTCTCTGAAGCCCCTCAGTTTCTCACTGTTGACTTCAGGTATGTAGACAGTTGTTTCTCTCTCACTGCAATACAGAGTTTCTCACTGTTGACTTCAGACCTCTGTGCTTGCCTGTTTAACAGGTTATGGGCCCCGGTCTTTAGACCTCCTCTATCTATCTGAGTCTTTGCCTTGAGATCCTCATTTTTGTGCACATCTTTGCACATCCTCTTGCTTCTCAGTGTGTTGTGTGAACTTTGTATTTAGGGACACCACCAACTGTTGGGACAAATCCTCTTTTGCGAGGTAGTCTTTAATCCACCAGTTAAAACAAACGGTAGTCAACCCGTTGATTCTGGGGATAGGGCCCAAGTGCCTTACAACTGGGTGTCCAGTATATCAATAGTCTTTTCTACCTACATTTACCTATCATCAGGACCGCTTTTTTTAGCTACATCTTCTTCACACACACTGAGGGCAGATGGCAGACTCTAAAGGCCCAGTCCTTACCAAGGACACTTCATTCCCTGCATGGTCTAGTGATGCTAAGGCATTTCTAAAGTCCAAAAAGGTGTATACCTGGTGTCACACCTCTGCTCCTTCACCTCCAAATGTGGAGCAGAATGTAGCCATTGACAAGTGTGCTGGACTCCTCTGGGGCATACTTTCAAAGGAGGTTCAGCCACTGGTCAGACAGTATGAGGACAATCCAAAAGCCATGTGGGAGGCTTTGGGCACACTTTTTGCCCCAAAGAAGGCTGGAGCTCGCTTCAATGCCTACAGAACACTCACCTCTATTCGTCTCAGAGAAGGAGAGTCTCTTCTGTCTCTCACTGGTCGTGTCTCTACAGCGATGAGGTTTTTGACAGAGTCTAGACCTGATGGTTTTGACCTGGCTAAAGCTGATGAAGAGCTGCAAGCTGTTGTTCTTTTAATGGCTCTTCCTGATGAGGACTATTCTGTTCTCAAAGCACCATTTGAGCAGTCCAAAACCGATCTTTCAGTCACTTCTATTGAAGAGGCTTATGCCAATCACCAGGCATTCAGGACTGCTCACCAGGAAGGTGACACCAGCCAAATCAACCCTCTCTCTGGTCTTGCTATGGCCACCTCTTCTCCACCCTCATCATCTGCCATGGCAGCTACACCCCCACAGCAGTCATCTGTTATTTGTCCTGCTTGTGGTCAACCTGGTCATCTCCTCCTGAGCTGCTTCAAGTTCTTGAACTTGATTGGCAAAAGTGATCAGAACCAGAAAAAGGGTGCAGCAGCTTCGTCCCAAGTTGCCCCTAATGCAAGTGTTTTCCTCGCTTCTGCTGCATCTCTTGCTGATGAAAGATGGAACTCAGACTCAGGCACCACTTCGCACATGACACCTCGTCGTGAGCGTCTGTTAAACGCCAAACCGCACAGGGTTCCAATCCAAGTTGCAAATGGAGTTGTAGTTTACTCGGAGTTGATTGGAGATACTTTGCTTAGGCCACTAATACACGGACGTCGTAGCCGGCACATTATCCTTACAAATGTCCTATATGTTCCACTTCTATCTCATAATCTCATCTCTACTACATATTTGTCTCGCATTCATGGCTATTGTATTCTCATGAAGGAAAACATAATCTCTTTCAGTCGAGAAGGAGAGCTGTTATTTGAAGCAGACATTGATGAGAGGAACCAGGCATTTGTGAGAGAATGTGCTCCTGATTCTGATTCAGCTCTATCTGCAGTTGGGACTTTGCCTCTTGATCTAGACCTGTTGCATCGTCGACTTGGTCACCATTCTGATACTCAAAAGATCTTGAGCAAGAATCTGGTCACTGGTGTGAAGCTTGCTTCAAATCAGACATCAGATCCCATCTGTGAGCCATGCCTTGCTGGCAAGCTGAATGCGGCCCCTTTTCCTTCCACTGGACATCGTTCTAAAGCGCCACTTGATCTCATACACTCTGATCTGAAGGAATACAAGGTCTACACCCGTGAGGGGTGGAGATACCGTATTATCTTCATTGATGATCACACAGGCTTCAAAGTGGTTTCCCACATGAAGCGGAAGAGTGGGACATTTGATGCATTCAGAGTGTTCAAAGCTTATGCTGAGAATCATTTTGAACGCAAAATCAAAGCGCTTCAGGATGATGAAGGTGGGGAGTACATGTCCAAAGAGTTTGAGAACTATCTCGCCTCTGAGGGCATTGTGTGCCATCATTCAACAAGGAATAGACCGCAACAGAATGGGATGGCAGAACGTGGTAATCGCACCACAGATGAACACGCTACGGCTATGCTTCATGAGGCCAACCTTCCTCCTTCATTTAAGGCCCTGGCTGTGAATGCATACATTCATGTTGCTAATATGCACCCTACATCGCACATTCCGGAGAACACCACTCCATATGAGCTTTGGCACATGAAGAAGCCCGATGTGTCACACCTTCGAGTGTGGGGATGCCTTGCCTATGTGCATGTGCAGAAGGACAAGAGAGACACTTCTGGAATTCATTTCCAGAAGTGCATCTTTGTGGGATATCCTACAAAGTACAAGGGATGGCTATTCTACAATCCAGTGACCAGGAAGATGGTTGTCTCGGAGCATGCAGTGTTTGATGAGCGCTTCTTCCCTGGGAACAGTCCAACCTATATGAGACAATGTCCCAATGCTCCACTGCACCCATTTGTTCATTTGCCTCCCTGTGCAACAGCTTGCTCCAGAACTCCCTTCCTGGGTAACTGATGTGGATGACAAGCCACGTTATCGCACACCCACTGCTCCTGCATCACCCAAGTTCCCTCCACATCCTGATCCACCGCTTTCGCCTTCCACACATCCTAATTCACCCAAGCCACCCTCGAGACAATCTACTCCATCTCCATCACCACCTCCCTCACCTATTGGTGTAGCTGCACGTCGTCGCCACCATGGGCAGACAACAGAACATAGACCTACCTCAGAGTGGTGGAAAGCTCCCCAACCAACTCCACCACCACCAGATCATCACCCTGATTCAAGTGATGATGAGTTGCTTCTCACACCAGGCAGTGCTCTGATTGTGGCGCATGAGGGTGACCCTGGCAGCCCATCGCTCCAAGGCATCAATATGATTGCTATTGAGCAAGCCAATGCTGCTGTGCATTCAAATAATCCCAGGTCTTATCATGAAGCCTTGGGGAGATCTGATGCACATTTGTGGAAGGAAGCTGCTCCCTCTGAGATTAATGCTCTCTTAGAGAACTGCACTTGGGATGTTGTGGATCCTCCACCTGGCATTAAGCCAATTCGCTCTCAGTGGGTGTTTGTGATCAAGCACAAGTCAGATGGCTCCATTGAGCGCTATAAAGCTCGACTTGTTGCAGATGGCCGCAGGCAACGCCATGGCATCAATTACAACGAGGTGTTTTCTCCCACATTCAAACCTGCCACTCTCCAGACCATTCTTGCTCTTTCTGCTCAGCACAATCTCAAACTTCGTTCCATTGACTTCTCCTCTGCATACTTCAATGGGGACCTAGAGGAGGACGTCTATATCACTCAGCCAGAAGGATTCCCTCAGGGAACACCTCACCAGCTCCTCAAACTGCGTAGATCTCTTTATGGTCTCAAGCAGGCTGGCAGGCAGTGGAACAAGAAGCTGAGTGCAAAGCTCTAGTCAATGGGCTTTAAATGTCTTCAGTCTGATCGCTCTTGCTTTGTATACTCCAATGGCAATGTGTGCATCATTCTTCCCATCTATGTTGATGACGGTATGATCTCTGCAGAGAGCGACTCCGAAATTGACCAGGTCATTGCTCAACTTGGCTCATCATTCAAAGTCAAGGATCTTGGTCCTACAGAGTTCCTGTTAGGGATCAAGGTTGAGCGTGATCCTGAGACTGGAGACATCAGCATTTCTCAGCGTCAATATGCTGTTGATATGCTAGAGCAGTTTGGAATGGTGGATTGCAAGCCTGTTGATACTCCAACGTTGCCTGGTCTTGTTCTGACCAAGGAGATGGGTGCTCAGACTGAGGAAGAGTCCAAGCGCATAAAGGGCATATACCTGTCTGCTGTTGGCTCTCTGATGTATCTGGCTACCCAAACTCGTCCTGATATCTCCTATGCTGTTGGAGTACTTGCACGCTTCAATAGCAATTCAGGAGAGGCTCACTGGAAGGCTGTGAAGCACTTGTTCCGATACATTCAAGGAACACTTGATTTCCGCCTCACCTATTCAAAATCATCATCATCCATTCACCCTTTCACTACATACACTGATGCTGATCATGGTGGATGTTCTGACTCTGGAAAGAGTACTGGAGGATACATGGTGATGATGAATGGTGCTCCAGTGAGCTGGCGAAGCAAGCTGCAGACAACAGTTGCTCTGTCTACTACAGAAGCTGAATATGTCACAGCTGTGGATGCTGGGAAGGAAATGAAGTGGATGCGCAATCTGCTCTTTGAGCTTGGTTACCCTGTGTCTGGGCCGTCTCCCCCTCCTTATGGACAACCAGTCTGCAATTCAAGTGTCCAAAAAATCCTGAGCATCATGGCAGGATGAAGCATCTTGACCTGGCTCACTATTGGCTTCGAGATGAAGTTGCCATGGGATTTATCGGAGTGCACTATGTGCCAACACAAGACCAGCTTGCAGATATCTTAACCAAGGCTCTACCTCGACCAACAGTTCTCAAACACCGAACTGAATTTGGATTACGGGGGAGTCGATGAGACTGTTCTCATCCCAGGGGAGTGTTGAAGTGTGAATTTGGACTCAAACATTCTTACATTATATCATTTCTGATCCTATTATTTTTGATCCTATATCTCCCATCTTGGTCACATGTAGCTTACTGATACATTACTCATCCATTACTGAGCATGACTCATCCTTTACAGAGCATGACTCATCTATTCTGAGCATGACTCATCTATTACTGTGCATGACTCATCCATTACTTATCCATTACTCAGCTATTCACATGATCCAGATTGTAGATATATAAGTAGCTAGCATTTCTCTGAAGCCCTCAGTTTCTCACTGTTGACTTCAGGTATGTAGACAGTTGTTTCTCTCTCACTGCAATACAGAGTTTCTCACTGTTGACTTCAGACCTCTGTGCTTGCCTGTTTAACATTGAAGTGTGGATGAGCTTTGGCAAAGTTGTGCCACACGTCCCAGGTGTCATCCGTGACATTGAACCCACCCTCATCGATGTACGTCCAACCCAACACACCTATATATGCCCTTTGCTTTATCTTCAAGAAATGTTCATGGAGTTTTTTTACACTACAACAAAAAATCATCAGTTATCAAGAAGTTTATAATCTGCAAGGACATGTACGGCCTTCTATTTGTCTGCAATAGAATTCACTGTCTTTGGCCCCTCTGCTTTCAGTGGGAATTCCTTGGCCATGTAAGCTGCAGCCTCAGAAAATACTGTTTTGTGGAAGTTTCCACCTTGTCTGGCACGGCTTTTCTGTGAATGAAGGAATTGGAGGACATTGGTGAGGTCCTCAAGGTTTGCCGTCCAATTGGCCAAGTCCTTGGAGGGCATTTTAGGGGTCAAACGTGCCTAAAAGAATGATGCGTCAACAAAAAAGAGCAGAGACAAAGTGCCATAAGTATTGTGTAAGTATATTAGATAATACATCATTTCTGAAACCCAGCCTCAAACCCAGCCCCAAACCTGACGTCAGAGTAACTCTTAAGGTGTACCTCAGGGTCTAACAGAAAGTTGGACTTTCTGCCTCACTTTCAGAAACAGGGAATATATTTCTTTCAACCTGTCTGAAAGTAGCGTGGAAAGTTGGATTTTAATATCACCTTTCTTTCTGCTGTAAAATTTTTCTTTCAACTCAAATGAATGGGCATCAAAAAGGACATCATTGATCAGTCCTTTCTGCCTTTCTGAATTTCCTTTTTTCAATTTCACTGAAAGGAAGGCCGAAAGTTCGTCTTTCAGACGGCCTTTCTTTTTTTATTAATGTCTTTCATTCTGCAGCAAAGGAATGTAACTCTAAAAATACCACTTTAATCTTGGCATTCATCTCAGTTGAATGTCACACATTCCGTCAGATTTTCCTTTTCTTTAGAAAGTCTTTGTTTCTGAGTAATCAAAAGGGTTCTTTAAATCTTGAGATTCAAAGAAAGCATGGTACTAGCAATGTGAGGTGAAGAAGCAGTGGGAGTGAGTATCACCCACTGGGCAATCCCGGTGTTGGACACAGTGCCAGAGATTCTAGTAATCTAGCCAACAGCAATCATGGCAACAAAGGTCCATCCAGTAAAACAATTTTGCAACCCAACAACCTGTCCAGTCAGAAGGGCTCTAGAAGACCATTCAGAGGTAACCTAAAAGACCAAACTGGTACCAGGAATTGTAATGCAGATCCTAGCACTTCTCTAAAAAAAGCCAAACTGTACATCAATAACCTAGGAAAAGATGAGAAGTTTAAACCAGAAGAATGCAAACAACATTTCAAGGCCAGTCTCTGCTTGTTCTGCAGAGGATCTGGCTATACTACTGACAATTGCAAGAAACAGAACAATCCTCTGGCTTCTTCTAGGAATACAACCAGCAAGGCTGCCACCACTACCCCAGCACAGGGGGCTGCTGATCCCAGTGAAACCCTAAAGTCAAAAAAATAGTCAGCAGCTTAGAATCCTCATCATCCAATCCAAGTTGCATTAACTCCAAGATGTTTCTCAAGGTCCACCTCAATGTGTCCACTCTTTCTTCTAATGCCCTTTACGTCAATCTTGATATCTCCATTCTCCAGCTAGACTATACATCTTCTAGTTCAGGCTCCTGTACCACCATCCTGCTGTCTTATGTATCATAAATCACCATGGAATTCATCTCCTTTATTCAGACACTCATTGATTTCAGGTCTTCACATTGTTTTATATCAACAAAGATCTATGAATTATATGGTTTTATCCCACATATGATTGATCTGTTAAGCAGGCAAGCACAGAGGTCTGAAGTCAACAGTGAGAAATGTTGAAGTGTGGATTTGGACTCAAACATTCTTACATCACATCATCTCTGATCCTATCATCTTTGATCCTATATCTCCCATCTTGGTCACATGGAGCTTACTGATACATTACTCATCCATTACTGAGCATGACTGATCTATTACTGAGCATGACTCATCCATTATTGTACATTACTCATCTATTACTTATCTATTACTTGCTATTCACATAATCCAGATTGTAGATATATAAGTAGCTAGCATCTCTTCAGAGTCCTTAGTTTCTCACTGTTGACTTCAGGTATGTAGACAGTCGTTTCTCTCTCATTGCAATACAGAGTTTCTTACTTACTGTTGACTTCAGATCTCTATGCTTGCTTGTTTAACAAGCAGCAGACAGACTTCTGTAAACAAGGAGATTGATGTAGAATACACACAGTGGCTATGAAGATTGTTTGGGACACTTTACAATTTCCTGCATCAAGTCCACTCATTGACTCTCACCATTTGTTTGCAACTGGTGTCTTACTAAAAGCGTGTTCATGGTTTTATTTGTGTATCAATTGTAATCTTAACATCTTTTCTCTTTGCAGCTTATATTATCACACTAACTGTTTAAAAACTATATTCAACCCAAAATTCACAAATCACTGTTATACTTGCAGTGACCTCATTAGAGCTGAAATTTAGACCACATTAAATTGATCAATCCTTGTAGCAGGCCGTGTCACTTGTCAGTAGTATCTGCTTTATTGAGACTTGATGCTGTAGACTTGGACTTGCATGTTTGTGATGTCTGGCTCTAACACTGAAAATAACTCAGATTCATCCCTCAGGCTGAGGAAGGAGAGTTGCAAATATTGGCAAGATATAACTGATTTCATCAAGAATATGAACTTGAACAACCAAATGACAAAAGTAATCTTTCAAAAAATAAATCAACAAATTTTGTTTCTCATAGGTTATAGGCTCCCTCTTATGTATAGTATAGCTTGAGCTATGTAGGTGTGAGGATACCTTGCTCAACTTGGCAAACCCATACCTGACCCATTCCACCACCTGGCATGAAAAACTTGAAGTGGTAATACCTTTGTCTGCTTTTTCTGACTTCTCGTCTCTACCTCATCCAAACCCAAACTACTCCTTCTTTGTCTTGGACTACAATAGGGTGCCACACATAAGCACTACTCTAACATTTATTGAAACATCAAATATAAGCCTTTTAATAGTAGCACTCATGTCTTCCTTTGAGCCCAAATGCCACTATGCTTCTAATGGCTCAATAACATTCTCTGATTTTATTTCATCTTGCTTTTTCTTACCTTTACCATCTACAGCTGCAATTGCAGACAAGCTTTTAAAGAATTTGACACCTCTTGAGCTCTTGCCAGTTTTTGATGCTGCTATTGTTGCAGCTAACCTCAACCCCACCCTCAATACTGCACTGCTGCTTGAACACAATCACTGTGAAGCTGTCTTCATCCTTGCTAATGTTTGTCTCAGCTTGAGACTTGCTCTGTGCATGCTGAGCAAATACCTCATTACCTTCAACAGCTCTGTCAACACTGATATGTTCACAATGCCACTGAAACCCCTCAAACCCACCTTTGTATTTGGCTCGCTGTTGTCTCAGATCACTCCATTCTTCTTTTTCATGTCTAGCATAAGCCCAAAGAAGGCGAAGCTCATGTCTAAGGTACTGGAGGACATGAATAGACATGTGTTTAGTGAAGGTTGGATTCTTCCGACACTGCTACAGTTCATCTAGCAGTCTAAAGAAGGGTGAGACTAGCAGGACTGAGGATGCAAATGGGGTGGCTAAGAGGTGTTTTAAAAAAAGCACATAAACAGCTTTTTAGACAGATAGAGAGTATTGTTGATATAGCTATGAAGAGTGAGCAACTTAAGTACAAGTTGACAGTAGTTAGTGTTCGTGCCTGTCTTACTGGTGCTGCAGCAGCTGTGCCAACTGAAGAGTTGCAGAAAGAGAAGTGTATGCATATGAATGATAATCAGAAAAGAAGAGAGGACATAGAGACAAGACTAGAGCAAAAGGACAGAGAGAAACAGCTAGTTCAGTCAAGGCTCAAAATCAACTGTGCTTGGAAAAGGAGCAGTTCCACAGCGAGAGGGGTGCAGTACAGCAGTGTTTCAAGTGATAACTTTCCCTTTCATTTGAATTGCCTTACAACTGACAGGTGTGCAATGTGAACCCATAGTAGCTCCAACAACTACAGCATCAAAACCTGCCTTTGCAACAACTTTAACGGCAGTGAGTTGTTCTTCATCGTTGGTAGCAGCAGCAAATGCTGATGTGAAACTTGCAACAAGCAAGTTAGATCCACTTCTGCCTCCCCTCTCTAGTTCTTAGCAAGACAAGCACCACTAAATACATACAGCTGCCATGTGTGTACAATGGTGTCAGCACATAAAGCACTACTCTCAAGCATATGCACTTCCCCTTTATGCCATATTCAACATCTTCCAAGCCTTCCACATCTTCAATGCATATGCACAACTCCTTAAGCGTTGGGTCCTTCAGCACATGTGCAAGCATCTCATTAACATATACACTAAGCTTGATAGTTAACTCTGCGCACAAGACCAAAACAAGTGGCCAGCCGTCATCAAGGCTTCTGGCACCCACAGCAAGCTTGCTCCCCAAGACAAGTGGTGGGTGGTCTTTTCCAGTGCTGTTGGCCATCATGCAGAAAAGGCCAGATCTGAAGATTTTCATGTTGATCACCAGTACTGTCCATTCTAAAAAGAAGACAGATGAGCGAGGTTGTCGAGCCAACACGCAAACCACCCATTTCGTGCTCGAGCATGACAGCGAAGCTTGCATTGCAGTATATAGTGTCAAGACCTTCTATCACGTCTACTGGCACTGCAGGCTTCATGCAAGAAGGTCTCAAGAACAGACAATGTCTACTTTAATATTGCACTTGCTCTGTTTTGTTTTGTATTTGTGACAACATTTTTTATGTAAATGGATCATTGAACTCAAGTTCAACAGCTGTAGCATGACAGAATGAATGAACAACACAAAGTTAGGAGAGTTTAGAACACTGTGCGAAAGTTTATAAGTATACTTAAAATGGTTAGTATCGATGTTTTTATGTAAGTGTAAAAACAATTACAAGACCATCATCTTCACCCATGCATCATATATTTAATAATTCCACACTTGGCCTTCCAGTAGGACAGCCATATCCAAAGCTCTGAAACATGGCCTCAAAGCTCTTCACTGTAAACCTTGCAACATCATCTTTGCAAGACCTTACAACAATGTGGTAGGAATATAAGTGTTCAGAGATGTGCATATAACAGTGCTTAATAGCTTGGTCCATTGTCCTGATGTTATAGCTGATACCTGACACAACATCAATAACGTCAAGCAGACAAAAGTGATAATTTGCTAATAAACTTGAAGTATCAAATTTTATACATGAAAGCATGACTTTAAAGCTTTGCTTCTCATCATCACACATCTGAGAGTGCTACATCAACAATGTTGGGTGAAAAATCATGATAAACCTGTTGCTAGGATTGTTATGACCGCTTTTTTGCTAGATGATATGCAATCGAAAAACCTCATTACTTATTAATTTGAACCTAGGCCACAAGCACACACTAGGCTCTCCACCTAGTTCAATGGCTGCTTTTTATGTCATGTTTGCGATAATAAACAAGTATAACTGATGACAATAGACATGGAACATGCCTAGATACTTATTTTGCATGACAGTGTTTAGATTAGAGATAGCAAGATACAAGAAAATACATTGAATCTTGGGCAAAATTTTTAAACTAGATTTACCAATGCCGAATGGGATGGTACTTATCTAAGCCATATCAAAGTGAGGTATTCTATACAATTGACAGTTGGCTGACCGCGATGCCAACAGTGATATGGCTTGCATCAACGACAACTCAAGGAGGATATGCTTCTCCTCTCATGTCATAGAGAATGGCTACTGCTAGATGATAACATCTATGCCAGCCTGCTCGACCTCCTTGGCAAACAAAAGTCAGGTGCTGAAGATGGTAAGCCTGATCAGAGTCCTGGTTGCTACCTCAACCTCTTTCTTGAGCACAAGCAGGCTTGTAATGACATCTGCACTCTTGGTGTAGACAATGAGTGAAATGTTGCTGTACAAAAAGCAAGCAATGAGTTCTCAAGCTCCAAAGTCTACACTTGAGGCACTTACTATGAGTATGTCTTCAAACTGCTGCCTCAAATCTCTCTTGCCTACAACAAACAGCAAGCTGTGAAGAGTGACAATCTACATACTGATGTTTAAGGCTAGAGGACAAGGATACCACTACATGCAACATTGTCTACTAGCTTGTGCAGCATGACTGTGTTGAAGACTGTGCTGTGCTCCCAGAAAAGGCTGCCTAAAAGAGCAGTGACCACAGACGTCATTCAAGCAAGATGTTGAAAGTGCTGAAAAGCAGCCTGTTAATGGCCTTAATGACAGTTCTATCAATAATTAGCAAGATCTACGACCTCAGCAGGTCGAAGACAGCCTATTAATGGTTAATGGCATCGCAGGTCGAAGACGGGCCTCATTATTGGTCGATGCTACATGCAAGTATGAGCAATAGCCTGCAGGGCAACTTGATTCAAGCTGTACACACCTTCACTGAGGATGTGAATCAGACTGAGAGAGGACTACTGTAAAAAAGAAGGCCAGAGCTGAGAAATTGTGAAAATCATTGTGTAGGTATGTCTATTGCACAAGATGAATCTGCCTTCAAGGTCGAAATGGAGCACATTTGAATGGGAAAGTGAAGCCAGCATGAGATCTACTGGAAGACCAAAGTAACTTGAATCAGCCACAACAACTAAACAAACAAAAGGTGAAATCATAGGTGTATGTTCTTGGACTTGAACCACTATAACTATGACAATGATGACCATAAACAACAAGTATGTGCCTGCTTAGTCTAAAATTTGGATATCTTGCTCATGAACTTCCTCAGTGCTCCCAGCTGTGCTCTTGAACAGTTTCATTTTTTCTTGACTGACATCTTTATCGGTACCACTTTTAGACCACAACACAGTAACAACAGTCTTGCAGTCTGGCACAGCAATGCAATGGACCTGGTCTTATCGACATCACAGACTGTCCTTGTCATTTGAAATGACCTATCTTCTCATTATGCACATTCAACCTTCCAGACATGGTCTTGAGTTACAGCTCACCAAGAATCCATACTTAAAGGCATTTTTCTATCCTAGAAATCTCCAACACACCTACGGTCAGGCTGCCTTATTGGTAACTGTGAGAATTCTCTCAGCATTTGTAGGTGTTTTTTGAGGTTGAAGACAGCTAAACACTGTCAGAAACCTCTAGACATCATCTAGGACAGCTAGAATGCACTATTGTCTATGTCCTAGAAAGTCAGAGATACCATGAAAATTGGCATTGACACAAGAGATCATTCAACCTGCTCTGTTAGTCTTTGGAGATTATCTTCATTTTAGCTCAAAACTACTCAGAGCTTTCTTAAGACTGAACAGGATGAATGATAGGCTTGATGTAGGTGGCCTCAGACAGTGGTCTGCTATGGAAACCCCGGAGTTTGGAGTGGGTCCTTACAATGGTTTCATTTGCTGAACAAGCAAGCACAGAGGTCTGAAGTCAACAGTGAGAAACTCTGTATTGCAATGAGAGAGAAACAACTGTCTACATACTTGAAGTCAACAGTGAGAAACTGAGGACTTCAGAGAGATGCTAACTACTTATATATCTACAATCAAGATCATGTGAATAGCTGAGTAATAGATAAGTAATAGATGAGTCATGCACAGTAATGGATGAGTCATGCTCAGTAATGGATAAGTCATGCTCAGTAATGGATGAGTAATGTATCAGTAAGCTACATGTGACCAAGATGGAAGATAAAGGATCAAAAGATGATATGATGTAAGAGTGTTTGAGAAGGCTGTGTTGTACAATATAAATACCTGCATGTAAAATAGATAGGTCAGTGAACTTCACTCTGCTGTTGACATTATATTAAACCTTTTAGGCAAGACTATAGTCTGATATCTTTGTTTTGAGCTTGACACCAGTGGTCAATAGATCAGTATAAGTCTCTTGTGTCAAAGCCTTTTGCCATAGTTTTAAAGTCCAACAAAGCATTCTAGTGGATAGTATCTAGGTTAATAAATATGCTGGCATTGTTTACTGCACTATCACTGTTGCACTTTAGTGCAACATTTCAATGTTGTCTTTCCCTTGGCTATAGTGTGCTTGACTTAATTGCCATCAATTTGTGACAACTGTTACTAGTCTGTCAAAAAAAATCTGATTTCCTAATCCTCTTGAGAAAGCACTCAATTTAAAGAGAGGGATTCTTTGGCAAGATAGATTTTTTTTAGTGATAAAATAAGCAAGTTATAAAATTTTCAACCACCTAAATTGGGACTTCCCACCAAAATAGGTGCCTACTGATCATAATGCTGTGCTACATGCTCTGGAACACATCTATAGGACTTATACTGCTTAGAACCAAATTTTTGGATGTGTAATTGAGCATCTTGGGTTGCTATACCAGCCTGATAAGCATCTATCCATTGAAACATCCAATGTTCCCACCACTAGATAGTTGCAATCGGAACAGATGCAAAGGCCTTTGATAAATTTTCCTTGAGTGTGTCAAAGGTGTAATCACAATGCTCGCGAAGGTATCACTTTACCATTCTCCAAAAGAACACAATTTTATTGAGTTCACAGTGGAATTTTGGCAGGAAGATACAGAGATGACCAGCAGCTGCAATGACTTCTTGAACCAGGGATTTCTGTTCTTTAAAATCAGGCTGTAACTCCAATATGTGTTTGCAGCAACAAGCAAAGGCATCTGGATCTTTACAACTTCCCTTGGACTTGCCACAGAGTTTAGCCACCTCAAAACCACGCTCAAGCAATACAACCTTGATGCCTTTAGGTTGGTCAGGATAAGTTGGGTGATTGGATGAGAAATTCATAGATTGGGTTATCATCTAGCCATCTTTAAGATACTAGCCATCACAAAGTTGTGCTTGCTTGCTGTCTAGCTTGGTGTTCATATGACTGATCACCAAAGCATCAGAAGCATATGCAGCACTCTACCTCCCTCTTCAATGTGCTTAAAAGTGGAGCAGATTATGTCACTCCAGTGAATTCCATTTCTTCTGGAGTTTGTGCTCATTGTTAAAAACCCAACTCTCCTCTAGGTTATCATTGGATTGCACTGTCATCTTATCTTGAGCACAAAGAACAAGCTGGTGCTCAACATAATTGTCTGGGATCTTGACAAGTTCCTTCTCAACATCCCCAACAATGAATAGGACCAATTGTTGGGCATGAATTGCCATCTGTAGAAGAAATTCCTTCTGCTGGTAAGTGACAACATCTGGGCAGTCATGGCCATCAAAATGGACATCCTTCTTGTGGCCAATGTATTGGAATCCCTCATTGTGCAACCAGCGATGTGCTGTACTGAGTGAAATACCTTTCCCAGCCTTGAGTTGAAGACAAGAGAAGAGCTCTGTCTCCATATATTTTTTGAGTCCTTGTGGCATCTCATTGTGAACAGCATCCAACGCATATTTCTTGGTGGCCTCAGAAATCAGTCTCTCCGCAGTGAAGTCAGCCAGCTTCATTGGATCCATGGCCCGTTTGTTTGAACAAACATAAGCACGGAGCTCTGCTTTGATTCTTGCTTCATCTAGAAAGGAATAAACCTTCCTATGAGCACCTCTTCTTGACACTGGCAGTTGGCATTCCTTTATCCATCACCTTGTCTAACTCTTCATATTCCAGCTGCCCCACTTTGCAGCAAATCCTTGGCTTTCTGCTGCTCTCTTGAAGATGACCATTCTTGACAATCATCTTAAGATAACTCTGGATTGCTTTGTTAAACAAAGGCCTTGTGTTATTTGGTTCATCAAAGAATCATATGAGTAAAAACGATAGCTGTTTCAGTTAATAGAGAAATATTTCAGCCAGGACCTCCACAAAAAAAAAAAAAAACATAGTAGTCCAAGTTGGTCAGCAGTCCATGTACTCTTTGTACGTCTTGTCCATTTTTTCAGCCCACCGCTGTAAGGGTTTTGATGAATTTTAAGGTTGCCATATCTGCTCAAAAAATGAAGCTTACAAATCATCTCCATAAAGAGTTGGACGGCATGGTCATTCGTGAGGCGGTGGAACTTGAACTCGGCAATGAGGACCAGGGTCCCACCAAAGGTGTACAACTAGATGTTAGTTAGTTTATCAGTTATATACTCCGACATGAATCATCATTAACAAACCTGGGTTTCAACCGGCTCCTCGCTTGAAACATGAGAGCCAGGCAGAAACTCCTCACTTTTATTTAGGATCCACCCAGAGAACAAAGCAACCATGCCTTCGATGGCCTGTTCACTCTGTGTTGGGCATGAAGACCAAAAGAAAGTTCTAAAATGTAAACACACATAGTGCTCGACATTGATGAGACCAGCTTTATTGTGCTGGAGCCCTACGTCTCCATTCACATCTATTTTCACCTAGCCCTCAAATTTGATTTTACAATGGGCAGAAAAAAAAGGCGACACAAAAGAACTTTGTAATTCTCTTGACCAGCTTTTGACAGAGGATCGAATTTGTTGCTGAGGAAGGGGTACACTTCTTTTAAGTCTTCCCATTTAGCATCTGAAAATAGAAGCAGTCATTTACGACACAATTTGTTGAGCTTGTTGCTCTCGCATTTGTCAAATCCTAGTTTGTGGTATATAAACTGGTTGAGGAGGTTATGGCGGTCCATGAGCTGGTCTCAGATGGGGTCCTGTCGCAGAGCCATAGTAGTACTGGCTCGAGGGCTGCATTTGTGTTTTCATCAAATGAGGGACAGGGAACTCAAACACCTTTCACTATGCTGTATGAAAGGAGGAAACAGGAATGTCTAGCTTATGTAAAAAGGCTGAAAGCTTGACTAGCATTGTTGATCCACTTGCCTACATTTCACACTAATAATATTAACTGTCTGCATCGCAAATCAAGTACAAACCACACATCACCCAATGTTATGCAACAGCTTGAATTGAATACCTTCTTCCCTGCTTAACTCCAAACAGTTTCTGTACTCTTCTTGCTTCGGGTTTGAACTGCGGTTTAAACCGCATTAGTTGGAACCACATTGGTTGGAATTGGAAAATAATTGAGCATCCTTATGTATATTTGTTCTTATGTGTTAACAATAAAAAGAGAAAAAAATCTACAGTTTGAACATCTTGAGTTCAAACCGTGATGGTTTGAACCATGAATTGGTTTAAACCAAAATGGTTGGAACCAAAACAGTTTAAACTGACTTGGTTGGAACTGTCGTTTAAACCGGGTTGGTTAGAACCATGGTTTAAACCATATTGGTTGGAACCACAGTTCAAACTGCACAGCTATAGGCAAGTTCTATAGGAGAAGCAGTCATGGTTTAAACCGGTTTAAACCCAGCGGTATTGTTGGACACAACACAGTTTAAACTGGAACCCTGCTGTTGCTAGCCCATAAGCGGGAGTTGAATCCCATGGCTATTCATGATACAACAGAAAGGGGTATATGGTATGGCTTGGCTTTCTTCTCGAAAGGACCAGGATCTGTATTATAGTTGCTGGAGCTGGACTGGTCTTTCAGGTTACCTCCGAATGGTTTTTCAGAGCCCTTTTAGCCAGAAGGATTGTTGGGTTGGGAAGTCAATTTGCTGGAGAGACCCTTATTGCCTCTATTACCGCTGGAAGGATTTCTGGAGCTGCCAGTGCCATAACCAGTGCTGAGGTTGCTCAGTGGATGACAAGCACGTTCCTGCTGCTTTTCTGACTCGCATTGCCAATACCGGGCATCAATCTGATGAGCAACCTCATTACTGAGAAGGCTGTTGACATAGGTATATGGACCATCTTGTCTTTGATTCAATTTGGAAGACCTTCATAGAATTGGTAACAAAGAGCCTGGTCACCCCAACTGGTTATAGCAGCAAGGTGGTCAAAGGCAACAATATAGGTAGCAATACAATCAGATGATTTCATCTGGCACTGTCGGATCGCGTCCTTGGTGTCACCAACTGGGTCCTGAGGACTGAAGTTGTCGGTAAGCTCCTTCACGAAAAGGAGCCAGTTTCCATCTCAAGCCAGGACGGCACCAAGGGTCTGATCATAAAGATTGGGCTCAAACCATTTCTGAGCAGTTCCCTGGAGATACGACAAAGTGAATAGAATTTTATCATCATCCATGGGAAAGTCCTGTTCATGCTCAGTGAAGTGAAGATAACACTGAGTCATGGAAGACGAGAGTTTGGATGGATCAGAGCCGCTGAATGTGTCCGGATTGCAAAGCAAGGATCGATTTAAGTGGGGAGTTGTTGATTGATTGGTGTAACGATTAAGAGCTTAACGAGAGTGTTGGTGAATAAAATCTCGAGTGGGCTCAGTCCAGCAGGAGCCAGTCGACGTCTGGGTGCCGGTAATGGACCCGGACCTCCACATCCTCCACTGCCACCACTCCTATCGGGGCCACCTTGATCCACAGGAGGCAGCAGTGGTGGGAAATTACCAGGTGGCCCAAGCGGGCCTTGAGGACCTGGAGGACCTTGAGGACCAGGTGGACCACCCCATAAGCTTTGGTTCAAGCAGAAGCCAGATGTGTCACACTTTTGCGTGTGGGGTTGCCTTGCCTATGTGCATGTGCAAAAGGACAAACGGGATGCTTCTAGGTGCCATTTCCAGAAATGCATCATGGGATATCCCACTGAATACAAGGGGTGAGTGTTCTGCAATCTTGTGACTAAAGGGATGGTCACATCGGAGTGCGCTGTCTTTGATGAGCGCTACTTTCCTGGGAACAAGCCCATATCAATAAGGCAATGTCCTGGAACTCCAACATCTCCCTTTGTTGAACTTCCTCCTGTTATTCTGCCAGTGGTGTGTGATGACAGAGGAGATAACGAGGATGATTCTAGTGCTCATCATGCACCTCCTGCTCCAACTCCCAATCCCTCAAATCCCGCTCTCTCCCCTTCACATTCATCGACATCTATTTGCCCTCATTCACCTAATTTGCCTCCTGAGCAACTGCCATTTGAGCAGTCTCCTCCTCCTTCACTTATTGGTATTGCTGTATGTCACCGATTCCATGGCCAAACCACACAGCATCAACCTCCTAAGGATTGGCGGGAGTCTGTTGCAATTCCACTTCAACAGGCCCCTGCATCTCCAGAGCCTGGGAATAGTGATGATGAGTTGCTTCTGCAGCCTGGCAGTGCACTCATTATTGCTCATGAAGCTGATCCAACCAATCCTCATCTCTAAGCAGCAAATTATGCCTATGTGCAGTTAACTCATGCTGCTGTGCAATCTGGCAATCCCCGCACTTATCATGAGGCACTATAGCGAGCAGATGCCCATCTTTGGGAAGAAGCAGCAGTATCCGAGATTAACTCTCTTCTTGAGAACTGCACTTGGGATGTTGTTGATGCACCTCCTGCTGTAAAGCCTATTCACTCACAGTGGGTATTTGTCATAAAGCACAAGTCTGATGGGTCTATCAAGCGCTATAAAGCTCGTCTCGTTGCTGATGGTCATGGACAGCGCCATGGCATCAACTACAACAAGATCTTTTCCCCCACATTCAAAGCTGTGACACTCCACATCATTCTTGCTCTGGCTGCTCAGCATGACCTTAAGCTTCGTTCCATTGACTTCTCCTCTGCTTACCTCAATGGAGATCTTGAGGAAGATGTCTATATGACTCAGCCTGAGGGATTTCCACAGAGAGAGCATGGCCAGCTTCTTAAACTGCGCTGGTCCATTTATGGGCTCAAGCAGGCTAGCCGTTAGTGGAACAAGAAGCTGAGTGCAAAGCTCATTTCTATGGGTTTTCATTGTCTCCAATCTGATCACTCTTGCTATATCTTCTCTGATGGCAATGTGCGCATCATTCTTCCAATTTATGTTGATGACAGTATGATCTCTGTTCAAGAGGATGCTGATATTGACAGGGTCATTGCTCAACTTGGCTCTTCATTCAAAGTCAAGGATCTTGGTCCCACAGAGTGGCTGTTGGGTATCAAGATTGAGTGTGACTCCACAGGTGGAGACATCCATCTATCGCAGCGTCAATATGCTGTAAACATGCTTGAGCAGTTCAACATGAGTGATTGCCAACCTGCATTTATTCTGATGCTCCTTGGTCTTGTTTTGACCAAGGAGATGGGGGCTTATCTCCCATGCAGTCGGATTGCTTGCATGGTTCAATTCCAATCCTGGTGAAGCGCACTGGAAAGCAGTCAAGCATTGCATTTGTTCTGTTACATCAAGAGCACACTTGATTACTGCATTTCCTTCCACAAATC
This sequence comes from Mycena venus, assembly GCA_014462655.1. Classification (NCBI taxonomy): domain Eukaryota; kingdom Fungi; phylum Basidiomycota; class Agaricomycetes; order Agaricales; family Mycenaceae; genus Glaucomycena; species Glaucomycena venus. The sequence goes on along the minus strand of JACAZI010000039.1, from coordinate 400,266 downwards.
TTCACCTTCATCTGATTCATTTATCACTTACTCTGATGCTGATCACTGTAGCTGTCTAGACACTGGGGAAAGCACAGGTGGTTATCTGGTGATGATGAATGGCGGTCCAGTGAGCTGAAAGAGCAAGTTGCAGTCTACTGTCTCCTTTTCCACCACTGAGGCTGAATATATTGCTGCTGTGGAAGCTGGAAAAGAGATCAAGTGGATTTGCAATCTACTCTTGGAATTAGGCTATGGAGTGTCTTGACCTTGCTCATTACTGGCTTCGAGACAAAGTTGCTAGGTGTTCTATTGGTGTGGTTGGTCTATGTACCAACTCAAGAGCAGCTTGCAAACATCCTGACAAAGGTGCTACCTCATCCTGCTGTAGAGAAGTTGCGTTCTCTGGTCTTTCCATCTTTCCAATGTTGTTTTGTCATGTCTCTTTATATTATCCTTCTTTTTCTGTCTATAGATTCTATTTTTCAGGCTTGGACTTATTCATTATTGCTAGCACCTCCATAGATTTTCCAGTATAGCATTGTATGTACTGAAAGCCTGCTTTTCATTGATTCTTGCTCTATTCTAAGTATAAAAACATGGTCTTTCAGCAAATGTGTTCTATGTCCTTTTTTAATGTTTGAGATAGGCACATAGACCTTTTGTGCTATTGTACTGGTCCAGTGGAGAAGTTGGAGGATTCCTCACTATCTTTGCTCAGCACTCCTTCAGCTTTGTTGACACCCAGCCTCCACTTTAGCACAAACTGCATTGTTCTTTGGGACTGCAATCCAACCTTTTATAAACATGCTTGCCTATGACCTTGCCTTGCTATTTGTCAACAAAGATATTGCCTTTAACCTCGATGCCTTCTAGTTTCTATATGAAGATTGAGGAGCTTCAAGTTAAGCCTTGTGAGAAGCATCTTGAGATGAGAGTCATTTAGGAGCTCAACACCCACCAGAAGCCAGACCTTTTTCTCAAAGAGCACAAGCAGGCAGAAATATAACATGTGCATTGTCTTTCTTTTGTTTACAAAAACAAGTAGAAGCCTCTCAAAGTCAGAGTCTACATAGTTGTATCTATCAGATGGTCACCTCTCAAGAGGACCAGTGTAACAAGGACAGCTGGTGAGACTCAAAAGGTCTTGAGCACATGAACACTTGTGACAGCAAAAAAGGCTAGAAATCAAGGTCAAGGTCAGAGTCAGAAGAATTGATCTGAAGGGCAAAAGGAAGAAGCCTCCTTTTTTTTTTTTTTGGTATTTTACTTGTGATGCTCAGTGAACTGAACAGGGTCACCCACATAGCTTTTCTGCATGTGCATTGCTCATCCTCTCTCTTTTCTCACATGTCAAGCATTTGCCTCCTTTTTGCAGGTTGCTACTGCTTCTGTTAGCTATAGTAGCCATTATCTGCTAGCTTTGTTTAGCAAGGCTAAGCAAGCTGGCTATCACTTCATCAAAGAATCTAGCTGGTCACCAGCCTATTGTTCTTAGAAACCTCTTGTGTAGGTGCAATATACCTGTAGTATTTCTATAATTGCAACTATGTAATATAGAAAACTTCATCTACTTCAATTTGGCAGGTTTTTCGCATTTTGCCACTGAAATGTGACATTGTCATATTTGTGACCTTCCATGTTGTGTATCATTCTTCCTATCTGTGTTGATAATGGTATGATCTCTGCAGTGAGTGACTCCGAAATTGAACAGATCAGACTTGGCTCATTATTCAAAGTCAAGGATATTGGTCCTACAGAATTTCTGTTAGTGTTACATCCCAGTCACTCCCAACCTTGATTGGCATCTGACTGGTCATTACCAGCCGCTGGCTTACAGGCACTTACCTGCATTTACCGGCCTTTCTGTACTCAACAGGTTTTTATGCGATGAAGGATTACTGAACGTTTCCTGTTTAACTGCCTTTGCAGTTCCTCATCATATGCTTTCCTTTTGTCTTACTATGATTCCATCATTTGCATACTTCTATATTTTCCACATTATTGTTTAGAACCACTTCTTTCTACATTTGGGAGTACAATTAGATACTTGGTATATAAACCCCTAGCTATCGTCTTGTACTTCAGTTTGATTATAAATGTTACTTTGGACTTCTCCTTGGCTCTGGGTTGATTCCAGTCTTCTGCCCAGCCTTCCATCACTCCCAACCTTAACCAGCCTTGGTAGATAACAGTTAGGCATCAAGGTTGGGTGTGATCCTGAGACCAGGGACTGTTGAAGTGTGGATTTGGACTTAAACATTCTTACATCAGATCATCTCTGATCCTATCATCCTTGATCCTATATCTCCCATCTTGGTCACATGTAGCTTACTGATACATTACTCATCCATTACAGGGCATGACTCATCTATTACTGAGCATGACTCATCCATTACTTATCCATTACTCAGCTATTCACATGATCTGGACTGTAGATATATAAGTAGCTAGCATCTCTCTGAAGTCCTCAGTTTCTCACTGTTGACTTCAGACCTCTGTGCTTGCCTGTTCAACAGGTTATGGGCCCTGGTCTTTAGACCTCCTCTATCTATCTGAGGCTTTGCCTTGAGATCCTCATTTTTGTGCACATCTTTGCACATCCTCTTGCTTCTCAGTGTGTTGTGTGAACTTTGTATTTAGGGACACCACCAACTGTTGGGACAAATCCTCTTTTGCGAGGTAGTCTTTAATCCACCAGTTAAAACAAATGGTAGTCAATCTGTTGATTCTGGGGATAGGGCCTAAGTGCCTTACAACTGGGTGTCCAGTACATCAATAGTCTTTTCTACCTACATTTACCTATCATTAGGACCGCTTTTTTAGCTACATCTTCTTCACACACACTGAGGGCAGATGGCAGACTCTAAAGGCCCAGTCCTAACCAAGGACACTTCATTCCCTGCATGGTCTAGTGATGCCAAGGTATTTCTAAGTCCAAAGAGGTGTATACCTGGTGTCACACCTCTGCTCCTTCACTTCCAAATATAGAGCAGAGTGTAGCCATTGACAAGTGTGCTGGACTCCTCTGGGGTATGCTTTCAAAGGAGGTTCAGCCACTGGTCAGACAGCATGAAGACAATCCAAAGGCCATGTGGGAGGCTTTGGGCACACTTTTTGCCTCAAAGAAGGCTGGAGCTCGCTTCAATGCCTACAGAACACTCCTATTAATGCACCCAGACTGGTTTATTCGCCTCGGACACCAGAAAATCCTAGGGTCTACCCGGTTTCACCATATCTGAGAGTGTATCCAGCTCAATATCCTTATTCTGGCTCTCCAGTTCCTTTTGCTCACCTTGATGATCTCGAGGAAACCCCAGTGGAAGCTGTACTACCTACCAGTTTGCATCATACATCTGTTTCACATCATTTGGCCATATCGTCTCTTTCGCATCATTCTGCTCAACTTCTGCCTGCTGCTCCTCTTTTCCAGTGTGCCCTGACACCACCACACTGTAACACTCCTGTCGGTTCACAACAGGCAACTCTGGATCCAACTGGACCTCTGGCTGGGCCTGGAGATGGAGGAGGTGGTGGAAACAGAGGTGGAGGAGGAGGCGGTCCGCCTGGTCCACAAGGTCCTCCAGGTCCTCAAGGCCCGCCTGAGCCACCCGGTAATTTCCCACCACCACCACCTCTTGCAGATCAAGGAGGTGGTGGAGGTGGGGGCAGCAGAGGTGGAGGCGGTGGTGGTGGGCCACCTGAACCCCCCCTCCAGCTCCGGGGTACATTGCCAGCACCCAGACGTCGACCGGCTCCGGCCAGACCAAGCCCACTTGAGGTTCTATTTACCAACACTCTCGTTGGGCTGAATGATGCCCTTAACTGTTACACCAATCAATCGACAGCTCCTCGCTCAAATTGATTCTTGCTTTGCAATCTGGACACATTTGACAGCTCTGATCCATCCAAACTCTTGTCTTTCATGACTCAGTGTTATCTTCACTTCACTGAGCATGAACAGGACTTCCCCACAGATGACGATAAAATTCTATTCACTTTGTCATACCTCTGGGGAACTGCTCAGAAATGGTTTGAGCCCAATCTTTACGATCAAACCCCCAGCGCTGTCCCGGCTTGGGATGGAAATTGGCTCCTTTTCGTAAAGGAGCTTACCGACAACTTCGGTCCTCAGGACCCGGTCAGTGACGTTGAGGACACGATCTGACAGTGCCAGATGAAATTGTCCGATCGCATTGCTACCTATATTGTCGCCTTCGACCACCTTGCTGCTATAACCGGTTGGGCCGACTGGGCTCTTCGTCACCAATTCTATGAAGGTCTTCCGAATCAAATTAAAGACAAAATGGTCCATCATACCTATGTCAACAACCTTCCTGGTAATAAGGAGGTTGCTCATCAGATCAATGCCCGGTACTGGCAATGCGAGTCGGAAAAGCAGCGGGAACATGCTCGTCATCCACCGAGCAACCCTGGCGCCAGTCATGGCACCAGTGGTTCCGGAAATCCTTCCGGTGGTAACAAAGGCAATAAGGGACCCTCTGGCAAATTGACTTCCCAACCCAACAATCCTTCTGGTCAGAAGGGCTCTGGAAAACCATCCAGGAACCCGAAAGACCAGTCTGGCTCTGGCAATCGTAATGCGGATTCTGGCCCTTCTCAGAAGAAAGCCAAGCTGTATGCCGATAAGCTGGGAAAGGATGGGAAACTTAAGCCCGAGGAATGCGAATGACGCATCAAGGCCGGACTCTGCTTGTTCTGTGGAGGCGCTGGTCACACTACAGATAACTGTAAGAAGTGGAATAATCCTCTGTCTTCTTCCGGGAATGCCTCAGGCAAAGCCGCTGAGTCCGAGAAATCCCCAGAGTCAAAAAAATAGTTAGCAGCTCGGAATCCTCATCACCCTGTCTGAGTTGCATTGACTCCAGGGTGCTTCCTGAGGTCCATCTCAACGTGTCCGCTCTCTCCCCTAATGCCCTTTACGTCGATTTGCTTGTCTCTCTTCTCCAGTCGGACTATATCAAATCCGGTTTGGGGAAATGTCTAACCATACCCCTTTCCATTGTATCACAAATAGCTGCGGGATTCAACTCCTGCTTATGGGCTCTCATTGATTCTGGTTCTTCACATTGTTTTATTTCTTTGAAATTCTGCGAATCTAATGGTTTTTCTCTGTATGCGATTGCACCGGTAAACCTCCAGTATCTCAATGGCTCTTCTTCAGTGATCAACAAGCAGATTTGGCTGCTCATCCGATTTCCCTCTGGCGAGGTCCATTCATTGGAATTTTACGTAACCCATCTCGATTCACCATGTGATTTGGTCCTGGGATACTCTTGGCTCAACTGCTTTAATCTGTTGATTAACTGGTCTGATGCCACCATCTCTTTCCAGGCCAATGATACATCGGATAAATCCTTGTCGACAACTCAGGCAATTAAGTCTGAATCTGTTTCAGTTGTTCCAGCTATGGACAAAGCACTCTCAGCAGTCCCAGTATCGCTGGTTGTGCCAGTCACATCTATTGCTCAACCAGCTGAGTCGCTTACACTGACTACATCCTCACTAACATCTGCTCCTTTTATGGAGACCCCTGAGGCACTTCTGCCTCCCCCGGTCACTACTGCTCCACTTGTATCCCTCGTATCTGCTGTGGCTTACAGTGCCATTATTCAAGACAAGGATACTGTCCAGTATACCTTGCACGCATATCCGAACGACAATGCATTCATGTGGTTGGTATCTATATCCAAACTGAACAGCTCTGGTCTTCCACCAGAGTACTACGACTATGCCGACGTATTCTCAGAACAAGAGGCGTATAATTTGCCTCTATACCAGGAGTTTGATTTGAAGATTGAAACCGTCAACGGCGAAGTTCCGCCGGTCGGTCATGTTTATTCCCTCTCACAGAACGAGCTGACCGCTTTGCGCGAGTTCTTGGATAAAAACTTGAAATCCAGATTCATTTATCTGTCCCAGTCTAGCCATGGCGCTCCGATTGTATTCGCCAAGAAGAAGGATGGAAGCCTCCAGCTTTGCGTTGATTATCGTGGACTTAATCAAATTACGAAGAAGGATCGTTATCCCCTTCCTCTCATTGCTGATCTCTTCGACGCTCCCAGGAAAGCGCGTATTTACACTAAACTCGATCTCCAGTATGCCTATCATCTGCTCTGGATTGCTCCAGGCAATGAACCCAAAACCGCTTTCCGGACTCACTATGGATCTTACCATTTCCGGGTTGTTCCGGAAGGGCTAACTAATGCTCTGGCAGCATTCCAACGGTTTTTGAACAGCCTCTTCACTGACTTACTGGATGTCAATGTCATTGTTTACCTCGATGATATCCTCGTGTACTCCGACAATGAGAAACAACATACTGAACACGTCCGGGAGGTTCTCCGGCGTCTTTGGGAGGCCGGTCTTTACTGTAAACTGCCAAAATGTGAGTTTAGCGTCACCACCTGCGAATACCTCGGCTATATTCTGTCGCCAGACGGTTTCCGCATGGTGCTGGAAAAAGTTGCCACTATTACAGATTGGCCCACACCGCAAAAAGTTAAGGATATTCAATCATTCCTTGGCTTTTGCAATTTCTACCAACAGTTCATTTGGAATTATTCAGCGATTACCGTTCCACTCACTCACCTAACACGTTCCAATGTCTGGTGGATTTGGTCCGACGAATGCCAACAGGCATTTGACACTTTGAAGTGGGTGTATATGGAAGCTCCGGTCCTCCACCATTGGGTTCCAGGGCAGATTACTGTCGAATCCGATGCTTCCGACTACGCAATCGCTGCCATTCTCTCTATTGTCAGAGATGACAGCGACATTCATCTGGTCGCTTTCCAGTCCCAGACTCTCGGTCCCTCAGAACTCAACTATGACATGCACAACAAGGAATTATTGGTGATCTTCAACGCCTTTACGGTATGGCACCACTACCTCGAAGATTCCACTTTACCGGTCGATGTTGTTACAGATCACAAGAATCTAGAGTACTTTGTGACATCGAAAATCCTTACCTGTCACCAAGTCCGATGGTCCGAGTACCTCTGCCGTTTTAATATGGTCATCCGGTTCTGACTGGGAAAGCTCGGAGGTAAACCCAATGTGTTGACTAGACGATGGGACGTCTATCCTAAAGAGGGGGATAGGGCCTACAGCCAGCTTAACCCTCAACACTCGTAGTGAGTTGCCTGTCAAAAGTCAGAGTAGAAATAATGTAGCGTACAGATTTGATTCAGAAAGAGGGTGCCGAGTTGACGACAAAGAGCGTCATGGCTGCTTGCCTCTGTAGGCAAGTGTTCGAAGACAATGGGAATTGGCTGCACCATGACAGCAGTGTCCCCTGCAGCAGCAGCGTCTGCCTGGTTTCGTAGATACAGCGATGTCGTCCTATGAATTATATTAGCAGATATCTTTTGTCTAGTGTTCCCAAAACTCACTGGAACAATGCCTTCATGTCCACAAGGAATTTCCGGATTGGCACCGGGTGCTGCTCTAACACCTTCTGGAAAAGCGCCCCTCCACCCCACAGGATCGTGTTGTCACCAAAACAGTCGACGGCTACCCTGAAGGTTTTGATGTTGAGGCTATTGCTAATAGCTGTACTCTGCAGAAGTCGCCAGTCAGACAGTTGCAATAAATGTGGTGTCAGATCCTACCTGGTGGATGACAGGCGCTACTGCTTTATTCAGCAACACTTTACCATTGCCGTCTGCCTTCCTGTGGTTGACCACCTGCATTGTCTTCTCACAGTGCCACTCTATGAGCAGTTTGAGGCATTGGCAACGCGCCTCGGGGTCATTCTTCTCGTCCTCGGACAATGAGCCGAAGAGGGCACGGTACCCCGCGAGTCTGTCCACCTTGTAAGCTTTGGATTCTTCAGGGGTCACTATAGACACGTCAGTGGGATGAACAAATGAAGGCAGAGGATAACGCACTCTTGGATGGTTTGGGGTGCTCGGTATGGTACTTCATCTGCCAAGCATTCCATGAATTCGCGTCCCGTATGGTCTTGGGGTAGTCGCTGATGGCCTTGAAGACACTCGACAGCTTCTTCCTGGAGCGCCGCGCCACATTCTTGAGGGTGGTATGATAAGTGGCTCGCGCCGCCATGGCCTCCCTTGAGATGGGCTGCTGACAGTGGTCCTGGGGTGATGTCCCAGGGCGTAACGAGACCATTGGCGTTGTCTCCGTTGTCGTTGTTGTTGCTCGGATGGGGCTCCTCATCTTTGTCTTGCTTCTCATCCTCATGCTCCTCCTTAACCTCCTCCTCCCGTGCGACCTGAAGTCTTCCGCCCGTGTCCTTGAAGTACTCCTTGAGGAGCTCAAGATCTTCCTCCGCGACTGACGGGACTACCAATTCCCAAGGCACTGCTTGTGCGATTTCGTTGCGCTTTGAAATCTTCTTCTCTAACTTGGCGTTTGTGACAGAATAGCTTGAGCCGTCCGGAGTCGGCCTCAGAATGGCCGCCGTCGGAGTGTGTGTCACCACCGTTGCTCTCGAGAATTTTGAATTCGTCCTCAGGTATTTCGAAGTCGCCTTCTTGGAGCTCGTCGTCGTACTCCTGCTGAAAAACCAGAGGCTCAGTTTTGTGGCCAAAAAGAAAAGGCCAAAAAGAATGAAGACAGAATAACCCGCACCTCCTGCGCATTCTTCTGCAGTCTCCCCATGCGACCCAACGTCACTCTCATGTTCTTTGCCCAGTTTTCTGCTGTGTGAGGGCTCCATTGCCACATCTGGAAACGACTGTTTCGACTCAGCTTGGGGCCACGTGGTGGTGATGGCAGCAGAGGAGATGGCAGTGGAGGAGACGGCAGAGAGGGTGGTGGAGGCGACAGTGAGCATAGTGGGGGTTCATTCTGGCAAATAATAAAAAAGGAGCCACAAGAAAAAACTATAAGACCTACCAGCAATTCAGGTGGCCCAGTGTCACCCATCCCGCTCTTTTTCGCTTTCTTGTGAACAGGTGCATTTTCGGTCTCATCGTCAGCAGTAGTTGCAGCCTTCTTGCGCTTCGAAGGAGCTGGCTTCGTGCCCTGGGTTTTAGCCTTGGGGTGGGAGTCCTGAATTCAGGTTAATGACCGGCGATTCAAGTGATTTTACTAAAGACCCACCTGTGGTGCTCTGGCAGCTGTTGAGTGTGTTGTGCGCACCGGCAGAGTGTCCACAGCTTCTTTATTGCGTGTCGAACGACGTGGGGGGGCATTGCAGACAATTGGGAAGAATAGTTGTCAAGAAATTTTATTAGAGTCGAGCAAGGTGACAGGTGGTTCCGAAGTGAGAAGTACAGTATATTAGACCTGAGTCCTGTAATACTACTGTGAGTCGAAAAAGGCAACGTTTGTGCAGTGAGATAAGCAAGAGCCACTCACCACAAAGCGCCAGCCACTCGCGACCATTGTACATGTCCTGAACTGGAAATCCACACGTGCGGGCCACTCGGTGGCCTGGAATTCTTGTCCATTAGTGTCCAGAATGGGAAATACACAATAACAAAACTTACGTGCTCGAGCCACCGTCAGGCCTTCATAAAAGGCAGTGGTCGACAGTCGCCCCCCCCCCGTTTTACTCTCTTCCCGCCCCTCAGCCACTTGCACCCCCATCTTGCGCAGGCAGCTCCCACACACCCCGTCTTCACTCGCACTGGGGGCAAGGTACCATATAATAGCACAATATATTCTAAGTTTATTGTAGTTATATATGAAATATGCAGAGAATATACTTACAATATATTGGGCCCATATATTGTAAGTATATTTCATCTATCCCAACAATATAATCACAACATACTCAGCTGGTATATGGTGAGTATCCATTTATATACTTACAATATGATCACAATATGCTAACTTCTATATATGGGCTCAGTATATTGTAAGTATATTGTAAGTAGCAGGTTCAAATAAAGAGTAACACAAATGCCATCACTTTCCACAACAAGCAATATCTAGGCTATAAATTATGATGCAGAACACTTTCTACCAATAGTAGAAACACTTCCAGTTATAATTTAAATATGAACAACCTCACATCTTCTGTGATACCACCTGACAGCACCATACTGGCTTTTACTTTTTACCAAATGAACAGCATATCTATAAAAAGCCACATTTCTATTATATCCAGATTGTGGGAAAAATCACATGAGATTCAGACATGTCCAGATGTCATGTGACATTCACTGAGATTTTCAAGTTGATAAAAGGCAATTCAGTCTGATTTGTGAAACTTCTTTCACTTCAAGCATTCACTCAAAATCCATAGAAGAAACATAGTACCTCTACTGTTTACTGCTCCATTTGTATTATTTTAGGCTGTGGAAAAAATTGTTGTGCTATTTTGCTGAGATTCTTTGAATTTGAACGATGTAAGCAAGCCAGACTTTGGGTGAGTTCAATCCACTCAGGTGCCAGTATCTTGCTTTGATTTTTATTTTTTGTACAGCATGGTTTGAGGTCAAAAAGAATGACAAAAAATTGAATTACTTGTTCTTCTGATGTAGCAGTAATTCAACTTGACTATTTATCTACCCAATAACAAAAGAAGAACAAAATACATTTGCACAAAGTAGTGATAGAAGTACAAAGAAGAACAAGAAGCATTAACAAGCAATAAATCAGATATACTCAGATTATTTTATTCAATTGCTATGTAGCCCTCCTTTTCAATTATTGCCTTTTAAAGCAGGGTTTTTTTCCCTTTCCCAGCTTGTTTGGTCACAATATGATCACAATATACTGAGTCCATGTATGGTAGCTGTCAAACCATATATGGAATTGGTATATTGTGATCATATTGTATGTATATAAGCTAATATACTTAGCATATACAGGCTGAATATATTGGGGTTATATTGTTGGTATATATGAGCATATATTGGGTGAGTATACTGCGATTATATTTTTTGCATTTTTCAAATATACTTATCATAAACTTACAATATATTGGGTAGTTATATTGTACATTGTTCCCAGTGTCGTTGGCTGTTGCCACGACTTGGCGACCTACGCCCCCGTCTTGCGCAGGCTCCTGACCGCTCCGCCCCCGTCACACGAAAGCCCTCCATCTATGCATAAGCACTAAGGTCAAGTTCTCCGCCATATTATAGTTCCACCGTTTTACTCACCTTCGTTGCCAGCCTTGCATAGCTACCATGCGTCTGTCATCCCTCGTACATCGTCCATTTACGAATCGTTCGCAGGTTGATTTGGGGCTTCTGCTAAGACATTAGCGCCAAGGTATCTATTTGCTCCTTCATAGTTTTGCAAGCCACTCACCTTCGCTTCCTAGTGCATATTTATCCGTGTGCCTTATCACCTGTATGTTGCGTCGCGTTGCTCGGTTCGATTTCCGTTGACACCTTTCGTGCAGGTCGATTGATAATTTCTACTAAGACATTAGCTTCCAGGTATGGGTTCACTATAGTGTAGCGATCACTCACATTAATGCCCAGTTATATCGCTTCTGGTTTTTTTTTTGTCTGTCTCGTGCTTATATTTTCACCTGCACATCATATTACTATCGGCCTTTTATTATTTACTTTACTACACTTACTTATTGTCCCCCGCTCGCCCCCACTCACCGCCAACTCCCGACTGACTGTGGTGGTCAGAAGCAAGTGGGAGAGAAGCGCCCGTGCCAAACACGCCAAACTTGCGTCAGTGCCCGCGGCATGTGCGATGCTGTCGGAGCTGCAGCAAATTTTCCATTTCTGGCACGTGATGCTCTTTTCCCTTTGCTTTCGCCTGCCATCAAGTCCCACCACCCTTGGTAAGTGAGCTTCCACATTGTAGATAGTGTAGCGTACCATGAAAAATATATATTGTCCCTGCATGGCGAGGTCGATGAGTAAAGAAAAAAGTGAAAAATACGGATACGACACGTCGCAAGGCACGCATGCTGTGTGGATACTGTACCGCCCGACATTGTGACTGACTACGTCCCAGATGTCTGCATTCTTCATCGACGACATTGCCGAGGAACTGGGAGATAGTGAGCGTGAAACTACGCATGAGTATCTGTCAATTGGCCGTCCAGTGTCGCCACTGATTCCAGAGCAGCCAAAGATGATCCTGGCTCGCACGAAGCGATGGGACACGCCCTCGATCGGCGGGACTTCAGGGATTTGGAGTGGGTTATCTGGGACTTCGAGGCCAACATGGTCATGCCTCCGACGCCTTTATATGCACCCGCTGGCGATTGGTCATTGTGCTCCCCGAGTCCTGTCGTGCTCACTGTCCCGGACTATCCGCCCTTGGTCGGATCGCACGCCCTGACCCCGAAGTCTTTTCTGATGACCCCTCCACCCAGGAACCAAAGTCCCTCGCCTGAGCCCGTCATTGGCATAGTGTGCCCCCCACCCTTGGTCTTCCTCAGCTACTCTGCCACCAAAACGGCGGCATAAAATTGTATGTCATTTATTCTTTTACAATTTTGTATCTACATATCATCTCTCCACAGAGGTCTGTTGAGGACTGCGTTCATGCATGCGTCCGATGCTTTTTAGACGATGAAGCAGAGGATGCGGGCACCGAGGATGAAGATGATGATGACATCACCAACCTTGCAGGTTTCATTGATGATGACAAGCCCTCCCATGAGCGCCCCGTCGATATTCACGAGCGCGTGCTGGCATTGGCTGCTAAAACGCCCAAGGAAGAAGCTGCTGAGCTGGAGGCTATCACTCAGTGGTTTGTTGACAAGTGCTGCTGCAGCACCGCTGACTCTGAGGTCATCCTGCCAGGTGACAAGCACAGCACTTACTCCATCCTGCCCAGCATGTGCACCCTCCTCGACGCCCCACTCTTCGTATATCCAGTCCACCACACCACCGAGCTTCGGCTCATCGAGTTCCTCATGGTGTACAAGGGCATCCACAGTGTATTCATGCGTGGTATTGGCTCAGGAGTGGTTTACATCGAATCCACCGACCCCGATAATTTTCACATGGCCATCAAGAGTTATGAGTCAACTTATCAAATACGAGCGAAGTCGGTGAAGAAAGTTGACCTGGTGGAGGTGCTCTCTTTGATCCTCCTGCCTCCAGCCGTTGAGGATATGCGAGGTCAATGGTGGCGACTGTGCAAAGACCACGGTAGCCTTTTTGCAGGTGATCTAGTCTTGATCCTGGACGATGCGCATTTTTTGGGGCTTCCCTGTATCCCCTACAACAAGAAATTGATTCACAAATCCACATCCACCTCCAACAATCCCCCACTGCCCCAGGAACGCTTCGACTACGACAAGTTTACCCTCCACTTTTCCAAAAAGAAGTTGGTGAAGCGCAACAGGAACTATTTGATGGGGGAGCATGCGGTATGGCTCCCAAGTGGCCTCAAATATGGTTCATGGTACGGCGACCAGAACTTGCTCACAAGGTCCCCAGCCGTGCCGACAGAAGCGGAGCGTGTCTTGTTCAATAGTGCTGATGAACCTAGATTGCAGCTTCCTTTCATAGGCTGAGCCTGCACCCTGCAAGAAGGGGATCGCATTGTCGTTGTATCAGGAGACCACAATGGTCGGGCTGGGTCGATCACGACCATAGTCGAGATGAAGACGGATGACGAGAAGGTGGTCCACTATGTGACAGTCCGAGAGGATGAAAGTGTAATCCTCAGTCGACAACCACTTGACCCCGAGAATTCCTTCGTAGTTCCCCTCCACTGTCTTTGACTTCACCTTCTCGCATGCCCTCGCACCATCCTCATTGGCAATCAGGTGTTAATCGTTGGCGGAAATCAGTGGCGGGGAAGTTCGGGGCAGGTGATCTGTTACGTCCGTGCACATCTCCGTCCGGAAACCTCCGTCCGGAATCTCCGGATCTCCGGATCTCCGATATCTCCGTCCTCCGGATGCGTACGTCCTAACCTATGGGCCCGTGTCCGTTTACTCTCTGTGCATTATGCTACAGTTTGATGCACAATCCTCCGGGGTTTTTATGCAGTGAAGTCTTCTGAGCGTTTCCCCAGAATTACTTATGATCATATGCCCTATGCTCCACATGCTACTTCTTATTGTTGTTATTGTTCTTCGACGACCTTATTGTCTTTTACCTACTTCTCCGTCCACATCCAGAAACCTCCGGATTTCGTATAAATACGTAGTCGTTCATGGATGTACTTTAGTTTGTTAATTAACGTGCTTTGCCACCGCATTGCTCCGGTCTGACCTCCGCTCCTACTCCGTCTGGCAGCCAAGAAGAGGGCGCTCACCCTTAGACCCCTGTGGTGATCTGCGTTAGCTCCGTCTTACCTCCGGCTAGAATTCTCCGATCCTCCGGTCTCCGGCCTTCCGTCCCTCCGGTCCGACACGGATATAACAGTATTAACAAACTCACCTTTCTTGGCTGTTCTACATGTCTTTTTCTCACCTACCGTCTACACCAGATGCTCAAGGCAGACGGCGGCGCGAATCGTCCATCATCCGGGCGATGGTTCCCTTGCACCCACCGGCTCTTGCTACCAGTAATTTTACTCCCGCCTATGCTACTGCAACTCTTTCGACACCTGTTTCTACACGCCACCCTCATTTCGAGGAAGGCCGGGCTCTCCGGCCTAATGCTCCGGTCTCGTGGTCCCGTCCCGTCCTGGAGGACTTGGCTGGTCCTTCCAGACGGGCCCCACGTCTTAGTCTTTCACCGACACTTTCTGAGTTCCAGGGTCACGCTGGAATGGAAAGCATTTTGGAGGAGCGGTTGGAAAATCTGCCCTCCGGTGCGGAACATCATTCGGCATCAGGTAGTCATCATAGTTCTCCTCATCAGCTTGGCTCACCACATCCATCACAACACACACCATCCGGACACCCCTCGTACCTCCGTTAACCGGAGTTCCGGTTGTTCCAATAGTTCTGGTCCCTCCGGTTACTCCTGCAGTCCCAGCAGCCCCTCAACCGATGGCTGCTACCCAAGGTGTGGATCCTAACAACCCTCCTATTCCGCCGGCTAGACCTCCTACCCCCTACCGGAACTGGTCCGGCAGGACCTCCGGCTCCTGGGGGTGGTGGAGGTGGCAGCGGAGGAGGAGGTGGTGGAGGCGGTGGTAACGGTCCTAATAATCCTCCGGATCCAAATCAACCTCTGGTTAACCCTCCAATTCCTCCCGCTGGACCGCCCGTACCTCCCGCACCTGGAGGTGGAGGAGGTGGCGGACCTGGCGGAGGAGGAGGAGGTGGTGGTGGTGGTGGCGGACCTCCGCCACCAATCAATCCTCAAGGACCTCCTGGTCCCCAAGGCCCTCCTGGCCCTCCGGGATTTCCGGTTTATGTTCATAACCCCCCAGCTTGACGCTGCGATGCAAACTTTTGCAACCGCCATGACCGCTTTCGCTCAGAATGCCAATGCTCCTCCCCGATCCACCCGGAGCACCCTCAAAGCTCCGGATACGTTCGACGGATCTGATCCCTCGAAATTCCACTCCTTCCTGTCCCAAATTTACCTTCACATTGCGGAACGTCCCCAGGATTTCCCCGGTGACGACGAGAAAATTCTCTACGTCCGGTCTTATCTCCGGGGTACTGCACAACGATGGTTTGAGCCCGGCATGTATGTCGGAGCTCCCATTCCGCTCTGGGACGGGAACTTCCGTCTATTCATCGAGGAGTTGCAAGCCAATTTCGGTCCCCATGATCCGATTGGGGATGCGGAACAGGCACTTAAGGCATTGGTCATGAAATCGTCGGATCGAATCGCCACTTATCAGGTCGATTTCGACAATTATGCGGCAATAATCGGGTACAACGACATGGCGCTCCGTCGTTTCTTTTACGATGGACTTCCGCGCCGGATCAAGGACCTACTCGCGCACACCGACTACGACAACACTCTAAATGGTCTTAAAATTGCCGCACGCCGGATTGACGCTCGCTATTGGCAGCGTCAAGGGGAGCTAGAGCATGAGCGTGCTCAACAGAAAGCTACCTCCGGCGGATCCTCCGGCAAAACCTCCGGCGACTCCGGATCCTCTCCGACCACCTCCGGTAATACCAGTGGAGGTAAGGGGAAGGGCAAAGGCAACAAACCCCAGAAGCCTAGGCCCTCCGGACAATCCTCCGGACATTCCTCCGGATCATCCTCCCAGGCCGCTTCCGGTAACGCAGGCCAGGCGTCAACTACAACGCCGGCTAAGCCCAAACCGTATGCTGACAAACTCGACAAGTCCGGTAAGCTAAAACCGGAGGAACGCGAGCGGCGTATCAAGAACAACCTCTGCCTTTTCTGCGGAGGTTCCGGCCACAAGACTAACGAGTGCAAGAAGCGTCCGGGCAATCAAGCCCAGGGCAAGGCAGGCTCCGTCTCCACTCCGCCTGCTCCCTCTGCTGACGCATCCTCTTCGTCCGAGTCAAAAAAATAGTTAGCAGCTCGGATACCTCAGCACCGAGCCCGAGTTGCGTTGACTCCGAGGTGCTTCCAGAGGTTTGTCTCAACGCTTCCGCTCTTTCTCTGAACGCTTTATATGTTGATCTCGATATATCTTTACTCTCCGCGGACTATATCTCTCCCTCCGGTTTTCTCTCCGGACTCCTATCGGAGGCAGGCCAAACCCTGTCTTCGTCTCTCGTAAAACGAATTGCCGCGGGATTCAACTTCCGCTTACGAGCTCTCATTGACTCCGGATCTTCCCACTGTTTTGTGTCCACGAATGTCTGTGAATCCAATGTTTTTACTCCGTATGCGGTGTCTCCGGTTAAGCTCCGGTATCTCGACGGCTCTTCATCCATCATAAACCGACAGCTACAATTGCTCCCTCAGTTTCCCTCCGGCGATGTCCAGTTAATGGAATTCTACGTCACCCGTCTCGATTCTCCCTGTGATCTGGTATTGGGATACGATTGGCTTGCCCGCTTCAATCCGTTGATTGACTGGCGCAGTGCCATCATCACTTTTCCCTCAGTTCCCTCCGAGTCTCCGGTGTCGACACCTCCGGAAATTATTCCGATCCCTGTTGCGGCTGCTCCTACTATGGACGAGACGGAACCTCCGGCATCCCCGGCGGACTCTCTGTCTACGCCGTTGACGTCTTCGCCAGAATTTGGTCCTTCAATGGACGTCCCCTCCGATCCTTTAATGGATGACATCCCTGAGGTTCCTATGCCTCATCCGTTCACCTCCGCTCCGCTTGTTTCACTAGTTTCCGCAGCATCATACAGCGCCATCATTGGAGACAAGAGTACAATCCAGTATACTTTGCGTGCAACCCTGACCGATGAAGCCCAGGCTCGTCGTGCCTCGGCTGAGGAACCGGATCTCTCCAGTTTACCTCCGGAATATCACGACTTCGCGGATGTTTTCTCAGAGGAGAAGGCATACAACCTTCCTCCCGCACCGCGAGTTCGACCTCAAAATCGAGACTATCGACGGCGAGGAACCACCGATCGGTCATGTATACTCCATTTCTCCGGCTGAACTTACCGCTCTCCGGGAGTTCATCGACAAGAACTTGAAGGCGGGATTCATTTATCCATCTAGTTCTACTCACGGAGCTCCGATTCTCTTCGCTAAGAAGAAAGACGGAAGTCTCCGTCTTTGTGTCGACTATCGGGGTCTTAACCGCATCACAAAGAAGGATCGTTATCCACTTCCTCTGATTGCGGACCTCCTCGATGCTCCGGGAAAGGCACGTATTTATACTAAACTCGACCTTCGACACGCTTACCATTTGCTCCGGATTGCTCCGGGTGATGAGTACAAGACCGCATTCCGCTCCCGCTACGGCTCTTATCAGTTCCGCGTCGTTCCGGAAGGCCTCACTAACGCTCCGGCCGCCTTCCAACGCTTCCTGAACACGTTATTCTCTGATTTGCTGGATGTCTATGTCGTCGTATATCTCGACGATATTTTGATCTACTCCGACGATCCGTCCGCACATACGGCTCATGTTCGCGAGGTGCTCCGTCGCCTCCGCAAAGCGGGACTATATTGCAAACTGCCGAAATGCGAGTTTAGTGTCACCACTTGCGAATACCTCGGCTACATCCTTTCGCCGGAAGGTTTCCGCATGTCTCCGGTCAAAATCTCCGCTATCACGGAGTGGCCCGTCCCACGAAAAATCAAGGATATCCAGTCTTTCCTTGGTTTTTGCAACTTTTACCGACGTTTCATATACGGATATTCCCAAATCACCGTTCCGCTCACTCGACTTACTCGTTCGAACGTCGCATGGGATTGGTCTCCCGCTTGTCAAAATGCTTTCGAGACTCTCAAGCGAGCATTCACGGAGGCTCCGGTCCTTCACCACTGGATCCCCGGTCGACAAATTACTGTCGAGACGGACGCCTTCGACTATGCCATTGCCGCCATTCTCTCCATTATAGGGGATGACGAGCTCTTTCATCCGGTTGCGTTCCGGAGCCGGACCTTAACTCCTCCGGAGCTCAACTACGACACGCACGATAAAGAGTTACTCGCGATTTTTGACGCTTTTAAACATTGGCGCCACTACCTCGAGGGAGCTCCGCTTACTATCGACGTTGTCACGGACCATAAAAATCTCGAATACTTTGCCACCACAAAGACGCTTACGCGCCGGCAAGTGCGATGGTCCGAATATCTTTGCCATTTCAATATGGTAATCCGGTTCCGTCCCGGAAAACTTGGAGGAAAACCGGATGCTTTGACTAGATGATGGGACGTCTATCCTAAAGAGGGGGATACGGCTTTCAGCCAAGTTAATCCTCAAAATTTTCGCCCCATTTTCACTTCCGATCAACTCACAGCATCCCTCCGGACGACTCTCCTCGAGGAAATTGTCCTCCGAGCCTCCGTCGTTATGGACGTCCGAGAAGCTCCACAGCGACATCAAGTCCCATTATGCGGACGATCCCGCCACTGTTGACGGACTAACCTCCGCAACCTCTGGCACTTCATCGCGTTGGTCTATAGATTCCTCCGGTTTACTCCGCCTTTACAACCGGATCTATGTACCCCAAACCTCCGGCAACACTCCGGATATTCTCTGCGTATGTTATATCCGTGTCGGACCGGAGGGACGGAAGGCCGGAGTCCAGAGGATCGGAGAATTCTAGCCGGAGGTAAGACGGAGCTAACGCAGATCACCACAGGGGTCTAAGGGTGAGCGCCCTCTTCTTGGCTGCCAGACGGAGTAGGAGCGGAGGTCAGACCGGAGCAATGCGGAGGCAAAGCACGTTAATTAACAAACTAAAGTACATCCATGAACGACTACGTATTTATACGAAATCCGGAGGTTTCTGGATGTGGACGGAGAAGTAAGTAAAAGACAATAAGGTCTTCGAATAACAATAACAACAATAAGGAGTAGCATGTGGAGCATAGGGCATATGATCATAAGTAATTCTGGGGAAACGCTCAGAAGACTTCACTGCGTAAAAACCCCGGAGGATTGTGCATCAAACCGTAGCATAATGCACAGAGAGTAATCGGACGCGGGCCCATAGATTAGGACGTACGCATCCGGAGGACGGAGATATCGGAGATCCGGAGATCCGGAGATTCCGGGACGGAGATGTGCACGGACGTAACAGTATCCCCCTCTTAAGGTTCCTCGCCCACGAGGAACTGAAGAGGTACTGGACGGAGACGGAGACGGAGACGGAGACGATGGAGCTGGGAACGGAGTGCTGAGAAAATTGTATAGTTGGTCACGGGTCGTTGACATGTTGAATCAAGGAACGAGTGGCGTGAGACAAAAATTTTCTTCCTTTCAACCACCACCATCCCCAATTACCCCCATGTCCGACAGATCAAACGCGACCCCACCTCCGCGCAAGGACAAAGGCAAAGGGAGAGAGGGTTCGAGGGAGGAACAGGAGAGGGAGGACGAAGAAATGGCGATGGATATCGCGCGGGGGGAGCAGGAGAAGAAGGAGGCCGATGAGGAGGCGAAACGGGATGAGGTGCGCCTCTCCCAGCTTCTTTTCGCGGCGGAGAATGAAGCTCGGGGGGCCGAACAACGCCGCCGTGAAGTCGCGGAGCTTCTGGCGCGTGCGCAGCGTCGGGAGTTAACGGCGCACGACCGCGTCACCATCGCGGACCTCGACCGCGGGATTTCGCCGGACCGGAACGACGTGCCCGACGAGCCGGTGTCGGAGGATACGAGCGAGGACGGAGAGACGGAGCCGGAGCCGGAGATAGGCCAACCGGGGCCCAGTCGCCTCAAGCGAAAACGTGAGGCGGAAGCGGAGTCGGATTCGGAGTCGGAGGATGGTGAGAGAAAACCACGCCGCCTGATCACCACGCGGATTGGGCGTAGGGGCCCCAGGTGGAAATAGAATGGCGGGCGCTGAGGGAGGAAAACGGTAAGTTCCGCCGACTGACCGGAGGATTTTTTTTTTATTGATAATTTCCAGCTTGTTTTAGTTGCAGGAGGGACGGAAGTATCTGCTACGTGCAGAATCACTTCCGGAACCGTAACCTCGCTTGCAACCGTTGCAAGCGAAAACACTGGAAGTGCCAGCTCCTGCCGGAGAACGAGGCGCGTCCGGCCATCGTAAAGCCAAGGGCGCCAGCGACGACGGAGGACAGAGAGGGGCGAGGAAGAAACGGAGGACGGAGAAGTCGGAGGGAAGGACGGAGCGGAAGGGAAAAGGCCGCGGTGCACGCGAGGTTCCGCTGTGGGTTGGCCCGCAGGAACCAACTCGGACCCGATCCGGAGACATGCGGGGCGGAGCTGACGGAATTGCGGGAGACGCTCCGTCTCATGCGCCGGTGCCAGGCGCTGGACCGAGTCTTCCTTTCGTCAATGGCGACGGTTGGTTGACGAGGGATTGGATGATGTCGGAGCCGCCCACTACCTCGAGGCCTCGGCCCGCGAACGTATCTCCGACGCGATGGTCAGCACGGAGACTGAGGAGGCTCCACAACCGGAGGACGAAGATGGGCACGCGGATGAGGACGGAGATGGGCAGGCGGAGGATGACGGAGTGCCGGAGGATTCCCGCATCAACGAATGGCGTCGTGCGGTATCCGACAATGAGGTCGGTAGGAATTGTGCTCCAACAGATCGTGGATGCACAGGGAGAACCGGAGGAGAGGGAGGTGCGGGTGGAAAGCCCGTTGTCGATGGTGGAAAGTGTGGTGGCCGCGCCGGAGGTCCAGCCGGAGTTCCAGACGGAGCCTCCGGTCAAGATCGAAAAACGACAGTGCCAACCAAATGGCACTAATCCAGGCCAACGTCGCCAAACGGCGGGAGCTGAAGGCGGCGGAGGCGAAGAGGGAGAAGGAGCGCAGGAGGCGGAGAAGGCGAAGCGGAAAGGGCGGCTATGATAGCCAAGTTGTTGGAGGAGGGTAAGAAGGCGGAAGAAGATGAGAAGCAGAGGAAGGCGGAGGAAGAAGCGGAGCAGAGGAAGGCGGAAGACCTCCGGGTGAAGATGGAGGAAACGGAAATCACAATCCGTCCGCCAACCCCACCGGCCCTCCGTCGCATTGTCGACGTCGACGAGCAAGTTGTTTACGAACTGGTGGACAGCGACGAGGAGATGCCGGAGGCCCCGGAGGAAAACCCGGAGCCGGAGAAATGAATAAGGACATTAGTATATAGTATATATATCACCGAAAAAAATTGTATATTTGATTTTCTTGTCGAAATAAGTCGGAAATTTGAAGAAGAGAAGACGGAGGTTAATCCGTAAGCTCCGGTCCCGGTTTCTCCGGATAGCGCTCATGGAATGCGGCGATAAGTTCCGGAGCATCCAGGTCCGTCGCGGAGACCCATTCATAACGGGTGTCGGTATCCTCGTAGCCCAACCATTCGACGTAGTAGCGGAGCTTTTACACGGTACCTCCGGTCGATCTTGGAATCGACAATGGAGCTGAGTTCGTAGTACTCCTCGCCGTCAAGTGTATGGACGGCGCCCGGAGGTTCCGCTTCTCGTCCGGGGAATGGATTCGGAAAGTGAGGCTCGAGTTGGGAGACGTGGAATACGGGATGGATGCGGGAAAGAGCTTTAGGAAGGCGGATGGTGTAGGAAGCAGCGGATGGTTTCTCGATAACTTCGTATGGTCCGAAATGAGTCTCTGAAAACTTTTCAGTCGGACGTGTCGTTGCAATGAACTCGGCAGTAATGAATACTTCATCTCCGATTTCGAAGATGGGTTCCGGTTCACGTTTCTTGTCCGCAATCTCCTTGTAACGCTCCGTAGCAAAAGTGAGTTGCTGCCGGAGGTATTCGTGAACTGATTGGATGTCATACACATATTCACGAGTGGAGGGATCGGAGACTTCGACGTCGGAGAAAGTAATCGAGGGATGATAACCCTTGTTGGCAAAGAACGGGGTAACTCCGGTAGAGGCGTTCGGAGCATTATTGAGTGCAAACTCCGCGAGCGGAAGGAGCTCATGCCAGTCGTCCTGCTGATAAGCGCAGTACATCCGGATGTATTGTTCGAGGGTTTGGTTCATTCGTTCCGTCTGTCCGTCCGCCGACGGATGGTAACCGGAGGTAAAATGCAGTTTCATGCTGAGTAGTTCCCCCAAGGAACGGAAAAACGCGGAGACAAACTCCGTGCCACGATCGGAAGTGACATGGGACGGAACTCCGTGTTTGGCGAAGACATGTGTAAGGAATGCCTTGGCTAGAAGGGCGGAGGTTATGTATCGATCACAGGCAAAGAGAATAACTTGTTTCGAGGCCCGGTCAACAATAACGCAAATTGCATCATATCCGCCGGATAAAGGAAGGAATTCGATGAAGTCGATAGAAATGGAATGCCAAGGACGGAGGGGAACCGGAAGTGGACGGAGGAGTCCGTAAGGTTTATGTCGTGGGGCCTTGTTGCGTTTGCAGATCACGCAAGACCTGACATAGTCGCGTACAAAGGTCCGCATCTCCGGCCAGGAGTATTCCCGGCGTACAAGGGCAAGTGTGCGATTCTGCCCAAAATGACCGGAGAGTATATGATCATGTTTATGTTGTAAAACACGTACGCGGAGAATATCCGGAGTGTTGCCGGAGGTTTGAGGTACATAGATCCGGTTGTAAAGGCGGAGTAAACCGGAGGAATCTATAGACCAACGCGATGAAGTGCCGGAGGTGGCGGAGGTAAGTCCGTCAACAGTGGCGGGATCGTCCGCATAATGGGACTTGATGTCGCTGTGGAGCTTGTCGACGTCCATAACGACGGAGGCTCAGAGGACAACTTCCTCGAGTAGTGTCGTCCGGAGGGATGTGGTGAGTTGATCGGAGGTAAAAATGGGGCGAAAATTTTGAGGATTAACTTGGCTGAAAGCCGTATCCCCCTCTCTTTAGGGTAGACGTCCCATCGTCTAGTCAAAGCATCCGGTTTTCCTCCGAGTTTTCCGGGACGGAACCGGATTACCATATTGAAATGGCAAAGATATTCGGACCAACGAACTTGCCGGCGCGTAAGCGTCTTTGTCGTGGCAAAGTATTCGAGATTTTTATGGTCCGTGACAACGTCGATAGTGAGCGGAGCTCCCTCGAGGTAGTGGCGCCAATGTTTAAAAGCGTCAAAAATCGCGAGTAACTCTTTATCGTGCGTGTCATAGTTGAGCTCCGGAGGAGTCAAGGTCCGGCTCCGGAACGCAAACCGGATGAAGAAGCTCATCATCCCCTATAATGGAGAGAATGGCGGCAATGGCATAGTCGGAGGCGTCCGTCTCGACAGTAATCTGTCGACCGGGAATCCAGTGGTGAAGGACCGGAGCCTCCGTGAATGCTCGCTTGAGAGTCTCGAAAGCATTTTGACAAGCGGGAGACCAATCCCATGCGACGTTCGAACGAGTAAGTCGAGTGAGCGGAACGGTGATTTGGGAATATCCGTATATGAAACGCCGGTAAAAGTTGCAAAAACCAAGGAAAGACTGGATATCCTTGATTTTTCGTGGGACGGGCCACTCCGTGATAGCGGAGATTTTGACCGGAGACATGCGGAAACCTTCCAGGCGAAAGGATGTAGCCGAGGTATTCGCAAGTGGTGACGCTAAATTCGCATTTCGGCAGTTTGCAGTATAGTCCCCGCTCGGAGGCGACGGAGCACCTCGCGAACATGAGCCGTATGTGCGGACGGATCGTCGGAGTAGATCAAGATATCGTCGAGATATACGACGACATAGACGTCCAGCAAATCGGAGAATAGCGTGTTTAGGAAGCGTTGGAAGGCGGCCGGAGCGTTGGTAAGGCCTTCCGGAACTACGCGGAACTGATAAGAGCCATAGCGGGAGCGGAATGCGGTCTTGTACTCATCGCCCGGAGCAATCCGGAGCAAATGGTAAGCGTGCCGGAGGTCGAGTTTAGTATAAATACGTGCCTTTCCCGGAGCATCGAGGAGGTCCGCAATCAGAGGAAGTGGATAATGATCTTTCTTCGTGATGCGGTTAAGACCCCGATAGTCGACACAAAGACGGAGACTTCCGTCTTTCTTCTTAGCGAAGAGAATCGGAGCTCCGTGAGTAGAACTAGACGGATAAATGAATCCCGCCTTCAAGTTCTTGTCAATGAACTCCCGGAGAGCGGTAAGTTCAGCCGGAGAAATGGAGTAAACATGGCCGATCAGAGGTTCCTCGCCGTCGATAGTTTCGATTTTGAGGTCGAATTCGCGGTGCGGAGGAAGATTGTATGCCTTCTCCTCGGAGAAAACATCTGCGAAGTCGTGATATTCCGGAGGTAAACCGGAGAGATCCGGTTCCTCAGCCGAGGCACGACGAGCCTGGGCTTCATCGGTCAGGGTTGCACGCAAAAGTATACTGCGTTGTACTCTTGTCTCGTATAATAGCGCTGTATGCTGCTGCGGAGACTAGTGAAACAAGCGGAGCGGAGGTGAACGGATGAGGCATTGGAACCTCAGGGATGTCATCCATTAAAGGATCGGAGGGGACGTCCATTGAAGGACCAAACTCTGGCGAAGACGTCAACGGCGTAGACGGAGAGTCCGCCGGGGATGCCGGAGGTTCCGTCTCGTCCATAGTAGGAGCAGCCGCAACAGGGATCGGAATAATATCCGGAGGTGTCGACACCGGAAACTCAGAGGGAACTGAGGGAAAAGTGATAGTGGCACTGCGCCAGTTAATCAACGGATTGAAGCGGGCAAGCCAATCGTATCCCAATACCAGATCACAGGGAGAATCGAGACGGGTGACGTAGAATTCCATTAACTGGACATCGCCGGAGGGAAACCGAGGGAGCAATTGTAGCTGTCGGTTTATGATTGATGAAGAGCCGTCGAGATACCGGAGCTTAACCGGAGACACCGCGTACGGAGTAAAAACATTGGATTCACAGACATTCGTGGACACAAAACAGTGGGAAGATCCGGAGTCAATGAGAGCTCGTAAGCGGAAGTTGAATCCCGTGGCAATTCGTTTTACGAGAGACGAAGACAGGGTTTGGCCTGCCTCCGATAGGAGTCCGGAGAGAAAACCGGAGGGAGAGATATAGTCCGCGGAGAGTAAAGATATATCGAGATCAACATATAAAGCGTTCAGAGAAAGAGCGGAAGCGTTGAGACAAACCTCTGGAAGCACCTCGGAGTCAACGCAACTCGGGCTCGGTGCTGAGGTATCCGAGCTGCTAACTATTTTTTTGACTCGGACGAAGAGGATGCGTCAGCAGAGGGAGCAGGCGGAGTGGAGACGGAGCCTGCCTTGCCCTGGGCTTGATTGCCCGGACGCTTCTTGCACTCGTTAGTCTTGTGGCCGGAACCTCCGCAGAAAAGGCAGAGGTTGTTCTTGATACGCCGCTCGCGTTCCTCCGGTTTTAGTTTACCGGACTTGTCGAGCTTGTCGGCATACGGTTTGGGCTTGGCCGGGCGTTGATGTCGACGCCTGGCCTGCGTTACCCGAAGCGGCCTGGGAGGATGATCCGGAGGAATGTCCGGAGGATTGTCCGGAGGGCCTAGGCTTCTGGGGTTTGTTGCCCTTGCCCTTCCCCCTTACCTCCGCTAGTGTTACCGGAGGTGGTCGGAGAGGAACCGGAATCGCCGGAGGTTTTACCGGAAGATCCGCCGGAGGTAGCTTTCTGTTGAGCACGCTCATGCTCTAGCTCCCCTTGACGCTGCCAATAGCGAGCGTCAATCCGGCGTGCCGCGATTTTAAGACCATTAAGAGTGTTGTCGTAGTCGGTGTGTGCGAGTAGGTCCTTGATCCGGCGCGGAAGTCCGTCGTAAAAAAAAGCGACGGAGCGCCATGTCGTTGTACCCAATCATTGCCGCATAATTGTCGAAATCGACCTGATAAGTGGCGATTCGATCCGACGATTTCATGACCAATGCCTTAAGTGCCTGTTCCGCATCCCCAATCGGATCATGGGGACCGAAATTGGCTTGCAATTCCTCGATGAATAGACGGAAGTTTCCGTCCCAGAGCGGAATGGGAGCTCTGACATACATGCCGGGCTCAAACCATCGTTGTGCAGTACCCCGGAGGTAAGACCGGACGTAGAGAATTTTCTCGTCGTCGCCGGGGAAATCCTGGGGACGTTCCGCAATATGAAGATAGATCTGGGATAGGAAGGAGTGAAATTTCGATGGATCAGATCTGTCGAACGTATCCGGAGCTTTGAGAGTGCTCCGGGTGGATCGAGGAGGAGCATTGGCATTCTGAGCGAAAGCGGTCATGGCGGTTGCAAAAGTTTGCATCGCGGCGTCAACCTGGGGGTTATGAACATAAACCGGAAATCCCGGAGGGCCAGGAGGGCCTTGGGGACCAGGAGGTCCTTGAGGATTGATTGGTGGCGGAGGTCCGCCACCACCACCACCTCCTCCTCCTCCTCCGCCAGGTCCGCCTCCTCCTCCACCTCCAGGTGCGGGAGGTATTAGCGGTCCAGCGGGAGGAATTGGAGGGTTGACCGGAGGTTGATTTGGATCCGGAGGATTATTAGGACCGTTACCACCGCCTCCACCACCTCCTCCTCCGCCGCCACCTCCACCACCCCCAGGAGCCGGAGGTCCTGCCGGACCAGTTCCAGTAGGGGTAGGAGGTCTAGCCGGCGGAATAGGAGGGTTGTTAGGATCCACACCTTGGGTAGCAGCCATCGGTTGAGGGGCTGCTGGGACTGCAGGAGTAACCGGAGGAACCGGAACTATTGGAACAACCGGAACTCCGGTTAACGGAGGTACGAGGGGTGTTCCGGATGGTGTGTGTTGTGATGGATGTGGTGAGCCAAGCTGATGAGGAGAACTATGATGACTACCTGATGCCGAATGATGTTCCATACCGGAGGGCAGATTTTCCAACCGCTCCTCCAAAATGCTTTCCATTCCAGCGTGACCCTGGAACTCAGAAAATGTCGGTGAAAGACTAAGACGTGGGGCCTGTCTGGAAGGACCAGCCAAGTCCTCCAGGACGGGACGGGACCACGAGACCGGAGCATTAGGCTGGAGAGCCCGGCCTTCCTCGAAATGAGGGTGGCGTGTAGAAACAGGTGTCGAAAGAGTTGCAGTAGCATAGGCGGGAGTAAAATTACTGGTAGCAAGAGCCGGTGGGTGCAAGGGAACCATCGCCCGGATGATGGACGATTCGCGCCGCCGTCTGCCTTGAGCATCTGGCGTAGACGGTAGGTGAGAAAAAGACATGTAGAACAGCCAAGAAAGGTGAGTTTGTTAATACTGTTATATCCGTGTCGGACCGGAGGGACGGAAGGCCGGAGTCCGGAGGATCGGAGAATTCTAGCCGGAGGTAAGACGGAGCTAACGCAGATCACCACAGGGGTCTAAGGGTGAGCGCCCTCTTCTTGGCTGCCAGACGGAGTAGGAGCGGAGGTCAGACCGGAGCAATGCGGAGGCAAAGCACGTTAATTAACAAACTAAAGTACATCCATGAACGACTACGTATTTATACGAAATCCGGAGGTTTCTGGATGTGGACGGAGAAGTAAGTAAAAGACAATAAGGTCTTCAATAACAATAACAACAATAAGGAGTAGCATGTGGAGCATAGGGCATATGATCATAAGTAATTCTGGGGAAACGCTCAGAAGACTTCACTGCGTAAAAACCCCGGAGGATTGTGCATCAAACCGTAGCATAATGCACAGAGAGTAATCGGACGCGGGCCCATAGATTAGGACGTACGCATCCGGAGGACGGAGATATCGGAGATCCGGAGATCCGGAGATTCCGGACGGAGATGTGCACGGACGTAACAGTGTACGTGTTTTACAACATAAACATGATCATATACTCTCCGGTCATTTTGGGCAGAATCGCACACTTGCCCTCGTACGCCGGGAATACTCCTGGCCGGAGATGCGGACCTTTGTACGCGACTATGTCAGGTCTTGCGTGATCTGTAAACGCAACAAGGCCCCACGACATAAACCTTACGGACTCCTCCGTCCACTTCCGGTTCCCCTCCGTCCTTGGCATTCCATTTCTATCGACTTCATCGAATTCCTTCCTTTATCCGGCGGGTATGATGCAATTTGCGTTATAGTCGACAGGGCTTCAAAACAAGTTATTCTCTTTGCCTGTGATCGATTCATAACCTCCGCCCTTCTAGCCAAGGCATTCCTTACACATGTCTTCGCCAAACACGGAGTTCCGTCCCATGTCACCTCCGATCGTGGTACGGAGTTTGTCTCCGCGTTTTTCCGTTCCTTGGGGGAACTACTCAGCATGAAAATGCATTTTACCTCCGGTTACCATCCGTCGGCGGACGGACAGACGGAACGAATGAACCAAACCCTCGAACAATACATCCGGATGTACTGCGCTTACCAGCAGGACGATTGGCACGAGCTCCTTCCGCTCGCGGAGTTCGCACTCAATAATGCTCCGAACGCCTCTACCGGAGTTACTCCGTTCTTTGCCAACAAGGGTTATCATCCCTCGATTACTTTCTCCGACGTCGAAGTCTCCGATCCCTCCGCTCGTGAATATGTGTACGATATTCATTCAGTTCACGAATACCTCCGGCAACAACTCACTTTCGCTACGGAGCGTTACAAGGAGATCGCGGACAAGAAACATGAACCGGAACCCATCTTCGAAATCGGAGATGAAGTATTCATTACTGCCGAGTTCATTGCAACGACACGTCCGACTGAAAAGTTTTCAGAGACTCATTTCGGACCATACGAAGTTATCGAGAAACCATCCGCTGCTTCCTACACCATCCGCCTTCCTAAAGCTCTTTCCCGCATCCATCCCGTATTCCACGTCTCCCAACTCGAGCCTCACTTTCCGAATCCATTCCCCGGACGAGAAGCGGAACCTCCGGGCGCCGTCCATACACTTGACGGCGAGGAGTACTACGAACTCAGCTCCATTGTCGATTCCAAGATCGACCGGAGGTACCGCGTAAAGCTCCGCTACTACGTTGAATGGTTGGGCTACGAGGACACCGACACCCGTTATGAATGGGTCTCCGCGACGGACCTGGATGCTCTGGAACTTATCGCCGCATTCCATGAGCGCTATCTGGAGAAACCGGGACCGGAGCTTACGGATTAACCTCCATCTTCTCTTCAAATTTCCGACTTATTTCGACAAGAAAATCAAATATACAATTTTTTCGGTGATATATACAACATAAACTAATGTTCTTATTCATTTCTCCGGCTCCGGGTTTTCCTCCGGGGCCTCCGGCATCTCCTCGTCGCTGTCCACCAATTCGTAAACAACTTGCTCGTCGACGTCGACAATGCGACGGAGAGCCGGTGGGGTTGGTGGACGGTGTCATACAGGGAAAATGTTTCCCTTGAAGTGCAAGGGCTTCTGAAAATATTGGGAGAATGAATATCTTGGAAAAGGGGGCAGAGTCAGCTGAGATGACTCACAGTGAGTCATGTGAGTCATGTGGCCAAGTCAGTGTGAGTCATTCCGAGTCAGAAAGTTTTGAGTCAGGGCGACTCACTCCCATTGAGTCGCCCTAACTGACTCAGAGCCAGGACTATATAAAGGGCAGAGGATTTTGTAGATACTCTTGGATTCCCCCTTGTACTATCGGGTAGTCAATATTAATTTCTTACGCTTACTCATCCGTGTGCTTGAGTTGCTGAGTCTACTGAGAACTGCTGCTGATATTGTGACTAAAATACTAGTCACACCTGCTGAGAACGCTGCTGCTGCTGCTGCTGTTGTGATTTTTGCTGACTAAGCAAATTTCCTAATCCGTCCGAACTACTCCGAAATCCTTGAAAAGGCAATTGTTGGAGTAAATTAGAACCACTTAGGTTTCTTTCGAATAAAGTCATTTCCAAAGGATCTAAGGGAAACTAAATTTCCACCGCACATCATTGGAGCCCACCGCGAGGGGAAACTACACTCCAATATCCTATATTGCCTAACCTCGGATTTCTCTGCTGCGAATCAGATCTGCGAACTGCTGACTACCTGATTGAATTGAGATGCCGCCGCCCATACATGTATTCCGTGACTTTGAAGAGCGAAGGAGGTATGAATTATCGTTTGAAGCAGAAGAAGACCGCTTGCTTTTTGAAGCAAAATTTGGGGCACCAGCTGGTCCCTTTGAATATGAGGATCTGTACCGAGATGAAGAGCCCAACCCTCGACCTGAAGGGAAGGATTACAAGCAGAAACAGAGAGTGCGCATGTACCCACTTAAAGGAGGATTGGTGCCAGGAGGAAGTGAGCCATCGTCCTCAGGATCATCCCTGAGTTCTTCCTCAGATGAACCGGATCCTAGGATGCCGGGGATGCCTCCTTACTCTATTCATACGCCGCTATCGCAATCCAAGTCGCAGGCCAAGCATGTTATGCCTGTCCGTGGGTCAAAAGATGCACCCAAGACTTTTTCAGGGAAGTATACAGATGTCCAAACCTTCATAGACCATTTTGAGCGACTCTTGGCAAAGTGTCGGATCACGGGAGATAGTGCCAGATGTGAGCATGTCTTGGAGTACTGTACAGTAGATGTGCAGAATGTAATCAGGACACTGGAAGGTTTTGAATTTCGGCGGTGGTCCCGGTTGAAGAAAGAGCTACTAAAATATTTTGACGCAGACCGGGTGTACCAGAAATACAAACCAGTGGATGTTGAACGATATGCTGCCAAGAAGCGACTCCAAACCTGTCATAACTTGACGCAATGGCGGGCATACTTTCTGAAGTATAACATGATTGCAGGAGGACCACTGTCGAAGAATCATCTTAGCTGGGAAGATTACAATGCGTACTTCTGGTTGGGTGTTAATATTTCGCTGCGGCAACTTCTGGAGAATCGGATATTGCATGTAACCCCGGGACGGGGTGACGATGATCAATACACAGTGACCGAAATAAATGCCGCAGCTGAATGGTATTTCAGGCGGAACAAATATGAATCATTAATGGTCCATGCCGCAGAGTTGGGCGAGACTCGAGATGAGGATGATTCAGGAGAGGATTCGAACAATACCTCAAGTGACGATGATAGCGATGAGGATTACGAAGAGTTCCGTAAGAAGAAGAAGTTGCGGCAAAGAAAGAAAAGGCAGGAAAAGAAGAAGAAGGGAGCCGCCAAGAAGGGTACTGGGGACCGCGAGACCCAACGGTTCCAGGGAAATGAAGAAGAAATTACGAAATTGGTAAGTCGGTTAAGCAAGATGAATTTGGAAGACCCTGAGTATGCACCTATTTACTATAAAGTAATGGTCATGGACCAGAGTGGGATTGCAGAAAAATGTGTCAAGCCACCAATGCTAAGTAAAGGAGAGCCAGCACGCGTGAGGCCATCAAGCAGACCTAGTACGCCGGGACCGGTAGCCGGGCCTGCAACATATCCAAATAACTTGCCGTTAGGACGGCAGGTGAGTAATGGAGGAAATGGCAATAATGTTTTGCGATGTTTTGGGTGTGAAGGGGACGGACACCGGATAAATGATTGTGTTCATGTCGCAGAGTTGGTGAAGAAAGGCGTGATTTACTACAACGAAAAGATCCGTAAGCTGGTAATGAAGAATGGAAATATGATCCGGAAGGTATATGGTGAATCACTTGTCAAAGCGGCCGAAAGGATTTCCGCATTGAGCGTTCCCCGAGTAATGTTGGGGTACCTGGATGCTGGTGATCGCCGGGCCGCAGTCCAGACCTTTTACCACGAGGCAAATCGAAGTGCCTGCATTGAGGAAGTATCAAGCTCCGAGAGTGCCGCGGAATCTGAGGAAATAACATCAGCATCAGACGATGAAGTACCCGACAACAAATATTTTGGAAGAGTGTATCTAACGAGCCCCAGACTCACATCCAGCGAACCTCTGTATGTGCAACCGGTGGAACGCGCTGAGTCGGGAGTCCGGAGGAACAGAAAAATGGTATTTGATGGGGTATACCCACCAGCACCGCCGCGACGAGAGAAATTGAAGGCCGGGCAGATGCGGGACCTACAGGAAGAAGCACAGGATAAGAGCAAGCAATCAAAAGAAGTTGAAGCACCGCTTCATTCACCTGCTGAATTTCCCAAGACGGTAACCCCGCCGCCTCAGCCTGTAGCACCGCCCACACAGAGCCTAACCGAGAGAGGCACGGGGAAGTCCCACGTTCGACCGCCGACCCCTAATCCTGGTTCCTTGGAGCCGCAAATCCGTCCCATTAATGTCAGGCGCGTGCGATTCGGTAACGACGAGGACGCTGAGATGATTGAACCTAAAACATTTCCTAAGAAGTCAGGAAAGACTTCTAGGCGGGCGGATAGTACCGAGTCTACGACCCTAGAAAGTTCCGCATACAAACCGGACGATGTGGCGCTTACAAAAGCAACCGGACGGCAGTCGGAACTGGCTGCAACAGTGGACAAGAAGATTGTAGTCGACCGCATACTTGACGTTCAAGTCCCTATGTCCCTCCGGGAGTTGATGGTGACATCGAAGGAGATACGCACCGAAATTCAAGACTTAATCAAGGTAAAGAATGTGCGCGCAGTCTTGCTTGGAAGTTCTGCAAATTATCCTTTGATTAATACCGTAAGTTGGCCGAGAACAGAGGGTATATTAATTAAGATCGACATGAAAACTAATGGTAACGAAGTATGTGCCATAATCGATACCGGATCTCAGTTAGACGTAGTGCGAGCCGACATCGCAGCGCATAAAATACAACGCGCCGTGGACATGAGCCAGATTACCAACATGAATGACGCTAATGGAGGGCGAGGTCAGCTACAAGGCCGGATATGTGATGTAGAATTTACCTGTGGGGAAGCCGTGACCAGCGCAGACTTGTGGGTGTCGCAGAAGGCACCTTTCGCACTTTTGCTAGGTCGCCCTTGGCAAAGAGGGAATTTAGTGAGTATTGATGAACGGGAAGAGGGTACGTACCTAGTTTTCAAGGACCGAGAAACCCGGAGGCCAAGGTACGAGTTGTTGGCCGTTCCATATGAGGGGCCGCCCCTGACTCAGATAGGAAATCAGTATCAATCGTATACCTTCATGACAGAAGCTGACTCACCGGCGGTCCCATGGGCGACTCGAATGGAACACGCTCTGGCCTCGTGTGGGAGGGCAAAAGGTAAAATGCTCGAGAGAGTCTCGAACGCAGTCATGGCTAGAATAAAAAGAAGCACGTCCCGAGTCGAGCCTACTGAATCATTAGATGGAAGGAAGGCCGCGCGACTGGACGCGAGTCAGGAGGACACATACCCTAGGCCAGGAGAGGTAGGGATAGCACTGTTACGAGTCGCGCTGGGGGGCATTCGCGGTATTCGGAGCGATGTTGGTGAATCGATGCGAGCTGCAGATCCAGAGGAGTCAGATAAACTTTTCTTATAAGCAACGAAGGCAAAAATACTCACCTTTGCAAAATCCCCCACTTGTTTTTGCACCCAGAATGTCTCTTCCCGAATCTGCGATAACCATCGACAACGCTGGCAGCGAGCGTACCTTTTCTCCGCCATTCGAGCATGTGCAGTATCTTTCCCGCCAGAATTTCCGCGACCCTCCAATGCCGGTGGTGTCTCTGAACGCGAGTGGGCCGATCGCCACAATATTGGACGGGGTCTCGCGTCAGTGGCAGCGGTACGCCGACCGCCAGCCGCTCGACGTCCTCCCCACCTTCGCGGCGGCGCCGCAGTCGGAGTACTATGGGAGCACGGTGCTGCCCACAGGGCAGGTGTTGCATCGGAGTTCTGCTATGAATGTTTTTCGCGTCTTCACCGACAAAGTCACAGGCTTACCCTTCACCATGTCATGCCATGAGTTTGTGTTCCATATGGCGGCACCCAACGACCCTCAGGAAACTTGGAACCTGGAGCTGTGTTATCCGGCCGATGAGCAACTGCGTCAGGTTATGGCGGTTATGTCACCGCTGAACCCACCTGTTGGGCCGGAAGTGGGATTCCCTGTTCATGCAATAAGGTCGGCACCCCCCATGATCCCGTTACATGAACGAAGTTCGCCTTGGCCAAGTAAGCCTTCGAGTATATGTACCAATGGGTATTGCTTACCTATTTAAGAATGACCCCGATGGTGCGGCGCCCGCAGGCGATGTCATCGCGCCGCCTCAAATTGCCGTCGACACGGACTTGTTGCGTGCGACGACTGACCTCCGTCGCTATCTGCTCTCAAACAACACGGGAGAGAGGGTGGAGCTGAGCAGGCACCGCTCCAAGGCGGAGGAATTGAGGGCGGTAGAGCGCGAAGTGGCGTTGGAGGGAGAGGTCCGTCGTCGAGCTGATAAAAGCACGAGATTTGGTGACGACTTGTTCGGGTCCGGCTCTGAGACGGATAGTCTGCCGGAATTGGAGGACGCTCCGAGGGTTGAGGGTTCTGATGAGTCGAGTGGCGAGAGCCTGTCACCCAGTCTGCCGTCGTCGGGGGAGGAAGGTATATGTGGGCTGTGTTTTGCGCCTCAACACAAGTCGGAGTTGGATTGTCCTTTGCACGGACTCAAAGATGGGAAGACCGAGGAGAGTGACAAGGAAGAGCTGAAGGATTTGGCAGCGTCAATTGTTGGTACGATTTCCACCGGTAATAAACACTCCCTGCGTACTGACCTGGAGAATGATAGAGGAAGCCAGCCGACGTGCACCCGAGACGCAGCAGGTTCTTGATATCGCTCTAGGACCCATGCTGGACGAGTGGTTGACGCACGCACCCGGGAGAGTATCGCTCTTGCAGCTCGCAGACGCTGCGCATGCCGCCAGGCAGGCGTTCCAAGATTATACTGTCGAGTTCGAATGGCGGCAAGCGGAGGGAGAACAGGACATTGTAGCAGCAATGGAACGCGAGGCGGCAGAAGGGCTGCGTGAGCTCATGCAGCAACGAGGGTATGAGGTGGAACGAGAGGAGGATAGCGTCGGTGGAAGTGCTGGCCACACGGCCTTCACACGCGGCATTCGCATTGACTCACCATTCCCACGCCTGCCGGGTATGGCCGGAAATCCCACGTACGTTGGCCACATTACCACACCGGTCTTCAACGACCGTCGCGGAAACGTCGTTACCCGAGATTTCTACTCAAGTTCAGCATCCGAATCACCGCCGACGTCCATCTCCTCAGATGACATTTCTACCTACGATAACGACGAAAACTCGCAGGACCCCACTCTTCCCATTCACCGTCAGCAGGTGCTTTCGCCTGGGAGCTGGAGCCCCCAAGTAACCGACTGGTCAGTGGAGGCTTTTGATTTGCTTCCCGGCATTCGACCCGAGCCGCGCCATATAATTGACTACGCAATTTATAGGGCCACGATTCGCTCTCCCGGAATCATCAGCCTGCCCTCCGACACCACGTCCGACACCTCCAGTGAACCTAGCGACTACCCCTCGTCCGATGAAAACAACGACAATTTCACAGCGGCGTTTGGCGGTCGTAGTTCTTACTTCACCGCTGATCTCGGCCGCGGACACGATAGCTACCAGTCCGCTGCGGAGCTGGGCAGCAATTACCGTCTGTTCCACAGTAGCTCGTCACCACCACGCCGCGACTCCAGTAACCACCTTGCGGCACAGCTGCATCAAGACTTGCAATACT
This sequence comes from Mycena venus, assembly GCA_014462655.1. Lineage (NCBI taxonomy): Eukaryota > Fungi > Basidiomycota > Agaricomycetes > Agaricales > Mycenaceae > Glaucomycena > Glaucomycena venus. The sequence goes on along the minus strand of JACAZI010000039.1, from coordinate 364,474 downwards.
GGGTGTATGAAGGGGCCGCGCATCAGCAGACCCACATTCGTTTCGAGAACGAGATGGGCGTGGAGCCGGCGAATCGCGCTCTGCACGCGCTCCATGGTCCTCTCAGCAGATTCGTCGACTACACTGCGATGGCTTTGGATGGTGTCGTGAATCTCCGTTGTCCCTCGCCACTCCCCTTCAATTTAGCCAATTTCCCGTCGACGCCCTTGTCAGCTGTCTCCGACGAGGAGCCTGATGCTACGTCAGCGCCGTCCTCGCTTGATCACAGCTTGCCGACTTCCGCTGTTCGCTCCACCATACCGGGCGACGAAGGGACCGCCATTGCTCGCGACAAGTCCGAGGACGCTAGCGATGGAAGGACCGCCTTTCGTAGCAAGCGCAAGAGTCCGGAAGGAGAAGAGGGGGGGCTTAATCAGCAAGGGATGCGCAAGAAAATCAGTAAGTTCCGTGGCGATTTACTGCGACGCACCATTATTGAGCGAGAAGCCCTCAAAGCTACGGGATACACCGATGCTGAAGTCATCAAGATGATGGCAGGCGTGCGTCTGGCAGTACTGGAAGCCGGGCGTCGTATGGAGGATATGGTTCAGCATCGTTATGGCATCGACGAGGCACGTTATACTTCCTATTCTATGGACATCGAAAGAACGGCCGCTAATTTTCGCAACGTACGCCGTATACAGAACTCTTTCCCAGCACGTTTTCTCAAGCATCCCTTTCTGTTCGACCTCGAGGCCGCCAAGTTGCAGACCTTATGGCACATCTTGCAACGTAATGGTCGCCAGCAGCTCGCGGATGTCCTTCACGAGTTGCTTTCAATCCGCCTCCGCGACGAATATGTCGTGTCGCACGTCCTTAACGCCGGCTTCTTGGACTACAACTACCCCGAGAGTGATTCGCACTACTGGGAGCTCTTGGAAGAGCCGGATGCGAATTCTAATTACACTCGCAATTTCTCCAACGACATGGTGTACGACTACGACTCTGATGGATCGAGCATGGAACTTGGATACCCGCCGAGCAGTTACCAGAGCCCTGTTCGAGGCATGTCCAGCGACGGTGCGGGGGGGCACTACTCAGATGGGTGCGCTGGTCACCACTTTGTTCCCTGTCGAGCGCTTACACCGCACACGGGACCTAGCGGCTCTGGCCTTGGAAGCGATTGTGCTGCAGCCCGTGCAGCGACGCGTGGACCCTATGCACTCTGAACTGGGACGATGGCTGGCTTGCGGAGGTACCTTCATTGCCATTCTGTTCGCCGCGGTCATGCTCACTAAGCGTAGAAATCGGGTGGAGACAAGAAGATTGACACGAGTCGAAGAGAATGCACAACGCCGCTCTGTCGTCAAGTTTTCGGCGACAGATGTATTAACATTTGATCTTCCTTTTTCTTACGGTTACGTTAGCTCGGTCTTGAGCGGTGCGCGGCGTAGTATCTGTAGTCTGTATCTGTATAATCAGTACCTTCAAGTAGCACAGAATGCAATGGAAGGGATACTGGCCTGGATTCCCGAGGGTTCCACTAAGCCGCCTGAGTTTGAATGCTACGCATGGGCGTTAGCACCAGAGGAAGACGAGCTGGAAGTCTGCGATGAGAATGTACGGGACATGGAGCAATTGCGAAGAGATTGGGCAGACTTGGAAGAAGACGATGCTTGCATATTTTATCCTATTGCCTTATTTGACAGCATGGGACGAGAGTATCAGTCGTTTACAATGTACCAGAGAGAAGATTCGGTAAGGCCGATTCGACCCGATGACATTGAGGACAAAGAAAGGGAAGGAGAAACTTCCCTGGGTGGGATGGACAATGAACCCATGTTCTGGCCGGTGGAAGTGGGGGGCTCCTCAGGGCAGGGCAATTTTACTTTCACCATGTATAAACGAGTTGATAAGAAAATTCGCCCCGTATCAACAACCTTTTCACCGGATTACGAAGTGACACGGAGTATTCCCAAAGACCCCATGGTGACCTTACCCGAGTTGGTTGCGACGCCGCCGCTTTTTGTCCCAACCAAGCGCTTGAACCATGAGCGCTTAGCAATATTGGAGATCAATAAGGATGGGTTTTTGAGTGTGGAAGAAGAGAAATTGTTTGTACGGGTCATGGAATTAAATCAACGAGCCTTGGCTTTTGAGGATTCCGAGAGAGGAACATTCAAGGATGAATATTTTTCGCCATACAAAATTGCCACAGTGCCGCATGTACCCTGGGAATACAAGAACATCCCCATTCCCCCTGGCATTTTGCAGAAAGTCATTGATGTGTTAAAGCTGAAGATGGAGGCAGGGGTTTATGAAATGTGCCAGTCTTCCTACCGGTCACGATGGTTTTGCGTTTTGAAGAAGAATGGCAAGCTCAGAATTGTGCATGACCTGCAGCCTTTAAATAAAGTATCCATCCGCGATGCTGGAATGCTGCCAATTGTAGATGACTTTGTGGAGGGCTTTGCAGCCCGGCAATGCTATACAGTGTTTGACCTGTATTGGGGGTTTGATGCACGGCGGATGGAGCCAGAAAGTCGAGATATGACTGCCTTCATGACCCCTTTAGGCCTACTACGGATCACATCCATGCCAACAGGATATACCAACTCTCCTGCTGAATTCCAAAAATGCATGGTATTTCTTTTGCGGGACGAAATTCCGCATGTTGTGAATGTGTTCATCGACGACTTGCCAATTAAAGGCCCTGCCACCGCATACCTGGATTCACATGGAGAACCAGAGCGTCTCACTACAAACCCAGGGATAAGACGCTTCATTTGGGAGCATGCGCTTGATGTCCATCGGATAATGCATAAAGTGGCATGTGCAGGCGCAACCTTTTCAGGGCTCAAGGTTCAGTGTTGTCAACAGAAAGCCTTGATTGTTGGTCAGGTATGTTCCCCAGAGGGACGATCCCCAGATACCAAGAAAGTTTCCGCCATCCTTGATTGGCCGCCCCTATCCACACCACAGGAGGTACGCCGATTTCTTGGACTCTGTGGGACAGTTAGAATCTGGATTCAGAATTATTCTGAGATCATTCGGCCCCTTACTGAATTGTACCGGAAGAACCAGGACTTCATTTGGGATGAGCGCCGTGAGAATGCATTTGCCAGGATAAAGAGACTGGTTGGATCAGCTCCAGCGCTGCGGCCCATAGACTATACCAGTTCTGAGCCCGTTATTTTATCTGTAGATTCCAGCCGGGAGGCAGCTGGAATGATTTTATCACAGAATGATAGCCAAAGGCGGCGGCGACCAGCAAGATATGGATCTGTTCCAATGAGCGAGAGAGAATCCCGGTACTCACAGCCAAAACTGGAGCTATTTGGGCTGTATCGTGCCTTGCGACATTGGCGACTATACATAATTGGAGTTAATGCTCTACAGGTAGAGGTAGATGCAAAATACATCCAAGGCTTACTAAACAACCCAGATCTGCAGCCGGACGCAGCTGTCAACAGATGGATTCAAGGAATTCTTATGTTTCATTTCGCATTGATACATGTACCAGCAACCAAGTTCCAAGGACCGGATGCTCTTTCGCGACGGAAGCCAGCAGACGAAGAGAATGTGGAAAGTGATGACGATTCCTGGTTGGACGACATAGCCCTGTACCTGCATCAAGAAAATGAAGCTGGCACACCAGAGGCAAGGGAGTTACCATCCTGCTTCCTGACCCGAAAGGGGCAAGAGCAATTTCTAAGAGATGTTCTGAGATTTCTGAGCACATTAGAAGCGCCGGTATTTGATAAGCCTCAAAAGCATGCACGGTTCATTCAGCAGGCCACACGATACTTGATCCATGAAGGACAGCTGCTGCGGCGGAATAGGACAGGACCACCATTGAAAGTTGTCCTGGAACCGATCAAGCGGTTAAGGATACTAATGCAGGCGCATGAGGAATTAGGGCACCGAGGAGTACAACCAGCCTGGGACATGTTGAAGGTACGATTCTATTGGCCCAAGCTGTATAATGACATTCAGCACCACATAGCCTCATGTCACCGATGCCAAGTCAGGAGTACCAAGAAGCTGGAAATCCCAGTCACAGTTTCGACCCCAGTAGCCTTATTCCAGACTATCTATATAGACATTATGATGATGCCAGAATCCACAAAAGGTTTCAAGATGATAGTAGCAGCCCGAGACGACTTATCAGGGACATGCGAAGCTCAAGCTCTGAAGACCAAAAAGGCAGATGATCTGGCTGACTTTTTCTGGACATATATTTATTGCCGGTACGGTTGCCCCCGGAAAGTGGTTACGGATAATGGGTCAGAGGTGAAGGCAGGCTTCAAGGCGCTGATGAAAAGAATGAATATTCCCCATGTGCGAATTTCATCCTATAATAAACACGCCAATGGTGTCGTGGAGCAGGGACACTATACCCTGAGGGAGGCCATTACCAAGTCCTGCGGCGGTAAGATAGAGTTGTGGCCAGAGAAACTTGCAGCAGCACTCTTGGCCGACCGAGTGACTGTTAGCCGCGTTACCGGGTTCTCACCATATCAATTGCTGCATGGGGCCGATCCGATTTTACCTTTTGATCTGTCTGAAGCCACCTTCATGGTGACAGGGTTCCGAAAAGGAATGACCACGGCAGAATTGCTGACGCTACGAATTCGACAGCTTTCGAAGCACCCTCGAGACATCAAACGTGCCAGCGAGACCTTGCGGAAAGCTCGATTCAGATCCAAACAACAATTTGAGCGGCGCTTTATAAAGAAGCTGCAGAAGGCAGAATACAAGAAAGGTGAATTGGTACTGGTACGAAATGTAGGTATCGAAATGGCAGTGAGTTCCACAAGGAAGACCGACGACCGGTATTTTGGACCTTATGAAGTGGAAAGGCGAAACCAAGGGGGAGCTTATATATTGAAGGAGCTCGATGGAACCTTATTTCGACGGAACCCCACCGCTGCTTTCCGACTGCTTCCATATATAACCCGGAACCACGCATTTATGAAAGAAAATGAAATGGAAGACTCAGACGATGATTCCGATTCAGAAGATGATGATGAATCTTTCGAATCATCAGATGAAGATTGAGCGCCCACAAGTCCAAAAATGGGCATCATCATGGATTCAGGGCCATGAAACGGCGGTGCAGGGATTTGCGTGAAGTCAAGAGCGGAACCTAAAATTTCGAAGGTTGCCAGTATATAACGAGGCAGCCAGAGAAGAGTCTCCGATTTTCCGCCCACGCTAGGACAATCCACGCTTTCTTTCAGATTTCTTAGCTCCTTTCTGACTGGAGTACTATTGCGATTGCCACTATGAACATCTATACCATCGATTTTGAGCAAGCTCGGGAGTCCCGCACTGTAGACTTTCACCCACGAGGATCGGTCAGCGCGGAAGTATGTTAACTATATTCTCCTTCATGACTATCATGACCATCGTAACGAAATTTCATAAATAGAGCTTGTACTCGGTGGCCCAGCAGTACGCTCGTCGTGGACTCCTCACTCTTCCAACTCCAGGACCTATTGCATTTCGGGCGCCTCCCTCCTGGTCGGACCCTGCTCTCATTCGTGACTCAGCTGTTTTGCCATCCTCCACCGCAGCTGCTGCTCTCATCCATATTCCTGAGCAGGAACGACACTCCTCCCCAGAGTCGCTGGATTTTGACCAGTCCTCCCATTTCTCGAACCATTCCACTATTGACGAGCACGAGGAGTATGAGCGTAGCTTCTACCTCACTCAGGACGCTCACCATGCTTCGACCACTGGCCGTGGCAACCACCTCCCGGACTATGACCGCATTCGCCTGCATCAGTCCTCGCCTGAGCTGCGTCGCCGTCAGCAGCAGCCTGTGGAGTATCATCCCACCCCCATCACCTATACGTACCTGAGGCCTCCTCCCATCATCAGCGACAAGGATGAGACAACCAAACGCCTGGACACCTTTGCTGAGTGGCGGCGTCGCAACGAGAACGTGGTAGCCTATAAGGCCACACACCCAAATCCCATGGTACCTGTGACCCCGCCCGAGTATATCTGGCGCAGCTATGTGGAGAACATGTTCCAGCTCCACGGCCCGCCCCATCACCGTCTCCAAGCTGGGGACGAGATCGACTGTTACGGGTTGCTGACAGGCAAGTGGCGTCTCACTCGTCGGCGGGAGCGCCGCCACTGCTGGAAGGGAGCACGGGGACCAGAAGAGTGGGTTTATGTCATGTGCCAGAACGAGATTACACATCAGGAGACGTGGCTCAAGATGGAGGCAAGATTCTTTTACCCACCATCCATAGGCATGCAGGTTCGGAAGTCTGTACAGAAGTTCATGGCCCTCCTGCCTCGTCGATCCACAACCAATCAGCAGCGCCTCGCTTCCCAAAGCTCACTTTAACGCTCCTTGTCTCTTACTTACTATTCAATACTCACCTTGCGTACGAAAAAAGCCTGTATATTCGTATTACGAGTCCTCTCAATTTTTCTTGAAGCCCTTGCACTATGAGGGCTGGGGACAGCCCATTTATTCTGTTCGCCGCGGATGTCATACAGGGAAAATGTTTCCCTTGAAGTGCAAGGGCTTCTGAAAATATTGGGAGAATGAATATCTTGGAAAAGGGGGCAGAGTCAGCTGAGATGACTCACAGTGAGTCATGTGAGTCATGTGGCCAAGTCAGTGTGAGTCATTCCGAGTCAGAAAGTTTTGAGTCAGGGCGACTCACTCCCATTGAGTTGCCCTAACTGACTCAGAGCCAGGACTATATAAAGGGCAGAGGATTTTGTAGATACTCTTGGATCCCCCCTTGTACTATCGGGTAGTCAATATTAATTTCTTACGCTTACTCATCCGTGTGCTTGAGTTGCTGAGTCTACTGAGAACTGCTGCTGATATTGTGACTAAAATACTAGTCACACCTGCTGAGAACGCTGCTGCTGCTGCTGCTGTTGTGATTTTTGCTGACTAAGCAAATTTCCTAATCCGTCTGAACTACTCCGAAATCCTTGAAAAGGCAATTGTTGGAGTAAATTAGAACCACTTAGGTTTCTTTCGAATAAAGTCATTTCCAAAGGATCTAAGGGAAACTAAATTTCCACCGCACAACGGATTGCGATTTCCGTTTCCTCCATTTTCACCCGGAGGTCTTCCGCCTTCCTCTGCTCCGCTTCTTCCTCCGCCTTCCTCTGCTTCTCATCTTCTTCTGCCTTCTTACCTTCCTCCAACAACTTGGCTATCATAGCCGCCCTTTCCGCCTTCGCCTTCTCCGCCTCCGCGCGCTCCTTCTCCCTCTTCGCCTCCGCCGCCTTCAGCTCCCGCCGTTTGGCGACGTTGGCCTGGATTAGTGCCATTTGGTCGGCACTGTCGTTTTCGACCTTGACCGGAGGCTCCGTCTGAATCTCCGACTGGACCTCCGGCCGGCCACCACACTTTCCACCATCGACAACGGGCTTTCCGCCTGCACCTCCCTCTCCTCCGGTTCTCCCTGTGCATCCACGATCTGTTGGAGCACAATTCCTACTTCGACCTCGTTGTCGGATACCGCACGACGCCATTTGTTGATGCGGGAATCCTCCGGCGCTCCGTCATCCTCCGCCTGCCCATCTCCGTCCTCATCCGCGTGCCCATCTTCGTCCTCCGCTTGTTGAGCCTCCTCAGTCTCCGTGCTGACCATCGCGTCGGAGATGCGTTCGCGGGCCGAGGTCTCGAGGTAGTGGGCGGCTCCGACATCATCCATTCCCTCGTCAACCAACTTGGTCGCCATTGACGAGAGGAAGACTCGGTCCAGCGCCTGGCACCGGCGCATGAGACGGAGTGTCTCCCGCATTTCCGTCAGTTCCGCCCGCATGTCTCTGGATCGGGTCCGAGTTGGTTCCTGCGGGCCAACCCACAGCGGAACCTCGCGTGCACCCCGGCCTTTTCCCTTCCGCTCCGTCCTTCCCTCCGACTTCTCCGTCCTCCGTTTCTTCCTCGCCCCTCCGTCCTCCGTCGTCGCTGGCGCCCTTGGCTTTACGATGGCCGGACGCGCCTCGTTCTCCGGCAGGAGCTGGCACTTCCAGTGTTTTCGCTTGCAACAGTTGCAAGCGAGGTTACGGTTCCGGAAGTGATTCTGCACGTAGCAGATACTTCCGTCTCTCCTGCAACTAAAACAAGCTGGAAATTATCAATAAAAAAAATCCTCCGGTCAGTCGGCGGAACTTACCGTTCTCCTCCCTCAGCGCCCGCCATTCTATTTCCACGGGGCCCCTACGCCCAATCCGCGTGGTGATCAGGCGGCGTGGTTTTCTCTCACCATCCTCCGACTCCGAATCCAACTCCGCTTCCGCCTCACGTTTTCGCTTGAGGCGACTAGGCCCCGGTTGGCCTATCTCCGGCTCCGGCTCCGTCTCTCCGTCCTCGCTCTTATCCTCCGACACCGGCTCGTCGGGCACGTCGTTCCGGTCCGGCGAAATCCCGCGGTCGAGGTCCGCGATGGTGACGCGGTCGTGCGCCGTTAACTCCCGACGCTGCGCACGCGCCAGAAGCTCCGCGACTTCACGGCGGCGTTGTTCGGCCCCCCGAGCTTCGTTCTCCGCCGCGAAAAGAAGCTGGGAGAGGCGCACCTCATCCCGTTTCGCCTCCTCATCGGCCTCCTTCTTCTCCTGCTCCCCCCGCGCGATATCCATCGCCATTTCCTCGTCCTCCCTCTCCTGTTCCTCCCTCGAACCCTCTCTCCCTTTGCCTTTGTCCTTGCGCGGAGTTGGGGTCGCGTTTGATCCGTCGGACATGGGGGTAATTGGGGATGGTGGTGGTTGAAAGGAAGAAAATTTTTGTCTCACACCACTCGTTCCTTGATTCAACATGTCAACGACCCGTGACCAACTATACAATTTTCTCAGCACTCCGTTCCCAGCTCCATCGTCTCCGTCTCCGTCTCCGTCTCCGTCTCCGTCCAGTACCTCTTCAGTTCCTCGTGGGCGAGGAACCTTAAGAGGGGGATACTGTTACGTCCGTGCACATCTCCGTCCGGAAACCTCCGTCCGGAATCTCCGGATCTCCGGATCTCCGATATCTCCGTCCTCCGGATGCGTACGTCCTAACCTATGGGCCCGTGTCCGTTTACTCTCTGTGCATTATGCTACAGTTTGATGCACAATCCTCCGGGGTTTTTACGCAGTGAAGTCTTCTGAGCGTTTCCCCAGAATTACTTATGATCATATGCCCTATGCTCCACATGCTACTTCTTATTGTTGTTATTGTTCTTCGACGACCTTATTGTCTTTTACCTACTTCTCCGTCCACATCCAGAAACCTCCGGATTTCGTATAAATACGTAGTCGTTCATGGATGTACTTTAGTTTGTTAATTAACGTGCTTTGCCACCGCATTGCTCCGGTCTGACCTCCGCTCCTACTCTGTCTGGCAGCCAAGAAGAGGGCGCTCACCCTTAGACCCCTGTGGTGATCTGCGTTAGCTCCGTCTTACCTCCGGCTAGAATTCTCCGATCCTCCGGTCTCCGGCCTTCCGTCCCTCCGGTCCGACACGGATATAACATGATCAAGATTGGCACCAACAGTATGGTCGGAATACAACCTGCGCAGGTAGAAGAACTCAGTGATGAAGAGTTGTGCATCGATATCAAAATGCGCTACATTCAGCACGATTTTTGAGCTGGAGATGTGGTGAAGGTCATATGTGGACGTCACGCCGGCGTCGTAGGATTCATAGCTGCTGTGAGGCCCAGTGGATCCATCGACTTTTTTCCAGTAAGTTCAGGGTTGGAATTATGTCGAGTACTTACTGACTGCGGTCACTCAGACTATCGGAAATCCTGTTGACCACAGTCAAGATGAACCTTCGGTGCGCATTCTGCTTCATTTTGCTTTTCATTCTTTCTGATAACTTTTCATTTAGTATTCCATGTCCAGTGCAGCGGTCACTCAGAATTTTGGGGATCCTGTTGACCATAGTGAAGATGAACCTTCGGTGCGCATTCTGCTTCTTTTGCTTTTCATTCTAACATTTCATTTAGTATTCCGTGTTCAGTGCAGATCTCGAATTCATACTGTTCGACAATGCTGCCTTCCAGCTCCGGGAAGGCAGGGACTGGTATTTGAAGTCAACGACCCAGACAACAGCAGTTAACTGCTGCAAGCTCGACTTGTCTACCAGGATATACCGGGACTACAATCATTTGATGGATAAGTGAGAGCGGGACTTCATGCATACTGGTAGGGGGTTCATTGGTAAGGAAGTGAGATTAGCTTACTGCCATCCATCCAAAGGGCTATTTGGCACCGCAGTGGGATTCCGTCATACCAAGCAGACACGAGTGTCACGCTTAGGGGTACATCATTGCATGTGCGGAAACAACGGCCTCAACGACAACGTTGTTTTGAATGTCAAACTTGAGATGGGTCAGCAGGAGGTGGAAGCCACACTGAAGCAGGTGGTGGATCGATTGTGTGTTATAATTCCACTTGAAAAATCTTTTGACTAATGTTATCAGTTCTGGGCTTCCCCTCGCGCAAGCTCAGCTATTTAAATTCTACGGCACACTGAAAACGGCGGAGCCACGACCGCCCACACGGCCGCCTGCACCCCAGCTCCCACCTGTTCAAATTCAACACACTTCTGCCCCAGATATTGGTGAGTTTTTCGTTTTCTTCCTTAAATCCCGGTTTTTACGCCATGAATCTAGGTGAAGACAGCGGATTATGGCTCACATGACCCCAATTCATCAGCAAGCACATCGACATGAAGCTCATCAGGATCACCATGTCCAAATTCGTGAATTTGGTCAACAGTAGAGCTAGATCCCATGAAGGGGCGAACGGGTACCTGGTGCCGCTAGATTCTGCACTCCTGGAGAATTCACTGCAGCGCAAGGGAATTAAAATTTGAGTCCAGCCATTCAGCCACGTGGCCATCTGTCCAGTAGACGCGGTGAAACCCCAGCAACACACTGCTTCCAGTGCGTCCATCGGTGCAGAGAAAGGCCGTATCATCATCGTCGGCCCCGACATCGATGACTCCTAGGACCGCATCGGGGATTACGTAGAGACAATACCGGGAAGACCTGACAGTCTGATTGTGCAAGTCAAGTTCACCCTTGATCGCAGATTCCCAAGCGAGCCTGTGGACGCAGGTGGACATCCCGTTGGGTCCTACCATCTCAATAGTTTATGCCGCGCTTTAAACCAGGAGTTGGTAGTGGACAGCTGGAAGATCCCTTCCACAAACTTCGACAACGTTGCGCACACATAATTGTTAATACCGTTGCTAATACCGTTGTTAATACTGTTGTAAATATCGTACTACCGCATTCTATACTGTATTCTATCGGCGCTGAATAAATCTTTGTTTTCTGAATATATTGGTATTTTCATTGCACGTCAGACCTTTTGGACTTGCGGTGTCTGAGTCTGAACTCGGCATCCCATGCTGTGGCAGCCGCAACAAGAGTGTCTCTGTTTGCATGTTGATGGCTTCTCCTTCTTGTCTCTTACTACCATGTCGTTTCAATAGATACCAATTTAGAACAGACACATACTTTACACTGTGTATTACTTTACTTCACTTTACTTGTATTACTATTTCGCAATGCGTTCATTTTTCATTGGAATATTGTTCTGGTATCAGAATACAAGTAGAATAAATTATCGACCTTAGACTATAAGTACAAAGTACAAAGTACAATAGGCCAAACAAGATACGTTTCTTCATTCCGTTCAATTGTTTCGGTGGGTGGCAAAGGCTTCCTCATTCTGCACGCTCAACTCCCTCATCTGCAGCCCACCATGCGCTTTTCGGACGCAGAGGTCGGCCTCATACGTGATAACGCGCTGCCCAAGCCTGCCAAGGCACCTTTTCCTGTGCCTCGTCCAACCCAATTATTGGCCAAAACACCGGCACAACACGCGGGAGCCTCTAGTCTATTGTGCAAACGGGCAAACACTCAGTCAGCGGCTGGCCCATCCGGCAAAAGCACCACGGACACCTGCGAGGCAGGGCAACACTAGCCCCTATGTCTCAGAATACTACCCATCACAAAGCCCCACCAAACCCGGACCCGCAGGTCCTTCCCTAAACCAAAAGCAGTGGCAGCGGTGGACACATGACATAATCCCCAAGCTCGTACCAGTCTTCCTGCACCTATGGTACAAGACGGAATCACTGCGCAATACAGCTGGACTCGAGCTACCAACGAGAAGACAGTGCACCTGCAAATCACACACGTTAGATATCGCAATGGTGTGGATGACCGGTATGTAGCGCGTGCTGCAAACTGATTTATACCTGACTAATAAACCGACAGACATTCACCATGTTCGTATTCGTGTGTGTGCCTGCCAGATGGCCGCAGAGCAGCTGCTCACAGCAGGGTTCTTTCCGTGTTCCCCACAGCGACCCAGTCTCGCTGTTGATATTGGGGTCCTGGAATTCGTTAGGCAATTATTCCTCACCTTGCCTCCCAATAATACAACATTCTGCAATACACTGGAGGGCTTTCTGGCCAGTCAGGGCTACAAGCTAATGATGAAGGTGTGTCTTCTTCCATATTGTCCTGTGCTCGTCTAAGATGCATGCGCATTTAGGATACTCTGTGTGTACGCTTCGCAAACACCCTCGAGTGGTACACCACTTTATGGAACACAGTTGCAGTGGAAGTCGGGAAGTTAATGAATGCTGCCTGCAACGTATTCCGGGGTGACGAGATTTGCACCGACACCAACACCCCCCACCACACCGTCTGCTGTCTCCTCAGGTCCGACTGCTGATCCCTCTACCTCTGCCACCTGCACATCGGCCCCCACGACTTCAGACATTGGTGGCACTACGCCAGGATGTTCCAGCAAATGGCGTAGAGCCGATGTCTCCGACGAGGAGGAGGACAGCACCGAGGATGCACCCAATCTGTTCCTGGACCCACCACCCTGTACACGGCTGAGTGACTATCTCATCAGTCGCTGTCCTGCCTGCTTTGGTGGTCTCGAGCATGATCCTTTGCAACAGGTAGACATTGAGGTCTGCCTTGACGCATGCTTCATGCAAAAGCGGCGGCGCAAGAATGGTGGATGAGATCCCACGCACACTCATCCTGAGACTCATTTCGTGGTGGAAGAAACCACCCAGAAGATGGACAAGCATGTGGAGAATTTGCATCCAAAGGCTTCCAAGCCAAAGCCGAAGCAGGTGTGAGTCGAAGAAGAAGAGGTGGATGGCTACGAAGGGGGGGATGAAGGTTCCACGGTCCGTGCTGAACGAGTGCGAATCGTCCTTCAAAGCTGCCAACGAGAAGCGGGAGTCAGCCAGCACGCAGTTCTTCGATGACACAGGGGTCATGGCGCTCCTATGCAGACATGACCGCGTGTTGTGGTTGGTCAATATGTGGACACCTGGAGAGAAGCAGTACTATGCACTGTCTCTCCTCGAAACATTATTCCAGCACCTGCTGGCCAACATTCGGGTGGGGGTTTTGTACGACATCACGTGCCAGCTCCACCACTCATGTGTTAAGTTCGGGTTCCTGGGCCGCTACCTCCACTGCATCCTATTTGCGGTGTCTGTTTTCCATGCGTTTGCCCACCAATGGGCATGTCAGTTGATTTATCATCTACTGAAGTGTCGTGGATTTGGTTTTACCAACGGAGAAGGATGCGAACGCTTGTGGCATTCCATCAGTAAGCTAATTCCCTATCTGTGGGTTTCTGGGGTGAGTTTTCCATACACTTTGAACCGTAGTGACTTCCACTAACCAGCTGGATATACAGTACCACCATCAGCTTCACACCATTGATAGTCAGATTGACCATGCTGACAAGGCGAGCCTTGGCCAGCTTGGCATGTGGCTTGTATGCCGCAAGGTACACTGTGACGGGAAACTGCGAGAGGCACAGGAAGAGCTGGCCACTTGTGGGGTTGCAGAAGCAGTGTTGTGGGAGGAGTGGAAGAAACAAGTAGCGGTGCAAATGAAGCCCGCTCCACATGCGTTTTATGGCCCTTGAATTGTTCTGTTGCTAACACTTCCATCGCAGCATGTTCAAAAACACGGGGAATCACAGCTGTAGAAGAAGTCATCGCCACTCGCAAATGGGTCGACACTTTGTTCCAAAAAATGACGGTACTACAAGAGGCCCTTGTCGATCCCAAGTCCACTCCTCACGTCCTGCTTTACGCCGAGTCTCATGTTGATGGCGCTCGAGCAGCATGGAAGAACGAACAAGAGAAGCTACAGCGACTCCAGGCACAGCTAGGTGTCACTGATGCTACCGCCCTCCAGAAACTTCATCACAGCAATTATTATGCAGCACGTATGAATGCAAAGATCCTGAAGGAACGGCTGCGTCAGAGGCTGAGGGAACGCAAGTTTGAGCTTGACTTGATCAAATGCTCGTTCCGCCGGACAAGAAGTGGTAAGAAAACTTCATTCAAAGCACAGGACAAGTCTGACCGTTACCTTTCTGCAGAGAACCAATGTAACGAGCATGCTGGTGCAGCCATCAAACGCCAGGAGCTGACTATCACCAGTACCGTCAAGCAGTACAACAAGCTGTGCGCCGATATAGCGACTCTCATCAAGGCGAAGAAGGCCCCAGCAGATGCAGTTGCCCTGACTCCCATCCCAACCAAGGAAATCTACCAGCTGGACGTAGACGATGCCATCTGGCAAGATATTGGCTTGGACCAGGACACTGAGCCGGCGATATGGCTCAGTGACAACAATGTACGATCTGGGATTCGGGCCATGCTGCAGAAGGATTGTTGCGGGGAAGAGGCCCCATGACTACTGTGTGAACGGAGGCACATGCAAATTTGGTTTGCAACAGAATGGAAAGCGGTGTGTGAGACGATCAAGCTCTCAGAAGGTGAGTTGCAGTTTGAATATCTTAGTGGGCGATAACTGATAAAGATTTAGGTGCCATGCGCTCTCAATTCGAACTGAAGCGCAAGGAACTCTTGGAGCTCTGCATTTTGTGGAAGAAGAGTTTGGACTTGCTGTCCGGTGGTGTGGACTTGCCACCCTGGGGCCCAACAGACGAGGAAATACTGGACTGCCAGATTTCTGGTATCACCGTGTCGTACGCAAGTGGGGAGGAGTCAGAGGACGATGGGGAGTGGGACAACAATGAGATGGCAGGCACAGAGGAAGAGGAGGAGGAAGAGGACGACTTGCTCTATGTGTTGGAAACGGTGGAACGAGCTGACACATACAGGCGCGGGGGCGACGTTGAGGAGGTAGAATGGGTGTCTGATGATGAGGACAATGTTTTTACTTGATTTCTGTACCAACATGTACACAAATGTTGCTACTTGGTTCGATAACATGTACTTTGCACAGCTGAAAAATGTAATCTGTTGCCACTTCACCCGGTGTGCCACCTAAGTGCCACCCAGCCACGGAGTTAAGTAATTCCTCCATTATGAACTTGTGATGGATGCTTAGTGTCTCAAGGAGAAATGATGGACAATGCGACCGTGGTAGCTCCACGCTTTGGGTTGGATTTCCTAGATTTGGTATGGAGACAGCAATGTGTTGGATTGGTTGCAGAAAACAATGAGTAGTTTCAGATACATTTAAGAGGTGGGTGGCCTTGGTGCCCAACACTTCACTTTTTTTTTCATCTTCCTACGATGTTTCAACAAACAACTATCACTGAGTTCTTCCTCCCCCCACATCGCCACCCCCCACCATATCAAGCTGCGTGCTACTCCACCTCAAGCCTTTCCTCCACGTTGCCAGACAGTTTTGACTGGTTTTTTTGCACGCAGCGGGCGCACAGATCTGCTGCTTTTCCCTCACGACACGAAGGACTTAGAAGAGCGTCAAATGATCATGCAAGATGTCTTCCACCATGCAGCTGAGATAGCAAGCATGTATGCTGCGCACCGGGAAGATCTAAAGCAAGGTGTGTTGTGTTATTCATCTTGCAGCTGTAGTTGACAAGGTGTTCCTCAGTGGAGTTGAATAAGCTCTGGGCGATGGTGGATCCAGGATTTCAAGATAGACTCGTGGAAGATGGTTCGTTGCCTAGTTGTGTCTTGTCTCTCAGAAGTTAATAAAGCCGTTCAGCAGAAGCGCAATTTGCGGCGTGTCTGGGTCTTCGCACAAGCTGGTACTGTACGTGTGCATTGTGTTTACCTGGAACGTGTGCTAATTTGTTTTTTTAGACGCCCGGGAAACTGTCAATGGAGGTTTGTTGAGGTTTTGTTACACCACGTCTGGGGAGGGATATGGTGAGTCTTCAGCGTTGATTTTGGAGCGCCGGCAGTTTCTGACTCCCTCAAGTTATGCCCAGTAATCCCGAAGACCCTCTCCCGATGGCTATTTGGCATGCCGCAGTCACAGCTGACGCTGCTGAGGCCAAAGCCGATGAGGCTGGTGTCGCTGATGACGCTGCCTGGGAGTCTGCACTCAAAGCTGTCGTGGAACTCTGCTGGTTGCAGGGACTCGCCACGCTCCCTGACCATAATGCACCGCCTCCCACTCTATCCCTCCCACCCATTGCCCCAACTCCATCCACGAGCGGCGCTGTCATGTGGCCTGACGACGACTTCGCTGACTTCGCCGACTTGTTCGCCTCCGATGAGGAGGACAATGCTCCACCGGCTACTTCCTCTCCCTTCCCCAGTTCCCCAACTTCACCCATGATCACAGAGGACGGCGGGGACTCAGAGGAGGAGGCATGCGACGTGCTTGAGGACTTGGAGGAGGAGGATCAACGGCCTCGCAAGTGCATTCGCACTGAATATTAGTTATTTAGCTCGAATGTGAAATAGATAAATGGTTATTAGCTACTTTTCTGGATGTCCAAGTTCAATTGTTGTCATAGATAGAATTTGAACTCGTTGAAAAATAAGGTGCTCTCAAAAAATAATTCTGGCCTGTCCCAGTCACCCACTTATTATTTTTTTGGCAGTACTTTGTTACTCGGCAAGTCACAATGTCCCTTAACATACAAGCCTGCTACCCCCAGCCGAACCACTTTCGCCTTTCCCGCCATTGTCCAATCCAGTATCCCCAGATTAGTTCGCTATGAACTTATAATTTGAGTAAAAGCGGGGTGCCGGACGAGCCGTGGTAAACATAGGACAACAACTGCTACGGTCCCAAAAAGGCAAGTTTCTCAAATTAAATCGGGAAAATGCTTGTAAGATGAGGGTTAGACCGAATGTCATAATATATATATATATATGCCGCTGTGTCAAAAAGAGTTCTAAGTCAAAAAACAAAGTACAAGGTGAGAGATGGAATACTCTAGAGCACAAGTTCAGTCAGTTTCTTAGGAAGAAAAATAGAGACCATGGTTGCATCCACACCACAGCTGGATGGATCCAAGGATTTTATTTGATCCATACATGGAGGCATCCAAGGGCACAAGGATGTGTCCATGTGTTTGTTTGGTTCTCGGTGGGTGCATCCATACTTTAAATGAAATAGAGGTGGATGCATCCATTGAGGGTGGGTGCAACCATATCGTTGACCAAGGCGGAGTGGATGCAACCAACCTCCATGGATGTATCCATGTATGAAAATGAGTCCATGGATGCACCCACCCCATGGGACATGGATACATCCAACTCATGTGTGGTTGCATCCATGGATTCATCCAAGTCAGGCATGGTTGCATCCACCCCTGAAAAAAAATAAGCCCATGGATACATCCAACTTGTTGGTGGTTGCATCCAACAGTGTAAAAAAAATCTCCCCTTGGTTACATCCACACAGTCTGGTTCAATCCACAAAGGGCCAACTGGATACATCCAGGACTGTGTAACATGCATATACACAGAGTCCCTGACTAGATGGCAGAGAGCATAAGTGGTATGGTACAGAGAATACAGACGTCCTGCACGCGGTTGCTGGTGTGGTGGCGGATTAAGGCAGGCGGTACCGTCCCGCACACGATCGCCAGTGCGGATGCAGATTAAGGCAGGCAGTACCGTCCCACACATGATCACCGGTGCAGTGGCAGATTAAGGCAAGCGGTCGCCGGTGCAGATGCAGATTAAGGCAGGCAGTACTGTCCCACATGCGGTCGCTGGTGCGGATGCAGATTAAGGCAGGCAGTACCGTCCCACACATGGTCGCTGGTGCAGTGGCGGATTAAGGCAGGCAGTACTGTCCTGCACGCGGTTGCCAGTGCAGATGCAGATTAAGGCAGGCGGTACCATCCCGCACGCAGTCACCGGTACAGTGGCAGATTAAGGCAGGCGGTACTGTCCTGCATGTGGTCATCGCTTCAGTTGCGGAATACAGCAAGCGGGGGTATGGGCTGTACATCTGTAAGGCTGAAAATGGCTGGCAAAGCCCTGATTTTTTTGGGTCATGCTACGCGCAGCCCTACACTTCAGATAGTGTCTAATACTCCAAAAGAAGGAAGAACAGGACCTAGCTGCTACATCCCACAGGGCTGCAAAACAGGCTGTATTGGGCCCTGAAAAACCTAAAAATGAGCTGTGCATGGATGCGTCCACAGTGGTCATGTCACACATGCCTGGATGCATCCAAGGCATGGCACCATGGTTGCATCCAACATGGATGGATACACCCATGTGGATGGTATCATACCACATTTCAGACCTCTATAGGCCCTACACCCCCATGGTTAGGACAATCCTAATGAGGTCTGGTTTGAGGTAGCCTGAAGTGTGATTCAGCAAGTATATTTGCTCAGAATTGACTTGCACATATCGAGGTCAGTTTGACTGAGATTGGCTGCACATCTCTCATCACCTTGAGCCTCAGATGAAGGCATCAAAGCACCATTGAGAGCAAGGGGACCATTCTCTGCCTACAGAAACTTGATACTGCAATACACTTTGTACTTCGCTGTAGCATCAGCATCAGAAGCTGCTGGACCTTGTATCAGAAATAATGAAGAAAAAGAGCAATCAGAGCTACCTGGCATGTCTCCCTTCCAAGTGCTAACAGTGACAGATTTGGCCTGACAATACAGTTTTTGTTTGTTACCAAATGTGTGGCCTTTCCATTTGAAGCTATCCAGAACATTGGTTACATTCAATTCGATGTCCTGCCCACTTGAGAGTGTAAATGACCAGGAAGATTTGGAATTCCCAGGATCAAGTTTGAGTTGAGTAATGATCCGCTCCATTGCATAGAAGGAAACAGCAAGTGAAGCAAGAGGAGTTGAACAACTCCCTTTCAGGAAAATGGCCTTGGACTCCAAGTCTGCAAAGTCAGAAATCTGAGCTCAGCAGATTTCCATGACTGCATCATCTCTCGGTCTATCCTGGATTTTTGGTGCTGGGTATGGAGATGGGCTACGAGATTGCCGGCTCGACAGCCAAGAGGGTGAGACTGAGGCTGAGGAGGGGGCAGATGTGGAGGCAGGAAAAACTGGGGTTTCAAGCCCAGTCAGAATGGGTGGGCCAGACAGAGCCTCAAGATCCAATTCAAATGAAGGTATTTCATATCCAGATAGAAGCAAAATGGAGGGGAAGAGAGGAGTGTCTCCAATGATGAATAAAAGAATGAAATGTGACTCAGGGACAACATTCATGGCAGACCAAACATTGAAAAAAGCAGCTGCTCCAGTCCCACTCCCAGTGGCAGCAGGCAGATCGACAGTATCGTCAAACTCAGATGGTGGGACCATGGTAGAAAGGTCCTGCAGCCCACCAAGTTCCCTGAAGCCATTCTGGTAGTTCCTGTAACTCTCCAGCAAAGTCAGGGGTTCTGGATGTCCCAACGATATTGTTGGTAGCGAGAGGATGTGATCTATCCAGTATCCCTGAAAGTGTCACATTGACAGTGATATTGCGAGTGGAAAGGTGTTGCTGAAGAGCCATCATTAGTGCTAAGGCTGTGGTAGACTGGGATCTCCCTCGCTTGACAAGAAGCAGAGGAGGAAACAATACCCCAGCAAACACAGGGGAGATGTCAGCCTGTCCACTCTGCTTGACAACAATGTGGCAGCTGATTTGCTCAGGATGATCTGCAGCTAGAAGGAGAACAAAGGAGTCTTGAAATGTATTAGTCAAATAGGTTAAACCCAGTTAGGTAATGCAACCAACCCAATGAAGTGGCTTCCAGAGCCATCTGACGATTGGGAAGAACCTGTGATAAATGTCACAATTATGTCAGAATGTGTGATGAATGTCACAATTGTGTCAGAACATGTGACAGATACATCCCAGACTCTCTTTACTCAATTGTCTATGCAATGGACACTACACAACTTGGCTCCTTTGCCCAAACAGTTCTGCTCAATGCATTTTGCACCCATTACCATCGCTTTCAGACTGCAGTCACCAACCTTGTTGGAAGCCATGCTGATGCGATTGTGATATCACGGCTTGGTGATGATCTTGATGAATTCGCAGTCATCGTTCGTGAGGTAAGTGTTGAGGTGTAGAGGAATACAAGGCTTTAACATATGGTGCAGAATGAAGCTATCTTCCCTGCAGAAGAATTTACAATTCTGCAAACAAGTCTAGCTGCGATGCAGCTTGATATCCACCTTGAATACCAAGAGGCTGTTGATTCATTGCATTATGGAAGGCCAGAGCTTGTACAAACAATCCCTTCAAATGGGCCTGGCTGACCCCGCATTCATATTGATCCTGATTTTCTTTGATGGGCCTATGGCCAGCAATCTACTGCAAGCATCAGTAGATCTCTGGGAGTTGGCAGATCCACTGTGCGAAATGCTCTTATCGAATATGGGATTTCCCAGCCACAGCAGAGCCCTTTCCAGCCAAACAATGATCTCTCCTCTTCCAACTCAATTAGTGATAGTGAAAATGGAGACAATAATATTCTTGATCCTGATCTCCCAATCCCATCTACTGGTGAGTTTCCTCCAGAAGTAGAGGAGCTAGCTGCTCCCTCTCAGCCAACAACAACCTCATTTACTAGACCTCTATCTGGCATCTCTGATGATGACCTAGACATGCTTCTTATATGCTTGTGCACCCATTATCGGCGGGCAGGGCTTAGCATGCTCAATGGAATGCTTTGTCGGCTTGGTCATCGTGTTCCTATTGAACGCATCTGCCAATCTCTTTTGCGCATTGATCCAGTGCGGATCTGAATTCAGCGTCGGGATTACCGTGTTCTTGGTCCTAATTCTTTATGGCACCATGATGGTCAGCATGGTAAGTTGTTTTGCTTTATCTACATAGGTCTTCTCCAATATTTCACAACATAGGCCTGATTCAATGGGGAATAGTCATCCATGGCTTTATTGATGGCTATTCTCGCCTTATCACAGGCCTCCATGCAAGTGACAATAATACAGCAGATACTGTTTTGGAGCTATTTCTTGATGCAGCTCGAGTATATGGTGTTCCATCCAGGATACGTGGGGATCATGGTGCCGAAAATCTTTATGTTGCTGCCTGGATGGAAGCTCACCAAGGAACTCATTGGGGCTCTTACATATGGGGAAGGTAACCGCTTCCTACCAAGATTTGATTCCCTACTTATATTTTTTAGGAGTGTTCATAATGTCTGCATTGAACGACTCTGGGTTGATGTTACAGCACAGGTTGGTGCAACTTGGGGTGACCATTTCACCCTTTTGGAACTTCGGCATGGACTCAATATCAACAACGTGGCTCATATCTGGCTTTTACACTTCCTTTTCCTTGGAACCATCAATACCCAGCTCTCTTTTTTTTGCAGAAGCATGGAATCAGCACCGTATCCAGATTTGTAATTCCACCAACCGCTCCCCAACTGACATGTTTGTTAATGGTGTCCGTGGTGATCAGCTCCCACCTGAGGAAAACCTCAATGAAGAGGAACTAGAGGTGTATGGAATCGACTGGCAAGGGCTTCATGATAATAGTGTCCTTGAATCACAGACACAGAATAATTTAACAACAGAGGGCTCAAGCTCTTGGGTTGGCCGCATTGGACCCCCTCCTGATCTGAGCCAGGTTGATGTTCAGCCACCACCAGGTTCCCCCACAGAGGAGGAGGTCTGTTATGGTCATACATACAACAACCCCTATACACTCCCTAAAGCCCTGGCAGGAATTCCTTTCTTTCCATTTTCAACATCAGCCCTTCACCCCTCATTCAACTTCTTTGTGATCTTGGGGCTTCAGGGGTTTTTATGCGATGAAGGTTTACTGAGCGTTTCCCCTTTATATATTATCTTCCTCCAATCTCCCTCCGACCATCCTCCATTTGATCCTCTGGGTTTGCTTCCCTTCCGGTCACTCCCCTCCAGGTTGGGTTCCCATCATTCCCATGTTCCGGTACCCTCTGGTCCTCCTTCCTAATATGAGCCTATGGTCACATATCTTTCCATCGTGCCTCTGTCTTTCATCGCATCTCGTTCTAGATGCTATTTGTCTGGATCTCCGACCTCTGGATTCCCATGGTCTGATCACTGGTCATTTATCCTTTTCCCTCCAGCACTTTATGCCTTCACATTCCTTGACCCATACCTTGCATTCCACAGTTCCTCCGCATTGAGTTCCTCATTCCTCCATAACTCTCCGCTCCACTCCTCCAGAGATTTTACCTCTGATCCTCCGTTTCTCCCATGCTACCTCCAGATTCCCATGCCCTGTGCCTCTGGTGCCAGCGTGACTTATACCTTGTTGAAAGGTATTACTTATCATTCCTATGTCTCTGTTCTTCTTCGATATCATATCACTCACATGCTCACATGCCATATGCTCCTACTTATTGTTTTATTGTTTTTCCAGTACCTTAGCTAGGACTACTTATTGTCCTTATTGTCTTTCCTTTACTTCTCCGTCCATATTCAAACTTCTTCATAAATTAGTATAAAAGCTAGTGTACATTGTCCTTTTCACTAGCTTCAAAATAAAATGTTATGTGGCAAACATGATGTGCTCCATCATTATACCTTCTTTACCTCTTTCCTCGCACTCTTGATTTTGCCTCTAGACCTCTGGCCCTCCAGCAAATCATTCATTCGATCATCGTCAACTTCCACCTCTTCATTATATGATGTTTCCAAGTGTGTTCACCCTCCTGATTCCTTCTGGCCTCACTTCTGGCCTCACCTCCAGCTCCAGCTCCAGTTCTGGCTCCAGCCTTTCAGAGCTACCTCCAGGACCCTCCAGCAGATTATCGTCTGTAATTGATTATCAGTTATTTATTCATTTCACCTCCACAACATCTTCTGACATTTCCCCCTGGCCATTGTGTCACCTCCGCATTTTCTCCAGCTCCAGCATCATCCCATGGGCCCTGCTTATGTCAGCACCTCTGCACTAGCTCCAGCTCCCTGCAGCTCCGGATCCTCCGTGTTTCCCACACATCCATATTCTGTGTCACTGCGTGTTTCTGGTCTCTGCCTTTGGTCATCGGGCATAACCTCACCATGCTCATTTTGTCCTGCTTATTCTTCTCGCTCCCATATGGTCACGCTTACCCAGATAGTCGCGTCACTCACCCACCCATCATCTTCGTCTCCGTGTAGTGATCGCGAGAATGACCATATCTCCACCACTTAGACTCCTCTGTCCTAATCCATGTCAGACTAGTCCTTTCATTCCCAGGCTACTCCTTGTCCTCCAGCACTGGATATAACAGTATTTTGAAGCTCCCCTATCTGGGTTAGCTTGGCTGCAGATCATCACCCAACTCAGCCAAATCCTCTGCACCCTCCTAATTGACACCCAAGTCATATTGACTTCGTCTGGTGCATTTCCGAGGTCTCTTCCACACATTCATTCTTCTCTTATGACCTCATCTGTTCTGGTGTGGTAGGGTAGAATGCCCGGTGCGTAGGCTCTTGTAATGGGTTGGTGATCTGGGTAGAGGTCGAATGAAAGATAGGGAATGAATGTAGAATACGGCCCCAAGCCATAGAGTGCAAAAATGAGTGAAAAACAGAGTACGAAAGTGGTGTGAGAAGAGTACGAGTGTCGTGGAGTGCGAATTTGGGGTGTTGGTGGCTAAACAGCCCACTGGCGACAATATGGGAGTAGGGGGCGAGGTCCCTCGGTGGTACCTCTGGGCGAGAGCCCTGCACTGGCCGCAGTGGTGGTGGTGTAACAGTAAGATTGCACACCGATCACTATTTTATGGTACAAACAATGATCAGAGGAATGGTAAAAATAAAGTGTATGTAAAGCCGAAACCCACGTGTGGATGAACTTCCACACCCTGGCCATCCGGCCCTGCCACACCGGCTTCCAGTTCACCCTGGGGTTCACCTCCCAGCCTCTGGATCCCTCTGGATTAGCTCCGGTTTCCATTTCTGGACCCTCCAGGATTTCGGAGTTTTACTCCAGAATTCTCCCTTCATCTCTGGTCAGTCCGAACCCATCAGAGTTTTGGAAATTCTCCGATCCTCTTTACGCCAATGGCTCCAGCCATCCAACAGTTCATCCAGACTTCTCCAGCAAACTCGGTTGTTCCATTTTGGCACTCATGGATCTCGCATATCCTCAACTGCTACACCCTCCAGCTCTCTATTAGGAGCCTCCGGCAATTCCAATTCCTTAGATCTGATGTCTCACCCTTATCTCGAATTCGCCATGTTTGAAGTTTTGGATATTTTGTCCCCTTCGCCTTCGCTCTGTTGAGCTGATCTGTTGGTGGACATACCTCATTCCATCTCGAACCTCCGACATCTCTGTGTGCACACAACAGACAACAATGTCTGATCTCTTCGGTTTCCTTGACGGAAGGGCTTATCATTGCCTACACTGATCTCGAGCATCATTGCCTTCCAGTTCTTTTATGAACAATCTTGGTTCTTCTATAGGACACTCTGTGGCTTCGATGCCTTTCTCCGATTACCTCCGGTTTCACCCCCGGAACCTCCGGATTTTTCCCACAGTCCTCCAGCCCTGGTTGCCCCCAGCTTTCAATCCACCTCCATCATCATTTGTTCGTCATAGGTTGCGCTTCACTTTGGACTAGCCAATTCTGGTATTCAGTCACTACGGCATCATTTTGACTACAAGGTGTTTTTTCCATTCCGGCTCCAATCACAGGACACTCCGGTCTCTGGAAATCTCCGGTCTTATTCCTTATCCCTCTGCCTTCATCTCTGTGGCTATGGTTTCTTTTATAGTTCCGTTTCCATTCCCTCCACTCTGATCTCCTCTCCTTGGTCCTTGAACTGCGTTCTGGTTGCTCCGGAAATTTCCGGGATCTTCTGTTTACCCCTCTGGCTCCTGGACCATCGCCCTGGTCTTTGGCATTTTCATCTCAACTCATTTTGAGCCTTTACAAATCCCTTCTAGTGGGGTTTCTTCTATGAGGTCAGCCACAATTCCTTGCGCGTTTCCAATCCATCCGACTACTGTTACTAAACGGACCGGACCTCCGACCAAGTGCCTTCTATGTCTATCTTTGGCATAGCATCACAATGGCAATGACAACATTCGGGTTGATTCAGTGTTAAAATAATACCGGCTGCCAAGGTGAACCTATAGTTGATTCGCTATGCCTCCACTCCTTGAGGGAGTGACCTCTATAGCTCTGTCCTTGTCCTTTATTGGGCAAGCCTAGGTCCTTCCATGGACATCTGACCTTTTTATGGGTACCCTTCTCCCTCCAGTCTCCCTCTGAGTCCGGGTCTTCCTTTTATCAACAGTTTAATTTTCGATTTTCCTCCGGCTTTCATCCGGAGCCTCTGTATTGACCTTCCGGTCATCTGCTCACCTCTCTGGAGCCTCCATACTGTTGCCTTCCCACTCTGGCTTCATTCTCTGAAGCTCCAGTTTCAATCTCTGAAGCTCCGGCTCACTCTCCAACTCATTTCTCTCACACTTTCATTTCCTCCGGCATTCACCTCCATTGACAATTGCCATACCCTCAAACTCTCTGGTGTTCACTGTCGATTTACCTCCGGCAATTATTCTGGACCTTTTCTTTTTCTGACTTCCCATGGCATCCTCCTGGCCCTTCCATTTACTTCCTCCAACAACTCGGCTATTTTGGCCTCCCTTTCCGCCTTTGCCTTTTCCGCCTCCGTTAGAGTGTAGCACGAAGTAGTGAATATCACGAATATTCGTGCCAAGCCATTTGCAAATAGTGAATACTTATATTCGCGAATGGCTGTGGCTGTGCTATTCGTGCGAATGCAAATATCAGTTTTTAGGAAAGTTGATATTCGCGAATATTCGCAGCTGTAATATACAGCTAAAATTTCAATCAAGCATAGTAAATTTGGGTCTGTTTAACACATCTCCTCTCTGAAACCATAACACACTTCATTTACACTAATTAGATTTGTAATTTGTATGCAAACCAACCACTTTAAAGATGTATTTGCTTCGACAACTGCTTGACAGGTTGAACACGGCAAGTATGATGGTCAATCAAATGATTGAATATGCAAGACAAAGGCTTGTATGAGTCTTTGACAATGTTTAAACTCACAACATAACATAAAAGAGTCCTCAGCAACTCATTGGTGGCTGCTAAGCCCCCGAATTCTCAATGTTCTCGCTGAATATTCATATTCGTGAATATTCGCGAATATTGCTGACTAAGCAATGAATATTCGCCATCAATATTCGTACGAATGCGAATATCAATGTCTAGGTTTTGGTGAATATTCATATTCGCGAATATATACTTGTGCTACACTCTAGCCTCTGTGCGCTCCCTATCCCTCTTTTCCTCCACCGCCTTCAGTTCCATCATTTCTTGACTGAGGCCTAGATTAGTGCCAATTGTTGGGTGCTATTGCCCTTGACCTTGACCGGAGGCTCCATCTGAACCTCCGGTAGTACCTCCTGCACGCCACCCATGCTCTCTAGAGCCAACAGCGGGCTGTCCACCCCCATCTCCGATTCCTCTGGCTGTTTTCCCTCCAGTTCTGGCTCTACACAGAACCTCTGACTTCCTTCTGGTCACCTGGCTTTGCTCTTTGCCCTCCACAATGTCTGCCGATTTTGGTGGAAATTTTTTCTGACCTCCGGGTACCTTCCGGACCAATTCCTATTGTTCCTCTGGGGCAAGGAACGTTAAAGGGGGGATACTGTTATGGTCATGCATACAACAACTCCTATACACTCCCTAAAGCCCTGGCAGGAATTCCTTTCTTTCCATTTTCAACATCAGCCCTTCACCCCTCATTCAACTTCCTTGTGATCTTGGGGCTTCAGGGGCTTTTATGCAATGAAGGTTTACTGAGTGTTTCCCCTTTATATATTATCTTCCTCCAATCTCCCTCCGACCATCCTCCATTTGATCCTCTGGGTTTGCTTCCCTTCCGGTCACTCCCCTCCAGGGTGGGTTCCCATCATTCCCATGTTCCGGTACCCTCTGGTCCTCCTTCCTAATATGAGCCTATGGTCACATATCTTTCCATTGTGCCTCTGTCTCTTGTCGCATCTCGTTCCAGATGCTATTTGTCTGGATCTCTGACCTCCAGACCTCCAGACCTCTGGATTCCCATGGTCTGATCACTGGTCACTTATCCTTTTCCCTCCGGCGCTTTATGCCTTCACATTCCTTGACCCATACCTTGCATTCCACAGTTCCTCCGCATTGAGTTCCTCATTCCTCCATAACTCTCTGCTCCACTCCTCCAGAGATTTTACCTCTGATCCTCCATTTCTCCCATGCTACCTCCAGATTCCCACGCCCTGTGCCTCTGGTGCCAGCGTGACTTATACCTTGTTGAAAGGTATTACTTATCATTCCTATGTCTCCATTCTTCTTTGATATCATATCACTCACATGCTCACATGCCATATGCTCCTACTTATTGTTTTATTGTTTTTCCAATACCTTAGCTAGGACTACTTATTGTCCTTATTGTCTTTCCTTTACTTCTCCGTCCATATTCAAACTTCTTCATAAATTAGTATAAAAGCTAGTGTACATTGTCCTTTTCACTAGCTTCAAAATAAAATGTTATGTGGCAAACATGATGTGCTCCATCATTATACCTTCTTTACCTCTTTCCTTGCACTCTTGATTTTGCCTCTAGACCTCTGGCCCTCCAGCAAATCATTCATTCGATCATCGTCAACTTCCACCTCTTCATTATATGATGTTTCCAAGTGTGTTTGCCCTCCCGATTCCTTCCGGCCTCACTTCCAGCCTCACCTCTGGCTCCAGTTCCAGTTCCGGCTCCAGCCTTCTGGAGCTACCTCCAGGACCCTCCAACAGATTATCGTCTGTAATTGATTATCAGTTATTTATTCATTTCACCTCCACAACATCTTCTGACATTTCCCCCTGGCCATTGTGTCACCTCCGCGTTTTCTCCAGCTCTAGCATCATCTCATAGGCCCTGCTTATGTCAGCACCTCTGCACTAGCTCCAGCTCCCTGCAGCTCTGGATCCTCCGCGTTTCCCATGGATCCGTACTCTGCATCACTGCATGTTTCTGGTCTCTGCCTTTGGTCATCGGGCATAACCTCACCATGCTCATTTTGTCCTGCTTATTCTTCTCGCTCCCATATGGTCACGCTTACCCAGATAGTCGCATCACTCACCCACCTGTCATCTTCATCTCTGTGTAGTGATCGCGAGAATGACCATATCTCCGCCACTTAGACTCCTCCGTCCTAATCCATGTCAGACTAGTCCCGATGTATTTTGAATCTTTTAGCCATGATATCAACAAGAGTGTCCATATTAATCAATCTCGATGCATAAAAACATAGATAATCTTAGCCGATAATGGTTTGATAGTGGGAAATGTTGTGATTGGCTGGAAGATCTTGGTTTGATCTTTATCAACCATGGTCTGATCATAGTCTGACCATGGTCTGACCATGGCCCTACCATGGTAAACCATCAAAAACCATAAAAAATTAATGTTCTCAACCTCAGCACTCAACCTCAGTGGTCACATGGTTTTCATCCTCATCCTCATCCTCTGTTCTAAACCTTAAACTGCAACCTCGTGACCTGATGTCCACAACCTTATATCTCATGCTCAACCTCCAAAATGACAACCTACAACCTCAGACCTGTTTATACAACCTGAGAAAACTTGTGCTAAACCTGCCACTCATTCACAACCTCAACCTAAAACCTAAACCTTATATTTTCCAATGAAAAAAGCTTTTATACCCTGGTACCTCTGTGTTGAGTCTCAGGGGCAGCCTGGGTAGCCGGTGCACCTCAGGTTGCCGGTGCAGCTCAGGTACGGCCCCGGTGCATTCCAGCTCTTGTTCCTCCCGCTCCGCCTCTCGCGTTCCCGTCCTGGTGCTTGTTTGTTGTCGTATTAGGCAGCAGGGAGCATTTGACTTTGCGCTGCTGGCACGCGCAGCACGCATGACCTTCTTTGTGCACGCAATTCTCCCTGAAGCAAGCACAAGTATCACACCCTAGAAGAAAGAAGAAGTCAGCTTCTTATTAAAATGAATAAACTGTGATGCACTTTCTTCAATCAAGTGTTCTTGTTGACTATCATCCTCGTCGTTCAGCTCATCCATTCCGATTCCCCAGTTGGTGTTTGGAGGTACAACGAAGGGCACCCGAATAACCATAGGTGCTACTGGTACCGTTGGCGTCAAAGCCAGCGCCTCCACCTGCTCCGTTTCCTCCCTGGCACCCCAGCCACAACACTCCAATAGCAACTGAATGTGCACCAAGAGCACCTCCATTTGCTTTTGGCTGGACTCCAGCTCGGCATCCTCGTCCTGCCTCTGGTGCCTCACCACCTTTGCCCTTTGCTCCTGATCCCTCTCACGCACAACCATCACATCCCAGTCCTTGAGTTTGCGCCGCTCCTCGCACGCCTCAAGTTCAGCAATTTTGTGCCGCAGTGCCTCCTTCTCTACGTCCTTCCGGTGTCGTGTGGAAATTTTTATTTCCTAGTAGATTGTTGGAAGTGACTTTATTCAAACAAATCCACTAATGAGTTCTTGGAATAAAAGGGTTGAAATTAAAAGGTAAACAAGGAGGCAAATGTGGAACTTGGGTGGGCTATGAATCTGTGAAACCAACAACTGCAGCGTGTATTTGGCTGAGCTTGTCTGGCTCCTAAAAGTTTTTACGTAGGCTTGCTTAAGACGTGTAGACTTGGGTGACTTGGTCGAGGGCTGGCGTGACAATCGTGGTTCTAAAATGTTCTACCAACAGTGGTTGAACCTCTTCTGTGAGTTGTCGTATGAAAACCAGAAACTGTAGAATGCGAATCAGGCACTTCCTGATATTAATTTCTAACTAATTACAGAGTGGGGGTTTTTTGTAGGTAAAAAGGTCTCTCTCTGTACAGTCTATTCCTCCTCTTTATATGCTGTTCCCATGAGAACTTCTCTTCCTTTCTGGGATTCATGAATAAATAATCTTTCTGTCAGCTATTAGATGTTCATGACTAATGTATGACAGATCTTCATGAATTATTTCTAATTCATGTGTAATTTTTCCTGCTTGGGATCAGTAATCATTGCTTGGACTAGTGGCTTCTCATAGGGTCCCCAAGGTGTGGTCACATCCACATCAACTGACCATATTGTTTTAATTTTAACTGAAGCCAGCTGCGTATTATGTAATTGGCAACCGCTTTTCGAGGGCTTTAGGTAATTGACCAAGTTGAAAAGGTGCATCTTTTCATTTTGACTGTAGCAGAGAATATTTCATCTGACTTATATGGAAATTTTTATTGTCTGCTATTCAGAACCTAGGCAAACATATTTCAGCCCCAACACCGGTTCTGCTCCTCCACCTCCACCAAGGGCATGCAGCCCTTTCCTTTGTCTGGGCACTTGCCCTGGTTGCTGGACTCGTTGAAACGATGCACATGGGTGCTGCCGTGAAATGCAATGTGGTCTCAAGCTAGTGAGCATAGCGAACTAGTCACTAATGCCAACCAATCCCAAAACCCCAAAATCAAATCACAACTCCAATACCAAATACTCTCGTGTGTGTTTCGGGGAAGTAGGGTGCGTATCACCCTTCAAGATGTTGTTCAATTCAAAGGGTCTGGCAGGCAGCAGACTGATTCATACAGCAGGCTTAGATCAAGGGTCTCTTACAGTAGGAGACTGGGGTCACTGGTTCGTACAGCGCGAGCACGCATGAGATCAATTTGGGTGGTACTCAAAACAGTAGTGTGCGGTAAGACAACAAAAGGGTGTTTTTGCTGCTGCAGCAGGCACACTGTATGTTTGAGACTTCTAAACCGCAACAGAACAGGGACAAGTAGTGCGGGACGAGGAAGTGACTTCAGAGAACAAAGGGAAAGGACACCTTGCGGCAAGACAACTATCCGTGCTAAGGCATAGCGGCGGCTCAGTGGGCAGGCTCGCATGAGGGACTTCAAACTTCCTGTTCTATTCTATCGGACTCTATGGTCTCTTGCTCTTGCCGGACGCACTGGTCCTGCTGCAGTTCGGACATCTCGGGTCTCCGGTCTGACGGACGCTTTGGTCTCCGCTTAGAACACTTGAACAAGGAGCTCCAATGGCGGAATAGATGGCTTCAGCTTTAGCAGGCTCAGCACTTACTCTATGCGGCGAGGTGGCTCAACGCTCTTATTCTTTCTCAGATACGTCCTGCACTTCCATTCAACTTCAATGTCTCTTCAGTTCACTTCTCTAACAATCCACTATATTTTCCCTGTTCTGCGGGTAGATACATTGGGGAGTACCACCTCCCACCGCACCCGAAGGTGGGGGTTGGATTGACTGTCGTACTGTACACTAATCTACAGCTTATATACATTTACAAAACACAAAAGGAGATAACAGAATTTGCTGAATCATGCAATGAGTACCCTACCGGAAGGTGGATGGCCAATGAGATCGGAGATATTTGCCACCGTGGGTATAATGGCCTCCTCCCGGAGCTGTACCGTATGCTTTTTGGGATTACGCCAGAATGGCGTGCTAGTTGCCAAGCCTGCGGCAGAACACCTTTGACTACCATCAGGTTTCCAGGGTCTTCTTTTGATCGTGCGGCAGGTGCACCGAGCTTGGTCTGTACGGTGCATACTCCAGATGCTCCTGCAGTATGACACCAGACCTCCAGTCCTTACTCATGCAGTAGGGACTCCTGCAGTACAAGCTCATGCAGTACAACTTCAAGGAGTTTCTGCAGTAGGTACTTCTTTGCCTGCTGCACAGCCATTCCGTTGATCTGCATTGAGATTCGCACGTGGGAGGCCCCACATATCTCTCCGGTAGCCCCATGTGTTCTGCAGCAGGACGATTTCTGTAGCACTTTTGTGCTGTGCCGTGTCGTTCCTGCAGGACAGCTAAGTTGCTTGTTCTTCTAAATCTGTGCCATACGGCACGAACTATCTCCTTCAATGAGTAGTTTATCTGGTCTGTTCTTTCATGCAGCAGGACCAACTCAAGGGACTGTGCAGCACAATCACCTCTGATGCTGCCGTAAAGTGATCTGGCACTTTCTGTCAATCAGATTTGGTCGCCCCACAGGAAGAAGTCTCCGTACGGTAAGACCTGCTTGTCTTATTCTGTAAGTCTCTGGGATGCTGCTTGTACCGCAGCTAGCCATTTGATATAGTAGTTCCTCTTGGTCACCTCCGGCACACTGAGACATTGCTTGCCGCAACGTTCCAGAGCCCAACAGTAAGGAGTTCCAACCGAAGTCTGCTCCCGTAGGAAGCATAGTTGAGTTGTAGCTCTAATAGTAGCCCATTGGCTTTCGGCCATTAACAGTGTAGCCTACCACTCTGAGGAGAGTGTACGCTCTCAATCTAATACCTCACTTGTTCTCCCGTAGATAGTTCAAAAATGAATAAAAACTTAGTGTTTTTATGCATGCTCTGCCGCACGCCCTATCATCGTCCCCACCGCTGTTGCTGTGGTCACAGTTGTCGCCGTCGTGCTGCATTCGTGGCCAGTGGTGGTGGTTGAGAAGAAAGATGAGAATGTCTCACACATATGTCATCGTTTCAACATATTCAACATGATCATGTGGCCACATGACTCAGACTTCGGATTTTCCCAATTATCAGCTGACATACATTTTGGTTGAAAACCAGTTCAAATCCTCTCTACGTTGGTTTTGTTCCTTGAGGGCAAGGAACATAAGAGGGAGATACTGTTACATCCCAGTCACTTCCAACCACGACTGGCATCCGACCGATTGTTACCAGCCGTCAGCTTACCGGCAGTTACCAGCCTCACCATACTTAACAGGTTTTTACACGATGAAGGATTACTGAGCGTTTCCCGTTTAACCACTTTCTCAGTTCCTCACCATATGCTTTCCTTTTGTTTTACTATGATTCCATCATATGCATACTTCTATGTTTTCCACATTATTGTTTAGAAGGACTTTTTTCTACATTCGGTAGTACAATTAGATACATGGTATATAAACCCCTAGCTATTGTCTTGTACTGTACCGGCGTGTATGGTAGCAACGGTAACACATAACGGGCCCCCAAAATGTTGCCTAATTCCCGGAAAGTAACGCATAACAAGCGGCCTGTTGCTAACTTTAATAAGGAATAAAATAATCATTTTTGGGTGTAAAAATGGGCAAACCATTCGCAAAGAAAATTGGCATAGCTATCTACATGTCCAACAGAAGCAAGGGGCCATCAAGGTAGAGGTAAAATCCCTAGGAAGAAGAAAATTAATTCAAACCTCTCCTACTGTGCTGCATACAGCTGCGAACAATGATGGCTCATTCTCAAAGTGTTCAATTCAGGTTGCCTAAAGTGGTATCCGTAACGCATAACTTGGCCTCAGTTGCTAACTTTTCAAAATTCCGAAAGCGTAACGCAACCCTGGCCGTTGCTACCATACACGCCGGTACAGTACTTCAGTTTGATTATAAACGTTGCTTTGGACTTCTCCTTGGCTCTGAGTCGATTCCGGTCTTCTGACCGGCCTTCTGTCGCTCTGAACCTTAACCAGCCTTGGTAGTTACGCTCGCTCTACCTTCCTGTGGCATTGTGGATATATCTAGACCACTCCAGCTATTACCAGCATGCTGGCACTCTGCCAGCGCTTACCGGTAACATCCTTATCCCCCTGGCTCAGTATATAACAGATGGCCAATGTACCGTATGCTAAGCAGCTAAATAGGGGAAAGAAGGAAGTCAACGAGCAGGTCATTCTGCCCTTCCACAGGGTGGGAGGTCATTATGAGTCAATGTGAGCATACACAAGCAGTTCCCTAGCATGAGCTTCAACACCACTTGATTTGCAAGGAGAAAGTTGATGTATGTCCACATATTTTACTCAATCCACCTGTCTGTCTCAGCAAATAGTGTGTACACATCCATCATAGATGTTGGGATGGGAGTGAGGGAACCAAGTTTGGGAAGAGTTGTGAGCCAGATGCATAATGATCAATGTACATGTGAATCAAATTGGTCTGTCTTTCAAAGTATTCAACTTTACCCTAGAAGGTGGTACATGTTACACCATAATTCTTCTCAGTCTGCCAAGGTTCCCACAACTCAGCATGCATTGATATACTTCGTCAGTGCTGTCTTTTCAGCAGAATCAATTGTAAGGTCATAAAAGTGTTTCTGCAAGAAACCATCAAAACTTAGCCTTCAATGTGGAGGTTGCAGGATCAACTGAGAGTGCTCACAACAGTAATCCATGCACGGATGTACGTGCAGACATAACTGGCCAGTGGGGGGACAAACCCAGTGACATCTGAGAGTACACATTAGGGCCTGGTGGTCCCATAATTAAGTATTCGGTGCTACCTTTATCACCTGAAACAGAGGTCAGGTTAGACTGGAGCCTGCATCTGAGGGGCAAATGAAAAGAATAAATGATGCACCCTTGGACTCATTCAGATTGTCGGTGACTGGATTTGAGTTGGGGGGTCAAATGAAGTAACAGAAGCAGTGCGAGCGAGTGCACGCACCAGCAACTAACTGTGGACGTGTCAGGTCATTCGCGAACGCCTCACGCTGCGCGGCAGTCCAGTCACGTGCTCCAGATATCCAAGCCTGGGATTACATTCAAAATTTAACAATAATTCAATCGCATGACAGACAAACCTCTTTCAGAGGAACAAGGTGGTCCTAGAAAGACAAGCGTAATTTTCAAATTATCCTGAGGCAGCCAGGCCGCCATGAGCACGAAGGGCTCACAATGTCGAGATCACTAGCGAGGGTGGTCGCGACACCATCATACGGGCTGACCCAATTGCCGGATGTTGCGGCGCACGCGCTGTTGGTGACCACGTTTGTCCCATCGCGCTTCAGCACGGCTGTGGACTCTGGATTAGCACCATAGCAGAGGTACTGATCAACTCACTCTCGCGGGTGTCGCAAGTTCCCGAGACTGTTGAAAATACATGAGCTGACAGGGTATGCGTGCGCGAGATGACACACTTGTATCCCAGGTCTTAAACTGATCGCGTGAGTACGCCGGGGTGTTGCTGTCTACCGCGACGGTGAGTTCAGACAGGTAGGTCTTTGCAGTGGCGACAGAGACCGGCGTCGGAAGCGCGCGGGGGGATGGGGGCAGAGAAAACGGCCGAAACGACACTAAGGACAACAAGCGTGCAGAAGGCAACCATCTTGACTGGCAAACCGAGTATTGGCTCGAATTAGCGTGCCATTTAAGCTCGAAGCCTCTGCGGGCACTCGCAATGCTTCCGTCGCCCATTGGGATGTTATCAGAGGCAGATCACACGGTGCGTTCGTCGACGCACGTTGAACTCCAAGCACTCTCATTAAGCAGCAGCGTTGAAGGAGGACAAAGAAGGATAGAGCACTGATCGACCATGTGTAATTAATGGGATAAAGATCTGCTGACACGTTCGATGCGTTGAGATTAGATGAAATTCGAGGAAAACAGAAAAGCCAAGCCGATAGCGCTGAGCCGGGCCGCGGTCGAAGCCCTCCGCGATAGCTGTCGTAGCCTCAGGCTTGAGATTCCTGATAGCTGGTGTCCGCGATCTCGTCTGGCCTCTGAAAAGTCGAAGCTTGAAGTGCGGTGTCGGCTCTTGGTCGGCTCGATGGATTCCACATCCCACAGGTCTGGGAAAGCGTCCAAAGCTTATGGACAGGGGTTTGGTGCTAGACGTAGTAGCGGCTGCACCTGCGCACAAAAAGGGCGGGAGAGCACCGTCAATCTCATTGAAAATTTGAGCCGAAATAAATAATGCAAATGGTGAGCAGCATTACATGCAATGTGTAAAACTATAGCGCCCATGAACGCTCTATCTTTACTTATAATTGCTCCCTCATCCGGTACTGCTCAACTCTGCTTCTGCTCTTGCTCCCGCGATAAAACGAAAATACATCACGCCATAAATAACGTGCCTTGCATCACTCATCTCGACGCACACTCCCTCCAAACGCACCACTCGGCACAAACGCGACCCAAGGTTAATGCA
Source organism: Mycena venus (assembly GCA_014462655.1). Lineage (NCBI taxonomy): Eukaryota > Fungi > Basidiomycota > Agaricomycetes > Agaricales > Mycenaceae > Glaucomycena > Glaucomycena venus. The sequence continues at coordinate 328,331 of JACAZI010000039.1, read as the reverse complement.
CGCCATTAACGATGAGCGCACTAACATGGCACTCCTGAATCCGTGCCGCAGTCCGCTCCGCCGCCGCGTCATACACAGTGTGGCACGGGAGGAAAGCGGTGTACCTATAATCTTTCGGGCGTGTCCTCGTCGTCCAGTCGAGCGGCCGGTCGTCGAGGTTATCCTTGTGTCCAAGCGAGAACTCGTCGTCGAGCAGTTCTGCAAGGAAAAGAAAAAGATGAAATTGGATAAGGAAGAAGGAAGAGAGAGGGATGTGAAGGCACTCGCGTCGCTCATACAAATATACCTCGCCCTTGCGCTTGCCTAGCGCCTTTGCTGATACGGCCGCTAATCCGCATCTTCGTCTTCCCCTCCATCCGAATTGTACGACACCTCGCGCTCGCACAGCCCCTCATCGTCGATCGGGCCCCACCCGCTCGACGCGGCATACGCGTACCCTCCAGCGCCAACGCGCATCGCACCCACCCCATTCGCCAGCTCGCCCACGCCCCCGCCCATCGCAAGATCGGGATGACCAGGCGGCGACGTGCGCGACAGCCATGCGGCGCCGCGGGCGGGGGCGCGAGCGTTTGTTATTGCTATAGCTGGACTTGCGAATGCGGCAGGGATGAGGGTTAGTGGTACGCTGCCATGCCATGCTCGAACGGCTGCGGGTGGCTCGGGAGCGGGTGCTACATGGCCATGGGCACGGGCACGGGCACGGGCACGGGTGGAGAAACGGTAACGCGCGCGGCGGGGGAAGGAGAGGCCGAGCGTGAGCGGGACGAGCTTCCGTCCGTACCTATGGGTGTGCCGTCCTCCGCGATATATTGTGGTCGGTCCTGCACATAAAATTATACCAATCAATCTTTGCTTCACAGAAGAAAAGATATGAAACGAAAGGGCACACACCCTGGGATCCATCCACACCTCCGTCTGACTCACCACCACCACCCTCCCCCTCCGCAACGCGCTTCAAATCATCATACAGCTTGATCGCCTCAAGCAGTTGCTCATTCGACGCGAGCAAATCCGCGAGCAGCTCCTCCTCACGCGTCAGCACGGGCGTCGACAGCGACAGATCCGGCACGCTGCCGTTCCCATTGGGATTCATCGAATTTAGTGTGCACACGCGTTCGCGCTCCTTTTGCTCCGCCTGCTCCCTGCTGCGCTCCGCACTCGCCGTTGCCCACTCGATCTGCGACCAGATGAGGTCCTGCGCGTCGACGCATCTCTTGTGGAATCCCTGTATGAACGTGAGTAAGCAATTGATCGGATTAAAAGCACAGAACTCACCACAATGACGCTGTCGTTAAGCTGCTCGGGCGTAGCCATCGCAAGCGCCTGGCTAAGCAAATTCGCATTCCCCACGCCGATCTTACATTCCAGGAAAAGACGGTACATATCGTCTTGGGGCTGATGAGGACACGGATGACGCCTGTCCCACGGTTTGCGCGGCGGACGCGAGACGCGGGGCGTGTCGGGGACGATCGAGGGCGCGGCGTTAACATTGATGCCATTGGTGTCGTGGTCGTACAGTGCGGAAGGGCGCGCGCCACTTATGAGCGGAGGGTTGAACATCGCGTCCTCGGTATCAAAGGGAATGCCCTCCTCCGGCTTATCGCGTGGCTTGACGCGCCGCCAGAGGCCACGGAACCCGGTGTCCTTTTCTGGGCGAGATGTTAGTATGATAAATAATAGAGTGAAAAAGAGAAAGGGTGTCGTCAAAGAAGAGATGAAGAGGGGTTAAGACCCCGTTCCCGCAAACGATTTGCGAGTACAAAAAAAATACATGACCGGGGTCGATATTGTGTGGGCGCAGCAAAGCTAATAGATTACGACGATTCTCGCGCGTACCGTACGCGCGACACAAGTCTCATGTCGACCAACTCCTGCTGGGGAAGATGCACGCGAGGCGTGCGAGACGCAGGCCGCAAATCTCGCCCAAGGTACGCGATCCACTCCTGCGCGTCTTTGAGCAAGCTACGCCCCATGCCCACCCACAGAACGAGAAAAAAAAAACGACGCACTGGGTCCACTACCATACGCCGCAGCCGCAAGAACGTCCATAACGCGCTCACGGACGACGGGGGACGTGCGGGAGGAGGTGAGGAGGTCCTCGAGGGTATCGAGAAATCTGCGCGATTTCGTCTGCGAGATAAATGCGTCGGATGAGTTGCGGAGCATTATTGCCCATGACTATTGAGCAGGGTCAGTCATTTAAGCAAGTGAGTGGGACAAGAGGCAGACGCACACGGGTAGCAGCGAGCTGCGCTGCAGGCTCGCCGTACTTGAGCTCGCGGCGCAGCGCGCGGGGCCGCCTCCTTTGCGTTCGGTTCTGTGGCTGAGGCATGGTCGCATATGTCGAGGACGAGGTTCCAGTCCTCTGAAGCCGTGGCGGTGAGGAAACCTACTAGCGATGAGCAGGGATGGACGGTCGTTGGACTCGCAACGCACCGATCTTGCGTGTAAGCTCGTTCTCATCGTCTCTCCGCGGCTCCCTGCCGCGCTCACGATGCTCCCGTTCACGGGCCTCGCGTTCCCTCTCTTGCCTCCATCTCCACGCGCTCTCTCTCGCGCTCCCGGTCGCGGTCCTTGTCCTCGCCCCCGCGTCACCCACCACCCTTCTCCTCCTTCTCCTTCTGCGGCAGCGGCGGTGTACTCTCGCGCTGTATCCGCTCCTCAGACTTGTTGCGCATGTGCCCCGGGTGCGGCTGTACGGGGTCCAGAGAACTTATGCCTAGCACAGGCGGCCCTTTCTCGCAGAGTGGGGCGGCGCTTGTTTGGCTTGCGGAACGATGGTATATGGAGACGGCGAGCGGGCGCCGGTGGACTGGTGGATGAGGAACAAATATATAATTCCAGAGAATACATTGGTCAAAGGCAAGGCGATGACGATCACAGCACGGCCAAACATCCTTCTCCCTTCGCGTTATGAGCCGAATTGCTCCCAATCTTCTCTACCTCACCATCTACAACCCAACTCTTCAACCGAGTGGTCCAGTCGCGCCCGAAGACGAAGATGCAGAGGAGCAGGCCCATATTTTATTCTACACCTCGAAAGAACGAGCCGTCTCACGCGACCGAATGCTTCGGCAGGTTGGACTGGCGAAAGCCCTGATCAGCTTCTCCGAGTCAGTGTTCACGAATAAACCCCTTGTCTTCAATTCTTGACCTTGTTTCACTCCTAGTATGTTCAACGCCGACGACGCGTGCAACAATGTCCACTCACAAACCAAACGGATGGTGATGGTCTCTCCTGAGCCCGATTTCTGGATACACGCAGTGCGTTCGGGGCTCTCAAACTCCGACCTCGCACGACGTTGATTCAGTAGGTTTAAGGGTATCGAAATAGCAAAGACACCGCGTGCGCCTACCGATAAATCCAAGGGGAAGGGGAAGGACAAGTCCAAAGGGGAGCAGCCGCTGCTGTACGACTACCATGAGCACTCCGTGCACGATGTCGCCGTCCAAGCCGATATTATACGCGGGTACGAGAAGTTCAAGGTGCGTTTCATCGACGTAGTACTGTTTCCTTGCTGACCCTCCATTTGAAGCTGAGGCACGGATCATTTGCCTCTATTCTCTCGTCTCTCGGCCAGGAGGCATTGGAGTTGCAATTAGAGAGGTTCTTCACTGTCTGGGCATGGTCCTGGAATCTGGAAGACGGACCTGAGTTTGGGGAACACCTTGGTGCGTAACGCAAGTGCTAATAACTCTCAAAAAGCTAATCTGCTTCGTTCTAGGACCTCCATTACACCCTATGCAGGGCTCTCTAATTCCCTACCTAGACGATTTCTCTTCTCGACTACCCGACGAGATTGTCGCTATTGTTATATCCCCGCCATATGTCATTCCCTCTACACGATACACGGGAATGTCCTATCCGCCCGCCCTCCCCAATTTCTTGCTCTCCCTCTTACCCCCCGCCCCAAGAAGCCCAACTTCCTCCGCCAGCCACCGACGACAGTACCCTCAAAGTTGCCAAGGCACTGCCCCCAACGCCGCCGCCACCCCCGGCCGAGCTACCCAAAATCGCGTCCGACGAGGGCAACAAGACCTTCCTGGGCATGAATCTCGACGTTCACCTCGACATGCCAAAGTGGAACTGGCTTACGTTCGGCAAGAACTCGAAAAAGCCCCCCGAGCTGCTCGCGGTGACGCCGATGAACGAGAACAAGGGCGATCCCGCGGCGGCCGGGGCGCAGGGGCCGCCTCAGGTGCAGCGGTCGGATACAGACACGCCGGGCTCGGAGAGCGTCATGGAATTTGAGGTCGATCGGAGTGCGCTCGAGGATGCGATGCATTCAGAGAGGATACCCTTACCCCTGCCGGTAGAAAAGGCGGCCCACGCATCTGTGGATGTAGATGCGCGCTCGTTGTCAGAGACGATCGTGCCCCCGAAGGAGGCGGAAGAGGTCGGGATAGGTGCCGTGGATATGCTGCCGGAGGATGTTACAGCGCCGATGGCTGACGTCGCGCTGTCGGATGATGAAACCTCGAAGGAATCCGAGCCCGAGCTCCCTCCGACCCCAGAGCCCGAGCCCGAGCCGCCTGCGGAGTTTGCGTCGACGACCGTGCACCTGGCGAGCGCCGAGGACCCGCAGGCGACACGGCGGCGGCGGCTGTTTTACCTTGTGGTTCGTGTTTCACTCTCTCAATCTGTCCCACGTCACCATCTAAACCCTGCTCCCCAGCGCGATCGTGTCTTGGTCGCGCTAATAGACCTCGACGACGCCAACCCGCTTGCGCCCGACTCCGAGGAACTCGTGCCCCTGGCTGAGGAGGCGGCTGTCCTCGCGGCAACCATCGCCGCGGCCATGGAGGACGACGATCCCATGGCAAAGAGGTGTGTCCGCATTTCTTTCTATCTTACTTTGATTAATTCAAGTCGATGTAGCGTCGACACCCTCCCCTCCGCGACGAAGATCCTACAGCCAAAGGACCGGTACGCGCTCTCCTCAGCGCGGCTGGCGACCTACAGCCCGGATTTCAAGTCGCGCTCGGGACATTTGTACGACGCGCGACAGCTGCTTCGGGCTAGGTGCGTTTTAAGGCAACTAGTTGCACTTAAATCGATTAATTTATTGCGCGTAGTGACCCCGCGATCACGGAGGTCTTCTCGCGCGGGCAGAATCCGCAGCATTGGCACGTTGGGCGGCGGGGGCTGCAAAGCACTGGTATTGTCGAGAGCGACGGCAAAGAGGAGGAGGTGTACATGGAGGTGTTCCGCAAGGAGGCGAGCCTTACAGACGTAGACAACGCGCTTGCGGGCGTTGTGCGCAAAAGCAGGCTCGCTAGTGAGCAATTGAACACGTAGCAGTTCCCTGTAAAGTATCATAGAAATACGTTGGTTGTGACCGTGAGAACGAATTGCCTCAAGTAGTATCGCCACGTCGGCGATCGCCAATCCAAATTGTATCTTCGTCTTTCCTCCCGCTCCTTTATCCACCATGAGCGGATGTACGTCCTGGTCCTCGAGTTTGGGCTGCATACTGACCTTGTTCTAGTTCGGTTTCTCAACCTCGTCCGGCCTTTCCTTCCCATCTTACCAGAAGTCTCCTCTCCGGACCGCAAGGTTTCTATCGACACCAATTACTTTGCTATTCATCCTGACGTGGCGCTTCACAGGTCCCTTTCAACCAAAAAATACTATGGACCGCCGTGACGCTCCTCATTTTCTTGGTGTGCTCCCAGGTGCCGCTGTACGGTATCATGTCCTCCGACTCGTCCGACCCGCTCTACTGGATGCGTGTCATCCTCGCATCTAACCGTGGAACGCTCATGGAGCTCGGTATTACACCCATTATCACCTCGGGCATGATCATGCAGTTGCTGGCTGGTGCGAACCTCATCGACGTCGACTTTGGGCTCAAGGAGGATCGGGCATTGTTCAGCGGTGCACAGAAACGTGTGTCTCCTCCAGAAACTGACCCTCTTACTCTTCGCTAATATCCCTCGCAGTTTTCGCACTTGTTATCGCGCTCGGGCAAGGCACCGTCCACGTCTTGACTGGACTGTACGGCCAGCCCAGCGACCTCGGCGCTGGCGTCTGTCTTCTCCTCATCATCCAGCTCGTTTCCGCGGCCATGATCGTTATCCTCCTCGACGAGCTCCTCCAGAAAGGATACGGTCTCGGGTCGGGCATCTCGCTCTTCATCGCCACCAACATCTGTGAATCCATCGTCTGGAAGGCCTTCTCCCCCACTACCGTCAACACCGGCCGTGGTCCGGAGTTTGAAGGCGCGATCGTCGCCCTTTTCCACCTCCTCTTCACCTGGAATGACAAGGGCCGCGCCTTGCGCGAGGCTTTCTGGCGCGACCGTCTCCCGAACGTCATGAACCTCATCGCCACCGCTGTCATCTTCGGTGTCGTTATCTACTTGCAGGGCTTCCGCATCGAAATCCCCGTCAAGAGCAACAGGTTCCGTGGCCAGCGTGGCTCGTACCCCATCAAGCTGTTCTACACCTCGAACATGCCCATCATGCTTGAGTCCGCCCTGACCTCCAACGTCTTCATCCTCTCGCAGATGCTCGCGTCGCGCTACCCCGCCAACTTCTTCGTGAAGCTCCTCGGAGTCTGGGAGGTGCGCTTTTTTTTTCATCTTTTGTATTCCATGAACCGGGATCTAACTCTTTTTACAGCCGATGGAGGACTCGCAGCAGCTCGTCGCCACCTCCGGAATCGCGTACTACATGTCGCCGCCGCACACCATGAAGGAGGCCATCGTCGACCCCATCCACACCGCCATCTACATCATCTTCATGCTCTCCGCCTGTGCGCTCTTCTCCAAGACCTGGATCGAAGTCTCCGGCTCGGGCCCACGGGACATTGCCAAGCAGCTCAAGGACCAGCAGATGGTACGTGAGCATTTTTTTCCCGCTGTCTCATTCATTTTGTTTTCGGCAGGTCATGGCCGGCCACCGCGAAGGCTCGATGTACAAGGAGCTTAAGCGCGTTATCCCCACCGCTGCGGCGCTGGGCGGCGCCATTCTCGGGTTGCTGTCCGTCGCGGCGGACCTCATGGGCGCCATCGGCAGTGGCACTGGTATCCTCATGGCCGTCACCACCATCTACAGCTGTGCGTCCCTTCTCTTTTTGTTCTCACCTTTCTTCTGTATACTCATTCCATCCTCTGCTACTCAGACTGGGAAATCGGCATGCGGGTACGTCTCCTTATGTTTTCCTTCCCTTGATCTTCAACTGACCTCTCCCTACGCAGGAATCCGGCGGTCCCGAGATGGCCGCGTTCGGCGACCTCCTCTAAGGAGCGGGATGCGGCGACCTCGGGTGGGAAGGAGAAGACGGAGCGTCGCTGCACGCTGCACACGGCGGGAAAAATCAAACAAACGCCATCTTTGCCTGAAAGCCACGATATATACATAAAGCCACCTCGTTATTTTATGTCCCGCTTTCAAGTGTAAAAGTGTTTCTTTTAAAATAATGCAACTGTTACTAGGGAGCTGGAGGAATTGTGAGCGGTCGTCTTAATTGGCTGCTTATCTGCAGCATCCTTCCCTAAATTAACTTGGGTTTTGCGCGCGTTCTTGCAGGAAGATTATTGAACCCATGCTAAGTAGTATGTGTGCAATCCGACCGAATTAAGGTGTACGATTGAACCTCGCGCCTATCACGCAATTATATGCGCACCGCCATAGATCCCTTGCTCCCCGTAGACCCAGACCCAAGCTCTTTCCACCACGCCGTCTTGTCTCCTCCTCCGCCTCCTCCGCTGCCGCCCCCGCTCTTCGCACTTCCTCGCCGCACAACCGTCGACAACCCCGAGCTCACGCCTTTACGCCCGCCGCCGGGGAACACCGTCCCGTCCTTCGCCTTCTTGCCCTTCCCACTTTTGTTCTTGTTATCTCGGGAACTAGACGCGTCGTCCCCATCCTGGTCCCCATCCCCATCCACCTCCTCCTCTCGTCGTGTCTTTTCCTTACCAGAACTACCAGCTGGCCTCGGCGCCCCCCGCTCCCACTCTTTCCTATGCAGCCGATACACCGCCATCGTCGCGGCGCGTCCGTCACACTGGAGTGTTCCCCGCCCTGGATCGTCGCGCCCACCTCCTGCTGCACGAGCTTCCGTAACGCGATGCGCCGGTTCTTCACGACGCCGAACTTGCCGGCGTAGTACTGCGTGTCGCGTGTCGCGTTGTGCGGGTGCGAGAGCAGGAGCGCCTTGAGGTCGTTGTGCACCGCGTGCCCGACTAGGATGCGATCAGTGAGGAGTGCAGCGACGGCGGCTTGCACGGCTGTGAAGGGTTTTGCTGTACGCGCATAAGAGGTTTAGAATTCGTTGGAGGAAAGGCACTTACCATTAACCATATCACTCTCCCGCACGCCACTGAACTCGGTCCGATAGTCCACCACGCGCTCGCGCGGGCGCACAAACTCGTCAAGCTGCACCGCGCCGTGGAAATTGACTAAACTGACACGCGCGAGAACGGACTCGGCGCCCTCAGGCCCAACGCCAACCATCTCGCAGTCGAGGGCGAGATACTTTCCCGGTCTGCATAACTTGTATGTATAGCGAATAAAATAAAAGTAACACTGAGATTGTACGCACTGCCGCTGGGCGTCGGAGTACTCGACCTGCCCAAAGATCATACGGCGCAACGCAGAGAGGGACTCGCCGTTCTTCATCGTGTCCGCACCAGTGTCGACGACATCCCTTGTGGACTTCGGCGCTGGGGACACCGTGACGGCATCCGGACCCGAACGAGGCGATGGAGAACGCGAGTGCTCGACTTTCCGCCGCTTTCTGGGAGACTCGTGCGACGAATCGCGTTTGCGAGCAGGCTTTGGAAGAACCTAGCGCAGATATGAATACTAGATTCTCGCGTGCAAAAGTGGAATGAACAATGACTTTTTGAAGGGCGAGCCAGTTTGCGGATGGCAGTGAAGACTTGGATGCGCTTGGACCGGATTTCTTGGACATCTTAGCTGAGGTTGAGCGTTCGTCCCAATGCGAGTTCGCGGGTCAGGGTTCGACCGATTCGACGCCAGAAAAACGCGCAAATGAGTGGACAAGTGAAGAAAGGAAGCCGTTTTTGACAGGTGTGGCTATGCACGAGATCTTATCGCTATCTTTCCAGGTCGAGATGGTCGAGGCCAAAAATCACTACTACTAAGTCCTTCAAGCCTCTTGTTTGGGCATCCAAAAATTGCAACTGTTGTTACTCCATGTAAAATCAATGATTTCTCTCGAAGATTTGGGACGCTCGGGCTGAAGTTATTCCAACCACACCTGTTTTGGTTTTCAACACGCAAGATATTTCTCATGTCATTCAGGTTAGGGTTAGACACCCATTCAAGCAAAAAATAAGGGCCTGCGCAGCCGAAGGGCCATCGCAGGACAGGAAAAGATTCGAACAGTGGACGGGCCAAAGCCCGCCAAGCCGCACGCACACTCTTTTGTTTGGATATGGTCACCGTGCTATGGAGTGCGCATACAGTCCATGGACCCGAACCGTGAGGGGATCCATGCCATCAGGTAAGTGGAGTTCTACACCTCGCGCAAGACGCTTTATACGGCAGGGAGAGCGCATGGACCACGTTTGTTGTAGAGTGGGTGCACGGACCATGTTATGGCGTGGTGTTTGATGTCGGCTGTGTTTCGTCAAAGGGAGTCAATCGAGTCATTCGGCTTCGGAAGTAGGCTTGAAGGGAAATATCGTGGTCCACTCGATTGGCTCCGGATAGGTGCTCTAATTGACACAATATACGCAAATGATCAGACCCCCGTCACTTTCGTCAACCACTCTACACAATCATAAGGATACGAATGATCCTGGGAACACGACGTGACGCACCCCGTGTAATTTCGAACGCCGCAAACGTACTCGCTGCCGCTGGTATACTGCATCCAAAAATTCAGTTCTGCCATTGCGTGTGGCGGCGCAGATCAGTGGAATGAATCACCTTCGGAGCACTAAGGAGGGGAGCAAAGTCAGTTTGCTGGTATGAGAGCATATATAAATCGTAGCCCACTCACAGGATGGCGACAACCCGCGAAAGAGGCCAGCGCTGTGGACAACCGATTGGAGATAAGAATGAACCGAGACAGAAAAGAACGCTACGCACACGCCAGACTCCGCGACGATCATCTTGAACTCCCGCGCAATGTATTGTACCGGCGTGCCTGTCGGCGGCGTCTCTCGCAGCTGAATGCGGGATTTAATGACGTCTGGAGGAACGGTAAACATTGCGGTAAGCCGGCGGCAGAGAAACAAACCGAGGGGGTAACATGAGAGCCAGTAGGCGATCTAAGGTTCAAGGAAGTCATGCAAGGTAAAGTAAGGATAGAAAGAAGTGAAGTAAGACGCACCCCGCCGGTCGATCCGCTCGCTAATAATGCCCATACAGGCAGCTGCTCGCCGTATTTAGCGCTGAATTTGCGCTTTGAGAATTCATACGCTGCGTTTATTTAGTGTTCTATCAGAAGGAGAGCAGATTAAGACGTTACCCGTGTAGAAGCTGGATATCACGCGCCATTAGATTAAATCAATGCACGCAAAGAGGGGGACGCACCCAGCGTACGCGGGGATCTCGCGCGCGACGGTCACCTATCACAACGGGTACGTTGAAGCCTCGAACCCAAAATGCAAAGACGCAACTCACCCAGTACCCGCGCATCACGCCCCTGCGGAATCCCCACTCCTTCCACATCTCGCGCGCGACCACTCGCAGGCGCTTGTCGCTCTTGTCGCCGTACTGGCCCTGCATCCGGACCTTGAACATCTCCACTGACGTCCGTCATTCAGGATACAATTTGGAATAAATTGAGACGGAGCTACCTGGGCTGGCAAGAACGGCATTGGCTGCACCGGCCATGCTACCTGCGAGCGCGATTTCGGGCAGGGATAGAGGAAAGGGTGAGATGATGCGTCGCGAGGCGCCGTACGAGGCGAACAGAAGGGAGTTTACACCAGCAATGCCGAGAAGCGGACTAGCCATCCCTACGAAAACGCACAACCAATTCCATGATTTGAATACGCAAGAATTTGAGCCGACGCACCTTTGTACAGCGCGAAGAACCCCTCCTTGCGCACCGTTTGCATTAGAATATCCATAGGCCCTTTCTGGGGGTTGCGCAATCAGAACAGCGTCCTGTTTAGACGAGGGAATGAGACTTCACGTACGAACATCCCCTCTGGCATGAAAGAACGGTGCTCAGCTGTGAGTTTGGTTTAGATTACTCATGAGAAGAAACGAACTAGGGGCGATTTGGGCTCTGGTCTTGACGGTGTCGAGCGGCTGGCCAACGAGGACCTGTGCGGCTCCGCCCACGCTGCCTGCGATCAGCTCATTCACCGTCGTTAGAGAGCTCATCGAAGGAGAAAGCAAGGAGGCCGAAAGCGGTATGTCGCGAAATGACGTGATTGACGTGACTCCGGCCATGTGATCGTGAACAACACCGACGCGACGCGTCGAACGCGTTCAATTCTCAGTGAAAAAGAGCGTGCGACGGGGATTCAAGGACAGTCCTTGAATGGGACCGTTATCTACAGTTACCTCTCCAGAACTCGGCACCAATCGCGCCATCCAAAGAGTGGAAACCTTTCTGGATCTGTTCATGTAGCTTGCTTCTTTGAGGCGATGGTGCAGACTAGAAGACGAGTGTTGTGTTCAGGGGTGGCGAGAGCTTTTAAACCCCACTCAGTATCTTGTTTCGATGGTCAAAGCGCGATATTTGTAAGGTGGAGAAAGGGAAGTCGGAGCCCCTGACTGGAGTAGGCAACATTAATGAGCAACTCAACGCCGGCGTCCTCATGTGGCAATTTTGTGGACACGTGGTCATTTGCATGTAAATGCGCCCACTTGGGCCTAAATCTACCTCAAGACAACTGGGTTAATAGAAGAAAGACAGTAGGCGTGGCATCAAATTATATATCCGTCGTCAATATCGCGCTCCTGCTAACCCTTGACGTCAGTCCAGGTCTACCCGCTCGACTCCGTGTACGCAGGTGGCGGCGAAGGCGACCACGAGCGGGACGGGCTTTCAAGCATACCCAGCGCGTCCGAATGTAGTGTACCATCCTCCCTCATATATTCTCGTAGCTGCATTGGAATTCTATTAGCCTTTCAAGAAGAAAAGAACAGGGAAAAGAGAAACAAATCACCCTCGGATCCATCCTCACCTCCCTCCGACTCCAATCCTCTACCTCCCTCTCGAGCGCAAGACGCTTCAAATCATCATACAGCTTGATCGCCTCAAGCAGCTGCTCATTCGACGCGCGCAAATCCGTGAGCAGCTCCTCCTCGCGCGTCAGCACGGGCGTCGACAGCGACAGTTCAGACACGTTCCCGTTCCCATTGGGATTCATCGAATTTAGCGTATTAGAGCTGATCTTGCGCGTGCGCTCCTTTTGCTCCGCCTGCTCCCTGCTGCGCTCCGCACCCGCCGACGCCCACGGAATTTGCGCAAGGATGAGCTCCTGCGAGTCTACGCATTTCTTGTGGAATTCCTGCACGCGGTGAGCGATTTAAAAAATAATAGAACCACGCCACTTGACTCACCATAATGACGCTGTCGTTAAGGTCCTCGGGGGTGGCCATCGCGAGCGCCTGGCTCAGCAAATTCGCGTTCCCCAAGCCGATCTTGCACTCCTGGAACAAACGCCGCATATCCTCATCGGGCGGGACGATATGACGCCGATGTGACTGCTCGCGCTCCCTCCGAGGCCGCTCCGGATTCTCGCCAGACCCCGGGTTGTTGTCGCTCGGCTTGCGCGGCGGCGCGCGCGATACGGGGGACGTGTCAGGGACGATCGAGGGCGCGGCGTTGACGTTGATGCCGCTGGTGTCGTAGTCGTACATTGCGTAAGGGCGCGCGCCACTTATGAGCGGAGGGTTGAACATCGCATCCTCGGTGTCAAAGGGAATGCCCTCCTCCGGCTTATCGCGTGGCTTGACGCGCCGCCAGAGACCGCGGAAACCGGTGTCCTTTTCTGGGCGAGATGTTAACATAATAAATGATGGAATGAAAAAGAGAAAAGGTGTCGTGGAGAGATGAGGAAGAGTTACGACCCTGTTCCCGCAAACGATTCGCGGGTACAAACGAATACACGACCCGGGGTCGATATCGTGTGTGGGCGCAGCGAAGCTAACGGATCACGACGATTCTCGCGCGCACGGTGCGCGACACAAGTCTTATGTCGATCGACTTCTGCTCGGGAGGATGCATGCGAGGCGTGCGAGACGCAGGCCGTAAATCTCGCCCAAGGTACGCTGATCAACTCCTGCACGTCTTCGAGCAAGCTACGCCCCATGCCCACCCACAGAACGAGAAAAAAAAGATGACGCACTGGATCCACTAGCATACGCCGCAGCCGCAAGGACATCCATAACGCGCTCACGGACGACGGAGGACGTGCGGGAGGAGGTGAGGAGGTCCTCGAGGGTGTCGAGGAACTTCCGCGATGTCGATTGGGAGATGAATGTGTCCGATGAGTTGCGCAACATGATTGCCCATAACTGTATATAGCGTAGTTGTTTCAGTAGAAGGAGAAAAAGAAGAGGCAGACGCACACGGGCAGCAGCGAGCTGCGATGCGGGCTCGCCGTACTTGAACTCGCGGCGCAGCGTGCGGACGGCCTCCTTTGCGTGTGCCTCGGTCGCGGAGGCGTGGTCGCACACGTCGAGGACGAGTGTCCAGTCCTCTAACGCCGTGGCGGTGAGGTATCCTAGCAGCAATTAGTAGGAATGGACAGTCGTCGGACTCACAACGCACCAATCTTGCGTGTAAGCTCGTTCTCATCGTCTCTCCGCTGCTCCCTGCTGCCCTCACGAGGTTCCCGTTCGCGGGCCTCGCGTTCCCTCTCTCTTGCCTCCATCTCCGCCCGCTCCCTCTCGCGCTCTCGGTCACGGTCCTTGTCCTTGTCCCGGCGTCCCCAGAACCAACCGCCCTTCTTCTCCTTCTCCTTCTCTTTCTGCAGCGGCGGCGGCATACTTTCGGGCTGTATGCGCTCCTCAGACTTGTTGCGCATGTGCCCCAGGTGCGGCTGTACGGGGTCCAGAGAACTTATAACTCCGAGTATAGGCGGCGTTTTCTTGCGCAGGGTTTGACCTTGCTGCTGGGGCGGCGCTTGTTTGGCTTGCGGAACGACGGTATATGTAGATGGCGAGTGGGCGTCGGTGGGGCTTGGAATGGTTGGCGATGCGCCAGGAGGTAGAGGAGGTATATGTTGCTCGACGACTTCCCATAGGTCGTCGTCGGAGGATTGAGGTCTAGTCGCAAACTGCTGGTGGATTGGTGTGGCTAATAGTGACTGTAGAATGCCGAGTACAGGCCCCGTTTCCTTATGTTCATTATCGCGATTCTCGGGTAGGGGAATCCTCTGTTAACAATGAGCCGTGGGCATTATGAAGGCAATCCGACGGCACAACTGCATCATCGAACAAATTAAAGAGCGGTGTGGCCATATGGACGGGCATGCTTACTGCCAATTGATCCATCATTCTTTCCAACTTCGCACCACGCACCCTCCTGAGAAAGAACGTAGACAGTTTCACCTCTGCTGAACGACATCGGCGTCTCATATGGATCATCTGTAGGGGTGGTATCTGGTCACGGTCAGTTCCCTTTTCAACGGTCGAAGCACGGTATGCGCTTACAATCGTACAGAATTTTGTCCATCGCACGGCCGGAATCTGCACCAGAAGATACGTCATCCGTGAAAGATTGAGTTGAAAAGGCTGGATCAACTGCGATGGAAACCATCTAGTAGAGAACATTCTACAAGAATGGAACTCACTGCGAGGTAATACACTGGATGGTTCGGCTGGGGTCGGCGAAGAAGATGGTGCAGGCTGTGACAGCGGTATCGGCGAAAAGGATGGCGATGATGATGACGGAGACGGAGACCGTCGGTTTGGGAGGTAAGGCGATGGACGTAATGGTTCAGGCCAACTCATATTCTGAACTACAACTTGTGTCGTAGGCCTGGCGGTGGGAGAGTCTGCCCAGTATGTCGATACATAGCGCCAGAGTGTATCTGATATTACGGGAGGACCAGTGGGCCGTGTAGGTCGTTCACGGTTAAGAATCTTCATCAATGCTGCAGGCTCAGTTAGGTTCGCAAACGGAGGGCGACCTGTATATAGCTGGACAAGATGAGGACACAGCTGTAAGAGAGAGAGACAAAAATTACCTCAAAACAGACACAACCAAATGCGTACACATCCGTTGCCTCCGTCCGAGCAAACTGGTACCCAAATCGGTCTGGGTCAAGTAATTCTGGAGCCATCCAGTAAAGACTGCCTCCGCGGTTCGAGGTCATTGCGGAAGTGGCATCGGAGAATTTGCTGAGCCCGAAATCAGTCAAGCACGCACTCCAGTCCTCCTTGATCAAAATATTCACCTGTGATCAAGAAGCACATTTTCAGTTAATGAAGAGATCGCTAGAAGCTACATACTCCTCTCAAATCACCGTGGACGATGTTTCGGGAATGGAGGTATTCAAGCCCTTGCGCAATTTCGTAGAGCTACAATGCAACCAATGTTAGCAGGATGGCGGGACCAGGTCGCAAAGCTCACCAGTCTATCGACATTTTCATGGCCATGGTTTTCAAGATAATTCATAACGGTCCCATGTTCCATCCATGGTGAAACCATGCAAAGAGATGGAGGCGGAAAACTATCCCGATCTATTCCCAGAAATGGCAAGATATGTGGGTGATGCAGATCCTTCCAGACAAGCGCTTCTCGGCAGAATTTCTACATTCATTGATTGATATAGTCTGGCTGCACGGACTGGGGAACTCACCAGACGAATACGCCGCAAGTCTGATCCACGGAGGAAATGTCGCATGCGCTTCAACGCAACGGGGGTGCCATCTTGCGAAGCTCGAAAAATGTCTCCAAACCCCCCTCCGAAGGTGGGATGTTCCTCTCTTCCGCTGACTCCAGTAAAGAAAAGTGAAGAAGGGAGCAAGTCACAAGATTCCGACAGCTTTCGAATTATACGGCGGGCCCTTCGACTGTCTTCCTCAGCGAGCAAAAACCCTTTGTCGAGTGTCTAAGATATTCAATCAATAGAGTGCTGCGGAGATGAAGAGGTTCTACATTTTGAACGACATCGAGAAAGTACTGCGCAGAATCATCCTCAAGCCGTAACACGGCCTCCTCTGCAGATTTGGAGTCAAAAATGGCCACTAGAAGCGAGGCAATCCTTTCGTCGTCAGTCCGCAAAGCGATTCGGAGTTTTGTATCATTTGAAAGACCAAGTTGCGATGATATCTAATCTTGTGAGCATCTCAGTGATGACAATGCGATAAGTCTACCTTCAACAATGTTTTCCGCCATTTCAGGCTTTCTACTATGGCAGTGACAGCATTGTCGCATGTCATTGAAACAAGATAACCATCCAGAATTTTGCGAAGATTCGCGTCCTCAGTCGGCCTGTGGTTGACAATGAATCGAGGAACTCCAAATTTCGGTAACAACAGAGGCTTACCCCACAAGGTTGGTGCTGCAAGCATCCTTGAGGAACGAAAGCAAGGCCTCATACACTAGCATCTGGGTGGACGTTGCTGCCAGCAAGTGCTTTCGGGCTCGTTCAGAAACGAGAGTAAGTTTGAGGCAGAGACTGTGGCAGCTTGATGATACGGCATCTCAAGTATGAAAGGATGCTGTCGACTGTGGGAAGGGACCGGGCGTCAACGTCCAAACTGGGCGTCTACTACTCGAGCTCCTGTGAGCAGGCGATGCTCGTGGGGCAATGTTGCAAAAAAAGTATTATTATGCAGATTGGTAAAGCCTTGAATACACGACGGGCTTTGCAATGTTAAGTTGCAAGCAGAAACACTTGGGTCCGCTTGAACGGTTTGGGATTTCTTGAACATCCAAGTTGAAGAAAAGTCCTGAATTAGGGATTATGTTCCCAGGCTCATGCCATGGCACCTCCGTCGACACTGGATACGGACGATCTAGACGATCTCGACGGTATTTAATTAATTCTTTTTAATTCTAGCATATCCAACCTCTTCTACTTAGATGTCCTCTCCGAATTCTCGCGCCAGCCCGCTCCTCCGACTCCTTCCTCCGCCATTCCGACCTCGCCCTTGAGCCCCCCGCCTCCTCCACCTCCAACCGCGACCGCATCCACCTTCACAAGCGGCCGCCCGCGCACCAACACGCGCGTTGATGCCCCGCCCATGCCCGCTCCCGGAAACGGCCTGCCCACGCTTGGCGAGGGTGATGGCGACGAGGATGCCAACCCAGACGCGCTCGCAGCCGACTTTGCGCGAGAGCTCGCGAAGGGAATGGAGTCGTTGATGCGCGAGATCGCGGCTGAATCTACTGCGGGACAATCCGCCACCGGCGAGGCTACAGCAGACTCGGATGAAGCAGCAGACGCGGCGCGCTTCAAAGCCGCGTGGGAGGCCATGCTCGTGCAGGAGATGGATGCCTCCGGCTCAGGTTTACCTCAGGCTGGTGCAAGTGCTGCCAGTTCGGGTGCAGGCGCAAGTACCGCCGCCGCCGATGGTGACTTTCAAGCCAAAATCCGCGCCGCGATGAACAAAGTCAACGAGGGCGAGTCGACGCTCCAACAATCAACGTCCGACTCTTCCGCAGGCGCAGGGCCGGATTCATTAGAAGCGCTATTGGCACAGTTGAACGAACTCGGTGCGTCGTCTGTCTTCCCCTCCACATCTCTATCACACGATTGTACTGACTTCTTTGTTTTGTTTCAAAGGCGGAGAGAACGGCGACGTTCCCGCCTCTGAAGCCGAGCTCGCAGGCTTCCTCGAGAACATGATGGGGGAGCTCATGAGCAAGGAAGTGCTCTATGAGCCATTGATGGAGTTGGCGGATAAAGTACGCGTTTCTGCTTCCCTATATATCCCCTCCTTTCCTCCTCTTTCCTCCCTCATTTCTCTCCCTTCCTCGTTCTTTATATTGGTGTATAAAGCGACGCTAACCCACACGTACAGTTCCCCCCGTACCTCGCATCGCACAACCCGACCACCGCGCCCCCCGCTCTCGGAGGAAGATCGGACACGGTGCGTGCGCGTTCCTTCTTTCTTTCCTCGTTTTCCTGCGTTCCTTCTTTCTTCCCTCGTTTTCCTGCGTTCCTTCTTTCCGTCTACTCCTTGTCGGCCTCTTGTGTTGCCCACTTTTCTGTTTCCCGTGCTCCTCCCTCTTCCCACTCTCCCGTTTTCTTGACATATCTCGCCTCCTCCGCTCTCCCTCCGCTTACATCGTGCTTCTTGTATCTGCTCTCACTTTCAGCGCTCATTCGTTCTACGCGTCCGCAGATATGAATCCCAACTAACCGCCGTCCGCTCCATCCTCGCCATCTTCGACGACCCGTCATTCGACGATAATGACAAGGAGAAGAGGGAGAAAGTCGTGGGGTTGATGGCGGAGGTGCGTTGAGTCTTTAGTCCGTTTTTATTGAAGGGAGGGGAAGTGGGTGTGGGAGGGAGAAACACGGGGTGACGCGGCGCGCGAATTTGGTTCTCGAGTTGAGCGGGGATTGGTTCCACGTCGAGGAACAGCAGCCGGCATTTGTTCGCGGTCGTGCGCATGGCTGTCGTAGCATCGCGTTCCCTGTAGCGACGCGCTGTTCCCCCTCCCATTCTGCTCCCATACCCTCTCTGTTTCGCCCTTCTTGCCCCTCTCTTCCACGTCGCCCTCTCCCTTGATTATATTCACATTTATAAACACTCACTCCGTGCGTTCGTTGCAGATGCAATCCCACGGCTCCCCGCCCCCCGAGCTCATGGGGCCGCTCCCGCCGGGTCTCGGCGCCCTCGGGGAGGAGGGCTGCGTGCTTTGTTGAGTTTCCGAGCTACCGGGAAGTCCCCTTGGAGGGCTACAGCGAAGCTCCAGAGAAAGGAGGAGTGCAGTGGGAAGAAGATAGGACGGAAGAAAGAGAAAAAAAGAAGGAATATATTTATTTCCATGCATGCACGCACACGCACCGTACCAGATCCAGATACCAATTGTACACGATTCTCTTCTCCACGAATGGACGGAAACGAATGAACGAAAGGAGCTGGATTCCGGCCTGGATTGCGGAAATAAAGTGCCAGAGCCACCGTGCGTATGAGGATTAGAAGGGATGGGGGGTTAAATGGGTAGCTGGGAATGAGATACAAAGCCGAATATGCTCGAAACGAGATTTACAACTCCAACTCGCTCGAAAAGGCAATTTGGGGCTGTGCGGTGGCGATGTTGGTAGATCAAAATTGCTCTTCACCCCCAATGGACCGAAGCTATGGGGATGATGGCGAATGGCGAATACACGGCGAATTGATGGCTGATCTCTCGTTCAGGAACTTTGCTGCACAATATCTTGTCCAGTAATTTACGTGAAAGAACTATTTCTTCTCCTTCACCCATCTCTCTCCATGAAAAAAATCCAAATTCTTGTCCACAGAAATGCATCCAGATGAATCTGTCCAGTACATTCTGTTCATGCATTTTGCTCCACTTAACATGCTCCAGTAAAGTCCCTGCAGGTAAACCCTGTCATTTCCCTCCACACATTTTCCTCCAGGTGATATCCAAATATTTCTCCCAATAAAATCCCTCCAGGTGAACCTCAATTTTCTTCGTGGATTTTGCTGCACATATATCAAGACGTAAATTTTCCAATTCCCTTCAGTAAAATCCGTTCATGAAATCCGGGTCTTTTGCCTTTGCACATTTCCCTTTAGGTCTGTCCCTTAGTAAATTTGTCCAGGTAAATCTTGTGTTTTCCTCCACTAATATCTGTTCAACAATCTTTCATATGGTCCTCCAGCAATCTTCCAGTCACCACAGTTAAGACTGTCACAGATACCTTCGTCCATCACCTCTTACCCGACAATGCCAGCTCTTGCTATCGACATCCTCAATCCCTTGGTAGTCCACCCTACATTGGCCTGTTGTGCCCACATGGGATGTGCAAGGGATTGAGATGGTTTGTGATAGTGGAGCAATCATTGGTCTTAATATATTCTGGTACAGCGAGAGACTCGTTAGAGTGTCTCACTGTCCAGATTTGTGCATATAATATAATCGATGTCCCAATTCGTACAACATGATGCTGAGTCACATTAACAATTGGGATGCAACCACAGAAAGCTGGTGACAGACACAGAAAATGTGGGTGCAGCAAGATTGTCCTACGAGGCTGGTAAGTATGTGGACATGCAAGAGTGGAGGCTACAAAAATGGCACCTTGATCCAATACTTGACTTTGATGAGATATTGCGTCTCCATCCTGTACACCTTGATTTGAATCCAGTTGGAAAAGGCAACTGTGAAGTCATTTTGAAGAAGTTTTTGGTGATATTCCAGCAAAACCATTCTGGCAAAGGGGCCGGCATTGACAGGATTGACAACAGGGGGAAGGAGTGAAGGGATTTTTGGGAGAGAAGACAATGAGGAAGCAAACAATCTTAGAGAAGGGATGGGGTGATTATGAGCTGCGATGCGGCAATGCACTGGAGTGGAGATACAACACTCCTTGCAAAAAGCCTGGGAGCAATTTTGGTTGGCAGTGATATCACTGCAATGAATTGAAGGAAATCTGTGAAGTGAAGTGCATACAGTGAAATATCAAAACCTCCTGGAGTAAAATCAGTGGAGGAAAAGAGTTTGGAAAAACTTGCAGGAATATTGATTCAGTGACATGAATTCAGGAAGATTGCTCCAGCAAATTGCACAGATTTTTGTGAATGGGAATGGCTGCAAGAGGATCATCCCAGCAAATTTCAGAAATTTTTGTGAATGGGATGCCTGCAATTTGTGGGAGCCTTACTTGCATATTGTGAAAAGTGGTGCATTGCAAGGTAAGTCCCATCAAATCCTCATTCTTGCTTCAATTAGTCTATGCTGCTGAGAATGCTGCCAATGACCAGGATATTCTGATGCAATCCTCAACTGACAAAGGCAAGACTTGGTCAGGGGCAACCACTGTTGCAGGTGCATAAACACCTTCTCAGGTAGCTGAAATATCAATTTTATACCCTGCAGGTTGTAGCACGACTGGCTGCAACAGCATACCTGGGTACACAGACTTCACCACATGGAGACTCCACTGGGGCTGCACACATTTTGTGTGTCTTCAAGACCACTGAGGATACATCTCCCTTGTTCACGGTGAAATCTGTCAACAATGGCATGACCTTCCATGAAAGCATGCAGGTGTTTGTTCCCAGTAGGAAGCAGACCAATGGTATTACTATTCCTCTGACTAACTCCAGTTCTAATGATGATTTTAGCTGGTGCACCCTCTGTCATGATGTCCATGAAGGGAATGTGTGTGTCATTCATGACTGATAAAGACACTGCTCCACATTCCTGGTTCATCATATTTTCCCTTTTATCTTTTCATTCATTGATATATTCCCTGCACAGGGCCACCTAGTGGCACAATGAAGATTCTTATCTCATTATTGCAAGATCCACCTGTATGGGGACAGAAGACAATGGTTCTTTCAGCTACATTCTGGCTGGCATTATTCAAACATGTGGATGGAACTTGAAGCAACACAGTAGTGGCATGCACAGATAATAAAGGTGCATGGCATCATGACCTGTCTTTTGTGTAGAGTGGCTCGATGTATACCCAGTATGCTATGTAATATTCAATTACAAGGAACAGGATTCAGTCAAAGGTATTCCGAGAAGATTGAAAATTGAACAAATGGGTAACACTGCCAAACAAGTTACTTGGCTAAGATGATGTGTGGCCAAGCTTTGCCATCTTGTATGTGTACTGCTCAACATCCTGATCAACTGTATCCCCTCTCTTCTTATTGAGATAGAGATTGACCTGTACTGGCTCAACGTCTGACTCCACTTGGTCAGGTTCTGTGTTGATATACTGCGAGTCAAAAAATAAATCGGGGACACTGTCTTCTCTGGCATTGTTCGATTGGCCATGGGGGTCTATTGAACGCAATTTTTGACGGGCATTCAGGGTGGCTAGAAGGCTGTTGACATAGACTGCACAGGGAATGAGACAATAACAGAAAATCAACAATGAAAATACTCACGATGGACCGTGATTGCATCGAGGACCATGGCCCATATTGAATCAGGCTTGATTAGGAGCTGAAGGGAAAATCAATCAGTCTGAATGGGTTTGCAGAGTAAATACAGACTGACAACAATAGTTTGAATGATCACAACAATACTAGAAGATAATCAATCAAAGAAATTGTGGAGTCAAAATATACGGACGTTGTAAGTATGAACCGATTCATTGCATAGACCATCAAAGTTTTGACAACTCTCTTGCTCCTGGGAATGATTTAGAACAATCTGAGTTCGAAATATGGAATTGATACCCAGTGAAGGTTGTCAAGCGGGAACTTGCTTCATGAAGCACTGCACAGAGGACCACAGCAGTGATAGCATCTGACACAACCCTTATGCAGTACAGTGGCACAAGCCCCACATCCTGTTGGCAAATTATATGATAGGAAACATGACAGTGCAGCATTCACACCACAATTGATTTGAGATTGGCCGGGTTCCAGATCTTGAACCTGTCGAAATGGTTAGAGGAAGCAGTTACCCCAACTTAACACACACATCTCAACAGAAACATCTTGGGAGAGAGAAAATCTTGTCAGTGGTGCACTTTGTTAAATAAATGGATTTCACAAATTCCAAATCCTACAAACAGTCAGAGGATTGAAAGACAAAATATCTGAGGTTCTTTTGCACCAATTTGAGCGGCGATGAGAATGGACTGGGAGTACATAAATCAGTTTGGTCTAAAGGAGGGTGTCTGTCATTGTACAAATGTTATAATGACTGCAAGCTTCCACTGTATCTTTGCCACTGTGTTCTGCATGAGGTTGAGTTTGAGGACTGGTTGGATTGCCTCACAAAGATATAGCATTCGTGCAAAGTAACTTTGAAATATCATTTTGTCAATGAGAGTAGGCATGGCAGAAATTTTATCATCCTCACATTTGTATGAGGAAAACAGTAGGAATCTTCTTGGGTGAATAGATTGAATATGGTGAAATAGACTATGCTCACACCAAGAGCTTGTGCAGTCTAAAATGCCCATGAAATCTCAGAGGTATGTCTGGCTTGAGAAAAGTGCTTACATAGGTAGACCTGGTTTCATCAGAATGATACAGAATTGGAGAAGAATTCACTCACCATTCTCCACTGATTAACGAGAGAGGATTGCTATAGCTTGGGACCTAGAAGTCAAGTTGATCATTTAATAAATTATAAAGGATCAAGATACACACCGTGTAATAATAAACACTATTACAAGCTACCCGACAATTGGATCACTCTCCATTGAAAAGAAAAAAAAGTAACAAACTCACTCAAACCCGCATGAGCGGATTGGAAGATACTGTGAATATAATTAAGCACAATGCAAGTGTTAAATAGCCTTCTTACACAAGTAGTGCAACCTGCAAGAATGAGAATGACAGTGGGGAGGGCAGTATCAATGTGACAAACCATGGTTTTGATCCATATACTGTCGCGTGGATAATTCATATAATACATATACACCTGAAAATGCCGGTTAGTTGTGAGATGTGTAAGGAGACAGTTCAAGTTGCCCACTTGGAGGAGAGAAATTCCATAGATTGGAAGTGAAATCATGCAGCAGATGAGCGAACTGCCTACACAGAGTGAGTTGAGATTCCGAAGTTGATTGAATCCCTACCATATGTGTCCGAGAATTGAGCTTGAGTGAGCGGAGTAATCCTCTCTGGGAGTGAGACAGCAGACATGTTGCAAGGAAGTCAGGCCAAGGTCGCTAGCCCCTCTTCAAATTCGTCGAAAAACACACCAGTGTGTTTGCCGTTATCCAATCAAATCTGCAATGCAAATTTAACGCAAAAGATGGTGTTCAAGGGAAGAGAGAATTCACAGAAACAATGCACAAGCAGTGTATCACAGTGAACAAAGAGATACTTGAGTGTGAGTGCAGGGGGCACGGAGAGGGCACAGAAGATGGGAAGAAAGAGTAGATAGATATATTGAGGCTATGCCAGACTACAGGAAGCTGTTATAGGATATATATAAGAATCAGGATAATACAGTCCCGGACCTGCAAATGGCAACAGCCATCAATCCAAAAACTTGAGACAGTTGCGGCCGTCTAATTGGCCTTTTGGAGGGTATGACAGTGCGCCACGGCAAAAATGACGAGGACGTACACAAAAATACGGTTGCGGTTTAAAGCTGATGGGCCGTTTAAGCCTGTTTTGTCCAAAGTTTTGCCGTTATTTTTCATGTGTGCATAGTCTGAAAGTTGTTCGGATTATGTTTCAACTCAATTTACACCTTTCGACAGGTTCCTGGTCAGTTTCGAGCATGAAGGCCGATGTGATGGATGGCTCACGTGAATTTCAATAGGTAACATTCCTGGCTCAAATGTCTCAGATTTAACCTGTAAAAATTATGGTGAGCCTAAAATTTAGTTTGTGAAGATATCTCACTCAAATAGGTGAATAATAACACCCATGATACCAAGAAGACTTGCTCCCTTGCAAGAATTTTGGGAGAGCAACGGTGGAAATGGACGGTTGCGGCGATTGACGGGCCAGTCGTAACCGTCCCGTAAACCTTCTGACGGGGCGGGATGCTAACTGTTGACGGCACCGTAAATACGGCGACGGGACGCGAACAACGTCAGCAAAACCTGATTTTCGCCATAGCGACCATAGTGGGCAGATATATCTATTTAGCGACCCCTTGCTGCCAGCACGGGGTTGCTGCTATCTAGCAACCCTACGATTTATAAATTCAAATTAACAGCGGCTGATGGCGGGTGGGGCGGATGGGGTGCAAAGTTGTCAAGCCTGGCCAGTATTACAATTATGCAGGAAATAATACGAGAAAAAATTGGGATAAGTCAGTTTGCTGAGGCGCCTCGATTTTTTCGCTGGCCGTAACATTCAAATCGACCAGATTTCAGGTGTTCAATTGAACTGGCAAACACACGAAAGATCCCCGAAAATGCCTCAAAAAACGGTAAAAAAAGGGTGTCGTGGGGAACCGCCTAGAAGGGAAGTTCTACCACTTATGCCCCTGTAAATTCTGTTTATATGCCCAGCAGGTAGTGGCAGACAGTACAAAAACTACTCTGTATCTTATCTTATCTTAGCGGCAAAGGTTTTTAAGTAGATGACCAATGCTCAACCCGTTGAACCTGGCAAGTAGGCTCGTTTTGGCCTCTCTTATGTACTGGACATGAAATCTGAAGACAGTCGTTCAGATCACAGACACAAGAGACCTGGCAAGGGGGGTTGTCAAATAGATCTATTCATAGTGGCCAGACACTTTTTGTCATGCAATAAAAAATGTGAAAATCATACTGTTCCATGCAAATGAATACTGGACTAAGAAAACCTCTGAGGAGGGGGGAGGGAGACTTGGGAGATAATAACAATGGGTAAGACGTAGGAGTTGAATATGGTAGTGGACCCATTATGTCTTGAGTGAAAACGGACGCAATTCTCAATCCGGGAGCCTACTTAAACAAGGCCTCCGCCTTCCATAACTGAGTGCTAGACCATAGCGCGCTGCACCATGAAGGGTGGCCGTATCGTTGTCGGGCGGAAACACAAGCATGGAGATTGTGTGGCCAAATTCCTCCTATAGCCTGGTGTTAACCATGAGGGCACGATTCAGAGGTTTAAACCGAAAAGGCGAGTGGATTCACTTGCCTCAATTCGTGCCTTAGGATAACTATTCCCTCAGAATCTGCCAACGAGCAGGAGAGTGTCAATATTAGGCGATACACCTAGCTGTGTTGATATGAGAACAAGTATTTTGTTGACCACTGGGTCAAAACTAGGTGCACAGAATCCTAATGTAAATTGCGGTGCCAGCCAGCAGAGAGAGGAAATTTGTACACTTCCTCCTGCAGAAGGCGCCCTGGGATAACTAGCTGCCCGTTCATTAACCCAACCGAGGGTTCATATGGGTCTTCAACATTGAAGCAGCTGAAGTAGAATTGCATTTCTGGAGATGAAGGTAATGCAAACCAGGTGGAGCTTATTTACATCACACGCATCATCGTCTGAGCGTCCTGTATAGCTCAGTTTGTCCCCCCTCGCTAAAAGAATGCGCTACAAAACACGTTAACCGACCGAGAAAAATAACTAGAGTGCAGAAGACAAACCGAAATAGGCAAGTGACGGCGCATCGAGATGTGCTGGATGATTAGCAAGAAGCTGAGTACGAGCGAGCAAAATATGGTAACAACCAAAAAAGATATGGAGTCGAAAGAGGAGATGGACTTAGGCCCGTTGTACGTCAGTACAGTGCCTGCTTGTTCCTCATTGGGACCTCCGCAGTAATACACCTTCCTTCCTTCCTTCCAAAATGTGTCAACGATCTAAGAGATAACAAATTTTGACGCCACTCACAACTTCTACAAGTACCTTGAAGCGCAGATCGAGACATACGCTCCCGCAATTTGTGCTGGAGGAGGCACTGATTTTGGTAATTTAAGATACACTAGTTCGCTGATAATCTGCGGAGATGATGAGCAGCATGTTCACTGCGTGAGTTGTACATGTATTTGCAGATGCACCTGATATACAGCCAAATCAACTGTCCAGCGTCCTGCATCACAGACCATAAAGGTTTGAGGCGGGTGCAGCGCGTCAAGGTCGATGAGGTGCGCGCAGTGGATGGTGGCAGCCTCAGGCACCGTAATTAACTTGAGTCGGTGTCACCCTGGGAACCCGCGATCTGCACCGCCAACAAACCTGCGGCAAGGGCTGCCTCCCGCATCAGCTCGCATGCCCGAGTAGCCCATGTTGCCGGAACAGTGACCAGGATATCCGCAGAGTTTAAAACGAAGTTCACTTAGCAGAGATATCGGAAACGGCCTCCGAAACACGGGATATGCTGCACCCACTGAAGTCGATATCAGGGCCGATGTCGCGGATAACCTGTTCCTGCACGCAGTTCCAGAGACAGTGGAGAAAGTCTGTTATGAGGTCTGTTGGAGTCTTTCCCGGCTATCATTGGGTGTTGGCGACTCTAGTAGAAACGAGATGATAGGCAGACAAACCGAGAATGAAGGCACAAGAACCAATTCATCCTGCAAGGCGCGGAGATAAAGGAACAATTTGAAAAATTCTCAGAGCGACGTTGCTGGCATTCTGCTTGCATATGCTTCCAGACCCAGGCAAGGACCTGTCCCAACTCGTCGTACAGAAGACGTGTCGGTATTTGAAATATTTGTGCTCAGCTGTTCATATCGAAAAATGTCAACGAAAAGCCCTCAAATATCCTGCAAATGTTTAATTACAAAGAACGTGATTCAGTCTCGAAAGTGTTTCGAGAAAACTGGAAGTTGAATGGAACCAGATTCGATTTGCTCTGCCATCTTAAAGGTGTACTGCTCGACATCTATTTCAACAGTGGTTTCCCACGGTTTAGCATTCCCAGATTTCAAAACCACATTGAGAAAAATATACCAAGAGGGAGTATGAATGGACATTGTTAAAGAAGACCAAATGAGAGCCTGGGATTATCGCGTGACTCAAAAAACATGAACAAGGTACCGGCCGTAAAAGTCACTCGTGAAATTCCCGCAGGCAAATCACGACTGTTGAATCCTAAATTGCAACAGCGGCGCAATGCGCGCCGGTGGACATGCCTTCTGCATAAATGGGTCCTGCACCAATCATTAATCAAGCCCACACACACATCCAATAAAAAAACACTCACGTCGAGCAACTCACCCGCCCACGCCCGGCTCCCCACATCAACACACAAACACACCGCCAAAAAGCACTTCGCCTCCCGACTTAGCGCCTCGGGATTCTTGAGCGTCGGCGTCCCGTTGCTCGCGACGAGGTAGAGGACTTTCATCGCGTCCCCCTCGTCGATATACGGCGGCCCTTTCTCAAACATCTCTACGGTCATAATCCCAAGCGCCCAAACATCGACTTTGGCGCCATATTCCTCATTCTTGGCGATCTCCGGTGCCATCCAATACGGCGTCCCGAGCATCGTCTTGCGCTTGGAATTTTGCTCGGTGAGTTTTGCGGAGAAGCTGAAGTCGGCTGTGTTCGGGACGGTTGAGTGTACGGCGAAGGATGAAGGTCGGAGGGCACATACTTATTTTGACCCGGCCTTGGACATCTACTAGGACGTTGTCCGACTTGATATCTCGGTGGATGATGCTCAGACTGTGCAAATGGGCCAGCCCTTTGCAAGTCTGCGCAACGCACCAAATCAACACAGCTCAAATGCGCAAATGGGACTGAGTGATCGCACCTCAAGACAAATCCTGCTAATCTGATCCTCCTCCATCGTATTGTTTGCGATGATATCAGTCAACAACGCCACACCCTCCATATGTTCCATCACGATCCAGACTTCGGTGCCCCTGAGATAACTCTCCAGAAAGGTGATAATGTTCGGATGCCGGGCCTCCTTCATGGAGAGGATCTCCGCCACGACGCGGTCCTTTTTCGGCTCCTGCGAAAGGTCCTTTTCTTTGACGACAACCTTCTCGTCTGTCAAGAGCGTCTTGGCTACATACAACTTCCCGGATTGACTGCAATGCCGCAACCAATTGGTATGAGCAGAAATCAGGTAATATGATACGTACCCGATATCCTTGACCTTGCGGTAAATCGCCCTCGGATCGCCACCGGAGACAATCTGCTGCAGTGTGTCCAGAACCTGCGCGTCTTCGGGCTGCGAGGTATCCATAACTCGTGGGTCACTGATTTTCCACTGAGTCATGGTTGGAGGGCAAATTCGAGTTCAGGGTTTGCTGACTAGATAAAATAATGAACAAAGCCTCCAGATTAAACGTTCGAAATACTTGCCGAGAGTGGTGAACTAGGTCAAGAAGTAAGCATATGAACATAATAAGAGGACTGATAGAACATACCTCGAGGTTTAACTGGGCTCAGGTGGTGAACCAAGTAACGAATAGTTTAAATACGCAAAGGAAGCTGTTCAAGGGTGTGAAAAGCTGTAAGGCTGCGTGGCAACACGACAAGACGAAGTGAATAAGATCCGCGCACAGCAGCCGCGGAACCAGCTGCCCGTCCGAATGCGGAAGGAGTTTCCACGCCTTCAACAGCTTTCAACACCGCTCGAGCACTGCGCCGCTTCCAATGCTGTCGATGCGCCCAACCTTTTTCAACGCTTCTGATTGCCTCTAGAAATAGGCCGAGGAATCTGGGTTAACGGCATTCATTTCGACATGGTGTTTGGGCAACCGTTTTGAAGGTTAATAGCCGAATCGTGCGATGACGTAGTCCTACTTCCCCTCGAATGAAAATGACCTTGCTCGATGCAACGAAAAGAGGCAGCTCTATCGAAAAAAGCTTGCATCGAGGCTGGAGGCGCTCTCAAGTCCTGATACTTTCAAAGTTGAATCAGACGAAATTAAACCTACTCTAGTTTATGGGAGATAGCGGCCAGATATTTATACGGCTCTTGGATTAATTGGCCCGGCAGCTTAGGAGACCACAGCCGGAATGGTATCAAGTAGTGGCGGCTGCAATTTGCCAAGACTGTCCGGGGCCTGTCCGCCACCGTAACGCCGAAACTCAGACAGAAAAGCAGATCGTGGAGAGAGAAAATGCACATGAAGAAACACACTCTCGTTCTGAATCGCACTCCAGTGCCCGGCTGAGCGCTGTTGAGAAACCAAGATGGATGTTCGGAAAAGAAAGTGTGACGATTCGCGTCCGTGACAGTGAAATTTATATGACATGACGCGCGGCCGAAAGGGGTTAAGTGTCCGCTCCAGGTGGGAGCTGCATGCTCAGCTGCCACTGATAATTCGTTTCATTCAGTCCCCTCATCAGCTCACCTAGCTCGTCCTCGCCGTCCACACATTCCTTCCCGGCCGTCAAAGACGCTGAAAACTCGCTATGCCGCTTCTTTCACAGACAAGATCAGAGCTGCTTCGGGTCGCTGAGTATGGCAAACGAGATGCCCCTCGGATAGGCGGCAGCGAGGGCGGTACGTCCCCGGCATCGCCCTAAGTGCTCCACCTTCTAACGCGTTCAATCTGCGCATAGGGTTCATCGGTTTAGTCGTTGGTCTCATCGTCATCATCCTCGGCTCCTGTGTGGCCATCTACTTTCTGCTACGAGACCACTCGCCCTCCGAGCGCGACCGAGCCGCGCGCCGTGAGGAGAGACGCTACCCCTCCGAATCCTCACAGATATCCCTCAAGGGCCGCATCCCCTGGTCTGAAAAGATCGGCGGCATATTCGGGCGCGGCACCCCATCCAAACGGACCTCCAAGAGCGGACACGGCTGGATTCAGGCGTCGGGCGACGCCTGGGAGGCAGACGAGGCCGACCGCCATCGCAGCCGCGAGATGTCCGGCCTCGAGCCCATGGACCAGCCGTTCCGCCCGCCGGTAGACCCCTATGCTACCGCGTCCGAATCATATTCCATCGACAGCATCCCATCGTACGACCCGCGCTACACCTCCATACCCGCATCCCAATCGACCCTCCCATCATCCATCCTCCGCTCCGAGTCCGAGTCCCCCATCCCGCGCAGCATGTCCCCCGAGTCGACCGTGCATCCCAGCAGCCCCCAGCAGAATAGGGACAGACATTTCTCCGTCGAGTCGTCCAATTCTCTGCGGACGTTCGAGGGCGGCACGAAATTTATTGAAGGCCTATGACCCCTTACGCCATTCACGAAGGTCTCGACGATACACCTCACGATTCCATACCTCACGCGATTACGATGTGACATTCTTACGCCCGCGCTCAGGCCCGCGTTTTTTATCTTGATGTAAGCCTATCGTGATGTATATTATTTTTTGTGCATGTAGTACATACACACTGGACTATCTCCTACCATAATTCCTTCTTGTTTAGCGCACAGTACTACTACTCCCATAACCATACGTACTGTACATTTGCACTCATCTTGAAACGTAGTTTTGGATTGGACTTTCGCGGAGCCCTCAAGTCGGCATGAAGGGTACGGCGCACTGTTACCAGGTCTAGAAGAAAAAAGCAAGAGTGGAGGGAAGATGTGCAGCGTGCATGTCGTATCCACCCGCCTTCGGCTTCTCACGTCTGATTGGAGGAGATGCGAACATCCTATGTACATACCCGTCTAATATTTGAGTAAGAACCGAGGTCGCAGGGAAGTCGCCGAGCTCGATCAACTTGACATCGGAATTCCTGCAATCCATTCGAACCCACCCCCGAACCCTCAGTTGTTAAACATGAATTAATTTGCAGCACTCTCTTCATGCTTGACGATTTTTCGATGCAGTTGAACGCCAGTACCGTCAAGTCAAACGAAGACGAACGAGGGAGTTACTACCTCATGTAGAATTCAATCATTTGTGGAACGCCTCTCGAGCTCAAGCATGCGCGGAGAGCTCCCACATATTCTCGGCTTCTGGATTGACGAATGTATTCACCGAATTCAAAGTTTTTTATCCGCGGCGAACCTCTTTATTTTATTAGTAAACAACGCTTTCAATTACTCACCTTGAAGTTTATTACTTCCAAGTTGAGGTTCGTTGGATCGTTGCTGGGTTGCCCCGGCGACAAGGCCCGCAAGCGAACAGCGGCAGTACCCCAAAAAAACTGCGTTTCCGATGACATTTTGCTCAAGAGCCGATAAAGGAAGAATATTGATGAACGGCCGCAATTTTCCGTGGTTCGAACACCGCACCCCAAAGAAATGCTGCCTGCCTTTGTCTGTGCTTTGTCCGCAAAAGCAGCTTTGGTGAGGACGAAAACGAACGCGAGGGAAGATAATCTTGAGGGGGGCGCCCATGTTATTTCGCGTATTTGATGTGCTATGCGGAATTCGGGTGGGGAATCCACAAGTCGACAGCGCCAGAAATAAAAGGAGCAATGCGCGATTATCTAGACGCGCACTCATTTTCCGCTTATGGAATTGGTGATACGGAAATCGTCCCCAGTCCGCTGGGATGTAAGAGCGTACCCCCGTGAAGTAACGGTTTCAGCCTTAGTACTATAGACTTACCATTCCTGATTTGAAGGATACTAGAGCTGCCGGATACCAAGCGAAACAAACTGAAGCAACGCACCGGAGTCTCTGAACGGATTTCTCCGAGTCGCGTTCGCATTTATCATTGTGTCAAAAAAAAAAAAAAAAAACCAGCAGCGTGTCGCGGAAACATCGGTCAAGGAGATGAGTAACGAAACAAATCGGGATGAAACAGGTGACACTGTACGAGTCTGGGCAGGATTTCAGCCTGAAGTTGACTAGGTTTGGGGCTTTCTAGGACCAGATCGTTGGCGAAGTCCTAGAGCTTCAGAATGCAAAGGCACAGGGCACAAAGGAACCTAAAGGACCAGGGCGATCGCTGGGATTGCCTTATATGGGATGGACCAACTTGAACCGAACATGACCTTTGCAGTGCGCACTGGGCGCAGCGAGTGTTCGCAAGCCCTATACACGATAAATTTCCTGCTTTTACCCCGGCGCAACACCAAGATCTTTCCGAAACAAATGCACCTGTGCGGTTAGGCGCCCAGTCTCTTGACTGGAATTCGCGGTGCCCTGAGACTTCAGTTACTTTGTTTCTGAGTAGTATTGTCCATGTAAACATTGGTTAGATGGAGCGGTCGCAGCAAGTGAAGAGGATCTAGGTTTGCGGCACCGGTGGTGGTAGTAGATCAAGGAACTGACGTTGACGGATCGCCTAGGCCCGGACGTGCCTTTTTTGGCGGTCTTCTATGTTTATCCTGTCTGTCTCATCGTCTCTCTCATCGACGCCCAATGAGCGGGCATGTCCAGGAAGTACGGAACCTCTAGAACCTCCCGAGCCTCCGTTATTTGGCGCACAGTGCATCCTTCCCGCCAAGGGATCGCCCTCCGACTCTGCATCCGGCCCCAATGCCCAAGCCGATCCTTATATATGAGGTAATTTTTCATGCTCTGGTAAGCGCCAGCCGGGATGCTGAGGTAGTGTGCGCAGGCCGTGATATTTTGCCTCAAAGAGGCTTGTAGCGCCGGGGTTCCTGGGTAAGTAAATTTCCGCATAACCCCCGATCTTGGCTCATTTCGGTATAGTCGGAGTACCCGTGAAGTCGCGCAGCTTCAAGTGGCGTTGGATGGTTATGTTCTTTCTATGGCATCGGACAATGCTGTCACTGGGATTGTGGAAAGTCTAGATTGCCGCAAAACCTTACTAGAGGTCCGTGCTTAGCTTCCTCTCTGTCGGGGATGCTCATACTTTCCTAGGTATCCTCCAAGCTCGGGCTTGCAAATGACGCCAACCTCAGAGCCGCCTTGCGTAAAGACGGACAGCGCATTGCAACCATTTTGGTTTCGATCTTTACCTCCAAATCTCTGGAGGAAGCCGCGTTGCGGCTCGAGGGCGATTCTGCCCAATGTTTTCTTGATGTCGTGCAAAGCGTAAGCCTCCGAAGATGTGCGAAACCCCTGGAATTGATTCTACGTTTCCGGTAGGCTTTGGACAAGGGCTTCTTAGTAGAGCAGGAGCACAGTCGGATGGCTCGGCGGATGATTCGCAAGCTCTCTGCTTCCTGTGACAAGCTCCCATCTTCGCTTTTCATCACTGGAGTGACCGGAAAGGAACAGCATCCTACCTTCGGAGGCGCATACGGCGATATTTATCGTGCATCGCACAATAACCAGCTCGTTGCCTTGAAGTATATGCGTGCCGTCCATTTCATGCGTGGCTCGGACCTGCGCCGTATTCGTTTGGTGAGCCCTCAGTCCTTGTAACCCAGTAGCGCCTTGTTAATGAGAGTAGAATTTCTGCCGCGAAGCTCTCGTTTGGAAGGAATTGACTCATCCGCACATCTTGCCGTGCCTGGGAATAGATGGCGACAGTTTCCCTTCGTCTCTGTGCATGGTCTCGCCATGGATGGAACACGGCACCGTCGTGAACTATCTCAAGGAGCATGGTCATGAGAATGTAGACAAACTGGTGAGTTTTCGTCCCGATTTGACTGACGCTGTTGTATCTGACATGCTATTTTAGCTATACGAAATTGCGCAGGGCCTTAATTACCTACATTCACGCGGGATCGTCCACGGAGACTTGCGAGGGGTTCGTAATTCCCGCTACGTATCTAGATGCACGGTGAATCTTACCATTAACCACAGACAAATATTCTTATCAAAGAGGATTGGAGCGCGTGCTTGGCCGACTTCGGGCTTAGTATCTTCTCGGACGCCACTTCCTCCATGACCACGAATCGCGGAGGCAGCCTTTATTGGATGGCCCCGGAACTGCTTGATCCCGACCGCTCCGGGGACAAGTTCTCTAGAACTCCGGCAACAGATGTGTACGCATTCGGATGCGTCTGTTTTGAGGTAAGGAACCAGTTCCTTCGGCCATATTTCGTTATCCTGAACTTGTCTAGCTATACACAGGACGGCCTCCGTTCGCGCACCTGCCCGAACCTGGGGCTTTGATGAAAGTAATCAAGGGGGAACGACCACCACGCCCATCTGGTCCACCCGCGATGTCCGATAAGCTGTGGCAACATGTCACAGCGTACCTCGCGGACGATCCTTTATCGAGACCGGTGACACCACTTGTGGTGCTGAATATGATATGGCCGCCGGAACCCAAGTCTCCTTGGATTCTACCGCCTCTTGAGGATCTCCCTGCATCGCCTGCACCCTCTGCACCGGTTATTGCACCCGCCGGGAATGCTCCTGAGTCGCCCGTACCTGCAACCAGGCGCGACCCGTCATTCTCGTCTGTTACTGGTATCATACCCGACACAATCATCCCGGAGGCGCCAGTCCTGTCGCCGCTTACACCACAACGCAGATTTCCCGTCCCGTCAATTTCTCAGCCCACCGAACTTGGTCGAACAGATGCAGACGCTTCCCGGCCTCACGTCTCCACGTCCAGCATCACCAACGACGTGATAAAGCAGGGTCTGGTCAGTTTCAAGCGGAATCGCACTTTCGGTAATTGGTTCTGGCAAAATAGATGGCTCGTGCTGAGGGAAACGACCCTGACATTCTACAAAACACAGGTAGGTTTTCATCTACATAGTGTACCTATCCTCAAACTCTTCTTTCTTCACTATTTGTTCACTCGGTTTGCAGAATTCGTACCAACTATTCATCATTCACTTGGATAGTATTATCAAGATCGAACGGGTGGATTTGAAAGAACATTGTTTGTGGTTTGAGACTCGGGACCGAAAACCCTACTTTCTATCTCTCAAGAACGACGCTGAGTTGTATGGTGCGCCCGTCACTTCTCCTCGATGAATAATACCTTGCCCAACGTTTGCACGCTAGGTTGGCTGGATAGCATCTACTCTCGCTGTCCACTCAGCAACTCAAGCTCGTTGCCTTGGAACTTCTCACATGAAGTACATGTTCAGTATGATCCCGTCCGAAACACATTTTTGGTATGTCTTATATACTGTCTAGTCCTTTCACGCTCAACCTCGCATTAGGGCTTACCGGACCAGTGGGAAAAATTACTTGCTAACTCTGTCATCACCCGCGACGACTTTGCCAAAAATCCTCAAGCGGTTTTGGATGTTCTGGAATTTTACACAGATCACCAGAAGCGCGAGTTAGAACGGGAACAGGAAATGGACACCGGTACGCCTTGTATTTGTTGTCGCTCGGCGCGTGTTGATGCTGGAGACTAGGCACAGTCATCCGCTTCAATGTGGAAGATATTCTTGGTGACATAGACAAGTCCAGGACGAGCTCATCAACTTCCTCGTCGACAGACCGTCCTGTACCGCCAGGGCTTGAGTTGAGCACCCCAACCTCCGTGGCACCTGTCTCTCCACGGCCCACCCAGAAGCAGCAACCGCTGCAAGCGTCGCGTCCTGCTCCGCCCCGCCCAGCCCTTAAGATCACACCCCAAACAAAACAGGGGAGCGAGGGGGTTGCGGCAGCGACCGCTGCGCTGGAGAAGAAGCATGAGATCCGGGAAAAGCGGATATCCACGATGACCGAGTTCCAGATCATGGAGAAGTTGCGGCAGGCTGTGTCCAAAGACGATCCCAGGATGCTTTACAGCAAGATCAAGAAGGTCGGGCAGGGGTGCGTGTTTTTTCCTCCTTGTCTATGGTTTTTCTGTTGTTAATTTCATTTGCTCAGCGCGTCTGGTCATGTATACGTAGCAAAGACGCTGGCGACAGGCAAGAAGGTTGCCATTAAAGAGATGGACATGTCACGCCAGCCGCGAAAGGAGCTCATCGTGAACGAGATCCTCGTCATGAAAGAGTCCCAGCATTCCAACATTGTCAATTACCTCGAGTCCTATCTCATCAAGGGCAACGAGCTCTGGGTCGTCATGGAATACATGGAGGGTGGCGCACTGACGGATATCATCGAGAACAACACGATGGAGGAGGATCATATCAGCAAGATTTGTTTAGAGGTGCGTACAGTATCATTATTATACCATAATTTCCTGTACTATTACCGGGGTTATTGTGCTGACGACCTGCTATCGCAGACCTGTAAGGGTATAAGGCATCTTCACAGTCAGGGTATCATCCACAGAGATATCAAGTCGGATAATATTTTGCTCGACGTGGCGGGCCAAGTAAAAATCAGTAAGCTCATTCTTGGCGCTTTGTTTCTGCGACATACCAACTTGCTATGCAGCGGACTTTGGATTCTGCGCAAAGCTCACCAACGAAAAATCCAAACGTGCGACAATGGTCGGCACGCCATACTGGATGGCGCCTGAGGTCGTAAAACAGAAGGAGTACGGCACCAAAGTGGACATCTGGTCGTTGGGCATCATGGCAATCGAGATGGTCGAGAATGAACCACCATACCTCGACGAGGAGCCGCTCAAGGCGTTGTATCTGATCGCGACAAACGGGACACCGACGCTTAAGAAGCCCGAGGCACTTAGCCGTGAGTTTAAGGGCTTCCTCGCGGTGTGTCTGTGCGTGGACGTGGGCAGCCGGGCGGCGTCGGACGAGTTGCTAGATGTGAGTGGTTCTGTATGGCGTGCATTTGATCACTGACCAACACCGGCCATAGCACGAGTTTTTTCAGAAGGCATGTACACTCGAGGGCCTCGTGCCGCTGCTCCGGTTTAGGACCCCACGGACGCGCTGATTTCTTTTCTTATTGTCGCATCTCTCGCTTTGCTATCCATTTTTCTTGCATTTCAAATACTGCACAAGCTTCCCATGTACAATGCATCGCACTATATACATTTTTTATCTATGTAAAGCTACTCTAGATCTTCGAATTTACCCTTTCGGTCGTTCCTGATGAGGGCAAGAATCGGTTTTTTTGCCACCGCCTGAACGGCTTGAGCTCATAGTTCGGAGCCCGGCCCGTCGTCCGGCTCTTGTTTTCGGTCTCGATGAGCCTTTCCACTCCAACACTCATCTCGATTCTCCATCGTCCGCACAAGCACTGGACATTCATCTGGACCTGTATCTTTGTCTTCTTGCTCGATGTCTTGGGTTTCCCTTGTGTAACATTCTTTTCTTTGGCTCTTTGCTGAAACTCAGTCAAGTTTTGCATGCCTGAGCTTCGAATCCAACAATCATATTGCAAGCGTACTTGTATTCACTTCGAACTTATGCCTCCTCTCAGCCTTGTCACTTCAAAGAGCTGTTAGGGTTTGGCAGGTCATGTGTAGAGTGCACTGCCTCGACCCTATCTTTGCCGCTGCCTGCTCTTACCCTTCACCTGCATGACGATTACTGAAGCCCCAGAACCGCCTCCATACATCAACGACTCGACTTCCGAACCGCTGGCCACCCGTAGGCACGACGAGTATTATTTTGAGGATGGGAACCTGGTAATTCAGGTGCGTCTAGTTTCTTGCGGCGGCCCAGGCGAATCAATTGATTCACGATGCGCCAGGTATCGGGAATCCTGTTCAGAGTATGGGACGGGGCATTACGGCGCCATTCGAAAGCATTTCCCATCGCCCCGGTGTCGCTACTCGACAAGGTTCCTGACGGCTCAGACGACGAGCACCCGCTCGTGCTCGAGGACGTCGAAAGCGCCGATTTTGAGCGCCTGCTCTGGATCATATACCCCCCGTGCGCACCCACCCACGATCTTCTGTTCTTCCGAGGTTCACTCACGCGTGCAGCAGTGTAATCGGGCAATGCAAAGCCACGACGACGCGCGACTGGACCGCGATTCTCGATCTCGCGACGCGCTGGAAGTTTACTGATATCCGAGAGCTGGCGATCCGGGGAGCTCGGCGCGTTCGAGATGGACGCGGTGGAGAAGATTGAGCTGCAGCACCGGTATCACATCAAACGCCAGTGGGCGTACGGCGCGTATGTCGCGCTGTGCTCGCGACCGCACGCGCTGGACGTCATTGAGGGGAGACAATTGGGGATTGAGACGACGGTAAATATTGCGTTTGCGAGGTGTGTTGCCATGATTCCTTGTCTGGTTTTCCGGGGCTTTCGATTGACGAGATTCGGCGCAGGGAAAAACTTGATAAATGGGGCCGGAAGAAGCCCGACGAGGTGAAGAAAGTTGTGACCGAGGTATTTGAGATAACGCAGTGATACTGTCCTAACTTTTTGTATTTCTACTCTTTCGAGCGCACGTGTTCGATGTGCAATGCGAACATCACGTTAAGCGCTTTCAAGGCGGTTCGCAGCTGAATTCAGGATAAGACTCAGGATAAATATTATGCTCAGCTAGGTCCCCTTTCGGAACGTGCCGAGTTGTAGTGTAAAGTACATCGGCCTGAAATGCACTATCACTACGCCACAACTCACCCACCGTCGACGAGCTCGCCACTTTTAAAGCTGTAGATCTCCGGCACGTAAGATGCAGCAGTCCGACCCGACATTACTGACCTTCCTGTGTGATGTGAAGCAACCAAATACCTTACCTATTACCACAAATCCCATCCAAGAATTACTTGCACAGAGGTCTCAAGCATCCACCGCATGGCGGGCCATTGGCTTGGCAGGACAGTCGGATATTAACCCAATGGGAACCCGGTCCGAGTCCTCTCCTCCCAGGCAAAACTCTCCGCTATCCACCACCCATGAAGGGTCTTGACTTGTGCACGAAAACCCCCAGACAAGCTCTGCAGTAGGCCAGGCAAATAATTACCCACCCTTTGGAAGGACCAGGGTCTGCCGATGCTCAGACATTCACTGAGGTCCCTCCCCAACTCTACTAAAAACCCTCTGGCCAAACCAGCACTGTCTCAGCGAAACTCCAAAAACCTGATGTGCGAATTTAGCAACTTGGCAAACTGTGTCGCGGTTGAACACGAGGTGCCTTGTGCCATCTTATACCTGGAACATTCGGACGCTGTGCTTCAGTGATGTGGCGGGCAGGTTGGCAAACTGGTGCACGGGTCGGGCTCAGCGTCGGTGTCGGTGTAGCGATGGGTGAGATATCATTCGTTGGACGTTTTGAGCTTCCAGTGAGGCTTAGGCTTCAACCGCTTCGAGTTCAAGACAAGGTTTTGTTGGTGTTGACGAGCTCTCTAGTATACGTGATCCTGAAAGACTAGTATCACGCCCGATAGACTAATAGAGAGGCTGAAACGAGCCTACTAAATGCCAGTGAGCGTCCGTTCACACGAAGCCAAATATCATTCGGATCAAAGCTCCCGAAAAAAGCCCGAGGTATCTCGCCGAATTCTACTCACAACCAAAAAACCATTTACGGCTCGGAAATTCCATTTCGCGGACCTGTGACTTTTGGGTTCGAGAAAGCGACACGGACAGGCCTGTGCTTCACTACAGCACACTGGTAAGTGCCTTTTCTTCCTGAGTTGCAAACAATATGCGCCCTTGACCCATATATTTATTCTTTCGTTCCGCTACGCTCTTTTCTAACTTCGAAGGTAGAATTGTATCAGTTCGGAAACATCCGACGTACCGTATGATGCCTGGCTCATAACTCGCCCTCAGGCTTCCATCGAGGACACGTACTCTTTCCACCAAGGATGTAGGAATGGAGGACCCAGGACAGCCCTCCCAACTATCCACTCTCCGGATTTCGGCACTCAAAGACTACTTATGTCCTCTGTTTTCGCGGTGCAATCCTGTCACTGATATCCTGCACTGATATCGACAAGATCACAGTCGCGACCTTGCTACCGCCGCCTGTACACTGCAACGCACGGAACGCCGACCACGGAGATTTAGATAACCGCTTCGGCGGCATTCACTCCTTGGAATCCTTTCGAACCAGCTCTCTCAGAGTCTCTGCGCCGAAACTCGAACTGGTTCGGCCCGGAATTCGAATTAAATGTCAAGGACTTTCTGTCCGACTCAGATTCACCGCTAGTTCAGAACCGACCGCGGCAACATGCAACGAGAGCCAACAGCGACATCACGGACGAAAAAACACGCTCCGATAATGTTTCAGCTCGCATTCCGCCCTGTGTGAGTCCATCATTACCGCATGGCGTCGATTTTTGTGACCTATGCACTGTCCAGATTTGGTGTAATACTTGCACGATTTCCACGATGACTGCGCTGCATATACTTCCTCCCAGATCCATTCAATCTTCGCATTTCAATGCATCATGTTCTTCAGCGTTTGCACTGCGTTTACTATGAGTTGATCGAAGTCGGTTTCGCATTGCAAGCCCTTCCTGTTGCTACAAATCATAGTTTTTCTCGCCACATAATGGTCCACATTTACTGGCGGGGGGGGCGAAAACGTGCTCATATGCCGACAGAGCCTAGAGCCCGCAACGACCGGCGAGCGCGGATGTGAAACGTGGTCGTAACTGGACCCACAATCATGGCGGATTTTGGTTCATTCTTTTTTGGGCTCGAAAAGGTGTCAGCGCTGACACAACCATTCGCTTCAGATTATCGAGTTCTACGTGCTCCACTTGGGGCCAGGACGGAAGTGAGGGTGCATTTTAGCAACTGGACATATAAAACATGACAGTTTGTATCGGAATGACCTCTTCTCTTCGTTCCAATCGCATTTTTCCGGCGCTCGACTTGTTGCTACGCTGATCCAACCGTGGGCTCAAAATGACCGCACTGACATGAGACTGCTTCATTGACCCAGAAACAGGGTATCTTCAAAAGAGGTATCGGAAGGATCCACGAAGATGACCCTTATCTCAGATTCGGAATTTTGGCTGTGTTTGAAATGGCGCTGCGCGTTTGCTGTTGGATGTAACCGCGAGCGTCCAATGACCAATATGCCTGAGCCATCCGGAGCACGAAAGTAAGACCGCATCGTTAAATAGAAACGGTGGCCGCGGGAAAGTATTACGGGAATACCATCTCAACCACATGCATGACTGTGGCTGAGCGTACTGTTTGTGTGGCTGACGATGTCGTTTCGGTATCCCTTATCACACTATCCTTTAAACTTTGTTCACAAGAAATACAGAATGGTAAATTTGCGATTAATTACTGCTCCGTATAATGTGGACATTCAATCAGACATCTTCAACGCTCACCACGCGATGAGTTTGCACGCTTGGGCCATCATTGCCGAAATATCTCTGGCTTTCAAAGCTCCAAGCATCGTTGGCGCGAACCCAGTTGCCCAGCCCCTCAACCAAGTTGGTGACTTGACGCTCAATGTCAGTGTCTTGCCACTGGGGAAGGTCGTTAATCACCGCCGCAAAGAATTTTTCGACAAGCTCCTTGTGGTAGTTTTCAACCCATAGAACAGCGTTTGCGAGGTCGACGTCGAACTGCTGCATGACGACGGTTAAAATATTGTGGCTCGCGTCTCCGCGGCAGAATTCGATGCGGTAGGAGCAGAGATCCTACCAGAGCAAGTGTCAGTTTCTTTCAACCAGGTGGAAAAGGAGACCGACCGACATTGCCGATAATCAACATGTCAATTGCATAAACTGTAAGTTTTTCAATGCATGGATGCGCCAAGACATCTTCATGCAGACTCAGCCCAAGATCAAGAAGGGCAAACGATGGTTTTGCGCCGATATTCTCGCGTCGCGTTGCCAAGTAGTCAGGGACATTGCGGATGAGCCCGTAGCCCCGGTCTTCCGCCTGCGCCACCACAGATTCAGTGTAATGATCGAAAGAATCGACAAAACGTTGCTGGCATGCCGGACTTGCGATTACAATGGCCCTGCACCAGAATCTGAGAATGCAAAGGAATTCAATAAATGCGGTTGATGAAGTGCTGATGCCTACTGTCGTGCAATTTCTCCAACAACGGGTTCATCGGCGGAGCGCGCTTTGTGGGGATGCCTCAGAGCATCCATGACGATGTCAGCGAGCCTTCGTGCCTCTTTGTGGTCAACACAATCGGTGTATTCATCGAACACGAAGAATAAATTCATGAGATCGCAGCAAATGCGAAGATGTTCTGATGAGACTAAGTTCAGTTCAATTCAATTATCCAGATAATTTGGGGGACCCATAGTTGCCGCAGGGTATGCAAGAGATGCCAATAAACCTTTGCATAACATAAGTATATATGAGTGCCAGCGATGATGGGACTGACTGAAATCGCATGCATCGAAGGCGGCTTGGGCTGTTTCGCCGAAAGCTCCAAAACTCCGCAGCCAGGCTGAGGACTCGGACTTGGCGTTAGGATAGTGTGGGTTGAGAGCGCGCGGCCAAGGCCAGCATGCCAATGTCTGTGGAATGCGAAACATAAAGAATAGAACCAGGTGGGTAGATATACGGCGCTTCTGCCAGCGGAGGGGCGGTAAATGCTTTAAATCGACATACTAAGTACGAAACCAATTTCCAGATACACGGGCGGGGTGGGGCTGATGATCATGAACCAAGCCAGGTGCGATATTGGAAAGAGAATTTGGAAAATAGCAAATGTGTCTAGATGCCACAGGCCTAGGCCACACCGAGATTAGCAA
This sequence comes from Mycena venus, assembly GCA_014462655.1. Taxonomy (NCBI): domain Eukaryota; kingdom Fungi; phylum Basidiomycota; class Agaricomycetes; order Agaricales; family Mycenaceae; genus Glaucomycena; species Glaucomycena venus. The sequence continues at coordinate 285,621 of JACAZI010000039.1, read as the reverse complement.
AATTCCGAGTGGCTCGAAGTTAGTGGAGCTCGAAATCTTGCATTTCGTTTTGAGCCGCCGAAACTTCAAGTTTCGGTTGCACTGAAATGGGTTTCTATATATGGAAAGGTCGAGGCATTTCGGTCGGCCTGAGATGCCTAATTTAGGCGCAAAACCGAAATGTAAGATTTTTGAGTTACTTACATTTCGTAACTAACTTCGGGCAGGTCGAAATTTGGCTAATCTCCGTGTGAGGAAGATTTGATTGTGGAACTACTTGTTCAGCCCTACGGATCACCGTGAGGCCGTGCAGAAACAGTTTACACAGAACCTAACGGATATCAGAGGAGGGGACTGCACATCGGCCACATGCTCGGTCAAGACAACGTTAAGCCCAATTGCAGAATAGAAAGCAGCGGTCTAGTTAGCGCATGCCGCTGATGAGGCGTGACTCCAGTGAGGAAGCAGATCACATCTTCTTTCGCGCACTGCTAGATATGATTAAGCTTTCAACACCAGGCAACGAAAACGTTAACACCGAGAGCGTGGGAGAGCCGTGACGCGTGACATCCCGGGGGAATCCGGCTACCGAATCGCCTTGTACTACTTATTCCCGAACAGAACTGAGCCGTCACCTTCATGAGCCTTAGAACGTCGTGGTTACACATATTCATTTCTTGTTTCCATTTCAGGGACGAACCGACCGGGCGGCCGCGGCCTGAGTGCGCACTGGCACCGAGGGCCCGGGGCGCACAATGTGGGTATTAATTTGGTCAGATTCAGAGTATCGACACACAGAGTCCGACCATGTACACGGGAAAGCTATGGGCAGTTTTGTTAGCCCTCCTCTTTGTTCTCCTCCGTTGGACACGTACAAAGCACCGCACTTTACTTCCACCAGGTCCAATCCCCTTGCCTTTTGTCGGAAATCTCCTGCAACTTTCCGAGAATGTGTGGATACCATTTACCAAGTGGAAGAAAGATTATGGGGTGTTTTGCGGGCCTACCAGAATTTACCACACTAACACTAGATCCAGGGCCAATTGTTTACTTGAACATAATGGGACGACCTGTTATCGTGCTCAACACTCTCAAGGCAGCCTCGGATCTCCTCGATAAAAGACCTGCAATTTATTCGGATCGACCCCAGAACATTGTCGCGTCGCAAATATTGACCGGGTCGTTGTTCATGCCTTTCATTCGTCCAGGCTTGATGTTATTATTTCCTCGTTCCTTGGATAAACCTCACAATTTAGTTTTTAGTTGGCGCAAAATGCACCAAGCCACTCGTGACTGCCTAGCTAAAACCGCTTGTCACAAATTTCACCCATATCAGGTTGCAAATGCTTCGTTTCGAGTTCTTGTTGATAATTCAAATCTTTCGTGCAGGAAAAAGAAGCCATTCTTCTAGTAGAAAGCCTGCTCAACGATTCACATCGCTGGGAGAAACATCTGCAAAGGTAGGATGAAGTGTTGTTGTCCCTTCCGACTGAACTCGAATCTACTCAGGTCCACAAGCAGCATGATAGTGTCATTTTTATATGACATACCAAGGTTATCATCGGTAGAGGACGTCTCTATTTCACGCATAAACTCTTTTGTGGAGCGCATTGTCCGTGCAGCTAAGCCGGGAGCCCATCTTGTCGAATTACTCCCCTGGATGCAATACCTTCCTCTCTGGGCAGCACCTTGGAAAAAACATGGTTTGAAGTCGTATCAAGAAGATTCTGAAATGTTTAAGAAGTTGTTTTCCGTTGCTAAGCAGCGTGCGGTATGTCTTCTGCTTGTGTTTTTATATGCTCTAACATGACGCGGACCAAACAGGTTGAAGGCAAATCAAGTTCCAGTTTTGCTGCCTTTCTTGTCCTTTTCGAGGAAAAGTATGCTCTAGACGAGGAAGAGTCAGCATGGCTGCTAGCCACCATGTAGTCAGTTCCATAATCTTAAACCCTCTGTGCCCCTTCTCACGGGTCCGCGACCTCAACTCACTGTTGACGCAGTGCGGCTGGCGCCGAGACGGTTGGGCGCTTCATTGCATTCCATTCTAATTCTTTTAAAACTTATTCAGACGTCTTCCGTCCTGTTCTGGTTCTTCCTTGCTATGATTCTTCACCCAGACGTCCAATCTCGGGCCCAGGCCGAAATCGACGATGTCGTCGGTACATCCCGGATGCCTGTATTTTCGGATTTGGAACGCCTTCCGTACGTTAGTGCCGTTGTCAAAGAGGTTTTGCGTTGGGTTCCGGTGGATCCTATCGGCGAGCTCCTTCCTTTCTCCCCTCTTCCTACTCACTAATTCTTGTACTCTTTTACCTGTAGGTTTGCCGCACATGAGTTCACAGGTCACAATACATCATCTTGTGCCTATAGTACCGGGCTCAGACATGAATTAGGATGACTATTATGAAGGTTACTTTATCCCGAAAGGTAAATCTGTGTTTTAAAAAGTCAAATTATGTTTTTTAAATAAATATTTTTCTGCGACAGGGAGCATCTGTATAGCTAATGTCTGGTATGTTTTCCCATCTGTATGATTGAATATCACTGAGCTGTCGCAGGGCCATTCATCGGGATCGGGCGGTCTATGGAGATGATGCCGAACGATTTGATCCAATGCGCCATCTTGACTCGACGGGAAGGCCGGTGCCGCCTGTTCAACGTACCAAAGGTGAAAACCATGTCACGTTTGGTTTCGGGACAAGGTATCACTTTACTGGATCACTATCCACTGGCTCATTCGTAACCTTTTTCATGAACAGGGTTTGCCCAGGACGACATGTTGCAAATAACACGCTCTTCATTAACATCGCAAGTGTTCTTTGGGGCCTTGAAATTCGACCTGCTACCGACAAGAATGGTTCTCCCATGATTCCAGACCCGAACGACATGGTCATCACTGGGCTGACAATGCAAGTTAACCTTGATCTTTTCACTAGCACTACTGACTCGGAAACAATCTCTAGCCGTCCAGCACCCTTCCTTATTGATGTCACCGCCCGCTCGCAAGATATGCTCACCATTTTGGAGGATACGAAGGAGTTACACGCCGGAATATGATGTTCTTGGTTAGACTTAGTAGTACACAACGGCGGTGGTAAAGTCTATCCCGAATTTAGTTATCAGTCTCAGTGTTATTCCCTGTCCAACTTTCAATTTCACGGACTTGTTTCTAGTGCAGTGACATCCCCATGCCAAAGCCTCCGGTGATTCTCGATCTCGGAGCGCTTTATTATTTGAGATCTGAGCTGGTTCGAGTTCGACTCGCGGTCTAGACCAAATCGACAGTGGTGTGGTCCTGTGGATGTTTTCCGCAGACGCTTATTACGGGTGGCCGGCGCAACGGGTTCTCATTAGCTCTCTCGCGCTCTCTTGCTGATAGCTCGCTTTATCGCCGGTCGTTTTCCGGTTCGAAGATAGCGCCCGTCGTGCTCCTTGGAAGCACTATCCTGAAGAATCCGTATACGCTCCAAGACTAGGACCTGAATGTGGCAGAGATAGTTTCCTCCAAGGGCAACCGGCATTTAAAAAAAGATATAGGGGCGATTTTCTTTTTCCGACGGACTAACTAACTACGTAATTGATACACACGGAGATCAGCAAAATTTCGACCGACCCGAAGTTACTTAGTTGCGAAATGTGGCTCGGAACAGGCGAGGTCAGCGATACCGGAACTGCCGCCGACATGTCCAGTTTCGGGGGGAAATATCGGTGTTTACTGGAATGCAACTCGAAACCTCGTGTTCCAGTTGGCCCGAAATGCTTCGGGATTGCTATATACGGCAACCCCGAAGCATTTCGGCGCAACTAAAACTCCAAATTTCGGCTTAAACAATACGGAAGTCAAAATTTCGCCCAAGGGTGTCAGTGTCAGTCACTCAAATATATGTAACCGTGTGTCAACTTGTTATCTGATGTCTCATCTCTCTGATGCAAGTATTCCTCTGGTGCTCGGTATCTCTCCGGGAACGCTCGGCATGCGACCAAGGGTATCTCAACTACTCGGTATATTTTTGTGTAGGATACGACCTCCGCCCTCCTGTCCAGTTCACGTCACAGTCTTGCACCCATCCTCTTCGTGAGCGCTACCGGTATCTATATATATCTATACTTTACATTTCTTTCCTGGTCTTATGTCACTTTTTCTAATCGTTCCTCCATCGCTACTCCAGCCTCGTACCTTTCCAACTCGAACTTTGGAAAAAATGGTAATTCGTGATGTACTACTTACTTTTTGGAACGCGTACATTTAGAATACGTTATTTAATTGGGAATCGATACGCGTCAAGCTCAAAAGAAATCTGTGCGCTCTCGGCCCGAAAAGGCAATTTGTGGCTGTGTTATGCCCATTGCTTGTTCTCGCCAAGTCGTCTTTGCTGGACGAAGGTCGATATGCTCTTCCCCATCCAGTGACCCAACGCCGGCGCCCAGATTGGACAATTTCACAAACCGCGGTTTTTCTCTTTTATCTTTTCTCTTCTCTCCTTTTCGTGGGTTCTTCGGTGATTTGGACCCGCTGGCAATTGCAAGCACACCAACCTAGCACGCTCTCGCTGTACTCGGTGTGATTTTTCATATCCTCAGGCCGGACCAGTGTTACACCAAATCGTCAAATGAAGAAAAAGTAAACACAATATTATTATCACCATACACAAGAAATAACAGATCCTGTTGCGCGTAGCGCAAAAATCTCCGACCATCATTCACTGTCCTTGCGTCCAGCGCAAACCACTCCCGAAGGCACACCCCTGTATCCAACTGCGGCCCACTCCGCCGGTCGCGTCTAGCACAACTACTCCCTAGTGTTGCCCCTCCCTTGCTCCTAACTGGATAAACCGTCCAGAACCAGCTCGTTCGTGGTGGTGGTAGTAGTTGCGGCAGTTGTTATGGTCGTCCCGAGGAGTTGCGCGCATCAGGCATCTGATAGAAGCGAAAGGGATGGTGAGAGGAGGGGGTGTCGCGTCGAGGCAATTATTATGGCAAAAGAAAAACCATGAAAATTCTACGTAGGCGGAGATGGGGTGTCGCAGGTGGAGAGCAAGTGGAAGAAATAGAAGTCCAGAGGAACCAGGCCCGAAAGAAAATCTTGGCAGCCCCAGCACGTCGTTAAATCAGAGGTCTTGAGCGGGCTTCATCGAACTTTGAAACGGGACCACCGCCTAAAAACTCCACAACGCTGCTCTTGCGGCCTTGGGGCTTGTCCATTCCGGTTCATGGCGACGCGCATTTGCTCAAGAACAACCAGAGCCAATCCCTGGCATCCGTCCTCGCCGTCCCGCCAACCTTGGAGTGGAGGCTGCTACAAGCCGTAGCCGGTCGCTAGACGAGTCGTCTGGGGGACACGTCTTGTCCAAAATGGCCTGATGGGAGCTGGGGGCTCGCGCGAAGGGTTTATGCTAGAGACACGACCGGACCCATGAGCTAAGAGACGAGGGAGACGAGTTTGAGGCTTAGGTGCCGGTGGAATCCGATCCGCAGAATCAAGGACCTGTACCCATGGCGCGCTGCTCGTTCTTCAGGGGAGGCCCGAACGATATCTCACAGAAAGTCTGCTTGACCTAGAGGCCGATCTGGAACGCGTGTCGGCACCGTCTCGGTCTTGCTGGTACAGCCGAAGATGCTCGCGATCTTAAGGGCGAAGGTCTTGACCGGGCCAGGGGAGGCTCGAAAGCGGAGCTCCACGAACGCGGATCGGGGAAGCTCGTCCTGGTGGTAAGAGGGGTTTATACGCGTCTTCTTCGGGACGAAGGATGACCTAGCGAAAATGAGCGTCAAGGGATTGAAGGGTAAAAAATTGTGCAGACCTTTAGATGCGATGCCAAACGGAGGATGAGGAGACGCAGGACTTGTGTTGTCAGACGTTGTTCTCGGAGAAATCCCTAACGTCGGCAAAAGCGGGCTTCCGACGAGGCTTGACGAACATACAGCTCATATGTGAGTAGAAACATTGTGTAGGTCGGTGTCGATGTTGGTGTAGCGATGGGTGGCGTGGTGGCCACGCGACCGAAAACGAGCCATGAGAGTCCAGCACGGGAGGCACAAAAATCGATATATTTGTTGCACTACTTACGCGTAAGTAGTACTCTTGTTAGCAGATAAGCTCTTCTAAGCGTGAGCGAAAAACTTGAGACGTACGCGTGGTGCACAAATGCTAGAGCACGCACTGCGCAGTAGAAAGAACGCACTAGGTGGCCAAGCACTCGGCCACACACGCGGCGCTGCAGGAATCCGAGTCACTGCAGTCTGCAAGCCATCGGAGCACGCGTAAATCCTGCCTCTGAAGGGCGCTTTCCCGCAATACAAGGCCGTGAAAACACATCAGCGCAGTGGATGGCCGCGCCATCGGTGCTAAGGAATTCCGAGGCCGGCGCATGCACAGCGTTCGGGAACCACCAAACAAAACCTGACTAGACGGTGCGTCAACCGGGCACCGAGACGTTCCTGCGAGTGACGTTGGACGCCACCGGAGCCTACGACCGCGCTGACAGCGAGAATGGGGATTATTGACATAAATTGGTGTCGTGCTCAAACCAGGCGAAGAGATGGCCTAAGGAGACAGTCCGCAGCGTCGTCGTAGTTGCGAGCAGAAAGCAGGTGGTGATTAGCGGACGGACTCACGTGATCGTCATCGCACCGCCTCTCTCGCCTTTGGACCACGACTATGAAGAAGTTATTTGGCAGAGAAAAGCCAAAGGTATTCTCCGCATTTCTCATATTTAATCTCTTCCTTATCCTGCGCAGGACCAGCCCCTCCAGCCGCCGGTCCAACAGACGCCATTAACCACACCAATCCACCAGCAGTTTGCGACTAGACCCCAATCATCCACAGACGACAACCAATGGGAAGCCGTCGAGCAACATACTCCTCCTCTACCCCCTGGCGCATCGCCACCCGTCCCAAGTCCCACAGGCGCACGCTCGCCGTCTCCATATACCGTCGTTCCGCAAGCCAAACAACCGCCGTCCCAGCAGCAAGGCCAAACCCTGCGCAAGAAAACGCCGCCTGTACTCGGCATTCTAAGTTCTCTGGACCCCGTACAGCCGCACCCGGGGCACACGCGCAACAAGTCTGAGGAGCGGATACAGCCCGAGAATATGCCGCCGCCGCCGCAGAAGGAGAAAGAGAAGAAGGGTGGGTTCTGGGGACGCGGGGACAAGGACAAGGACCGCGACCGGGAGCGCGAGAGGGAGCGCGTGGAGATGGAGGCAAGAGAGAGGGAACGCGAGGCCCGTGAACGGGAGCATCGTGAGCGCGGCAGGGAGCCGCGGAGAGACGATGAGAACGAGCTTACACGCAAGATCGGTGCGTTGCGAGCCCAACGACCGTCCATCCCTGCTCATCGCTAGTAGGATTCCTCACCGCCACGGCCTCAGAGGACTGGACGCTCGTCCTCGATGTATGCGACCATGCCTCGGCCACAGAAGCGAACGCAAAGGAGGCCGTCCGCGCACTGCGCCGCGAGTTCAAGTACGGGGAGCCCGCAGCGCAGCTCGCTGCTGCTCGTGTGCGTCTGCCTCTTGTCCTTCTGCTCCTTATACTAAAACAATTACGCTATATACAGTTATGGGCAATCATGCTGCGCAACTCATCTGACACCTTCATCTCCCAATCGACATCGCGCAAGTTCCTCGACACCCTCGAGGACCTCCTCACCTCCTCCCGCACGTCCCCCGTCGTCCGCGAGCGCGTTATGGATGTCCTTGCGGCTGCGGCGTATGCTAGTGGAACCAGTGCGTGGACTTTTTTTCTTTTCTTTTGCGTCGTTCTGTGGATGGGCATGGAGCGTAGCTTGATCGGCGTCCCTTGGGCGAGATTTGCGGCCTGCGTCTCGCACGCCTCGTGTGTATCCTCCCAAGCAGCAGTGGAGACTGTGTCGCGCGTACGGTGCACGCGAGGATCGTCGTGATCTGTTAGCTTTACTGCGCTCACACACGATATCGACCCCGGGTCGTGTATTCTTTTTGTACCCGCGAATCGTTTGCGGGAATGGGGTCTTAACTCCTCCTCGCCTCTCCTTCGACGACGCCTTTTCTCTTTTTCATTCCATCATATTTATCTAACATCTCGTACAGAAAAGGACACCGGGTTTCGTGGCCTCTGGCGGCGCGTCAAACCACGCGATAAGCCAGAGGAGGGAATGCCCTTCGACACCGAGGACGCGATGTTCAATCCCCCGCTCATGAGCGCCGGGCGCCCCTCTGCGACGTATGACTACGACACCAACAGCATCAACGTCAACGCTCCGCCCCCTATCGTCTACCAAGACGCGACCCCCATCGTCCCTGACACGCCTCCCGTCTCGCGCCCGCCGCCGCACAAGCGCAAGACGAGCGACAACAACACGCCGGGGTCGGGCGAGAATCGGGAGCGGCCTCGGAAGGGGCGGTCGCATCGGTCTCGAAATGAAGATCAAGTCATCCCGCCTGATGAGGATATGCGGCGTCTTTTCCAGGAGTGTAAAATCGGCGTGGGGAATGCGAATTTGCTTAGCCAGGCGCTCGCGATGGCTACGCCCGAGGAGCTTCACGACAGCGTCATTGTAGTGAGTTCTGTGCTTTTAATCAGATTAATTGCTTACTCACGTTCGTACAGGAATTCCACAAGAAATGCATGGACTCGCAGGAGCTCATTTGGTCGCAGATCTCGTGGGCGACGGCGGGTGCGGAGCGCAGCAGGGAGAAGGCGGAGCAAAAGGAGCGCGAGCGCGTGCGCACGCGCAAGATCAGCACCAATACGTTAAATTCGATAAACCCCAATGGGAACGGGAGCGTGCCTGATCTGTCGCTGTCGACGCCCGTGCTGACGCGTGAGGAGGAGCTGCTCGCGGATCTGCTCGCGTCGAATGAGCAGCTGCTTGAGGCAATCAAGCTGTATGACGATTTGAAACGTGTTGCGGAGGAGAGAGAGGTGCTGGCGAGGAGTCAGAATGACAGGTGGATGGATCCCAGGGTGAGTGCCCTTTCGTTTTGTAACTTCTCTTCTGCGAACCGAAGACTGATTGGTATAATTTTGTGCAGGACCGACCACAATATATCGCGGAGGACGGCACACTGCACGCAGACCCCATAGGTACGGGCGGAAGCTCGTCCCGCTCGCGCTCGGCCTCTCCTTCCCCCGCCGCGCGCGTTGCCGTTTCTCCGCCCGTGCCCGTGCCCGTGGTCATGCAGCACCCGCTCCCGAGTCACCCGCAGCAGCTGGAGCACGGCATGGCAGCGTACCACCAGCCCTCGCCCCCACCACACCCCCACTCGCAAGCCCAGCTACAGCAACAACAGACGCTCGCGCCCCCACCCGCGGCGCCGCATGGCCCCCGCTCGCCTGGCGCAGGCGCTGGGCTATCGCGCACGCCGTCGCCTGGGCATCCCGATCTCGCGATGGGCGGTGGCGTGGGCGAGCTGGCGAATGGGGTGGGTGCAATGCGCGTTGGTGCTGGAGGGTACGCGTATACACCGTCGAGCGGCCGGGGCTCGATTGACGACGAGGGGCTGCGCGAGCGCGAGCGTGAGGTGTCGTACAATTCGGATGGGGAGGAAGATGAAGAAGCGGATGAGCGGCCGTACCAGCCGAGCGCAAAGGCGCTGGGCAAGCGCAAGGTCGAGGTAGATCCGTATGAGCGACGTGAGTGCCTTCACATCCCTCTCTTCCTTCTTCCTTAACCAATTTTTTCTTTCTTTCTCTTGCAGAACCGCTCGAGGACGAGCTCTCGCTTGGGCACAAGGACAACCTCGACGACCGGCCGCTCGACTCAGACGACGAGGACACGCCCGAAAAATTCTGGGCGCACCGTCTTCACCCCGCACCACACTTTGTGTATGACGCGGCGGCGGAGCGGACTGCGGCACGCATTCGGGAGGGTCATGTTAGTGCGCTCATTGTCAATGGCGTGCATTAGCATCGCGTTGCGTTTGTGTGTTTGTGCCGAGTGTGCGTTTGGAGGGGGTGTGCGTCGAGATGTGTGCGGCGGGGCACGTTTTTTTATGGCGTGGTGTATTTTCGGTTTATCGCGGGCGCCGGAGCAGAAGCAGAAGCAGAGTGTAGCAGTACCGGAGAGTGTTTGGGACGTGATTCTAAGTAAGGATAGAGCGTTCGTCGTGGGCGCTGTAGTTTCATATAACATTATAACACATTGCATGTAATGCCGCTCACCATTTGCATTATTTATTTCGGCTTTTAGTGTCTTGTTTGTTTTACTTACTTTTTCAATATTGGGAATTTGAGTGGGCGAAATTGGAAGTGTCAATTCAAGTCCGCGGACTGCCTAATGCGGACGGTCAAAGCGTGAGTTCGCAACACGTCATCGAGGGTATCAATCTCGATCTCTGGCTGAGCCGAAGAAATCCTGTGCTCGTCCTGATTGTGAGGCTGGCGCTGGCACAATCAATATACCATGCACAATGGCAAGCATCTAAGCTGCGCATCTCTTTTTTCCGCTCGAACTGACCAGTTTGGTCGAAGGCAACGCAGTTGAACTTATCGATCCACACATTTACTTGCCTACGCTGGGTTCACTACACAGAGACACTCTACTGCTATATGAATGGACTAGAAACTCATGAAACAGACCGAATCTAGTTAGTGCACTCTTTCCGGACCTAGGCTCGTCGCTAGCCGTTAGGTGCAGTAATGACGAGCGAGCAAAGTATTACTTATCAATACTTTGCTCGCTCATCATTGTGCGCATACGATAACGGCTGGACACGAGCCTATTCCGGACCCGTATGCTTCCTATGCATTCAATTTCCCACCTGCGCCATCGATGACTACCGGTGCAAGAACCTCGAATCCTAATTTTCGATAAACGAGGACCCATATTCGTGTCAATGAATAAAGGAAGGAAATATCAGCAGAGACCATATCGCTAACTCGCCGGCTGTTTCAACCACAATGTAGGTCGAGGTGAGTTTGGCCTTTGGAAACATGAACATGAGTCAAGTCAGATATGCAAATTAGGAATACACAACCTTTACTTCGACGGCGGATACCATAGACAAGAATCCCGTATCTCTTCTGGTGTTCCAGCAGAACACTAAGCACCTGCAAGTGGTACGAAGCGAGCTGTCTGCTGGGTCCATACAACTGGATGGTGACTTCATCCCCCCTGTACCATGTACTGTCGACAATTAATATAGGACCACTCTAGGCGAATAACGAATTATTCACGTCATCCCACCTGGAAGTCAAGAAAATCAGCTCCTGCAAGACATTAGAAAATTAAGAACTCGCCATTCAATCCGCCCTTGATCATCGAATTTCTCAAGAATTTCTCCATTATCTGGTTCCAACCCATATTGAGCTACTCTTCACTAGAAGGCATCGTTACACGGACGTGACCAGAGTAATATGGAAGGACCTCGACATAAATTTCTGGCCCGGAGCAAACCACAGCGCGACACCCACTATTCTAGTACCTGGGAGCTCTGCGGTCCAAGGCTCGCCTCCAATGATGGTCGCCTTGACATGTGCCAAAAGTAAAGGTTCCACCAGACTCATCACCGAGAGCAGGCAGGAAATTTTCCGAGACTAAAGCTCGGGAAACCGAAACACGTACGAGTAACGAAACAAACTCTTTTCGAAAGCCTCGCGAAGCACTCGGGCTGTTTCTCGAGTCTCTCCGTCTGGAACACAATGAGATGGCGAACATGAGGATGTAACGACCCACCGGTGGGCTGGACAGCATGTCTTACTGAAATGGACATCAATATGCAGATTCCCTTTGAATGTCAAGAACGGTGGGGTACGGCACTTCAAGAGCTTGGCGGCTCCCTGAATCGGCGAATAAAGCGGGCGGCGAGTTCGTTTTTTAGTGATGGGTTTCTCCCGGGTTTCCTGTCGCCTATGGTTATCTCGCAAACCTTTCTAGCACAATTTCGACCTATCGAAGGCTGCCACTCCCGCAGGAAGTATATGAACACTGGATCCATCTCGGAACCGACATATTCGTTGAACACAAGTTCGGCTATGCAAACAAAGGGACCTGGAGTCTTCTGGAGTGGGGGGGGAATCAGAGAATGACATGGATTCCGAGATGATACACGAGATATTGGAAGCAGTGAAAGCTGTCAGATAATGGCGTGCGGTAAACATCAAAGTCAACCGTGGGAATAATTGGGCACTTGGAATTACTTCGCGATACACTCTCGTTACATGACCGGTAAGCTGAGTGACTAGTCGCGACTTATTCGCGGATATCCAAAAATTTGTTCCACAACACGTCACATGGAAAATCCTGCAGGCAAATCAAATGAAAGACAGTCAAGAGAGAATGCCAAAACACGCACGATCGAGTCACTCTCCACAGCCTGCACGACATTGTTTGCCTCAACATTCCCGGTGTACGCCAACTTTGCCAACGTCGTCGTCGAATTTCCAGGGACGTACCTTGGCCAGTTTGGCGCAGGCGCAACTGTGGGATTCTTGACGAAATTCGCAACAATTGTTTGCATCGTGTGTGAGAGGGTGGCCTCAGCAGCTGTCGCTGTCGCGGGAATGAATGTCCCGAATATCTCAGGAACTGTTGATTCAATCAGCGGAATGGACACCCTTGATACAAAAAGACTCACGCTCAGAGGAGTGCCATGCCCCGGCCCCCGGGAAGAGCTGAAGATCGGCAAATACGGCGCCTGAGTGCGGATGCAGTCAGCAGAAAGTCGCGTGAGATATTAATGGTCATACCATAGGTATACCGGAACACATTTGCGACTCCCGCACCCACGGTGGCGCCACTCCAGAGCTCCGCAGGGCTGTTTGGGGTTAACTAGGGAGGAAGATGAGGTTTAAATAACCAACCAGAGGAACTCGGCATCCTTAATTATTTCCGAGATAATGAGGGAATCGTTGAGGCCCGGATATAGCGGTCGAACCTCCGCCGCAGTAACGAGACCGGCGAAGGTAGTAGTAAGGAACGCCGAAAGATCCGTTAGGCCCAGCGCAAAGACGGATCCATCATTTTGCGTGTTGCCAATGATAAAAGGCACCCTCGCGGTCAGTCCAGTGCGGATGCGCTCCAAGGGGTCCGAAAATACAGTAACACTGCAAGGAATAATTTGTAATTGAATGAAATAGAAAGAGTGAACTAACGAGTCAACGACGGGTGCAAAGGAGCCGCTGGTGGGACCATTGGTAAAGTTCCGGATCACCGCCGCAGGAACGTGCTTCAGGCACGCAAGTCGCCCTGGTCCCGGCGTTTGTGTACATCCAACCGCAACCGAGAAGTTGTTGAACGATGTAAAAGACGGAATGGGTGACATCGAAACTTGGGCTCCGGAGAGCATTATACCGGCTCGGAATGGCGCCTTGCCTGGAGTATGCCTAGAAATAGCCGAGCTGACCGATTGAGACCCCGCAGATTGACCCTAACAGCTGTTGGTCAATGATTTCAGGGTGAGGAAACGAAGAACCAACCATGATTGTCACTTGAGCGGGATCGCCTCCAAACTTGGCGATGTTGTCTTGAACCCAGAGAAGTGCAAGTTCTGTTGAAAATTAAGGTGAAAACTGGAAATTTCCAAGGCAATTTTCACCCACCTTGGTCAAGAAAACCCAAGTTATTTCCTGCAAGAGGAAGATCTGGGCTACCAGGGAAGCCAAAGACATTGGTTCGATAGTTGAATGTCACCACGATAATGCCTTGATTTGTGGCAAACGACGTTCCATCATAGGTTGGGAGAGAAGCCGTCCCAAAACTCAAGGCACCGCCGTATATCCACACCAACACAGGAAGTTTTTGATTTTTGGACTCAGGTGCCCACACATTGCTGTAGAATTAGACGGGGTCAGATCAGATGCTGAGGGATACGAGGGATATTACAGGAAGAGACAATCTTCATTTTCCGCAGGAGGATCCGAAGGATTGTTGAATAAGAATTGATCGAGAGCCGAACTTGCGAAGGGGAACTGCTGGAGGCATGAAGGGCCTAGAGTCGTGACATTTTGAAGGCGTGTCGACAGGAACGGTACAGGTGGTTCCCAGCGCAATGCGCCGGTTGGAGGTTGAGCGAATCGCTGGAATTTTATTCACGGTGGGGAAAAAAAATCAAAAGGGAGCCCAATTCACAATGCCTTTGAACGATGAAACTATAAAAGTTATGGATGATACGTTGAATTGACTGTAAGCAAACTCACCTCCGTTGGTCTCAGAGCCCTGCAAGAGCCCTGAAGTCGTGCTGACGAGCACGGGAGTCGCAGAGCAAACAGAGGCATAAACAGCCGAAACGAGGGCCAAAGAAATTCGCATTCTAAGGCAGTGAGCAAGGTCTGACAGTGCGTGCTCAAACTCGAGAGGTCATCGACAGAGGTATTTAAATGGTTTGAATGCGTGGAACTCGACCGTCTAACTTTCGATCTTAAACTCGACGGGAGCAATCGGGAGCAATGCGACGGATGCAATGACGGCTTGACGTACGGAAAACGTTGCAGAAAAACATCCGGGTTCACTGTCCCACCCCAGAATATTCCCAACGACTACTTTCTGTCATTTTCAGTGCCTGAATGCAATAATTGATTATCCGACTTTGACCTTCATTCCAAATCATACATATATCCAGAATTTGTATGTACCTTTCCATTCACGCCCATCTACAAAACAGAGCAATGAGAATCGTACATCCAAAGTTCCCAGGCCGACGTACTCAACGCTATTGAGTGCAATGTACGACAAGCAGATCCCCAGGAAATCACAATCTGGTGGTCGGCCTCGAGATTTTGAGTGTCGTCTGAGTCGTTGTTGGCGGCGGTGATGAAATCCACTTTGAACACATATAGCTCCGTGAAACTCGCGAGGATTTGCGCAATTTCCTGAGCAGTGATCTACAGATAAATGAAAGATAAGTATAACTCGAAGAGTTGGATGCATCGTCTACTTACCAAGGAGATGCGGTCGGCGGTCTTGTTCATTCTGCGCAGGTCTATGATAGCCAGATGAGACATGCTTTGGGCGGCACAGCGAAGCACATCGGGCGCGGAGATATTGTCGCAGAAGGTACCGAGTGCAAGCGTCGAGCGTCCCGGCTCCGTGCAAGCTCCAAGCGCTGTCCACGCGGCTGTCACGCTGGGATCGTCCTGATACCACACAATGGTGCATATTTCGAGAGATTTGGAGGCCACAACGAGACTCGAGGCGTAACGACCAGGGCCGGTGTATCTCTTGAGGTGCGGCAGAGATATGGGACCCAATTCTACCCCCAAGCCCCCTTCTGTGTCGTCGTTGTCGCTTGCAAAAATCTCGAGCGAGGTCAGGGTCGAGTGCCGGTTGATAAACGTGTGGAGAGCCACAGAGAATGGCGGGTCCACAGTGGACTTGAGAACGGAGAGTCCTGGAAAATACGAATTGCACAGGAGGGGACTTATCGGACCGACCAAAGAGAGTCCTAGATCCTGGAGATGACGAAAATCTTGAAAGACGGGGGTTATCTCGTAGATGAGTTTAGCAGAAAGCTCTCTAAAATATGTTAGCAAAATTTGCCCGGATTTAGAGGAAATTGAACCCACAAATCCTTGCCCTTAGGACCCTCCATCGTCAATTGTCTGACACAATGCGCTCTCGGACACAGTCCAGAATGAGTTTTGAGCGTCAAAAAACACCTGCGAATAGCGGTCACGGTGGTGAGACGGATTTTTCTGTAAAGTATGGGCGTCGCAAGGCCGTGAATCAAACGCGAGGTGCGACAAAGCGCAAGCAAATCTCGATACGAGTTTGCGTGCGAGTGCTGTATCACTTCGGCAATGACCTCGTTGGGAAGCTGATGGACTTTGACGCCCTCCGCGTGAGTACCGGCATATAACGCGCCCTTTTCCAACGTCTGTTGCACTCGAGATGGGAGAAAGCAAAAGTGTGACGTCACGCGTCGACGCAAGCCGCAAGTTACAAACAAAACCAAGCAAAGCCAGGTTCACGTTGAGCTCCGAGAACTCAAGTTGCGTAAAACCCCGCACCTTGTTTTCTGCCTCTTTTGTCTCCACGTCTTTTTTAGAGGAAAATCTCACGCTGCAGTAGGGTCGGCAAGGATGGTGAACTCGAATTTTTGTTGAATTTCGGGTTCAATGTAGATTCGGTGGATAGTTCAAGCTGATTCTAATGTACTCGCAGCAGCCGAAATATCAGAAGTAGCATTCAAGAAATTCAGTGGGAATGTTTCGGCTAAATACATTCCACTCCCTGGCATGAAAGAACGATAACGCGCCGACTTTCTGGGTGATAAGGACCTGGCAAAGGATTTCAATCCGACAGTCTCAAGCTATCAGCAAACAGAGTCTGAGCACCTATCCAATTACAGAGATGATATCAATCTGACCCGTCCTTGTCATCGCGTCGGGATTTCACAACCGCCATCAGGCTCTCTAGCGCGGGCAAGTCCTGGGTTGCGCCCGGCACCTTCGACTCGCTCTCCTCTTCCGCGTACCCATAATCCGGATCCATTCGCTTGTACCCGAAATGCGGATCGCAGAAGATGCCATCTGTAAAATTTTCGGGGTTCAACATAAAGTCGCACAAGGCGCCGAGCTCGGCCTCGAACACCGCGAGAACGGCGTGCCACGGGCGCGGATAGTTGCCGTGTGCTGCTTCGCCGGGTCCACCGTCGATGGCACATCCGTGCAGTTTGAGGCGCGTAAGGGTGGCTTTGTGGCGGAGGATCCACTCAACAACGTCCCTGTCTGTTTCTGGGGCTGGCGGCCCAAGTACGAACCGGCGCAGCGTCAGCGAGGCCAGATGAGGGGAAAATATGTCTTTGAGTGACAGTGTGGGGTATACGCCGACCGCGTTGGCAACACGGAGAATGAGAGAGGTGATGGCGGGGGCGCTGCGTAACATTTGCGGAACATTTTCTCTCCAGAACTTTATGCAAGACCGCGCCAAGGGGCCGCTGTTGGACACAAGGCGCTGCGTTAGGTTCAAGGGGTCCACGTTGGAGAGAACGGAGATATTCAACTCCTTTAAGGACTGAAAGATCCTTAGGAAGTTATCCTGGCGATAGATGTGATTCGATAAGGCTAGAATATTGTTGAGGGTCAAGGAGATGAGAGGGGGTGGCGGGTGGGCTGCGAGAGCTGCAAATATTTCGTGCTGCAGCCGCAAAAAGTGGGTTGGGCTGTGAACGAATTTTCCGATTCCCTCCTCCTTGTCATATTCCGTCGTAAGCTCTTCTTCATCGCAGCTGTAGAAGTGGAGCCGTAGTTTTTGGAGATTGGGGAACTTGGCCAGCGCAGAAAACACGGTTCTCACCGCATCCCTTCCAGCCTCCCCCGACGTCTCGACTTCAATAGCGCAGATATTTATTGTTATCACTTGAACACACTAATTAGATTCATGTCTTAACAACGCTGAAGCTACCGTACCTCTCGAAGAAGTATCCTGCTCCGGTTCTCCTCTGAAAACCACTTCACGCACAAGCGATGTGATGGATTAGTCGCAGTCTTGTAGGAAAGAAACGGCTTTGGCGCTCTTCGCGCTATCGTTTACAACGACTTGCCGAAACGCCAACGGCGTGGCCGCCGAATTCAGTCTTTTTGAGACAAGACGGAGGGTGAAGATGCTTGGATCACACTCCATGTCCTTTGCGACTGCCTGGAGTAATTCCAGAGGTAATTGGGCCATCCTACACGTGAGCAAGTCGAAAATATGTTTGTGGCAGCGACCGTGGCGGCACTTCAAGTTGGGCGGCGCACTAGCAGCGCGGAGACAGGTGGACCTTTATTGTCGAATGGTGTGCAGATTCTTCTGTGAAAACAGCGATCTGGCTCCCTGATGTGGCTGAGAGCTAGGTTCGTTGCAGCTGCTGGTCAATCAACCCAGGGTCGGACCACGAAGACTGCAAGACGACGCGTGTTGCTCCACTTCATGATTCGCGATTATTTGGAGTGATATTTCCGACGTAGTATCTGGATACAGCCTGGGGTTCAACACGATAGGTTTTGGTGAAAGACATGCGAGATTAGACAGATAGTGCTTGAGCAGGAGTGGCAGATGCACAAAAGGCCTGCCGCGCGTTGACGTAACCCTATTGAACCTCCAATTTGCGGACCGCTACTCCGGCGGCCCGGTGTGCTTTTTTACGAATCCTTGTTCTGTCAATGATCAATCCTTTCACTGCAGTGCCGTCCTATTCAATCCGGGAATACCCAAACCCCTTCAAGACCACAATCACCGGTGTTTCAAGCGGGAATCCGAATTCCAAGCGGTGATTTGACGGTGATTCAAAAGTTCTCCCCGAGACTTATCACAAAGACACTTTGTCAGGGCAACATATCCCGATATCGGCGCGAAATCCAGCCTTTAAAGTTGGTCAAGAAATTTGTTACTATACAGATCATGTCGACCACACGCAGCATTTTGGTTACGGGCTCAAATCAGGGTCCGCGCAATCCATTTGGCGGTCAAGTTGAAAGAAATATTAATTGACCCTTCCAGGACTGGGAATGCACACTGTTCATCAGCTTGCTGCGACTCCGAACGTTCTTGTTTTCATGGGTAATGACTTCATTGGGGTATAGTGATTGAATCTGAATGCAAGATTAGGCTCCCGGCAAATATCTGCCGCTGAAGAAGCGTTAGCTAGATTTCAGTCCGACGTACACCCAACCTCTGCAGTTGTACCAGTTCAGCTGGACATCACCGACGAAACATCTATCAGTTTGACGTTCGACTTCATCGGGAGTTATTTGAAGACAAAGACTCTCGAAGGCTTAGACGTTTTAATCAACAAGTGAGGCAGTTTTCTGCACCCCCTCACTGATGCCATAAGTCACCATGCTCACTAAAATAGCGCTGCAATCGACAATCCCACTTTCCACGAAACGTTCCAAGTCAACCTATTCGGAACCGTCGCCGTGACCGAGGCATTCCGCCCACTGCTCAATAATGGGGGTGCAATCCTCAACATCTCCTCCTTTGCTGGTTCCATATCGTTGTTCACGAAGCAACCGGCGCCGAGGATCCACCTCGCGTACGTGACGAGCAAAGCTGCGCTGAACAGACTCACGGCGCACTTGGCGGCGGACGAGATGCAGAAGGGTTCGGGGATTCAGGTGGTGTCGATATGCCCTGGTAGGCGTCCATTCTATCGTTGGGTTCGGCCTTCTTATTGATTCTATGTTACGGAAGGATACAACGCGACTGGAATGAACGCTTATAGCGGAACGATGGCGCCCTCCGAAGGATGTAAGGTCATTGTTACGGCGGCATTGAACAAGGAGTTGAAATCTGGAACATTCTTCAACAAAGATGGGGATTTGGAATGGTAGAAATATTCTTGTTGTACTGTGGATGAATAGGTTCGATGTGCATGCAATTTTATTACAATGCCCAGCTTGAACGATCCTCGTGTGCTCGGAAAATTCCGAATTCTTCCCACAGTTCACTTTCACGTTTGGCAACGGAACTAGTCAAAAAATGCCATTGTACCGGTGCAATTTTGGTCCTCAAACATCTATTCAGTTACCTGAAAAGTTTACTACAGGTTCTCGCAAGGATTTTAATAGAGTCTATCTACACTAGTTTGGATTCAATTCTGAAGCCATTCTCTTCCTTGCCAAGCTTGAGATATGCATTTCCCCAGAAGCCAAGGGCCAATGCAGCGCAAAAAATTAAGGAGTTTATGCAACAATGGAGCGGTATGAAATAAAAGTATCGGTCTTCCGGTTTCAAGAGCACCAAGCGTGATGGATACCGTGTTACTCGAGTCTGGTTCCCGGTCCGAAAAATCATGCGAAAAATCAACAAAACAAATGAAAGAACGATTTTCTTCCGGTAATCGATGAGTCGCTAAGAACCGTGTGCGGAATAAGGACTTCTCATGGTTATTTCTTCCGCTTCAGTCGAGGCTGAGATACAAAAGGCCCTTGAATTTCAAGAACATGAGAGAAATGTCCCCTGCGTGGGCCGCATAATGAATTGTGGAGGCTTGGAGTACCATACATTATTCGACGAGTCGGACTAGAACGCTTAAAATCAAATCAACATTATCTTTTGATCTCCACCAGTTTCATTATCTGCCAGCGATGTCCCACGGCATCGAGCAGAAAACTCGACTTTTGGTCAAATATCTTTTCAACCATTCAACAAGTCCTATTGGCGAATCAGGGAGGGCCTGAAAAACTGTGAGTATGCACACCTATACCATTCCTTGGTTGGCCAACCTTGAGCTATTGTAGAACATTCTAGACGTTCTCCGGGCTTCTCCGAGTCTCCCGTGGAACAAACTTATCAAGCTGAGAGAGCAGTTCGAGACTTGAGGCAGGAGAGCCTCTGATCAGTGAACCCCATTTATAGTGGGCACCGTAGACTTTGAAGTGATTCCTGTACAATATCAGCCTTGCGACTGTAAATTACAGAATGATCTTACCACGCCGACTTAGAGCCATCGGCATTGACTGGCTGAATAAAATGAATTACTCCGCAACTCAGGTCGCTGAACACCCGGGACATGTTTGAAGAGTAGAGTTCCATCAGGAGTGCAAGGATAGTGATTGTACCTGCAAAAACTTGTCCCGGAGATTCCCCACCTATAAGTGAGCGCATAAAGGAAAGAACTACCATTATATCATCCCACGATACATCCGAAACCATCCGTAGATGGTACAAGTAAGGCAGGTCTCCGCCGTACGGTAGTAGATGAGTCTAAATCAACCACTGGGCTTGAAAAATACGTGGAACTTCGGGACACCGGGCCACAAATTGACGACAGTCTTCCAATGGCACCGGCAATGAGCTGGGTATCTTTGACAGAAGCACACGAAGGATATCGGTAGGTAGGTGATGGATCGTTCCCTGATGCTCAAGTACGCGGCTATACGACATGTCCCATGTGAACATGAAACGGTAGTCTTCCCAGCGCCGAATTAAATCTTCAGGTACGGGCTGAATTGCCTGTGTCTTGTTTGACGCAAGGATTGTGAGATATAGACAATACAAGACTTACTTTCAACCAATTCACTACCTTTTGTATTTTCCCTCCCACGGGAAATATGGATTTGGTATTTCCCCTTCAATACGATTTGAGATTGTTTTGGCCAAGAGGAAGTCTGGATTTAGCCATCGAATTAAGGGTACGAGTTCCACCGAAGGGCCCCGGGGGAACCACTGTGATGCAATTGACGAAATCTTCAGCTCCAAGATACCTACACAGATGAGGGGATGAATGTTGACGTGATGAAACTGCTCACCACGCAAGAGGATCTTCACGGGTCGGGCAGCAGTTATTATCCGAAAGTGCTTTGAGGACTGCATGGACTACATTCATGCGATTTTCGACATTAATACAAAATGCCAACGACCGCGGCTGATCTCGCAAAAAATCTGAGAATGACGCATGGTGCACAAAAATATACTTCGAGTACAGAGTGCAGGCCGCGCACGATTAAGAGGACGTCCCCCGGCTCCAACTCCAGAAGTTGAACAATGTGGATGGGCTTTAATTTAAACTTGAACGTTATGATACACTGCAAAATATCCAGGAGTTTGGAACGAAACTGGAATGGGACTCCAGAAAGAATCTGGGTGTATAGCTGGTCCAGAGCTGCAAATGGGGTGTCTGAATTGGTTGGAGAAAGGTTTTGAATGACCGCTAAACGTTCTGTTGGGCGAAAATATTTGTCGTCGATGAACTTAATAACCGTGGATGCATAGATGAAGTAACCAGACGATTTTATAACCAGGTTGTTCATAATTTCTGACGATGGCCACGGAGGAACATTCGCCATAGTGCGGTGTTCCTGACGAATGCGAGCAAATTCATGCTGCAGGTACATGTGGATGTCTTGGAAGGATTGCTCGATATTTATGGGATCAATGATCCTCTTGAATGCAGGGGCTGTGACAATCTCGCGGATATGAGCCTCCGGTCTGCTGGCAATGAGAAATCGAAGTTGTCGATGGGCTGCGATGGCGCATCCCACTAGATGTATTACTTTTTGTTGAGTGCTCTCGTCTTGACACTCGTCCAAACCGTCGATGAGAAGAATTACGAGTGGACAGCTGGTGAGGGACTGGCAAGGCTTGACGACCAGCTGGTGTAGCTGGACATCCATGGATCGCTCTGCAGCAGATGGATCGTCTTCCACACTCTGCAGTGTCTGCACAATTGCGGGATTCAAAGCTCGGTTGTTGAGCACGAGCTGGTAGGCGAGGGTGTAAACAACCGCTTGGCATTCCCGCGGGTCTGGTGGTCCCGTTTAAAGAAGAAGGCACCTCCGAGCCGACCCTCCTTCTGCAATTTTCGGCACAGAGTTTGCATGACGGCAAACTTTCCTGCTCCGGCAGGCCCGTGCAGTCAACAGATTGGCCAGGTCGAGCCGTGCTGAACTATGCGATTGTACACGGTATCCAGCAATTCTCTACGTGTTTCTGGATGGCATTTGGGCTGTGGAAAGTTATCTGCTGAGTCGTACAGAGCTTTAAGCGCGGGTGCTTGGTGCAGAGTCTGTATTCCTGCTTCCCCGTAACGGTGGTTCACGGTATTAGCAGTGATGGATGTTCTGCCATGCGTAGATTGAAGGTGCATGCTGATAGTATCGATATTCATAGTGGGACCCTCGCCAGCACCTCCAGCACCGCCTTGTTCGCCGCTTCCACCAGCGCCTCCTACACCTCCTGGGGAAACATTAATCGTGTCGGCGTCTGGAGCAATTTCTTTCGACGTACCATAAATGTTAACTGTATGGGGCACCATGGGTCACAATATGTACCCAAAGCGTTTGATTCCGTGTGCCGTCGAAGGGCGCCTGCGGCCAGCTGAAGAGCGTAAGTAACCGACGTACGCGCTGCCAGTAATAAAGCGAGTGACGCACACGCTATTGTAGCCCGCTGCGACTGGCCTCCCGAATCTCCGTTTCGTCTTTTGCGAACCACACGTAGTTTCGAGCGAGAAAAAGTACTTAGTGCCAGATCGCAGATGACGAGTTCGACCGGAGGGCGCCTTAACGAATCTAGGAGCGGGCCGTAATATCCCGATCAGTCCAAATAGGAAAGTAGCCCCTTTCCTCCGGTTTGTTGCAGTGTTGTCACTGACCCCGACAACAAACTTTGTTGTCGCTCACCTCACAGCGAGAATATTGATGCTAGTTTCATCAGCGCAAACATCGATGCAGATACCCATTTCGTGGTCTGAAGTTGACAAACCACCGACCCCAGCTGGCAAAGCGCAGCACTGCACCCACAGCTGGATTAATATTTCCACGTCCCGAGAGTTGCTTTTGTAGTTTCCTGCGCACCTTTAATCAACCCGACTCTCTGTCAATCAAGCTTCTCACTGGATACTCACGAGTGGCTGGAGGAAGATCGCTCGCCGCTCTGACTATCACTTGAGGATCAAGCCGAAAGAATACCTACCACGCCACCGCGGCGGCATTCTATGTTTATACGCTCGACATCCGCAGTCCAAAGAGGATTCGCTCACCGTACACTGGTGCATATACTCTAGACCTTCGCCTGGGAACTTTGCGCACGACCTGCGTGTCTATCCTGCCTCATTCACCCGAGATGGAGAACTTGAAGGCAAGCCCCATTTCAAAGGAACAAGTTATGGAGAAGCTGCGGCAGATCGTGTCCGACGACGATCCGAACTGTATATACCGCAAGATCAACAGTATCGGGTGCATGCTGTTTCCCTGTTGGTGTTTTCTTTAGCTGATTTTCGGCGAAGAGCTTCAGGTCAAGCGTACATGGCGGAAACGTTGGTAACGGGCAAGAAGGTTTTCATCAAAGAGAGCCACTTGGCGCAGCAATCGAGGATGGACCTCGTCGTGAATGGAATTCTCGCCATGAAAGAATCGCAGCATCCTAATGTGGTTGCCTTCCTCGAGAGTTACCTCGCCGACAATGCCCAAGTATGGATTGTCATGGAGTATATGAATGGCGGCACGTTAACAGACGTTATCGAGAACAACACGTTGCAGGAAGAGCAAATCAGCGGAATTTGCTTTGAGGTGCGTACGTCTTCCACATATGAAGCGAGTTGTACTGATCGAGTACACATTCCGTAGATCACCAAAGGCCTAGGACACCTGCACAGTCTGAATATCATCCATCGAGATATTCGGTCAGCTAATATTCTCCTCGACGCGCAGGGCAAGGCCAAAATTAGTGCGTTTTTGCCTTTCATCTACATATGCGGCGACCTAATTTATCGTCAGCGAACTTTAGCCTCTGCGCAAAACTTCGGGACCGGAAATCCAAACGCTCAACAATGATCGGGACGGCACATTGGATGGCGCCAGAAATCGTGAAGCAAAAAAGAATACGGCACGAAGGTCGATATCTGGTCGCTCGGGATCACCGGCATCGAGATGATTCAGAATGCGCCGCCGTATTTCGACGAGGAGCCGCTCAAGGCGCAGTATCTTATCGCGACGAACGGGACGCCGACGCTCAAGAAACCGGAGGCGCTAAGCCGCGAGCTTAAGCGTTTCTTGGCGGCATGTTTGTGCGTAGATGTGAGCAGCCGGACATCAGCGAATGAGTTGCTGGAAGTGGGGCTCCTCTTTATTTTCTTGTACAGCTTGTTAATCGGTGCCGCAGCACGAGTTCATGAAGAAAGCGTGTCCGCTTGCGGGCCTCGTGCCACTACTGCGGCTCGAGACAAGGCAGCTGTGATACATATTTTTCATTCTACTACTCAATCTGTGAGCGAAACAGTAAAATCCTCTATATATTTTCGTCTTCAGATTACTACGTGCGAAATAATATAACTCTACATGCTAAACGACCCTGACCGCGACGACGCCGCGCTCCTCGCTTTACTGAAATCTAGCTCATGCATCTGTAGCCCATGGCCATCCGACTCGTGAGCAAGCGGCAGTCCCTCCGGCTTGCCAGAAAGCAGCCCCGCTCTCGACGGGTCTTGCTGCATCGGTAGCGCTGACTCGTCCTTCGGGCGCGCCCCAACAAACGGCTGGTCCCGGCGGCCCGTGACAAGGCGCACCCACGCGAGATCGACGAACCATGTCGGTATGCGCGGGAGGATGACGCAGAGCTGGATGAATGGGGGGACGGTCACGAAGATCGCGAGGAGCTGGAGTAGAGCGGGATCAGAGACGGAGAGGACGTTGGGAGGGCGGACGCACCTGTCCGTATGTGGCAGTAAAGTGCTCTCGCGTCGAGAGGATCTGCAGTCCGATTTCGACGTTGAAGATCCAAAAAGCGTGCGGAAGGACGATCACGCTGTAGAACTGGATGAAGGGGTAGCGAGTCACGACCTTGCGCCTGCTGTGTCATTAGTATTGCGCAAGAGTAAGAAAGACGACGTACCAGAGACGTCCGAGAGGGAGGATCCGGTCGTGCTTTGCCCAGATGATTTTACGCAGTCGATAGATAGCGACACCCCATGCGATCGTGATGCTCGCAATGATTAGCGCCCCGGCTTCCGGATACGTGGTGAAGAAAAGAATGAATGGAAGGAAGAATAGCGAAGCGACGTGGTTGCTCGCAATTTCTCTGGGAAAGGCGTGATTTTACTGTTGGCGCAAATCCTCAGTGAACTCACGTATCGCAGGCGGCTTGCTGGAACTCCCAGGTCGAAGTGGGCATTGCGGTGAAGCCGAGCACGCTTGCCCACAAGGGTAACATGACGAGAACCAGCGCGCGATTGAGGTACATCCCAGGCCCGAACACGGCTTGAAGACGCGTCTGCCGGCCCAGAAGACTGCGGAAGACATACAGGATGAGATATAGACTGAGCGGCGACGCTGCGAGCGTGAGCGCGATCACGCTGTGGAGTTTTGTGAGGTTGTGGCCCGCTATTGAGATCATTGCGGCGACGATCAGGGAGTAGACGTTGAGGAGTTGGGCAAAGAACGCCGAGGTAACGTCCTCGGGAGAGTAAAGGACCAGAATGGCGGCAACGAGCGATGTAAAATAAGCTGCGGGATATTAATTAAGGATCCGGATATTTTGCAGAAACACACACTGGAGTAGCGCACGGCGGGACTCGCGACGTCGGGGTTTGGACAATACCCAAAGGAACACGAATCCACGGGCGGATTGTTACAGTAGACATCCAGATACGCGTCAGGGCTTGAGATGTTGAGAAACCGAATCATCGTGTCGGTCGGAATATGGCATATGCTGCTGGCGTTGGAGGGGTCGCCGAAGCAGAGATCATGGTCAGGAAACACCGAAGTAGCAGAAAAGCCATTGAAAAGGGTGGACATTGTAGCTCAACGTCGCACTGGGATGTGGTTGAGGATTTAGTTACGCTCCTACTTTATGAGCGCTGTTTTGTTTCGTTTTACCGGGCATCAAGGGCGCCTAATACACGGTAATTGGTTAGGGCGATCGCATTGAAAATCGCGTGGACTGATGCGATTGTTGATATCGAGGCACAGCCAACTAGTACTGCACTGGATTCCTCTCCTCCTTGTCCAAACTGAAGAGAACGCGTTATATGGCGGAAAGAGCGAGGAGGCACAACTCTGACTTGTCTTGTGGATGTGTAGAAGGAACCTCAGGCTTGACTGAACCCGATCCATGCCGTCACAAACTTGGACCTGGATTTTATCGGCTTGCTGATGTTGTCGTCGACAGCGTGCATGCTGCGTTCGTCCTTGACGTCAATTGCATGCTTGGATGTCCGACGAACACTCGGCCAGGTACCGGCTTATTGACGGTCAAGGTATTTTGATTCGGCGCTTCTGAACGGCGTCAATTAATTCTTGTTGGACCAATGCAAGGCTGTCTCTCCCACTATTGGCCGCTGGGAGAGTAGGCTATCTTTGAGATAACCTGCTGTTTGAATCACTTTCAAGCCGTACGGATCCAAAAAGAATTCTGCATTGCCATCCCATGATCCATCGACGATGTTGATCATCCATCCTACAGCATTCTATCTCACCGTCGGGCTACAGATGCCATCACCTTGTCTCTCTCTCAGGCGCCCTCACTCGCCATGGGTAGCCATCTCTTGCAAGAGGGGACGTCGTCTGGTACTGGTCCCTCTCTGACAAGCCAAGGGGACGTTATCCAAGCAGAAATAGGTCATGCCACTCCGAATGCATCCAGAACAGTTCCCACCAAGATTCTGACATATCAGGTAATTGCTATCCTTAGTGCTGCTGCTCAGAACGATCTTGAACCCGCCGCAGAACGTCCTTTCGTTCCTCAAAGACGCTTGCAGCACCTGGACTCTTGGGTGAGCGATTCTTCCATGTCATAACTTGACGTGATCTTATATCTGTCTAGCCGAAGCCGGAGTGAAGTCGCGAGACTACAGACGACAGTGGAGGGGTATCTGCTCTCAATGACGTCTGACAACGTCGTGAGTGGCATCGTTGCAAGCCCAACACATCGGAGAACACTGTTGGAGGTAGGAAATACTACTTTTGGTCGCCGATGTCTCAATATTCTTAGCTTTCCTCCAAACTTGATCTCGAAAACGATCCAAGGCTCAGAGCGGCCCTTCGTGGGGATGAGGAACACATTGCCGCACTCATCGTGTCCATTCTGGACTCCAACTCTGCGCAGAACGACGTGCTGGATCTCGAAGGCGACTCCGCACAGTGTTTTCTCGATGTCATCCAAGATGTGCGCGTCCCTACGCAATTCTCATTGTAGTCGACTAACACCGTATGATTGTAGGCATTAAACCGAGGGTTTCTAATGGCGCAGGAACACAGCCGTCAAGCGCGCCGCATCGTCCGCAAGTTGTCTGAGTCGTGCGACAAACTGCCGTCCTCGCTCTTCATCACCGGTGTGACCGGGCGGGAAGATCACCCTACGTTCGCGGGTGGATTCGGGGACATATATAGGGCTTCGTACGGCACTAAGATCGTGGCCTTGAAGCATATGCGGCACTTCATCCAAAGCTCGGATCCGGAGATACGGGATATTCGTCTGGTGAGTGTGTCCTCTTTCACTCGGGTCCATGCTGACGTGTGTAGAAATTATGTCGAGAGGCGTTGGTGTGGAAAGATCTGTGCCATCCGCACATCTTGCCGTTCCTAGGAATTGATCGGGACAGTTTCCCACCGTCGCTCTGTGCTGTATCCCCTTGGATGGAGCATGGGACCGTTTTGAAGTATTTGCAGGACCATGGCCGTGGAAATGTGGACAAATTGGTGCGATTTTGTGTTTACCGATGGGTCATGTCGTCCCAACAAAACATTTTCAGCTCTACGAAGTCGCGCAAGGTCTTGAGTACCTGCATTCCCGCAATATCGTTCACGGGGATCTCCGAGGGGTACTTGGCTTTCAATAATATCCATTCGGCAGAAACTAATTCAATCGCAGGCAAACATTCTGATCAATGAGGACTGGAGTGCATGTCTGGCCGATTTCGGACTTAGCGTATTTGCCAACGCCACCACTTCAATGCATACCTCGACCCGAGCGGGCAGTCTATATTGGATGGCGCCCGAATTGATCGACCCAGACCGTTTTGGGTGCAAGTTTGCACGAACGAAGGCCAGCGACGTGTACGCTTTTGCTTGTGTCTGTCTTGAGGTGTGTGATGTCCTTTGCTTCATTATTCGCGTCTCAAGCTTTTCCAGCTGTACACAGGTCAACCACCCTTCGCCGAGTTCTCCCAAGCCGCGGCTTTACTTAGGGTGGTTAACGGTGACAGACCCCTGCGGCCCTCCACCTCCCCTGCGATGTCCGATGCACTTTGGCGGCACGTCAATGCTTACTGGGCGGAGGAACCCACGAGGCGGCCCATCGCTGAAGTCGTGGTACAGGAAATGACCTGGCCGTCTCCGCGCAAGCCGAAACACTTACGCCCGCTACCGCCAGTCCCCGTCCCACGGCCTGCACCACCTGTTTCACCATCTGAACCAGCGTCGACACCGTCATCGCCCCCTCTATACGTATCGCCGCAAGGGTCTCCTCCGGGATACGAGATGGCGGACTATCAGCGAGTGGAGCTCACGCCGTTCAAGATGGCGCAGATGGAGAAAGCGAGCCAGCAGGGTCCGTCGCGGGAAATGGACCTTAAACACATCATGAAGCTTGTCGGGAAAGCGTCCGGGCGTACACTCATGAATCAAACAGTGGTATTGACCGACGGGATTCAGACGCTGTTTGAGAGGGCGCGGCAACGGGATGTGATCAAAGTAAGCCCTTTCGCGGCTGAAGCAGCACAGCGAACGCTCATTCTGCTTTCTTGTAGCATGAAGCATTCGTTAAGCAGCTTGCTGAGTATTCAGAGGGCCGGAGGCTCCACGACCAAGATGCTGTTTTCCACCGCACCAGGCCAGAAAGTCCAGAGAGTCCGGTGGGTTGTCGCGCTGCAGTTTCTTGTCGTTGTTGTTCCTAACTGCTATGATCTGAATGTAGGACCCGGATGAAATCATCACGCTCCCCGAATTCGTTCGGGAGGCGCCGCCTCCGCACGTTCTCGACGATCCCGATCCACTTCCGATAACACCCCGGAAGACACCCTCCAAGACAATCCTTCGACCGCGAAGGCCATCCCTCCCTTGGCTCCGAATTTCCCCCTCACTCACTTCTCTGCGATACCAACTCTCCAACCCCAAATCTACCTCATCCATTCGTGAGTGACTGTGTATCCGTCTTCGTTTTGTATTGAGAATCGCTTTAGCCCTACCCGGTAGCGATTCAGATGTAAACGTCGTGAGCGCTGGCCCGAAGACCTCTTCGCCCTTCCACCGCCGTATGCGCAGTGCGTCCGTGAATAAACCTGTTCGAGGACAAAGCGCGCAGGAGGGTGAGATAAAGACCGCGACCCCTGCCCGCGAGCGCGTTAGGGACGTCTTCGTCGCTGCCGCATCCGCGAGTGGATCCAGTGCGTTCCGGTGCCCTCTAAACGTGCCACTTGGACTGATTTCTGTTTGCGTAGAGACTGACGCGGCGCTTCGAGGACTCTGGCGACGCGTCAAGCCGCCCGCCATCGACACGGATGACACGAAATCCAACTCATCGTTCTCCATCGGCCGTCCATCAGAGTATGACCTTGACGACATCCCTGCTAGTCCTCTCGACAGCTATCATGCAATTTCCGATGGACCAAAGACTATCGCAGACGAGCCAGCGACTACTACCAAAGAGCCGGAGACTACTACGAGTGCGCCTGAGACTCCTCCTGTCGATGGCACACTATCACCTGCGAAAAGGCGGAGCAATCCAGATACCCCGCACCATGTTCCACCCGACGAGGACATGTGGCGTCTTTTCGAGTGCAAGTTCGGTACGGCAAATGCCGCCCAGCTTATCGAGGCACTTGCGATGACCCCGCCTGGGGGCCTCAATAATTCGGTGATCCAGGTTCGACAGAAGCCTATCTTCATGCAAATATTTACTCATAGAACCACTAGGATTTGCACAAGAAATGTGTTGAGTCACAGGAGGTTATCTTTGCACAGATCCCGTGGGCATCAGCCAGTGCAGAGCGCAGCCGTGTGGTGAAGAACGAGGAGCAGTCTGAAGATTCCTCCGAAGGCGACAAGACCCTCGAGCCGCCCGCGTTAACATGGGAGGAGGAGCTCCTTTTGGAAATGCTCGCAGCAAACGAGCGCCTGCTCGCGGCACTGAGGACTTACACTGATCTCAAGCGTGTTGCAGTGGAACGCGAGGTGGAGGTACGTTCAGATACCCCATCATTTTTCCCTTTTGCTCAATTACCATATATAGCAACGACAAGATGCCACGGGATCTACTTCGTTCGCATATACCCTGACAAGCGGTAGTTCGCCGCGACAACAATCCCACGCGTTCTCGACGCTACCTGCACCGGGGCGTGTTCCGCAAACACGGCTACCCGCAGCCCCTTGTAGGCCCGACCTTGAACCAGTCAACGAAGAGTCACAACCCAGCTACCCAACCAAAGTCAGGGCTCTGAAAGCCTGTACGTCTCAATTATGCAGTTCGAATATTAACTGAAAAAAATGCCAGTTACCGCCGATCCGGATGATCCTGACGAAATATCCTTCGGTGTAGGCGATATCCTCGACATTCTCGACCGGCAGGGAAAGTGGTGGCTGGTACAGAACGCGGAGGGGTCCGCTGGCAGTGCGTCGATTGCATGCAGAGTGTCACCGTGATAATAAGTGTATTCGCAGTTGCGTCGTCTGATTATTTCAGTGTCCTTGACAGCGAAGATCGGCAAACCGGGAGCTCTCGATCGTCCGCAGGAGCTTTGCCCGTATATCCATGTACGTTTCTCTCGCGTTGATCAACGAATAAGAGAGGTTAACTCACCTGTTAGACGGCTCCTCTGAAAACGGGAGATCATTTAGCCAGGAGGAAATCTTCGACGTCGTTGAAAAACAAATTCAGTGGTGGAAGGCTGGAAAGGCCTATGGCTCCAATAGTGGTGCGTCCTTCATCTCCTCGGAAAAGACACGTCTAAGATTCACTTGTGCAGTATTGTCAACCGATATCGATTATTCCAGCGTCAGTGGTTCGGAACCCGAGACCTTCCAATACAAAGCTCAGGCTCTGTATCCCTGTATGTGTGGGCTTCGCTTTCCAAATTTCCAAGTGCTGAATGATTTCTCAGACACTGCTGATGCAGATGATCCCAGAGAGTTATCGTTCCGCCAGGGCGAAATTTTGGACATTGGTGACAAACGGGCGGATTGGTGGCAGGCCAGAAACGCCAACGGACTGGTTGGCAGTATGTTTCGCCCATCGCTCTCATCGGAAAGATCAACTAACATATTCTACTCTCAGTCGCACCATCGAACTATCTCCAGCTACTTTGAGATTGTTTCGTTCGGGTTGTATTTGTACACATACACTTCCCTTCCGTTCTTTACGCGCATCTTCAACGGACCACGTTGAAGCACTCTCCTTGGTACTTGACATTTTCCTTTGATCGATACTCCGACCTGATATTTAACACAATCCACAAATGTACTTTTATTTGCACTCGAAGTATCACGGAACGAATATAGACATTGTCATCGGAAAGAGAGGGCGTGCAGACAGTGAACGCTCGGCAAAACATGTCTGTAAATCAACAGGTGTCTCTGGGCATATCTCGAAATTCTAGGGTCCGCTGGCCTCAAACAAAATCGTGATTCAGAACATGTGCACCTGCGTATCTTTGAAAACCACGGTTTTATCACTTGGTGTACTAGTATGATTTGGACTATTCTTCTCCATGAAGAACATGAGTCCATTCTCTTCCCTTTAGACATCCAAGAAGTCGTATGTCTTTTACGTGGATTGCCTACCATGAATCCCAACAACCCCCAGACTGATATGTTCAACAGGTAACTCTGCCTGACACAGATATCCAACAGATCAGTTGCCGTAGTGCGCGTTCTTGATTTTGATTGCCTACACGGTCGACACGCCATCGACGCTAGGCTGCCAAAGGGATAGGCCTCTCGAGAGTTGATCCACGACCATCGTGCTCACCTTTTCCTCCATCCATCGACATCGAAGCCAAATCGCAGCGCTGGAAGACTCTGACTGTGACTTAGCTTGAAATATTGGACTTACCTCATGAGGTCTTTCACCGCTTCCGCTGGTCCTTCAAACAAATTGCATCAACAACAGGCTGAGCCCAAATTGTTTTGGCTGCGAGCAGATCGATTTCCGTCAGCCTGAAAGTAGTAGGGGTCACCATTTGTCGATAAATATAGGAGCAGGAAAAATGCACAACGTTGTAGATCTCCCGACACGAAATTTCTCTGGAACCTGAAGATGCTATCCTTCCTTTCAGTCAGACACAAGTTCAAGAAATGACACCTTCATGTGCTGGCACGTTGGCAGCACCATTCACAATAATAGGTGTTCTGTGAGTTTCGCCGCCGCCATGGGATGAATGGCAGAAAGGTGGAACCAAAATTTCCGCCATTGAGCCGGGAATAAATCTGAATCTGATGTTAAAATATGAGCAATTGCCGGGGTTCGAAGGCCCTCTCCGAGTGCTCCAGTGGGAGGGCGGGGCCTCTGGGAGTATATGAATCCTGATTCCTGAGGTATCGCCTCCGTCGTCCAAGTCTGACGGGTTGAAAACAAGCACCGAGTGGTGAGAATCGTGCACGAGGGTGCAAAGTGGCTAGGAGCTCATAGAGTACGCGAAAGCAATTTGAGAGTCCTCCGGCCCGAAGCACTGAAGTCGCCAGCCTCCAGTCAACATGACAGATCGAACCAAATGCAGGTCGGACTTGATCGAAGCTTGATCGGACATCAACTTCGGCAGTTCAACTTGAGTTCAATTCCCGTGTGCCGAGCGGGAATCTGCTAAACGTCATCCAATTCTCGACTCAGATAGTAGTACAGTGCATTTTTTCACGGTAGAAGTAACGTTTTTCAAGCTACAATGACCTCACTTGCGTATTTTCGAAATCCAAGGTTTGATCACCTGATCCACAATCTGGAGTCCATTCTTTTCCATGAAGAACATGTGTGCGTTCCCTAGTTCATCGTTAGACAAAATAGTGGATATATTAACTGAAATATCACATACCATGAATACCCACATCGCCCAGACTAATATGCTCGACTGAGACCCCTGCCTGGCGCAGATACGCGACCGAGCAGTTGTCATACTGTGCGTGGTAGCTTGCTTCTGAAGTTACCGCGAGAACAGGGATATCGACGAGATTGATCAGTTTCCTTGCTGGCTCGGTTTGCTGGAAGCAAGTGACCCCGGGAATCTCGCTGGTCAGAAGAAAAAGAACATAGTCAGCTCGCACAGTAGATACACCGTGCCCGTCCAATACTACTGACCTAACCACAGTCCGACCTATATCAGAAGCCTGAGTAATCGGCGGATCGTAGGCAACCGGCAAATCTGTCAAGCCGTATATGCGATTGGGCGTCAACGGTGGAAAAATTGCATTAATGAACGGCGGTCCGTAAGGCTCTAATGCTACGATTGCTTTGACCTGGTTTGGGCGAGAGTCTGCCAGTATCCAGCCGAACTCTCCAGCTTGCGAATGGGTCATTAATATAACAGGCTACCCCAATATGCGTCAGGCAGATGGAGGACTATTCGATTATTATCACGACTTACACCGATCTGATCGAGGAGTAGCGAGCCAGCACTTTTGATTTTCATTGCCTCCTCAGTCGTAGAATTAAGACTGGGCACGGTCGATGCGTAGAATCTATCAAACACGGGGTCCCCAACAGATCCACTGCCTTGTTGGCAAGAGTCACCTCGAAATTGAATGTTACAAGCGAAGAGAACCTTACCAGGCCACTGGGTATGAAGGACGGCCTGAGGCCAAAGCTTGTACTGCTCCACCGCGGTAAAGTGTGATTCTACGGTGAACGTGTCGAAGGGAACAAGTACGCCGTCCACAGTGGGCTGCCACGGAGACCGGCCGCGCGATGGTTGGTCGACGACGTACATCTGCATTGACTCAGTGTTGTGAAGATGTGGGAATACAAACTCTCCGTGCTTACTTCGTATCCCTTGCTAAGGAAGTAATCTGCCCAGCCAAGCCGTCCGTCGGGTGTGTTCAAAAGGTTCGTCCCCGTCATTCCTTGCCCATGAATGAAGAGTATCGGGAGCGGCTGTGTAATCGTCGCAGGGGTAAGATGCTCGACATACATCTGGTCGGCCGCAATAGACGAGTTGCCTTGAGGAATGTAGGTCTGGCCAACATAGAGGTACGTGCGACGGTGCAAAGTTCCCTGGACCTGAGGCTCGAGTTGCGGCGTCCCAAGGGTCCCCGAAAGGCCAGACAATGCGAGCAGTAGAAACGCGAATACGAACATGCTGGTGGGTAGAATGCAGCTCACGTCGGAGCGGCTGCCGTGAAGGCTTCTTGCTTACTGAGAGCCACGAAGAGAAGTCACCAGGTCTCGGGAAGTAGCCGACGCTTCAAGGCTTCCTTTGGAACCTAAAATTTACCGGCACTTCTTCGGCGGCGCACACATTGCAAAGACCGAGTCTGAGATCTTGAGTGATAAAAGTCGTGAAAGATGGTCGGCGACTGAGAGAAAAATGGTCACATGTCACGCCACGCTGTCACGGTTGACAAGAACGCTCATGTCGCCAAATCCAGCCGCACAAGATGTCCTCAAATCCATTCCAGATGAAATCTGGGGTGAGATTTTCAAGTATCTGCCCCACGATTCTCTAATACACCTTCACATCGTGGATTCACGATTCCACCGCATTGCTCGTCCCCTTCTTTTCCATGATTTCGACTTTCACCCGTACGGGCTCACAGGGCGAAGCAGTGCTACGGAATGCAATCTATCGGCCTTCGCACTTCCGCAGGAACAACACATCATTTTCTTGTCACAGCGCCTGGCATTTTGGTCATCAGCGGAAATTGCGCCATTTGTTCGAGTCTGCCGCATCACGCCCTGATCTTTCACAGCGGATATATACCGTTCATTAGGCTGGGAGATTTCGGAAATGGATAACCCCTTCATCATCTTGGCTGTATTTTCCAGGATCATCGCTCGATTCGCTAGTCTCCGCCATCTTTTGCGCGCTACATACCTTTCCACAGCAGTGCAATTCAGGACTTGTCGCTTTTGTCCAAACTCGCTCATTTTGAGGTTGAGTGGTGCCAAGTGGACGTTTCTCTTCCCATCCAAATGCCAGTCTCTTCCTTCTCCCTCACAATCCACCCCCAGTCGCCCGTCCACAGCACCATGAGATGGCTCTCAGTTTTGCAACCCCGTACACTTCGGTCTCTCGATATTCCACTTTGCAACGAGCGGCTTGTTGAGCAAATTCGAAGCGGCGGTCCGTTTCCCAACATCACGGATCTGAGGATCGTTCTCGACCACAGCACGCTCTCCCACCTCGACATCCTTCAAAAATTCCCAGCCACAGAGGTTCTGAACATCCGCGATCATTTGGCGGATTTTGAGTCCAGGTGGCCCTTGGCAAAGTGGAAGGAAAGCGACTGATTTGCAGATTCCGTTTCTCAAGGCCTGCCGGCATTAGAGAATACACAGGACCATACAAACTCCTTCACCTCTTTTTCCCGATCTCAACCCTGCGCCGTGTCGCTATCCGGCGCTGCAATCCAGTATACTTTCTGGGTTGCATACTCGCATTAGGGCCGTCCACCACCTTCACCTCCCTCGATCTCCAATTCGACAGCTTGGACAAGAACACGCTGTTGCTTTTGTGCAACTTCTTTCCGAATCTCGCCGAACTCCACCTTTTCATTACAAGCCAGACCTTCAGCCCCGAGCCCGGCCACGAGGTGTGTTTCTAGCCTCCGTGTGTCCTTCTGTCGTGCATGCGCAATTGCTGACGCACAAGCAGCTCGAGACATTTTCCCGCCAACTGGTGACTCGATCGCCGCTGCCGGCCAGCACGCAGCGGCTTGTCACTCTCTGGAGATTAGCCTGTCCTCTTTGCCTTGATACCCTCGATTTGCTGGCGCTGAAAGCCTCGCTCTTCACCAGACATCCCGCACTGCAGAGCATCTGATTCGATGGTTCGAGTTCGGGAATGTTCAAAATTGGCCGTGGTGTGCTTATAGCGCGGTTAGCAGATCGGTGCGTTATCCAACCGGCCAGTGATTGGTACCGTTCATTGATGTTCGTCATATTAGGATTTGAGGGGGAGATTTGCTTTTTTCACCCCTTCACTCACGTCCATAAACTTACAACAACATCAGATGTTCAACACCTGCTACTGACTCGCTTTCATGATATCTGCTCGTATAGTCTTATAAAATAAAATTCGTGAGATAACCTCAAGAGAGTTCAAACTTCCGACCCGAGCCGATCAAGTTTGATCGGAATCTTTGCACTGCTTCCATTGCCAACATGATCCAAACCACATCCATCGACTTTGGCACGAGTAAACACCTGCATGGGCCCGCATTGAACATACGAGGGCGCCACATGTGCGGTGACAGCAATCTGCCGTCAAACAGCGCATCCCGCCCACTTTTCACGCTGTGACGTTCTCACCCTGCATCGCCTTGCTATTGCCCTCACAGCTAATCAAGTATAATTAGTACTTGAACGTCGCTTCCTCACCATCGCATCGAACGTGAAACAGCTTTCCGACCGTAACCATGCGGTGCGTTTACAGGAATAGATGGGGTCAATTAATATGTTCTATAAGAAAGGAAGACGAACGTGGCCAGCGTCTTAGCGCCTTCTTGTCCCCCACCACAGATGATTCAGATGAAGAGATTATTTACGCGAGACGAACCGGTAAAGTGTAGTTCTATTGGCTATTCGGTTTCTTATCCAATGCAGGACCAGCCCCCAGTCCAACAACGCACTTCTCGTCGTTCTACCGCCAACACGATGAAGAAATTATTTGGGCTGGAGAAGCCAGTAAGTCTCAGTTCTAATGTCCATTCCCTTCCTTATCCGGCACGGCACAGGATCCCCCCCTTCCGATATCGATGCCAATATCTCAGCAAAAGCGGACACCCACACATCAGCAAGTGTCTCCCAATGAAAAGTGCGAAGAGACCACGCCTGTTTTACCACCAGTTACGACGCCAGTTGATATCTGGCCTCAGTCGGACGTTGTACAGCAGCAAAATGGGACTGACCCCACCCTCGAGACCTTCAAATACAAAGTCAAGGCTCTGTACCCTTGTATGTTCCTTGCTCGAAGCTATGGCATGCATTGATATGCTCCACCAGACACCGCCGATGATCCTACAGAAATATCATTGAACCAAGGCGAAATTCTCCACATTGGCGACCGGCCCGAAGCGGATTGGTGGCAGGTTAGAAAGGCGAATGGAACGGTTGGCCGTATGTTCTTTATGCCTCTATAATCATTGCTCCGACTGATTTTCATTGTTCGCAGTTGCACCATCGAACTATCTCCAGTTACTTTGAGTTTTTCTTCCCGTGCACAGTACCTTGCATTCTGGCCCTCATTTCATGCATATTCAGTGGATTGTGTTGTACTCTAAATCACCTGTACTTCTGGTCTGCTCTGGCGTCGCATGAGTGCTATCACCTACATCACGCTCAGTGGTGGGAGCCTGAAACTAAATCGATACGTCGACTGAGATCATTTCTTCATACCGCAAAACCCCGGTCGCTATGGCGTTTGTTTTGGCAATCGGACGCGCTGGGCTGTATATTATCACTGGCCAGCCCGGGACGACCAAATTTTTCGGCCCACTACATACTCGTACATCTAGGGAGAAGAAGTAGGACGACTCGGAGCGTCCCCATCTCTGTGACTGTCCTCTGACCAGCCTAGTCCTCATCATGCCCGCGTCGCGTAAATTATCTTCGCTAGCAGGCTGTTCGACATGCTCCAGAACTAGAACTAGAGTATCTATCGCTTCTGCAGAAGATGGTAGAATTGTGTAAATTCTTCGGTGTGCCCTGAACTGAGTTGTTCGTGGGTCGGCCCAGACCTTCTCAATCAAACCATATTTGAAATTGGAGGGATGCGCAAGGGAGGGCAAGGGAGTCTCCGAGACTCGGACCATGATCTGATAATCGCAGATCGGATTGACCTCCCGTCACTAGTTGTGCGTGTTCACGGGCCTTGCAGTCTTGGCAAAAGTTCAAGCGTACTTACCTGAAGGAAGACGGCAGTGAATGGTCCCGAATTGCCCCGAAGGTATTGGTTGAAGAATATCGGAAATCGGCCCGGTGGCGCCGATCGCAAACGCCGTGATCACCGTGTTCCCTCAAGTTCTCCCACCATAACTTCCACAACTTCGAGTTCTTCAAAATGCGGTTCGCTGAAAATATAGGCGATGATTTCAAGAAATCTTTATCTGATCTCTCCCACCTATACGGTGCGCAAATCAACTCGAAGGACGGGAAATCGGGTTTCGGGGACTCAGTCGACGACCGACTTGTGGTCACTCATGCCTCGATTCAGAACAAAGGCGAGGAGCCCTTAAAGAAGGAGGCACGAGTTGTGTGCGAGATTGTCGTTGCGGAGGGTGAGTCTAGCCACCGTCCCGCAGTAGGCACCAGTTTATTGGACGCTTTGCAGACATGCTTAACGGCGGTGGAAATGTACATGGAGGCTGCCTAGCAATGCTCATCGATATGTGGGTCACATTTACGTACTACCTCAGACACGGCAGCCGGCTGAACCAATTCCAGTGGCTCGACATTGTGTCTAATGGCGTATGCGCGCGGCACGCACGTTTCGCAATGCATAAATACCATTCTCCAGCGTCACTGTGAGTCGACTCCTCAGTTGAAAGTTATCGAAGATCCCTTCACTCACCCTCGTATCAGTGGAGATAAATTGCGGATAACAAATGCGACGATGACCGTTGGTGCTCGACTAATGTCCGCTGGAACCGAGGCACGTACCGGCATAGCCCTCTCCTAGACTTTCCTGCATACGCTGATGGTGCGGTCAAACAGATATGGAACATGACACGGCACCGCTTAGTAGCATCTGGCGTACAGGTCAAGATGCGGCCGTCCGGATCGAAGCTGTGAGCCTGTAAATATGGCAGGATTTTCTACTCTACCGGATATGCCCATGAACGACCAGCGCCGAGCTATGCGAGCTGCGGTCAGTGTGTTCAGTTCTCGCAATTTGTCCTGGCAAGGCTGCTCCATCACCGCAATTGCCGCAGGAAGACCTCGATTTTGTTACGATCTGCCCGAAGCACAACTTCGTGCTCACTTTCGAGCTGGTAATGGGGTCCTGCTTCCTTTGTTCTCCACCAGCCCAGGTACCACCGTCTCACGCATGATTGATGTTCAATTTCTCGGTCATTCCCAGCGTTTCCTCCATTATCTGCTGCATATCCCGCATTGAACCGGCAATGGAGCTTTGTCACTCGAATTGAAATTCTCACCTCGCGATGCGTTTAATATAACGCCCAAACACATTTATGATCTGCACACGCGAGAGCCAAGCCTGCGCTGCAACTATCGCCGGAGAACAGGGAAATTGGATGGGGCGTATTAATCAACAGAAACCCGAAGACGCACAATTGCAATAAGAAGATCAGTATGTCAAGCGTATGTTTTTCGTCTATGCCGTCCTTTACCTAACCTGCTCAGCCGTCTGCCTCCGTCTCGCCGTGCGATTGTGAAATTCCTCCCCGACGACATTGCACCAGGCAGTACTAACTTGTGGTCACTTTTGTTGAAACGCTCACCGACCATTCACGGACCAACGACGGTCTTGTCGGAGCTAGTCTCTCTGGACAGACACTTATCATTTCTAGCTCGGACCTCGCTCGATAAAGTCTGTTGGTTACCGCGTAAATTATGGAGCGACAACTGGACAACTCAATTCGCCATGACTTGCCACGCTCGCTGCTGTGTTCAACATTGATGACACCAGTAAGTTATGGTGGGTTCGATGCGTTGGTTAGTAGTGAGACTCCAATCGTCCATTCAAGAAGTGGGCTGACATGAGGCTCAAACCCACCAAGATTCAAGCTCCCTGGATGGAGGAATTTTCGTAATGATCCACGTTCTGACACGGAGCGGCAGGAGTAGCACGGAACACTATTCCGTGT
The DNA here is from genome assembly GCA_014462655.1 of Mycena venus. Lineage (NCBI taxonomy): Eukaryota > Fungi > Basidiomycota > Agaricomycetes > Agaricales > Mycenaceae > Glaucomycena > Glaucomycena venus. The sequence continues at coordinate 245,333 of JACAZI010000039.1, read as the reverse complement.
AAGATCTCATTATATTGGACCACCTTACGATGTTCCCATGCATCCGATACTTGACATACCGCTTCTTCAAGATCTCTTTCATATAAAGGCGCTTGAATACATCGTCTTTCCCATATTCAAACCATGTCCTTCGCTTTCCGTCTCGTATTTCTCAGCCTTCTCGTTGCTACCATTGCGAGCCCCCTGCGGTCGACGGCTAACCCGGACGACAGTTGTTCAGGCGATAACGGCGAATGCTGTTCCTGCCAGAATAATCTCTGACCCAATCTCTTGGTATGGTTTATGGCGCCAGGTCATGAAGCATTGCTCAAGCTAACACAAATCCACACCTCAGGCTTCTCTCGTTTCCTCGAAATGTCAGACTTTCACCGGAGCAACTATCTCAATCTTTCGGTACGGAAATTCCCTGAATAGAAGAGACTCGGGGGCTTACGTCTCCTCAGACAGTGCTCAGTGTTTAACTGCGCCATTGGGCTGAGCGCCGCAGAATGATGGACATTAATGAATTGCGAAATCGAATTTATTTTAAAGAGTCTGAGTGTGCATTCCTGTCAAGCACTGGACGTCCGAAAAAAATCTCCATGGGTGGCTAAGAGAGTCAAGAGGTGAAGCGCAGGATGTCATTGCAGCACCTCACACATCATGTCCGGAGAGTTCCGAACCGTTCCCACGGTTTAACTTGAGACTCTGGCGTTCGAATTTCACGTAAACATGCCATTTGTGGCCCAGAGAGGAAATGTTGTTTTAATTTCCATCAGCTGAAAAGATTTTGAACTAAGCCCCCGTCAACTTGACATACATTGTTCCATGGGCGGCTGTGGGTGTTGGTTCAATCAATGATACTTACACAAGAAAGTGACGGGTACTACAATCCACTACACAACGAGCTCTAATGTCCAGTTCAGCGAGAAGTGTTTTCCAACCCACAGGAATTTTCCCAGAGGATGACAGTCAGGAAGCAACCAGAGTGATGCACGTGGCCAGCGGAAGGAATTTGTCTCCTGGTCGCATTCAGTGGGATCATTAGAGTAAAGGGATGGGGTGAGATTCCTGCCCACACTGGCTGTCTCCGAAACAGGATAGCGTCTCTTTCCGGCCAGCCAGCCTCATGTCGTATCTCGAATGACAGGAATAATAATTTCCACAAAAAAACACCCGTGAGAAATGGTACCTCTTTACCCAATGGAGGATGGTTGATTGCTGGAAATTAAAAGACAGGATTAGAAAACGAGGCCGAAAAGACGAAGAAAGAAAATACGGAGAATAGAAACTTGTGCTTACCAGAATACCCAAGCCCAGCCGGTCAAATCTGCCCCTGCTCAGGGAACGGCTCGTTGTCAGGTCAATACAGAATGCACGGCGACAGCGGGTCGTTCGAGATATTCTAGACCTTCTCGCTGACAGAGAATGTCTGACCCGATGGCATGAGAAGCGGATGCGCAGGCAGTACAGCAATGAGCAGCTCAATCATGATGCTGGTTGGAACCAGACAATGGAGAAACTCGACGACCAAGGGCAAAAATGGTGGACTGCAGGCTTCCTGGTGTCCTTCAGCAACTGATTTCCAATGTCCTGATTGCCAGGTGGTCCACATCAGAGATCTCTTTCCCTTGTAGAATAATACTTTGAACAACTCCACTGTCGGTAATTTTTGTGTCTCATGGATACAGTGCCACATCGCTTGTACAGACCTGGCCAGCAGCACTCTTCATACCACTTGCAAATTTTGGCGTTCTAATGAAATATCAGAAAAAAGGATATGGGAAGGCGGTGATGTCCGCTGTCGAAGAAAAGGTCGTCCAGTCCTGATCTTGTCGAGCTTATCCTCATAACATTCATGACAGACAAAGCTTACCTCTATCGACATCTCAGTTGAGACGGCGGTATGTTTATTATCCACACCAAGATTGTATCCGTTTTGATTTTTGACGCGCTCGTAGGTCCCTCTACAGGAAGCTCGGATTTGAGGATGGGCCACATGTCTTCAGACCACCGAAAGGGGAAGCACATGGGGATGGCTTCTGGAAGAAGACGGGACCGCAAAGAGTGTGTGTCTGTGCAACACAAGACTGAGAGTTAATGCCTGTATCAAAGACTGATGAGAATGGAATGGTTATTAGTCTCTCCTAGCCAGACGCTCTATATCAACACTCGTTCCTCGCTATATAGAATGGTTATACACTAGGATGGCTCATAATGCATAAGGTTGGTTCCCTGCCAAATTGGGCAGGATTTGCGCAAAAGTCTATGCATTATGACCATTCATGCATCATGACCTTGCTTCTGTAATGGTAAAATGCATTTTGGTGGATCCCACTGGGGACAATGTACAATATAATGGTCCAATATATTGTAAGTTTATTATCAGTATATTTGGAAGATGCAAAAACAAAAATTACAATATACTGGCCCAGTATATGCTGCGGATATTTCATAATTACCAACAATATAACAACAATTTACCCAGCCTGTATATGCTGAGTATATTGACTTGTATACTCACAATATGATCACAATATACTGAATCCATATATGGTAGCTGTCAAACCATATATGGATTCAGTATATTGTGATCATATTGTAACCAAACAAGCTAAGAAAGGAAGAAAATAAAACCTCCTTCAAAAGGCAATAAGAAAATTCCTTGCAAAGGAGACAAAAGTCACACAGCAGTTGAATAAAGAAAACAGGATTTGGTAGTTCTTCTTTCTAATTCCACCATCCTATCCAAACCTGTGACCATCAAAACAATTTCAATTGAGTAGATAGTCAAGTTGTATTTTCCTGCTATGCCAGAAGAATAAGTAATGCAACTTTTGACATTTCTTTTTGATAAAAAATCATGTTGTACAAGACATCAAAATTGAAATACTGCCTAGGTGAATTGAACTCACCTAAAGTCTGGCCCATTTACATCATTCAACTTCAAAAAAAGGTCACATGACATCTAGACATGTCTGGATCTCATGTGATTTTTCCCACAGTCTAGAGACATTAGAAATGGAGTTATGCAGTCATATTGTCAGTGAAAGTAGAATTTCTGGTTTCTTGGAAAGATTATAAATCTGGAGTGAGTCCTTCATGATGAATAAGTCTTACAAATAAGACTGCAAAGTACCTTTGATAGAAACTGTTGGCATCAATTTTTTTTTTTTTTTTTTTTGGTGGTACATAGGCCAGTAGCAACTAACAATTGGTTAGCCCATCTGGATTGTAAAGGTTGGAGCATTTGTTCCATAGAGAGTGGTTTCCACCACCCAGAGAAATGCATTCCGCACGCCTGAAGGCAGTGTGGGACTACCGCGCTACCCAACACCGCAGCTATCTTGCTGGGGCTGGGGTTGCGAGGAAACGCAGCTACCCACTAAAACTCTGGGCTCCCGTAGCCAATTGGCCGGTAAGCTACCTTCGTTGTCCAGAATACCAGACCAGGTCTCAAGGACCAGTTTTTGGGCTAACACTGGGTGCTTCCCTTGAATCGGCCTGTTTGCCAATGTAATATCCACCTGTAGTCTCTGGTTTATTGTGAACTTCCATTTGTTCATAATTTCTTCTTCTGTTGCTGGTGTGCCGTCCCGTGAGATAACACGATCGTTGCGGAGTTTCCAGATCAGGTATGCAGATTTGGACATCAGAATCCAGTATAGCCGTTGTGTACCCCGTTTGATCTTGCCCTTGCCATCGCGGAATTCAGCAAGACCGCATCCTAGTATCGTGCCTAACGTCACTGCAGGCCAAAGGGCTTCTTTCTTCAACCACAGAGCTTCAGCTGCCCGCCACACGATCTCTTGCCCGGGGCTTCCGCACCCTGTCAGGATATGGTCAAGGTCCTCCATCACCCCGCAATCCTTACACATGGCTTGATCTTCACACTCAGGAATGTGGGACCAATATTTTCCTATTCTATGCGCATTGTGGATACTTTTCCACAGAAATTGGGCCGGCCTTGGTAAGAAATCCTTCAAGGCTACGGCTTCCCATATGTCAGCATCGGACACAATTCTGCCGAACTCTGTCTCCATGGCGCCGCGTACCATCTCAAGTTTTATCGATGTTGACGCCCTGGGGGTCAGTGTCTTCAACTTCTCCTCTCGTATGCTGCGATAGAAAACCTTCTGACGATTTCCTTGTAGGCTCAGGCCGGGAAGAGCTGTGTCTTGGGGCAGTGTGAGGTCCCAGGTCTCATTTGTCCGGGCTCTTGCTGATCTCTTCGCGAGCTTGGTAGCCTGCCCGCACAGTTTTCTGTTCAGTGACCCAGGTTCTGCAACCTTAAAAAAGGTCGGTGCCTTCTGGGCTTTGAGTTCCGCTGCAATGCAGCGCAGTACCTCGCGATGCGGTACTCCAACCCATCCCTCATGCTCCCATCCAGGGAGCTTCTTGTTCATTGCGTCACGGACATAACCATGCGTGCTGACCAAAGTGAGCACTGTGCCTTTATTGACGCATCTTATTGCCTCCAATGCAGCGAAGAGTTCAGCTACATACTGGGACCGCTCCCCAGCATTCGGTATGCACTTGCCTTTGTTCCGACTGTCCTCCTGCCCAACAAAGAGGCCTGCTGCTGCGCACGACTCTTTGCATGGTGGCGCATGCACCGCCCCTGCAATGTATATTGTTGCAGATTCGGGAGCTGGTACTGCTGCTGTGCGTCTACGGACTGGCGGATTTGTGCGTTCTTTTGGCTCACCAGTTCGTCGTGTCATTGCGCGCATGCCTTGGGCAAGGCTCTCAATACCCCTTGGGGGCAGGAAGAGTCTGGGTTCGTCCTTTTGGATATGAGGCACTGACTCGGGATGCCCCCCCCACTCCCCCATGTTGCGGGATCCATTTGGGTAGAATCTGCCTTAGGCGGGAGGCAGCCGCTGTGGTGCATGCATGGGGATTTGCGCAGCCTTTGGTCTGGTCATTGTTGCACTCGTCACAGGCACAGGAGGCCTGCAGGTCATGCAGTGGATTGCTCAGACGCTGGGCTACAGTCGCGGCGAGATCAAATGAATTGCCTTTTTGGGAAAGTGCCATCAATTTTCGTCTCTGATGTCGCTCGCCCCACCAATGTTAATCTTTTACCACAACAATGCCTCGCAGACCATCACATACACCCTGCCACCCATCTGCTGCCAACGACGCAAAGTGCACGCCCACCAAGTGAGCCAAAGCTATCATTCTTCACGAAGATATGGAGATGCCCTTCACGCAAATCTGCCAACGCTCACCCTTCAAAAAAATCAGTCCCTTGACATTGTCGTGCAATTACAACACCGTGAAGAGCCATGGGGGTGACTGCTACTATGATGGACGACAGGGGAAGTTGGGACAGAAGCGAGCGCTCTCGGACGAGCAGTTGATGGAGGTGGAGGAAAGGCTCGAGTCGGGAGAGCTTATTGACGGAGAAGATGTGAGACGAGTTATGTTTCCTGGTGTTCCTGGTCGAACGGTGCGTCACAGTTCTCCTCTTTTACTCCTCTGGCATGTCTTCTTTGCAGGTTCGTGACAATCTCTCAGCATTTGGCCTCGAGGGCTTTGCCCAGCGCAAAAAAAGCCAATCTCCTCCCACGTCACGTTGCACAACGCCGGAGCATGTACGAACGATACAAGGACTGGACCAGTGAGGAGAACTTCCTTCGCAGGGTACTCATCAACTCCGACGAGTCCAAAATTGTGCTCGGCGTGTCGGACGGGCGCCGCTACGTACGCCGCCGACGTGGACGCGACACTTTTGCCCCACGCAGCATCCAGCCCATGGAGGCCCATGGCCAGAAGAAGATTAAGGTCAATGTCTGGGGTGCAATACACCCGAAGGGCATGTCAAAACTCATTCGCATCGACAGCATGCTCGATGTGGAGCTGTACGTCAAAATTCTCAAGCATGCCATGATACCAATCTACGACCACTTCGAAAACCGGCTGCACTCCTTCCTTTTCTTCCAACAAGACAACGACCCCAAGCACACATTGCGGCTCGCGAAGAAGTGGTTCCAGGACCACGACATTCAAGTCTTCGAATGGCCGGCAAAGTCTCCCGATCTCTCCCCAATTGAGAACGCGTGGTCTGAGCTCAAGCACTGGGTGAAGCGCCACGAGGCGGTACATGGAGATTGCCTCAGCTGAGGAGTTTTTTGAGGTGCTCTCGGAAATCTGGGAGTCAGTGTCGTTCCAACAATACGCCGTACATGTATATCAATCTTTTCCACGTCGTCTCCATGCAATGAAGGAAAATAATTACTTGTGGACCAAATATTGATGCATATTCACTACCTGTACATGTACCATAGTTGTAATAATTTTTTTCTTGGCTCTGGCGCACGAGAGGAAGGGTACGAGCGAAAATTGATGGCACTTTCCCAAAAAGGCAATTCATTTGATCTCGCTGCAACTGTATATCCAGCCCGTCGCCAACTTTCATTGCGGCATGGTTTCCCTGCAGGCATTTTGCCTTCTTGCCGTTGTTTTCCTGCCTTTTATGGGGATCTTCGCCAGGGTGGTGCCATAGCAGCATTTCCTTTTGGATCGCCACAGGTGGGTGTACTGTTATGAAGTCAACACCATATTTATTCACGCATCTCACCAGAGTTTTGTGTAGCGCTGGAGGATCGTGCTGGTTTACTTTAAGGTTCTGGACCATAAGGTTCATCTTAGCTTCCTTGGCTACTGATGGCGCCTTGACAACGTGTTGTGACAGGCCATGTAGTGCTAGGGATGCCCAATGGGCACGCTTCTGTGGGTCATCCTCGGCGAGAGATGCAGTCTTGAGCATTAGGAGGGCCTCATTATGGGCTTCCAGGTCAAACATGCCTATGCCTCCACGGTCTCGGGGGGCTAGTAGCATGTCCCGAGAGATCATAGAGGATTTTGAGTCATTGATGAATTCCCTCTGGGCCTTGAGTATGTGCTTCGTTACTGCTGCTGGCATTCCATTGACCTGTGCCAGGTATTGTGACTGGGAACCAGCAATTATCTGGTCAATGTGCTTTTTCATGGTCAATGTCGGGTTGAGGTTCGCCCAACGTTCATAGTCTGAGTCAATCTTTTTCCAATACTGGTGTCCAAACACCAAAGGCATCCACCCTGTTTCCAATGAAACTACCAAGTATTCTGACTGCTTCCCCTTCCTTCGCAATGTGGACATCAGGAGGGATCTGGCTGTCCTTGGGATTGAGCTGTCTCGTCTCAAGGAGACGCTCTCTGAATTCACAGGTTCCAAATGGAATGATTTCTGTCTTGGTAACGTTGAAACAGGCCCCAGATGCGAGGCACCACTTATCTAGTACCTTCCTCAGGTCATCAAAACTGTCGTATTCGCTTAAATAAGCTGTAGTGTCATCTGCAAATAGCTGGACCACTGCATTCTCTGCCACACCAGGTACAGAATACCCTCCAAGGCCTGAGTTCCTTAACATCGACGCTAGTGGTTCAATTGCCAAATTGAACAACAGGCATGACAGCGGGTCGCCCTGACGTGTTGGCATCAATTTTGATAATGTTCCTCTCCATATACTCACAATATACCAAACCCATATATGGAACTTGGTATATTGTGATGGTGTTATCAGTATTTTTGCTAATATACTTTATATATACAGACTTGATATATTGAAAACATATTCTTGGCATATATGAAATATATTTACAATATACACGGTCATTATATTATAAACATAGCTTTTGCATATTTCAAATGTGCTGAAGATATACTGACAATATAATGGGCTGTTATATTGTACCTTGCCTCCAGTGTATGGAAATGCATTTAACATCCGGTTATCACCCTTCAGCCAATGGCCAAACCAAATGCATGAACCAGACTGTCAAACAATACATCTGGATCTTTTGTGCATATCAACAGGACAACTGGGACAAGCTTTTGCCTTTGGCAGAGTTTGCTCTCAATAATGCTCCCAACGCCTCAACTGGAGTCACACCATTTTTCGCCAACAAGGGATATAACCCAGCAGTCACTGTTCATCTGGAACATGATGTTGCGAATATGTATGCCAAGGATTTTGCTGTTGACCTTAATGATCTCCATCAGTTCCTCTGTGATCAAATCACTTATGCGCAGGAATAGTACCAAGAAACTGGAGACTGGGTCTGTGTGCCAGATCCTGGAATCAAGGTCAGAGACCAGGTCTTCATACTGACCAAGTACATCAACACCACCTGGCCAACAAAGAAGTTCACTGAAACTTTCCTCAGACTGTACGAAGTCATCAGAAAACCATCTGCCACTTCCTACACTATCCGGTTGCTGAAGGCACTTGCCTAGATTCATCCGGTATTCTATGTCTCCCAACTTGAACCGCATTTCCCAAATCTTTTTCCTGGACATGAGGAACCACCTCCAGCTGCTGTGGAAATCATCAACGGTGACGAGCACTTCAAGGTCAAGCAGATTGTTGACTTGAAGATCAACTGGTGCTACCAGACGAAGCTCCAGTATCTTGTCAAATGGCTTGGGTACAAAAACACCAACAAAAAGTTCAGTTGGGTTAGCGCTGATGATATCGATGCTCTGGATCACATTGAGAATTTCCACCAGTGTTATCCAAATAAGCCCGGTCCGACTTCTTAACTTTCAAGTTCACACCAAATTTATCAAGATCGGGATTTTTACCTGGTGTTGTCTTTGATTCCTATATACATTATATAATTACTAAAAAAACTGCCAAGAAAAATATATCCACAGTATTATGTCTAAATTTTTCCATTCTTCAGCCAGACGTTTCCGGTCCATTACTGGATGCCTCTCTGCTTCCTCTGGGCGCTCCCCCATCCACATCCATTCCCTCCAGTTCTCCACCTTCCCCTCAACCTTCCTCTGGCTCAGGCATATCCTCCAAGAGGATTATCTCTACCATATGTGTTTTTGTCCAACTGTCCCGAGTTTCAGTAATCTTCTCCTGGATGACCGGACAAGGAACCCAAGGCACTGGAGCTGGTATCCGGGCCTCCTCTTCCTCGATCTTGATGACCAGTGCCTCGACCAGCGCTGCTGGGAAGGTTGGATCAACTGGCTCCTCCTTCAGCGTTTTCTCCTTTGCCTTCTCGATGTCTCACTCTGCCCCACTTCCCTCAGCTTCCACCGGGTTCTTGACTGGTTCCTCAACCAGCACCACGACCAGATCGATGACCAGGTCATTGATGAGGGCAGTGAGGTTGCTTGGGGTGTCTTCCAGACTCCTCCACGATGGACTATGAGTGACTGGAGTGTTATATCCAGGTCGGACCAGAGGGACGGAAGGCCAGAGTCCAGAGGATCGGAGATTTATAGCTGGAGGTAAGATGGAGCTAATGCAGATCACCACAGGGGGTTAAGGGTGAGCGCCCTCTACTTGGCTGCCAGACGGAGTAAGGACGGAGGTCAGACCGGAGCTATGCAGAGGCAAAGCATGTTAATTAACAAACTAAAGTACATCCATGAATGACTACGTATTTATACAAAATCCGGTGTAAGGGATACTCACTTTTTAACCCCAGAGACTATGTACTTCTACAAAGTTTTTGTTCATTTCTTACCATTGAATAGTTTCATTCACGCATCTAGTAGTTGCTTGGTAAATAGTTATTAGTCATAGACATGTGAGCTAATCTACTTTTACCCTCTACCAATTGCCTGCACGGTCTCTTAAGTCTTGTCGAGTCGCTCCGAGGATTAAGGAGGCATAGGCATACCTTTACCTTGCAAATCACGTCTGCGTCCAGCTCTACATTGAGGCTCAGGACGCATCCGTGAAGGTTACAATAACGAATCTCTATGATCCTCACTCTCCTCGAGAATTCGAGAGAGGAGTAAATCCTCCACAGGAGCTTGAGAATTCGACTCTGGAGTGCTACTCAGAGTGACTGTAGTTAGGGTCTTACCACTATTGAAACAGTACGAGCTCGCCAGAATTAAATTGTTTCTAATTCAGATCTCGCCCAATCTTACATCTGGAGGTTTCTGGATGTGGACGGAGAAGTAGGTAAAAGACAATAAAGTTGTCGAACAACAATAAGAACAATAAGAAGTAGCATGTGGTGCATAGGGCATATGATCATAAGTAATTCTGGGGAAACGCTCAGAAGACTTCACTGCGTAAAAACCCTGGAGGATTGTGCATCAAACCGTAGCATAATGCACAGGGAGTAATTGGATGCGGGCCCATAGGTTAGGACGTACGCATCCAAAGGATGGAAGTATCGGAGATCTGGAGATCCGGAGATTCTGGACGGAGGTTTTTGGACGGAGATGTGCACAGGCATAACAGTATCCCCCTCTTAAGGTTCCTCGCCCATGAGGAACTGAAGAGGCACTGAACGGAGACGGAGACGGAGATGGAAATGACGGAGACGGGAATGGAATGCTGGGAAAGTTGTATAGTTGGTCACGGGTCGTTGACATGTTGAATCAAGGAACGAGTGGCGTGAGAATAAAAATTTTCTTCCTTTCAACCACCACCATCCCCAATTACCACCATGTCCGACGGATCAAACACCACCCCTCCTCCGCACAAGGACAAAGGCAAAGGGAGAGAAGGTCTGAGGGAAGAGCAGGAGAGGGAGGATGAAGGAATTGCATTGGATATCGCGCGGGTGGAGCAGGAGCAGAAGGAGGCCAAAGAGGAGACGAAACAGGATGAGGTGCGTCTCTCCCAGCTTCTCTTTGAAGCAGAGGACAAAGCTCGGGGGGTTGAAAAACGCCGACGTGAGATCGCGGAGCTCCTGGCGCGCGTGCAGTGTCGGGAGCTGACTGCGCATGACTGCGTCGCCATCACAGACCTCAATCGCGGTGACTCGCCGGATCGGAACAACGTGCCCGACGAGCCAGTGTCGGAGGATACGAGTGAGAACGGAGAGACGGAGCTGGTGATTGGCCAGCCGGGGCCTAGTCGTCTCAAACGCAAACACAAGGAGACGACAGAGGATGGCACGGAGGTTCCACGCCATCTCATCACCTCATGGATGGGACGGAAAGGAGTGGTGCAAGTGGAGTGGTTGGCGCAGAGGAAGGAGGATGGTGAGTTCTGCCCACTGCCTGGAGAAATTTTAGATTGACGATTTTCCAGCTTGCGATAGTTGCTGGAAGGATGGAGCAACCTGCTACGTGCAGAAGAAGTTCTGGAGCCAGAACCTTGCTTGCCAACGATGTAAGCTCAAGCACTGTGTTACGTCCGTGCACATCTCCGTCCGAAAACCTCCGTCCGGAATCTCTGGATCTCCGGATCTCCGATATCTCCGTCCTCCGGATGCGTACGTCCTAACCAATGGGCCCGCGTCCGATTACTCCCTGTGCATTATGCTATGGTTTGATGCACAATCCTCCGGGGTTTTTACGCAGTGAAGTCTTCTGAGTGTTTCCCCAGAATTACTTATGATCATATGCCCTATGCTCCACATGCTACTCCTTATTGTTGTTATTGTTATTCGATGACCTTATTGTCTTTTACTTACTTCTCTGTCCACATCCAGAAACCTCCGGATTTCGTATAAATACGTAGTCGTTCATGGATGTACTTCAGTTTGTTAATTAACGTGCTTTGCCTCCGCATAGCTCCGGTCTGACCTCCGCTCCTATTCCATCTGGCAGCCAAGAGGAGGGCGCTCACCCTTATACCCCCTGTGGTGATCTGCGTTAGCTCTGTCTTACCTCCGGCTAGAGTTCTCCGATCCTCCGGACTCCGGCCTTCCATCCCTCCGGCCCGACACGGATATAACAGTATTAACAAACTCACCTTTCTTGGCTGTTCTACATGTCTTTTTCTCACCTACCGTCTACGCCAGATGCTCAAGGCAGACGGCGGCGCGAATCGTCCATCATCCGGGCGATGGTTCCTTTGCACCCACCGGCTCTTGCTACCAGTAATTTTACCCCCGCCTATGCTACTGCGACTCTTTCGACACCTGTCTCTACATGGCAACCTCATTTCGAGGAAGGCCGTGCTCTCCGGCCTAATGCTCCGGTTTCATGGTCTTGTCCCGTTCTGGAGGACTTGGCTGGTCCTTCCAGGCGGGCTCCACGACTTAGCCTTTCACCAACTCTTTCTGAGTTCCATGGTCACGCTGGAATGGAAAGCATTTTGGAGGAGCGGTTTGAAAACCTGCCCTCCGGTACGGAACATCATTCGGCATCAGGTAGTCATCATAGTTCTCCTCATCAGCTTGGCTCACCACATCCATCACAACACACACCATCCGGAACACCCCTCGTACCTCCGTTAACCGGAGTTCCGGTTGTTCCATTAGTTCCGGTTCCTCCGGTTACTCCCGCAGTTCCAGCAGCCCCTCAACCGATGGCTGCTACCCAAGGTGTGGATCCTAACAACCCTCCTATTCCGCTGGCTAGACCTCCTACCCCTACCGGAACTGGTCCAGCAGGACCCCCGGCTCCTGGGGGTGGTGGAGGTGGCGGCGGAGGAGGAGGTGGTGGAGGTGGTGGTAACGGTCCTAATAATCCTCTGGATCCAAATCAACCTCCGTTTAGCCCTCCAATTCCTCCCGCTGGACCGCCCGTACCTCCCGCACCTGGAGGTGGGGGAGGTGGCGGACCTGGCGGAGGAGGAGGTGGTGGTGGTGGTGGCGGACCTCTGCCACCAATCAATCCTCAAGGACCTCCTGGTCCCCAAGGCCCTCCTGGCCCTCCGGGATTTCCGGTTTATGTTCATAACCCCCAGCTAGACGCTGCGATGCAAACTTTTGCAACCGCCATGACCGCTTTCGCTCAGAATGCCAATGCTCCTCCTCGATCCACCCGGAGCACACTCAAAACCTTCAACGGATCTGATCCATCGAAATTTCACTCTTTCCTATCCCAGATCTATCTTCACATTGCGGAACGTCCCCAGGATTTCCCTGGCGACGACGAGAAAATTCTCTACGTCCGGTCTTATCTCCGGGGTACTGCACAGCGATGGTTTGAGCCCAGCATGTATGTCGGAGCTCCCATTCCGCTCTGGGACGGAAATTTCTGTCTATTCATCGAGGAGTTACAGGCCAATTTCGGTCCCCATGATCCGATTGGGGATGCGGAACAGGTGCTTAAGGCATTGGTCATGAAATCGTTGGATCGAATCGCCACTTATCAGGTCGATTTCGACAATTATGCGGCAATGATTGGGTACAACGACATGGCGCTCCGTCGTTTCTTTTACGACGGACTTCCGCGCCGGATCAAGGACCTACTCGCGCACACCGACTACGACAACACTCTTAATGGTCTTAAAATCGCTGCACGCCGGATTGATGCTCGCTATTGGCAGCGTCAAGGGGAGCTAGAGCATGAACATGCTCAACAGAAAGCTACCTCCGGTGGATCTTCCGGTAAAACCTCCGGCATCCCCGGCGGACTCTCCGTCTACGCTGTTGACGTCTTCGCCAGAGTTTGGTCCTTTAATGGACATCCCCTCCGATCCTTTAATGGATGACATCCCTGAGGTTCCTATGCCTCATCCGTTCACCTCCGCTCCGCTTGTTTCACTAGTCTCTGCAGCAGCATACAGTGCCATCATACGAGACAAGAGTACAACCCAGTATACTTTGCGTGCAACCCTGACCGATGAAGCCCAGGCTTGTCGTGCCTCGGCTGAGGAACCGGATCTCTCCGGTTTACCTCTGGAATATCACGACTTCGCGGATGTTTTCTCCGAGGAGAAGGCATACAATCTTCCTCCGCACCGCAAATTCGACCTCAAAATTGAGACTATCGACGGCGAGGAACCTCCGATTGGTCATGTATACTCCATTTCTCCGGCTGAACTTACCGCTCTCCGGGAGTTCATCGACAAGAACTTGAAGGCGGGATTCATCTATCCATCTAGTTCTACTCACGGAGCTCCGATTCTCTTCGCTAAGAAGAAAGATGGGAGTCTCCGTCTTTGTGTCGATTATCGGGGTCTTAACCGCATCATGAAGAAGGATCGTTATCCACTTCCTCTGATTGCAGACCTCCATGATGCTCCGGGAAAGCACGTATTTATACTAAACTCGACCTCCGGCATGCTTACCATTTGCTCCGGATTGCTCCGGGCGATGAGTACAAGACCGCATTTCGCTCCCGTTACGGCTCTTATCAGTTCTGCGTTGTTCCGGAAGGCCTCACCAACGCTCCGGCCGCTTTCCAACGCTTCCTGAACATGTTATTCTCCAATTTGCTGGATGTCTATGTCGTCGTATATCTCGACGATATCTTGATCTACTCCGACGATCCGTCCGCACATACGGCTCATGTTCGCGAGGTGCTCCGTCGCCTCCGCAAAGCGGGACTATACTGCAAACTGCCGAAATGCGAGTTTAGCGTCACCACTTGCAAATACCTCGGCTACATCCTTTCGCCGGAAGGTTTCCGCATGTCTCCGGTCAAAATCTCCGCTATCACGGAGTGGCCCGTCCCACGAAAAATCAAGGATATCCAGTCTTTCCTTGGTTTTTGCAACTTTTACCGACGTTTCATTATACGGATATTCCCAAATCACCGTTCTGCTCACTCGACTTACTCGTTTGAACGTCGCATGGGATTGGTCTCCCGCTTGTCAAAATGCTTTCGAGACTCAAGCGAGCATTTACGGAGGCTCCGGTCCTTCACCACTGGATCCCCAGTCGACAAATTACTGTCGAGACGGACGCCTCTGACTATGCCATTGCCGCCATTCTCTCCATTATAGGGGATGACGAGCTCCTTCATCCTGTTGTGTTCTGGAGCTGAACCTTAACTCCTCCGGAGCTCAACTACGACACGCACGATAAAGAGTTACTCGCGATTTTTGACGCTTTTAAACATTGGCGCCACTACCTCGAGGGAGCTCCGCTCACTATCGATGTTGTCACGGACCATAAAAATCTCGAATACTTTGCCACCACAAAGACGCTTACACACCGGCAAGTACGATGGTCCGAATATCTTTGCCATTTCAATATGGTAATCCGGTTCCGTCCCGGAAAACTCGGAGGAAAACCGGATGCTTTGACTAGACGATGGGACGTCTATCCTAAAGAGGGGGATACGGCTTTCAGCCAAGTTAATCCTCAAAATTTTCGCCCCATTTTTACCTCTGATCAACTCACTGCATCCCTCCGGACGACACTACTCGAGGAAGTTGTTCTCCGAGCCTCCGTCGTTATGAACGTCAACAAGCTCCACAGCGACATCAAGTCCCATTATGCGGACGATCCCGCCACTGTTGACGGACTTACCTCCGCAACCTCCGGCACTTCATCGCGTTGGTCTATAGATTCCTCCGGTTTACTCCGCCTTTACAACCAGATCTATGTACCTCAAACCTCTGGCAACACTCCGGATATTCTCCGCGTACGTGTTTTACAACATAAACATGATCATATACTCTCCAGTCATTTTGGGCAGAATCGCACACTTGCCCTCGTACGCCGGGAATACTCCTGGCCGGAGATGCGGACCTTTGTATGCGACTATGTCAGGTCTTGCGTAATTTGTAAACGCAACAAGGCCCCACGACATAAACCTTACGGACTCCTCTGTCCACTTCCAGTTCCCCTCCGTCCTTGGCATTCCATTTCTATCGACTTCATCGAATTCCTCCCTTTATCCAGCGGATATGATGCAATCTGCGTTATTGTTGACCGGGCCTCGAAACAAGTTATTCTCTTTGCCTGTGATCGATACATAACCTCCGCCCTTCTAGCTAAGGCATTTCTTACACATGTCTTCGCCAAACACGGAGTTCCGTTCCATGTCACCTCCGATCGTGGTACGGAGTTTGTCTCCGCGTTTTTCCGTTCTTTGGGGGAACTACTCAGCATGAAAATGCATTTTACCTCCGGTTACCATCCGTTGGCGGACGGACAGACGGAACGGATGAACCAAACCCTTGAACAATACATCCGGATGTACTGCGCTTATCAGCAGGACGACTGGCACGAGCTCCTTCCGCTCGCGGAGTTTGCACTCAATAATGCTCCGAATGCCTCTACCGGAGTTACCCCGTTCTTTGCCAACAAGGGTTATCATCCCTCGATTACTTTCTCCGACGTCGAAGTCTCCGATCCCTCCGCTCGTGAATATGTGTATGATATTCAATCAGTTCACGAATACCTCCAGCAACAACTCACCTTTGCTACGGAGCATTACAAGGAGATTGCAGACAAGAAACGTGAACCGGAACCCATCTTCGAAATTGGAGATGAAGTATTCATTACTGCCGAGTTCATTGCAACGACACGTCCGACTGAAAAGTTTTCAGAGACTCATTTCGGACCATACGAAGTTATCGAGAAACCATCCGCTGCTTCCTACACCATCCGCCTTCCTAAAGCTCTCTCCTGCATCCATCCCGTATTCCATGTCTCTCAACTCGAGCCTCACTTTCCGAATCCATTCCCCAGACGAGAAGCGGAGCCTCCGGGTGCCGTCCATACACTTGACAGCGAGGGGTACTACGAACTTAGCTCCATTGTTGATTCCAAGATCGACCAGAGGTACCGTGTAAAACTCCGCTAATACATTGAATGGTTGGGCTACAAGGATACCGACTCCCGTTATGAATGGGTCTCCGCAACGGACCTGGATGCTCCGGAACTTATCGCCGCATTCCATGAACGCTATCCGAAGAAACCGGGACCGGAGCTTACGGATTAACCTCCGTCTTCTCTTCAAATCTCCGACTAATTTCGACAAGAAAATCAAATATACAATTTTTTTCGGTGATATATACAACATAAACTAATGTCCTATTCATTTCTCTGGCTCCAGGTTTTCCTCCGGGGCCTCCGGCATCTCCTCGTCGCTGTCCACCAACTCGTAAACGACTTGCTCGTCGACGTCGACAATGCGACGGAGGGCCGGAGGGGTTGGCAGACGGATTGTGATCTCCGTTTCCTCCATCTTCACCCGGAGGCTTTCCGCTGCCGCTGCCGCTTCTTCTCCCGCTCTCCTCTTCTCATCTTCTTCCACCTTCTTACCTTCCTCCAACAACTTGGCTATCATAGCCGTCCTTTCCGCCTTCGCCCTCTCTGCTTCTGCGCGCTCCTTCTCCCTCTTCGCCTCCGCCGCCTTCAACTCGCGCCGTTTTGCGACGTTGGCCTGGATCAGTACCATTTGATCGGCACTGTTGTTTTCGATCTTTACCGGAGGCTCCGTCTGAACCTCCGTCTGAGGCTCCAGCTGGACCTCCGGCGTGGCCACCACACTTTCCACAGACGACAACGGGCTTTCCGCCCGCACCTCCCTCTCCTCCGGTTCTCCCTGCGCATCCACGATTTGCTGGAGCACAATTCCTACGTTGACCTCGTTGTCGGATACCGCACGACGCCATTTGTTAATGCGGGTATCCTCCGGCGCTCCGTCATCCTCCGCCTGCCCATCTCCGTCATCTTCCGCCTGCCCATCTTCGTCACCCTCAGCCTCTTGAGCCTCCTCAGTCTCCGTGCTGACCATCGCGTCGGAGATGCGTTCGCGTGCCGAGGCCTCGAGGTAATGGGCGGCTCCGACCTCGTCCATTCCCTCGTCAACCAACTTTGTCGCCATTGATGAGAGGAAGACTCGGTCCAGCGCCTGGCACCGGCGCATGAGATGGAGCATCTCCCGCATCTCCGTCAGCTCCACTCGCATGTCCCCGGTTCGGGTCCGAGTTGGTTCCTGCGGGCCAACCCACAGCGGAACCTCGCATGCGCCCCGGGCTTTTCCCTTCCGCTCTGTCCTTCCCTCCGACTTCTCCGTCCTCCATTTCTTTCTCGCCCCTCTGGTCTCCGTTGTCGCTGGCGCCCTTGGCTTCACGATGGCCGGGCGAGCCTCGTTCTCCGGCAGCAACTGGCATTTCCAGTGCTTGAGCTTGCACCGTTGGCAAGCGAGGTTCCGGCTCTGGAACTTCTTCTGGACGTAGCATGTTGCTCCGTCCTTCCGGCAACTGCCACAAGCTGGAAAATCGTCAATCTAAAAAGAAAATTTTTCTCCGGACAGTGGATGGAACTCACCATCCTCCACCCTCTGCGCCAACCACTCCACTTGTACCTCTCCTTTCCGTCCCATTCGCGAGGTAATGAGACGGCGTGGAACCTCCGCGCCATCCTCCGTCGTCTCCCTGTGTTTGCGCTTGAGGCGACTAGGTCCCGGTTGGCCAATCTCCGGCTCCGTCGCTCCGTCCTCGCTCGTATCATCTGACACCGGCTTGTCGGGCATGTCGTTCCGATCCGGCGAATCCCCGCGGTCGAGGTCCGCGATGGCGACGCGGTCGTGCACCGTTAACTCCCGACGCTGCGCGCGCGCCAGAAGCTCTGCGACTTCACGGCGGCGTTGTTCGGCCCCCCGAGCTTCGCTCTCCGCCTCGAAGAGAAGCTGGGAGAGGCGCACCTCATCCCGCTTTGCCTCCTCCTCAGCCTCCTTGTTCTCCTGCTCCACCTGCGCGATATCCATCGCCATTCCCTCATCCTCCCTCTCCTGTTCTTCCCTCGAACCCTCTCTCCCTTTGCCTTTGTCCTTGCATGGAGGTGGGGTGGCATTTGATCCGTCGGACATGGGGGTAATTGGGGATGGTGGTGGTTGAAAGGAAGAAAAATTTTGTTCTCACACCACTCGTTCCTTGATTCAACATGTCAACGACCCGTGACCAACTATACGATTTTCTCAGCACTCCGTTCCCAGCTCCATCGTCTCCGTCTCCGTCCAGTACCTCTTCAGTTCCTCGTGGGCGAGGAACCTTAAGAGGGGGATACTGTTACATCCGTGCACATCTCCGTCCGAAAACCTCTGTCCGGAATCTCTGGATCTCCGGATCTCCGATATCTCCGTCCTCCAGATGCGTACGTCCTAACCAATGGGCCCGCGTCCGATTACTCCCTGTGCATTATGCTATGGTTTGATGCACAATCCTCTGGGGTTTTTACGCAGTGAAGTCTTCTGAGCGTTTCCCCAGAATTACTTATGATCATATGCCCTATGCTCCACATGCTACTCCTTATTGTTGTTATTGTTATTCGACGACCTTATTGTCTTTTACTTCTCCGTCCACATCCAGAAACCTCCGGATTTCGTATAAATACGTAGTCGTTCATGGATGTACTTCAGTTTGTTAATTAACGTGCTTTGCCTCCGCATAGCTCCGGTCTGACCTCCGCTCCTATTCCGTCTGGCAGCCAAGAAGAGGGCGCTCACCCTTATACCCCCTGTGGTGATCTGCGTTAGCTCTGTCTTACCTCCGGCTAGAGTTCTCCGATCCTCCGGACTCCGGCCTTCTGTCCCTCTGGCCCGACACGGATATAACACACTGGAAATGCCAGTTGTTGTCAGAGAACGAGGTTCGTCCGGTTATCGTGAAGTCCAGGGTACCAGTAACGACGGAGGCCGGAGGGGCGAGGAAGAAATGGAGGATGGAGAAGAAGGAAAAGACGGAAGGAAGGACGGAGAGCAAGGGAAAGGCCCGGGGCATGCGGGAGGTTCCGCTGTGGGTTGGCCTGCAGGAACCAACTTGGACCCGTACAGGGGACATGCGGGCAGAGCTGACGGAGTTGCGGGAAATTCTCCGCATCATCCGTCATTGCCAGGCGCTGGACTGGGTTTACCTCTCAGCACTAGCGACGAAGCTGGTGGACGAGGGAGTCGACGAGGTCGGGGCCGCCCAATACCTCAAGGCCACGGAGAATGAACCCATCTCCAATGCGATGATTGGCACGGAGACTGAGGGTGCCCAAGAGGCGGAGGATGATGAAGTCGAGCAGGTGGAGGGTGAAAGGGATCCGGAGGAAGTCCGCATTGATGAATGGCGTCATGCAGTGTCTGATGGTGAGCTGGATATAGGGATTGCACTCCAGCAGATTGTCAATGCGTGGAGGGAACTGGAGGGAGAACAGCCAGAGGAGAGGGAAGTACGGGTGGAAAGTCCGCTATCAGTTGTGGAGAGTGTGGAGAGTGTGGTTGCCGCGCTGGAGGTTCAGACGGAGCCTCCGGTCAAGGTCGAGAATGACAGTGCCGATCAATTGGCACTAATCCAGGCCAACGTCGTGAAACAGTGGGAGCTGAAGGCGGCAGAGGCGAAGAGGGATAGGGAGCGCACCGAGGCAGAAAAGGCAAAGGGCGGAAAGGGCGGCCAAGATAGCCGAGTTGTTGGAGGAAGGTAAGAAGGCGGAAGAGGATGAGAAGAAGAGGAAAGCGGAGGAAGAGGCGGAAGTGGAAGGCCTCCGGGTGAAGATGGAGGAAACGGAGATTGTGATCTGTCCACCCACTCCACCAGCCCTCCGTCGCATTGTCGACATTGATGATCAAGTTGTTTACGAGTTAGTGGACAGCGATGAGGAGATGCCGGAGGCCCTGGAGGAAAACCCGGAGCCAGAGGAATGAATGAGAGTTAGATTATTTTGTATATATCAACTGAAAAAAATTGTATATTTGATTTTCTTGTCGGAATTAGTCGGAAGTTTGAGGAAGAGAAGGCAGAGGTTAATCTGTAAGCTCCGGCCCCGGTTTCTCCGGATAGCACTCATGGAACGCAGCGATAAGTTCCAGAGCATCCAGGTCCGTTGCAGAGACCCATTCATAACGGGTGTCGGTATCTTCATAGCCCAACCATTCGACATAGTAGCGGAGTTTTACGCGGTACCTCCGGTCGATCTTGGAATCAACAATGGAGCTGAGTTCATAATACTCCTCGCTGTCAAGTGTATGGACAGCGCCCGGAGGTTCCGCTTCTCGTCTGGGGAATGGATTTGGAAAGTGAGGCTCGAGTTGAGAGACATGGAATACAGGATGAATGCGGGAAAGAGCTTTGGGAAGGTGGATGGTGTAGGAAGCAGCGGATGGTTTCTCGATAACTTCGTATGGTCCGAAATGAGTCTCTGAAAACTTTTCAGTTGGACGTGTCATTGCAATAAACTCGGCAGTAATGAATACTTCATCTCCAATTTCGAAGATGGGTTCCAGTTCATGTTTTTTGTCTGCAATCTCCTTGTAACGCTCCGTAGCAAAGGTGAGTTGCTGCCGGAGGTATTCGTGAACTGATTGAATGTCGTACACATATTCACAAGCGGAGGGATCAGAGATTTTGACATCGGAGAAAGTAATTGAGGGATGATAACCCTTGTTGGCGAAGAACGGAGTAACTCCAGTAGAGGTGTTCGGAGCATTATTGAGTGCGAACTCCGTGAGCAGAAGAAGCTCGTGCCAGTCGTCCTGCTGATAAGCACAGTACATCCAGATGTATTGTTCGAGGGTTTGATTCATTCGTTCCGTCTGTTTGTCTGCCGATGGATGGTAACCGGAGGTAAAGTGCATTTTCATGCTGAGTAGTTCCCCCAAAGAACGGAAAAATGCGGAGACAAACTCTGTGCCACGATTGGAGGTGACATGGGACGGAACTCCGTGTTTGGCGAAGACGTGTGTAAGAAATGCCTTAGCTAAAAGGGCAGAGGTTATGTATCAATCACAGGCAAAGAGAATCACTTGTTTCGAGGCCCTGTCAACAATAACGCAAATTGCATCATATCCGCCGGATAAAGGAAGGAATTCGATGAAGTCGATAGAAATGGAATGCCAAGGACGGAGCAGCCCATGCAGTTAGAAAAATGCGTTATCTTCAGGGCTGATGCCCAAACGTGTAATGCATTAAGTTGGGGCTAGCGTGGCACAGCCACCTGGCTGCCTCTGGTGGCCCAAAAAGCCATCATAACTATTGGAGTTTGATTTTAACCAAGAGCAGGGTGGCAGTGCAGTGCTCATCAAGTCTCGGCATCCATTCAGCATCAAATAGCGCACAAAAAAAATGAATATTATTACAAAAACAAGAGATAGGGGCAAACGACCCAAAAAGGCAATTCATGGAGGCACTTTGGCTGCCGTTCCCACGTCCAATGTGGGTTGCGATTGTACTATTCACCCTGTCCTGTTTACCCCATGTCGACGTCCACCCCGCCACCGTGCACGCTGGCTGCAGTAATTCTGGCTCCCGGTCTGTGCGCACCAGCCAGGCCCATCACGCCGTTCGCAATTACAGTGTGTCCATTTTCCCTGCTCGTGTTTTCCGCACTGGGAACAGCTCCCTCACCCTCGCTGCCCATGTCTTGTCGAGCCCTGTCCACCTCCTGCTCCAGGCATAGCTGCTGCAGCACCCACGTGATGTCAGTGACTGCTTCCGCCCAATCGCCATCGTCACTGCTGGCAAGCACTTCCTTCCACCACCTAATACACATCAACACGCTCAGCATTCCATTAACCCCCAGGACCTTGAGCTTCTCCCAACTGCCCTCCCCCTCCCTACGCATCGCACCAGCGCTGACGACACACCACTCAGGATTCAAGCCGTGCCACCAACCGCCAAATACGCGGGTGAATTTGGCAACGTCGTCGATGTGGGGGGATGGCTTGCACGCACGAGCAATCCACCAGCCAACTTGCTCTGGGCGTCCCTTGGTGGAAAGACTATTACTCTGAAATACGCGATCAGGATCGCTTTCTGCCGACTGTCAAAATGACTTACCGACTTCGACACGAAACCGCTCATTTCCTCCAATTTCCACTACAGGTCTGTCATTTCTTTCCAGCCGGCCCAATCCCCTACTGACTCTCTGTTCATCAGCACCACACAGCTGTTTGCTGCCCACGCCGAATCCTGTACACCTCTCGCAGGCTTCGCGACTTTCGTTCCCCTTCCCGGGTTTGGATTTTATCGCTCCCGATTTTCCTCCCCCTGCATTCGCTTCCTCCTCTGCCACCTGCATGGCCTGCACTGTCACTTGGACCACCGCCGCCCCTCTCTCCACTGCGACTTGCGCCCTTGCCCCCACGATTACAGCTGCGCGTCATAGGAGGCTCAGTGCGCCCTTCGCCCTCATCTGTGTCGCTCGCGCTCGAGTTTGCGGTATCTTCATCGTCGCTGCCGGCCGCTGCCTTCTTCGCATGCTTCCTGGCAGTTATTTTCGGTCGCGCCCCTTGAAGCTTGCGCTTTTTCCCCTTCGCCATCTGCACGACCAAATCACCGACTGCCTTTGCGCCCTCCCGATGACGGGCCATCTCGTTCTCCCTCTGGAGTGACATTGTGCTCAGCCCCTCAAGTTCGGCAACACGCGTGCAGCAGCACGCTGGCACCATCGACTCCAGCTCTCGCCGCAGGGGCGACTCCAGAACTTGTAGCGTTGCCATACGCTCTTCCAACGAGCCTGGTGCTGGCGGGGTATGTGAGCAAGGGGGTGGGGGCGTAGGGAGCAGTGCGAACGGCATCTCTTCATCGTCAGGGACATCCACCGTTGGCGCAGCGTGCGCCGGTGGTCCAGTGGGAGATGTTGCTGCTGGTGCAGGGGTGCGCTGGTGATCCAGAGGGGAGACGTTGCCGCTGGCGCAGTGTGCGCCGGCGGTCCAGCGGGACCCGCTGTTGCTGGGGCCACTGGTGGCGGGAAAGTATACATGCCCGGACCCAGCTCAGGCGCTGGAGGCATCTCTGCGGCATCCACAGGTTCAGCATCTGCAATTGACATGTCGCGTCAATTCCAGACTTGAGCAACGACAATGAAAAAACTATGCTCACCTGCTGTGACCAAGAACCGCACGAACTGCGTGAGGAACACCGACGAATATGATTCGGGATTCCATTGCGTGAAGTCCTTCCCTTGATCTTCCCCATCCTTTGATTTTGTCGTCCCAGTGTGCACACTCACGAGATTGAATTTGTTGCCCACCAGCCGACCGGCAACGAGCGTTATATGGTAGCCAGTGTAGGCTCTCAGCGCCTTCAGCAACGGGTCGACTACCACAGAAAAACGAATACGGTGAGATGGCACACTGTCAAGTATGCGTCATCTAGCTATTTTTGCGCTCACAAACACATATTATAAGAGTTGCAAGGTAGTTTCTAGTAGTACTATCACTAGTACTCTGGACTTCTGTTCGGTGATACAAAGGAGGATCAGAGTGAGCTCCGAGCTGCTGATTGTAGTGTATAGATCAAGTCTAGCGTATTCCGCGGGCCACTGGTCATACACAAAGAGGAGATAAATACCCAAAAACCCCAGAAGTCATCATTCAGATGTTGTATCCTACAATAGAGGACCAATGACTGCACAGAGGAAGTCTTTGGAGACTTACAGAGTACTAGCGAGTGGGTTGAAGGCTAAGGGAGTCGGCTGCGGGCGGTTTACATAGGCTGTGGGCCATCCTCCCAGACTGGCCTTAGGGTGCGGGATTGATGCAAGGCCCGCAGGCCATGCTGACGCAAGTGGAGAACAGTTACAGAGGAGAACTACATAGAGAGAGTACACGTGGGGAGACGCGTCGTGTCCCTAGTGACAAACAGAGACACATAGAGTGGAGCAATGGGATTTATTCCATTGGACCGGAGTTCAGAGTGGGATCGTGGGTACAGGCCGACAAGGAACGGACCCGTGGGCTCCCTTTGACAATAGCAGCATTATCCTAGTGGGCGGATTCAACTCTGTGCCCAGAGGTTCCAGGCCCGCGGTTGCAGACAGCAGCCCACGGCACCTACCATATACCCAAATCAGGACGTGAGAACCATGTGAAGGGTTTCTCTTGGCCTGTGATGACGCATCAGATACGCATGGACATCTTTTGTTTTCTTTTGTTTTCACTCTCTGTTTTTCACATGTAAATCTATATTCCAGTAGTATAAATAGGGCTCGAGGACTCTGCAGAAAGCCAGTACACCACAGCGGACATTGTTGCGGTTGTTCTCAGGCCAACTCGCGGAGAGTAGTATCTACCTCTGTTTGTAGTGTGTCTATAAATCGAAGTTTGGTTGTTGGCTCTAGTTCAGTTCGAGTTAAGAAGTTAAGCTTCACGTTGTTGACCCCACGGGCGGTCTTCACGTACAAAAGAGAGGTTTACCTACCTGAGTGAGCTTGTTGCTTCGCATCTGCTTTGCTAGTTGCATCTGCGGTTGAGATTGCCCTCGGTAACCAACAGGAAGATCAGTTTGGTCGCCAGCAAGGTGCTTAAGCCTTGAAGTAGAGCGAAAGGTACCTGTGGCAGGTTAAGCCAAGGTCTACAACGAGGATTGCTTGTTGTGAGAGTGATTGGAAGCAGGATCTGTGACCTCAATTAGAGGATTCGCTGTTGAAACCTTACAAACTCTGCCCTGACATAGACGAAACTATCTATTAGTCTTCCTCTCGTCTTGTATCCACTCAAAACCACATATATTACTCGTTCATTGAGGCCGCAGGGCATTGTTCCGTACAAATCCTGCATAGTTGAAGTGCCACGGGCATTTTTGTCAGTCAGATTAGTGAAGATTTGTTATCACATTGGGTTTCAAAACCAGTAGTCACATATTACGACTCGGACCCGAACTCACCAAGGGAGCGCGCTTGTTCTTTGGGAGTGATAGTAGTTGGTTGTGTGGTTGTTAGTTGTGGTGTTTGTTAGCATCCAACAATAGTCGCATTTCTAGCTTATAGTTAAGCGCACCATTTCAACGGGCTCTGTAGTATTCATCAGCTACACATCGCAGATGAAAACACTGGCACCTACTCCTTACGATCCTCGTTCATGCTTGGCAAGCCTTCCTTTGCCTCTTTCCACAACTGAACTTCCGCCTCATGTTCCGTCCGTGCCTCCTGTCTGATATGTTCCTTCACCTCCTCCGGTTCTGCCTGGAAGAGCTCTCGCGCGTGACCTGGCAGCGCAGCGTCAGATGGGTGCGACGCGGCTCGTTCCAGTAGCGCGATTTGAACTCCTCTTCAACCGCATCACGGAATTGTTCGTGCTGCATATAGAATTGGTAGTCGGTGGTGCGCTTGGGGCACGCTAGCTCGGGATGCCTGAGACGCGCGAGCCACAGAGTGTACGGATTGGATCCCATTCCCATTGTACTGCGGTGATGATTGTACCAAGTCTTAATTTTCTAGGGCTCGCATTCAGCAAGAATAATTTCGGACGCAAAGGAAAGACCTATGTGCACAATCACGACCTGGACTTTCGCCTTTGCGTCCTCCTCCATTGGCGCCGCAATCCCCTCCGGCGGCTCCTCCGTCAGCGCCAGCCGCCAGTGGAATGTTGCCCAGTACTTTTCGAAAAGCAGGGGCCAGAACTGCCGCATCTTGCCCCTCTTAGACGCGTCCAGGTAGCCCTGCAGATTGGCAATGAGGAAATCGTAGCGTTTTCCGTGAAAGTCTCCTTTGTTGCCGGGCTTCTGCTTAGGCCAGGCGGCTTCAGCCTCATTTTTTTTCTGGCGCTTTTTTTTTCGCGTTTTCCATGTGAGTTTTGGGATCGGGTATGTCGACGCGTTGCATCCTGGAAGGAAACAGGTGGACTGACAAAACAATTGCTTCTAGTCTAATTGAAACGTGTTACTTGACGCATGGCATCTGACTTCAAAATTCCAAGTTCCTCGATGCATCCGGTACGTGAGGCTCTTTCTTTCTTCTCCCACTTCATTCATCAATACATCCGGACAGCCTTTACTGCATACCCGTCCTGCGTGTCTGACAAGTTGCGGTCGCCCCAACCTCCCCCTGGTGAAAGTCTGGTGCCAAGCTCAAGCGCGCCAATTGGGGTGTGCCGATCTGGATGCACCCATTGTATTCCCCTTTTGCGGGCGCGCATGCAGTTGTTTAGGAGAGATCAGCAGCATCGGGAATGGGAGCGGCAGCAGAAGGCAACTCACGAAGCAAAGAAGGTGGCGTCTCGGTAACCATGGTGCGTGGCCATTGTTTTCGCAGACGTCGGACTAAATCCTCACTTCCGCCAGTAATTCAATTATCATTATCATTATTATTACTTCCACTCGCTCGATTCCATGGTGAGGACAGCCAGCAACGCATATACATTTTAATCAAGAAAAACAACAGCATTTTTTACGACGATGACGATTTAACGAGTACACTACACCCCTACGTGCTTTGCTCCCCCGTCAAACTGAAGTCAGCGACAACATGCGGGTCCACGTGGCCCCACACATTCGGCCGCTCGATTCCCTGAGCGTGCGCAGCCTCAACTGCGGCAGCACTGTGGTCAAAAGAGATCAGTGGGCTCGCTACGAGAAATTGTCAGCACATACTGAGTATCAAAGGTTTTGAAGATGCCAGGTGTGCCCCAAGTCAGTCCACTGGTCTGCTTGGCAAGCTGAATCCGAGTGTTCATCATCACAGGTGGGCGAGTGGAGGTGCTGGGGGGCATATGAAACATCTGGTTCTGGGAGGCATCGACCGGGGAAGGGGGCGGGGACAAAGGGAGCGTTGCCATTCCCTTGCTCTCCCCCGCTTCCTAAGTCAGGTGTGCTCGAGTCGATCAACTGCGAGGGCGGGATGCTGCCGAATGAGACAGAGTCAAGGGAGCTGGCGGTGCTCCAGGTGGATGGCGCAGGACTCGGCACTGGAGCCACCACGGGGACTGACACCACGACAGGAACTGAGTTGACGATGGGATGGGTATTCACCAAGATGGGGAGGCTATTGAAAGCGGGTGCCGGATTCACAATGGGAACCCCAACTGCGGTGGTCGGGAGCGCCTGAGATGCGGTGGGGGCAGGGGCGGGACCAGCAGTGGCGCCTTGCACTGCGTTGGGGCAATGAACGCCGTGCTTCACAGCGCAGTGCCCGTTCCACTCTGCCACCACCTCATCCCAAGTGTTCACAGTGTGCATGCTGAAGCCGCTGTAGCGCATAGTATGGAGGCGTGCGACCTCGCTGTGGAACGTATGTTAGCGCAAGCCCCACCACAAGTACGTGAAATCACTTACTCATTTGTGAAACACCCTTTGACTCGACCTTCTTTGACGACATAGAAAGACTTGCCCGCATCCTGGCTGTGTTGCAGGCGGTCGACACCGGTGTCTGGGTAATAGGGCATGGGGCAGCAGGGGTGGTGGCTGTTGACATCAGGAGTGGTCTCGTTAGTGGGCGGGAAGGACACAAGATGCTGGATGTGGACGGCCTGGACGGGCTGGCTCATGGTGGAGGAGAATTGGGTCATTGGGGAAGGAAAGAGAAATTGACGGCTAATAAGACACTCGGGTACAGAAGGGAAATCGACGGCTAATAAAACACTCGGGTACATCACTTCCGCCGCTGCTAATTTTCCAAAAGGTGTGGTGACATCGATGAATGACTGGGTACGTCAATTCCGTATGGCAAAAAAGAAACTCGTACCAAGGTTCAGAATGCGTTACGTCTGGATGTCTCCCGCCTGCAACAAACTCGCATCTTTCAACGCGTTATACGTCAATTCCGTACAGCAAAAAAGAAACTTGTACCAAGGTTCAGAATGCGTTACGTCTGGATGTCTCCCGCCTGCAACAAACTCGCATCTTTCAACGTGTTACGTCCAGACATGTCTTGGGCGACATATCTTTATGGTGCGCACCTTCCGCTGCCTTCCGCCAACGCCACGACTGTCCCTGTCGGCTTCTTGCACCCTGCAACACTTTTTTCACCCAGCAATGTTTTTTTTCTGTTACTCATCCGCCCGTGCGTGGCAGCGGTGCAATTCCACACCACTTTCTTTCGTCTTCCTGCTCTATTGATCTGCCCACATTACAATGTTATCTCTCTGCATAAAGGCAGGTGGCGACTCGTCGAGTCTGGCTCACCAAATCCGCACTGACCAAAAATGCCTCCTCCCCCCAACAACGCATTAACCCGCCACCCCGCCTTTCGTTTTACTGGCGCTTGTGAACAATTCTTGAAGGTGCACTACAATGAGTTCACTGAGGCCACTGCAAAGCACAAACTCCAGCGGTTTTGGGAGACCACCTTCGCCGAATATTGGCATCAGTTCCCTTGGCGTCTGCCCATCAATCAGGAGCCTCACTGTGCCATGTTAACCGCTCGGTCTGACCTCGAAATGATGCCCCAAGAAATCGATTTGAAGACCGTCACTCATATCATGACCAAGCGCGTGAGTCAGTTGATCGTTTTGGATTCCTGCTCTCGACTATTGTTCTACAGAGGATTAAAGCATGGTTTTATTATCAGCGCGTCACGGGCATCATTCGTGCGAATAACTCCCTCCAAAACTAAGTGGGTTTATTATTTTTCTTGGTCCCTGCGCATGCTCATTCGATTCACACTTAGAAACAATGCCCCGTCGTCCGACAAAAAGGCTTTCTACTTCTAGTGCTTCTGCGTGTCACTGGGCTTGTAGTACTTCTTTGATTCATTTGTAAAAAATCGCGTACTTGATAACACTTCTTGATAATCCGCTGAGATAAAAACTCAAAGTCCGAATTGCTCACCAAAAAAAAACTCCTGCACACTATGCCTTCTCGCATCCTTCACCCTGCATCTTGGTGGCAGGACTACCACCATAACCATGCCAAGCGAGCCGCTCACGCCACGTGCCGCGCGAATGCTCAGCTGTATGATAATCCACCCCCAGTCGGCGACCAAGGCCAAGTCTACACATTCGTCCCAGGCATAGGCGCTCCCCGCGTTTGCGCCGTGCAGAACGATGGCAGCCTTCTTTACTTCAGCCCCCAGTCCCAGCCTGTGCCTGACCCCCAACCTTCCACCAGTCATCATATTGTTCGTCCATATCGCTCGGAAATCATGGAGCGTTTGGAGATGCGCTTTGGTGCGCCTCTGGACCTGGATGCAGTACTGCTGGCAAAACTGCAGGAGGACCCTGAGGAACACCGGCGCCGTAAATTGCGTGAGGAGATTCGCCGCGCGGTGCAAGGAGAGCACGCAGCATGCTGGCGCGCGTGAGAGGAGGCATTCCGTCGGCAGAAGGAGATGGAGATGGTCGAGAAGTTTGTCCACATTGCACTCGTGCCCGAGGGTTTGGCCAAAGGTACGCCGGCGACGTCTCTCCCTCGCGACATTACTGACCCTCGGCACGCAGGCACCGCCCATTCCTCTTGAGGCTTTCGTTTGAAGACTGTCTGTTTTTTCTTGTGTTGTTGGCTCTCGTACATGTAAAATGTTAAAATGAATATATTTTCTTGGAGTACTTGAGTATGAGAGGAATAGAAGAACTAGTACCACCGCCATTTGCCGCGCTGAAAAAAATGTTGTTCACCCGGTTTGGGGACGTAGTCGGGGCGTGTTGTCAGATCCCTGTTATCGAGCCAGTCATTTAGCTCAGCATCAGGGTCGTCTGAGATGAGAGCCGTGGATTCGGCCTTGTCAGCATCATTTTCAGTCGCGTCGGGGGCGTCGGGGGCCGGTATGGCGGCGGCCACAGTGATTCTCTTGTCATACGTGGCGGCCCAGTGGTTGAAGCTGTGCTTATCGATATGCTTCCTAGCACGGCGCACACGCTGGTCATTTGCAAGTCTATCCCCATTCCTTGAAAGCGACAAAATGAGCACAGACAGGAAAAATTAAGTCAAATGAGACGCAGGCGCACTGCTGCCAAAAACGCTCACTTGCAGTGCATGCTTCCACCTGATACTTCTCGTGCACGTCCTGGTTGTGAAGTAATCGTTGCCGTCAGCTAGGAGGTGGGTAAGACACGGAAGTCGCGCTGTGATACCAGTTTCACCAAGCCATGCGCTCGCGTGCTTTTTCTTTCAGAACTTCGGTGTTTCTGTATTGGTGTGAGCCTAGTGGTAAGGGAAAACGAGATGAGAGAGCTCTCCCTGTAGCCACATTATAATGTGGCCTGGCCTGGCCACAGGTACACATTACAAAGTGCCTCTTAGCTTGCCAGGCCTGGTGCACATTATAATGTGCACCCTTGCCCAATCATTCTCGGCATGCTACTGCCAGTTCCGGCATCAATGGCATGGGTTTTTCTTATTTGCACATGCTTGTATACCTTCTTTATTGGGCTCATGTTGATTAACAGCCACCTACCTGTCAATCCACATCAACTTTGCCATCATTTATCGCCGGCTCTGGGAATTTATTTTGCGTTTTGCACAACAACCAGGGGGTCTTTTGCAAAACCGTAAATACAGCCAAATAGCTCTCGACAAGCTCTACAACTTTGATTTTGAGACTATTTTTAGCCAACTTCCTTTTTTGGCCACTACGCTTTTTGCACAAAAAGGAAATTTCAGTGTTTTCTGCCTCCCTGGCTCGATTCTCAACCATTTTAGATGATTTAACCATATAGGCATGTTGTTTTATGTTCCTTGAAGCCACCTAGGACACAGTAGAGGCTATTAGAAAGCAATAATAGGGTGAAAAGAGTGAAAGTTGTTAAATTATATTCTAGTCAAGATATTTTGGGTATATACCCGTCTGAATGACTCAAGGATACACCAGATTGTTTCTTTGGATTGCAAAGACACTCCCTAGATAAGTGATCAGAGGCTAATGATTAAAAATATCGCCATTTGGCTGTCCAAGGAAAAGACATGTTGGCCTTGTTATGCATTACTCCATCATTTGCGGCCTCCCCAAACACATCATTTGGACTTTCTTCATGTATATTTCATAGAAAAATGGGCCATGACCACTTGGAACAGGCAACACTCCATGGTTTAGGGTGATCTTTTTGTATGTGCTTATTCACCATGTTCTGGATGTCATAGGGTCAAAGCTACTGTTCTGAAACTCAATACTAGTCTGACTGAGCTTCAAGAACAATTCTGAGCCAGAAATTGTGGCAATATCTGATGATATACTTCAAAAGTGTCATTTGACACTTTTTGCTTGATTCAAGAATAGCACACTATGTGGATGAGATGGTGCAAAATAAACACCAAAAATGGAATCAGACAGTCAAAATACACTAGATTATGCTTTATTTTGAATGATTTGGTCAAACTTTAGCCAGATGGTGGTTTGAGCTATGGTGAGCATATAGCCTAAAAACTTGCTCTTGAACCTGTATCCTCGGAACCAGCATTCAGCCAAAACTTGACCAAATCACTTGAAATAAAGAATAATCTGGTGTATTTTGACTGTCTGATTGCATTTCTGGTGTTTATTTTGCAGTATCTGGTCTATATAGTGCCCTATTCATAACACAAGCAAAAAATGTCAAGTGACACTTTTGGACTTTATCATCAAATATTGCCAGAATTTCTGGTCCAAAATTGTTTTTAAAGCTCAGCTAGACTACTATTGAGTTTCAGAACAGTAGCTTTGACCCTATGGCATCCAGAACATGGTGAACAAGCACATACAAGAAGATCACCCTAAACTGTGGAGTGTTGCTTGTTCTAGGTGTTCATGGCCCACTTTTCTATGAAATATACATGAGACAAGTCCAAATGGTGTGTTTGGGGAGGCCTCAAATGATGGAGTAATGCATAACAAGGCCAACATGTCTTTTCCTTGGACAGCCAAATGGCGATATTTTTAATCATTAGCCTCTGATCACTTATCTAGGGAGTGTCTTTGCAATCCAAAGAAACAATCTGGTGTATCCTTGAGTCATTCAGACGGGTATATACCCAAAATATCTTGACTAGAATATAATTTAACAACTTTCACTCTTTTCACCCTATTATTGCTTTCTAATAGCCTTCACTGTGTCCTAGGTGGCTTCAAGGAACATAAAACAACATGCCTATATGGTTAAATCATCTAAAATGGTTGAGAATCGAGCCAGGGAGGCAGAAAACACTGAAATTTCCTTTTTGTGCAAAAAGCGTAGTGGCCAAAAAAGGAAGTTGGCTAAAAAATAGTCTCAAAATCAAAGTTGTAGAGCTTGTCAAGAGCTATTTGGCTGTATTTACGGTTTTGCAAAAGACCCCCTGGTTGTTCACCTACCCTACCCTAATATGTCAACCATTCAGCTCCGCTGATCGGCGTGATATCGTGGATCTCTGTTGTATCAAAAATCCGTCTATCCTCTTACCCGCAGTTAATACCTGCGGATATCTCTCCTCACAACGACTTGGTAATTGCAGAATGACCTCGGGTGATACCGGCGGCAATGATGGCCTCAGAGACAATCATTCCCCGCCTTCCTCGAAACTTTCCATCAACGCGCCGTCGCTGTCAACTTGTTATGCCCATTACCGCTGTGTCACACAGGCCGCCGCCGTTGTCCACCGGCGTCACACTTGTCGTCGCTGTCTCACACACAGCACTAACGCACTTCTCTTCCCTTTGCCCTCTACTGCGCCATCCACTCTGTGTCTCCTCAAGCCCCCCTATCCCATCGTGCTCAATGCTGTACTGCGTCCCCTTTGCCGCCCATCTATCTACCGGCATCACTGCACCAACATGCTGACTGCAATTCCCAGCACCGCTTCTCCTGTGCGCCACTACATTATTTAACCTCCCTCTCATGTCGTAGTAATCAATATAACCGCGTGCCTTTTGTCTTTACCTCCACGAGTTCCGCTTCAAGATGCTGCCACTTAAGCCACCACTGTGTAAGCGAGATCAACTGATACGTGTAACCTGCTGCACGCTCATGTCCAAGGGAAGGAAGCCCGGTCTGTCTGGGGGGCACAAAGTGTCCTATGGACGCCCCAGCTTCACCAATCGTGCTGTGCGCATTCCTATTAACAAGACAGGTGCCCAGATTCGGCAAGCGCACGAGCAGGCGAAAAGACGTGTTGCAGGTGTGTATGAGCATATTTTTTGGCCTGCATTTAATATTTATAATCCTTGTGCAGCCCTTAGCTTCGTTCAGCAAAATGCGCTCCTTGGTCAAGGTGACCACGACATAGAAATGCCGGATGCGCCGGACTATTATTCAGCAGATCGGCAGGATGTCGACAGTGACGATGAAGGAGCGCTGAAACAACTTCCCCCAGGTGAAGAAGGCTACTACCATAGCCATGCTGGCAATGAAGCCGTCTTCCAGGAAATATTCGAGAAGTGTCAGCCCAGGTATGTCCACGCACCTTCAATGTATGCCTCACTCATCTAGATACATTCAGACGTGGAGACCCGCGCCGCCGTGCCAACCGTGTTCAAACCACGATCGATTCATGGAAGGAGCAGATGCCTTACCTCGTTGATGCATACCTCAAACTCAAGACAGAGGGCCCAGTGAGCTCTGAGACGACTGCAGGGGGATGGGAAATTGAAGTCATTGGGCTTGATGGTACGTTACAGCCATATTTGCCAGCACTACAGCTCATTGCTACATAGAATATGGTAGCCACTACTTCGCCCACGCGAATAATGCCCGGCGCACGAATGAAACCTTCCTCCGGCATGGGTACATCGGTGCCAGCCTGGAAAAAGGTCTCCCTTGCATTTCCCATCCGACTTTTTGAGGTCTTCCGTCAAATCCATCGCATCTGTCCTCGCTATAGCCTCAGCGGACTCAGTACGACACTCACGAATGTCCACGAAAGCCTGCGGCGAGCCCCTCTTGCGGAACAGCTGTCCACTGCCTACGACACCTACTTAGAAGTGATCCGTGAGGTTGATGCTCGTGTACACGCTGCCCTGGGCCGTGACGCGGCATGGTACATCAAGAACCTCTGTGCGCCATGCATGTACAAGACGCAGAATGAGCCACGCCTTCGATTTTCATGGCTAGGAACAATGGACGGCAATCACTCACTTAAATTAGTTGATGCCACATTTCAAGCAGGCTCCACCCGTCTCAACAATCGTGCCTCGACCTCATTCCGCTGGCTGACGCCGGAGCAAGTTGACGCGTTCAAAGATGAGGTGGCAAAGGTGTGTCCTTCATCTGTAATGTACATTTCCCTCCTAATAGACTGTGAACAGAGTACACGTCCCAAGAAAACCACAGCAGCAACTGAATTGCAATCCGCCGTCCCCACAGCAATCCCTGCACCGTCTAAGTCTATGGCTTCCACCTCCGCTGCCATGTCTACCTCCGTGCCTACCATCCCATCCCTCGCTTCCACATCTGACGTTTCGGCACCCATTACATCCGACGTCTCAGGGAATGACTCACCAGATCTACCATCAGCACCCATTGCCGATGCCGAAGCTGACAATGACGATCCAGACGTAGCCTGGCTTAATGTGAATGAACTCAGCGGGGCTGATTCCGACGAGCTTGCCAAATGTCTCGACACCTGCGTTGAGCGCTGGAAGGCAGCAGGTCCCGAGGCCCGCAAAAAAATGTTTGCACTTTTTGCGGTGTCGGGGATATTTCTGACGGTATGCCGCCATGGGCACGTCATTGTCATGTGTGATATGATTAGAAGCGGTGAACTGTACGTTCCTTAATTAATATTCTTCTGCCTTTCCAAGACTAACGGCGATCAGCATGAAATATCCGCTTTCAATGGTCAAATGGCTGCTTGATCAATACGGTGCCGACATAGGACTAGGCTACGATATCATGTGTGCATTTTTCAAGACGCTTATGCGTAGCTCTCTCGGTGCGCGTGTCACTGCCATGCGCATGAGGGGCGTCGTTCCTGCATTCCATGGACATGCACACAACAGAGCCTGCCAGATTGGGTGGCATCTGTTGTACGTAGACGGCATGGGACTGGAGGATTTTGAAGAGTGTGAGTGTACCTTTGCAAAGTCTAACCATTTAGCTTCTTGCACTCGACCCGCCACGCCGTTTCACTGTCAGCAACAGATCAACGAACATTTCAAGTTCCATGATGAAGACAAGCATGCAGCATCCGGTATGTAAAGACTTTGATGTATGAACACCTTTTCACGCATGGCAGGCAACTTCATTTATCAGAACTACCGCCAGGCCCTCGAGAAAATTGCCATCAACTCAGGTCAGCTCTTGCTCTTGGAGAGCTCTCTCGGGACGACTGCCGCCGACTACGAGAAATATCATGCCAATGAGGTACGGTACTTTCAGGGCCTACAGAAGGAACCCGACGATGTACAGCAAACGGTCGAATATATCGAGAAGCTTCAGAAGCATGCGGATGCTTCGTAAGTCTACGTCTGGAGTCATTCATTCACACTGCACTCATTTTATCTCAGTGCTGCATCGGACCAAGCGAAGCAGGACTTCCAGCGCCTTGACTACAACATCGTGAACAACGGGTATACCGCACCCCAGATCACCCTCGTACGCACGCGATATCGGACAACTTACACCAAAGTCCTTGCCATTGAAGAGGACCTATGTCGGTTTGAGGAATCCCACGGCATCACGGTAAGGTGGGCGCCCGACTCGCAGGGAGTACCAGGCCGGCGTTCTCACCACGGAACGGAGATATCGCAAGGCATTGATGGAGGTGGAGCGTCTTGTTGTACAACGACTGTTTGAGCTTACAAAGCTGGGCATGAGCGGCTTAGGTGCGAGCTTCAGCCCGTTTGCTTTTCCTCTCTCTAAGTTGGCCCAGCATATAACCTCCGGGACAAGATAGCCAAGGCGTTAAAGACGCGGTCAGAGGCAATTCGACGTGCGATCACTGTTTACAACGAAGCCGCTGCCTCACTCACGCCACTGCGGGAACGCCTCACTTTTGCGGAGGTAATTCACACGACATCCCTCGCGGAGTTTGACATTCTCCGTGACACTCGGCAAGACATTCGTCTCCTCCCTTGGACCCAGCCGGCATGGCGTGAAGCCATGGTCCTTCATTTCGGTATCAAGCGCGCCGAAGGAGGAAATTCGACATCTCAATGTCGAAATAACGCGCTTGCTCACCTTCCTGGTCGACGAGCATGTACATTATTACAAGGCCATTGCTGGTAACGTAATTGTGAATCTGCCACTCACCACGGAGCTGCAGAAGCGCTGGCACCACGCTTCTCGTACGAGTGCCGCAATCTGCAAGCGTATCGCTCTGACCTCAAGACTAGTCGGTTTCTCCGGCTCCATCTTCCCTGGTCAACGGGAGGACCGGGATCCCGATCACGGCAATGGCGTCCCACCCCCATACTGGCTTGCTGCTGAACTTGGTGTCATGCAGATGTCCGTAGAGTATGAAGAGGTGGGAGAATTAAACACTGGCTTGACACCTACTTCTGATGACGATGATGACTCGGGGTTGGTGGTGAGGGAATTGGAGGTTGATGAAGATCATATAGTACAACTCATGGACCACTTATCTACCTTTGACGACTCTTGAATAAATTTTTCGTCAGTTTTCGCTTTAATTGCTCTGCGTGGGATCATGAAATCGGCAATTCCGGGTTTCCTTCCGGTTGGCTCGGGCGTGCGGACCAGCATCGGCGTCCAGTTTGCAATGCCGGAGATGAGAAGAAAACGAGTTCATTAAAGACCACTTCAAGATAGAACACTATTCAAAGTCAAACAAATGCATTCTTCAATGTTAAGGAAGTCTAGAAAAAATGATATAGAAAATCACCTTGGGCTTTGGTGGAGGTAGTATGATTTCGACATCAGCTCTCCGCCAAATCTGACGTTCAAAACCTATCGTGTCCCGTGGGCAGCCAGACCAGTTCTGAAAAAAAATGGGAACAAGGTAGAATCAATGCAAATGAAGTATATTTGAATTATATATCAATCTGACATGGTACGGTTAACAGTTCTCCAGATCTAGAGAATGGTCAAAGTTGAACAGCATATTGACTCAAGTTCAGCTTAATATACTCATCTGCCTTTTGCACATATTTTGGAACCAAAGAAGCTCACGACTAAACTATCCCTGTTATTTCGACGAATTATTGTGTAGACATTATCCCCCTTCTATTCTAGAAGTATTTGAGAGCCTGTGGGGTCATCCTTGCCCCAGAATTAGCCGAACATCGAGTTTTTGACCGAAAAACTAAACAACTCCAAAGACTCCAATAACCTACCAGAGCGAAACCAGGGTCTATAGGTTGTTGAATCTTGATAATATAATCTCCAACTTCTTCCCTTGCGTTGAAATTAACAGATAATGATTACAGTACAACGCAGTGAACCGGCCAGTCCTGAGACCTGGTAGGCATGAATGCATTTTTACAGAGTGCATTTGAGTAATACCCACCCTTTGACGCTATATTTCAGAGGCTCTGACATTACCTTGTCAAGCACTGTATGCAACAGCTGTCAGGCGAATTTAGACAAAATCTCTATGGGGAAAAACATCGAAGTGTCAGTTATTTCATAAATAGATTCTCATTATACTAGAAATAAAATGACATACGATTAAGCCTGACTCCAACAATAGTACAAGCACTACAGCAATATCTGGGCTTCTTCGCTTGAGAAGTGGCCGGATTGGGACAGAAGATCGCTACCATCAGTGGCTGTGGAATGCATCGATCTTTCTTCTCCAACCTCCACCATCTCATCAACTGATGGTTTTCGAGCACAACTGGGGTATTGCAGGGATCAATATACCCGTTCCACCAACTCGGGATGGGTTTGGCCCATTACGACTCCCCCCCACTTACAAAAAGCTTCGATTTGGACCTCTTGGCCTGTACGATCTTTGCCGCCGTCTCGGTGCTCATCCGAGTGAGCCTGGTGTCTTTCAACGGTACCGTGAGCGCTTTCTGACATCGGATATTGCCTGGTTCGCAGCTGGCGCAAGCAGCGATGGCCGACACGTCCCACAGACCCCTGGATTTTTCCCTGACTTTGTGGCTCTGCGTGAAAGTCTCCCCACAGGGCCGCTGGGGAACGAGGCTAGGAAGGCGCTGAACAAGAAGTTACAGCATGTAGTTTTTGACCTGGTGCGTGCTACTAATTCTTCTTTCACTAATGTCCCTCATAATCCTCTCCAGGCTACTCTGTGGGATCATTCTCTTGGCGGCATGACTATGGTGCTGCACATTGAGGGCACCACCGTCCCGAATACACCTGCTGAGCCCCAGTACCTTTGTGCTGCCACCTACCTGCCCCCTGGCTTCATTGCTGCCCACCCTGCTAGCCATGTAGGCATCGCACGCATTGCGCAGATCTTCCTCGAGTCCATCGGTGTTCCAACCGTGCAGCAGTGGAGGAACAATGCCATGCTCATGGGCTGGACCCTTACGCAGCCTGGGCCGGGCGCCTCACCCAATGGACATTCTCCCGACCTTATCCCCCCGCCCCAGCAGCCTGGCTTCGCTCATTACAAGTTTCTTGGTCGGCCCGTAGGGCAGCTCGATGCCCTTCTCTCAACCCCACCTGACCCGACCACACCCCTCATCTTCATTGACGACGAGGATGACGAGGACGAAGTCTTTGACAATGCGACAATGTGCCTGATCGATGCGCTTGAGCGCGCAAGCTATGCAGAGGCCGAGTCAGCACAGTGCCTTGAGGAAATCCGCCAACTGGAGCAGCAAATCGATATTCTCATCACTCGTGTGGCTGCCAATGAGGCACTTAACAATGACCTGGAGGGGCAACTACTCACAGCTCGCCATGCCTTGTCTGCACACGGTACGTATGCTTTTTTAAATTTATTTCATTCATTCTCATTATTGTTTTGAAGCCACAGCAACAGCGCCAAGTACACCAATTCATTCGCGCATCACTCCAGCAGTTCAGACGCTGCATCGGCCCCCACCGTATTCCCCCAGTCTGCATGCCCAAACTTATTCCCCTGCAGCTTTGTTCAACTCGCGCTCACCGTCGCTCACCGTGCCCAAGAACCCACGATCGCCACATTTCCTGCTTCAACCTGGCGACGTTAATCAGGCCGGTGACGCTCTGGACCTTTTCATTCACACTGAGGGCCTCCAATCCCTCGCGGTTGGCATCAAGGTGGTGATACACGCCGTTGCGCCAGTTAAATGGTATGCAGAACTTTTGAACTTGGGCATCAATGACTCGGTTGTGTCTCGTTTAATAGATATTGCTGTTGCGCTGTAGTATATTTCTTCATAGTACAACGATGTATGCCCATCTTCATGAAATATAATGACTGGAGTACTTTTTCTTTTTGCCAAATCCTTAAAGTCCAAGTGCAATCATTCAATCTGCCAATCATTTCTTGATCTCCTTCGTTTCACTTCACTTACAACCCTGTTCAATTGTACCATTACTTACCACCAACGCTCGGTTGTCTCGCCTCAACTACTGCATTTTTCGCTTGTTCTGTTACTTACCGCCAATCCCGCTGATCCTCGGTCATGCCTTCAGAGTTCACCGCACCTACTACCCTGATCACTTGTCCCATTACTTACCGCCAACGCTCGGTTGTCTCGCCTCAACTACTTCATTTTTCGCTTGTTCTGTTACTTATCGCCAATCCCGCCGATCCTCAGTCATGCCTTCAGAGTTCACCGCACCTACTACCCTGATCACTTGTCCATTTTTCGCTTGTTCTGTTACTTATCGCCAATCCTGCCGATCCTCAGTCATGCCTTCAGAGTTCACCGCACCTACTACCCTGATCACTTGTCCCATTACTTACCGCCAACGCTCGGTTGTCTCGCCTCAACTACTGCATTTTTCGCTTGTTCTGTTACTTACCGCCAATCCCGCCAATCTTTGGTCATGCCTTGAGAGTTCAATGTGTTTGGGATGCGAATCCATCCCTCCACTTTTCCTTTCTCTCTTGAACCATGCCTCCTGTCTATTCCACGCTGGCACTGGCCAGTGGAACTCGCATGCGCACCGGCAACCACTCTCACAAACCTGCTCCCCGTACCGCTGAACAACTTAAGGAAAAGCAACAAGCCCGGACTGACAGGCAGACCCGCATTGACGCCCGTGTCCAAAAGTGGATGGAAGACACGAACAAATTGGCGCACACGATGGGCACTGAGTTCGACATGGAACCCCAATATTTCCTGGACATCTTTTTTTCAGGGTGGTGCTCATATGATTAACCACCAGGAGGCCATTAACCCATACAACGCATTTCGGGGACTCAAGTCGATTGAACTCCGTGAGCATGAGTTATCGATTTTTCTCTTGCTTACTTGCTTCTAATATGATCTTCTAGAGGGTGTCATCATGAGCGCCCCCGAGATCCATATCCATTACTTCGATGAGTACACCAAGCTCACTGAGAAGGAGAAGACTGACCTCTGCACGCAATGGGAGAAGGTTCGTTCCACGAACTTCCATCTGCACTTTGATACGCCGCGGGCAAAGGTTCAGGACGTGTCAAATGTGGTACGGAACATGAAGATGTTGGTGTGTGAGCTATGAATATAATATTTGGACGTTTACTGACCATTCCTTCATGCAGATGTCCGCTCTTGGGCAGCGCGTCGGCATAGAGGGATTTTTTTGCATCATGAAGAATAACGTCGAGTTTAAAATGGAGCCCGAATGGTATTTCACTAGCAGGGAGCTCGAGCAGTACATGGAAATCGTAACACGTAAGAAATGGGTCACGGGCGAAGTGGGCATGAAGCTGGAGGCATTTGCGATCGCGGGATGCGATCCTGTTAGTACGTGAAGCAATTTCTATATGCATACAATAACACTGACTTTTCCTGTGATGCAGATATGTTATGGACGTCGAAGCAGAAGGTAGATTGGATGAAGGGGGAGATACGGTCGCTCCTGGTGAAAAACCTAGGTGCGTGGGGCCAGCACGACGCATGGAAGTCACTAACATCATGATAGTCGATGTTTCAAAGGTCAACAACGCGACTCGGCTGGACGTGGTGGGAGGAGGACGTTGAGCAACGGTATGGCGTTGTGCTCGAGGGCTGGACGGCAGGTGAAAAACCCGTTGACCCCAGCACTCTGAGCACCTCGCAGACCGTGATCCATATGCTGCTGGACGTGATACAGACGGGGGCATGCGCTTTCAGAAAGCTGGGGCCTGTTGAGGCTGCTGAGTGCAGAGCCAAGTGGGATGCCGACGTTGCAGCGGGGCGAAAGATCGCGAAGCATCGCGCACCTCGTTGCGATGCTGGTCGTGCCCGCAAGCGTCGGCGGGATGAAGATGATGAGGGAGAGGAGGGGGGAGAACGATGAGAATGAGGCCCCACGCGTCCAAGCCAGCCAGGCCAATGACCCCACCAGCCAAACAACCTGCGCTCCACCAAAGAAACGCACCCGCAAAACCCATGACGCTGCCACCGCCCCAACAAACCCCCGTGTGAAGACGGCTGGTCCCACCAAGTCCACCGCTCCAAAGAAGTCAACCACGAGCAAGAAGGGCGCCCTCGCAGCCAAGAAGGCTGGAGCACGCGATGACCCAACGACTCGGGCCGCGTTGGAAAGGCTCAAGTCGGGGTCCCGCTCACGCGTCATCAGCCGCCCGATCATCAACAGTGACGATGAAGAGGACGACGATCCCGATGCCACAGACGGTCCCACAGTGTCTACCTCTACTCCCAATGACTCTGCCCTTGTAGTCTACATGCCGCCGATGACTGTTGCTTAATACCATACTTATTTTATTTGATTTCCTCAATAACTATGATGTTTCAGTGGATATAAGAAATATTTTAAGTGTTTTTGAAGGATACATGGCCTTAGTATAGAAGTCATTGAAGACATGTGGTCGCGCTCGGACGAGGACAACGGCGGCGGCCTGTGTGACACAGCGGTCACGGGTATAACAAGTTGACAGCGACAGTGCGTTGGTGGAAAGTTCCGAGAAAGGCGGGGAATGATTGCCTCTGAGGCCGTCATTGCTGCCGGTATCGCCCGAGGTCATTCTGCAATTACCAAGTCGTTGTGAGGAGAGATATCCACAGGTATTAACTGCGGGTA
This sequence comes from Mycena venus, assembly GCA_014462655.1. Taxonomy (NCBI): domain Eukaryota; kingdom Fungi; phylum Basidiomycota; class Agaricomycetes; order Agaricales; family Mycenaceae; genus Glaucomycena; species Glaucomycena venus. The sequence goes on along the minus strand of JACAZI010000039.1, from coordinate 203,068 downwards.
AGAAAATAGACGGATTTTGATACAACAGAGATCCGCGATATCACGCCGATCAGCGGAGCTGATTGGTTGACATATTAGGGTAGGGTAGGTGGGTTGTTGCGCAAAACGCAAAATAAATTCCCAGAGCCAGCGATAAATGATGGCAAAGTTGATGTGGATTGACAGGTAGGTGGCTGTTAATCAACATGAGCCCAATAAAGAAGGTATACAAGCATGTGCAAATAAGAAAAACCCATGCCATTGATGCCGGAACTGGCAGTAGCATGCCAAGAATGATTGGGCAAGGGTGCACATTATAATGTGCACCAGGCCTGGCAAGCTAAGAGGCACTTTGTAATGTGTACCTGTGGCCAGGCCAGGCCACATTATAATGCGACTGCTGGGACTGTTGGATGAGAATGCACCTGTCGCAATTCCCGTTCATTGCACGCAGCTGCATGGGGGTGCAGCGTGGTCGAGATAGCATTTGCTGCTTGCCGTTGCCCAAGCTAAAGGACGGTGAAGGACAGCAAATGAGCTGAGTGGACGTATGGGATCATGAAGGGGCTACATACTGTGGAGCCATGAGCAAAACTGAGTGGTTGAGGCCAAGTGTTGTTTGGGAAGTGGGTGGGCAAGATCAAGTTGCAGCGGAATCCAAGTACGATTCAGGTCCCAAAAGCTGATTCGCAATTCAAAAATCCTGTCAATTTCAGAAAAGCTGGAAATTTTCAGATGCCATCGTCAACCCAGTGTAAATGCCTTAGGCTATTTAGATGCACGGAAAGTTCGGCAGTTGTTGCGATACAGGCCATTTTGTCGTGAGCACACCATAACAAGTTCGCTATACATGACACAAGTTCGCTATATCGGCACTCTTCCGTGTGCGTTTATCTGACATATAATATTGCTTCCCAAATTCCAGTCTTCGAGCCGGAGTGCTCATATTTGTGTGGGGGACTCTTATTCGTGCTGGTGTCCAAAGTGTGAAGAGGTACAGTGAGGGGAGTGAGCGAGAACTCGACATTATTCAATCACTATGACTACACTTTGGCCCCTATAAAGTAAACGCCCCACATCCCTATGCCCATCCATGCCCGTTCCCATCTCCATCCACTCGTCCTCTCGCTTCTCGTCACACTCGGGTTTGCTACGTCAGGGCTCTGAGGAATGGGTCGACGTTTGAGACGGAAGTTGGCACACTAAGTAAATTAAGTAACTGCACATTGTTAGATAGACTCGCAGGGCAAAGCAGTTGAGTGACATATGAGTAGTCAGGAAGTGCATCTGGCCAATGTGCAGGCGTCGTGTGCCCTGAATCGATGCCATCGGACATTGGGTGCACGTGCGCGCGCAGCTTCCCTAGAAACTCTGCCAACAAGTAGACATCAGTACAAGTGAACAGATCTACAAGCTAAACCCAAGTGAAAAACTGGCGTGGCTTGTGGTGAAATACCGTGGGGCGCACAGTAATGAATATTGTTGTTTTGCTGAGACTGATCGAGTTTGAAGCCGAGTAATTAAGCCCAGGCAGAAAAGGCTGCGGGGGCCGGTGGCCAGTCTATGGACTACGGGGAAACTGCCAAGTAAGAAGCGACAGCGTTAAGTTGAACGAGGACAACAAAGAGGAGAAAGAACGAAAAAGACAAGGAAGTCAGAGATGGTGGGAAGCGGGGAAGGAAATGCTACGCAGCAGAGAGAAATCTGGGCCTGCCCAGACCAGGTCCGTGCGTGGGATCTTTCAGGTGCTATCTTCACCACTTTCTGTTAATCCATCCATCAGTCCTACACAGCTCATTGCCCTCAACTCATCTTTGCATGGAGACCTATTACGAAGCGTTTCTGGCGTCGGGTATCCGGAGCCCAATCCACCTCAAGGGAATAACCCATTGGCCTCAGGACGTGATCTTGGATTTTTTTGCCCTATGCACCCGTGTGTCCTCAATTACTCATCTTGATACTCTTTCGATGTGCTTCGGCTTCCAGAAAACGCTGCCGCCTGTTAATTGACCATGTCGATCTGACACGCACAACTCTCGCTCGTGAATTGCAAGGGCTGCACGCATATATTCCGCTCAAATCTTTTGTGAATACAAGATCATGGACTCTCAAATTCAAAATCGTGAAAAAAGTCTGATTGAAAATGTGCCGGGCGCCGGTAAGTGGCACGATCCACTCTTGATACTTAGCGCTGATCCACGGCGCCAGTGCACATGAAGCCCCTGCTGGCATTTGTAGATAATAAGCGCGTACTGCCGTGGGACTCTCATATTCCTCGGATGTATGCATGCGTAATCGCCGACAAATAATGATACTTTGCAATGAACTGCAGTCTGATAGTGAGAATTGGTGTTCCGATTGAAGAGTGGTCTGAGCAAACCTAGTCCTCTACAATCATGTCTCGCCGCAAACGCGCCTACAACCCAACTAAAAACACCCACACCCACATATTCTCCTTTTCTGATATCGCACTGCCGGAAGATATGCCGATTACCGGCTATGTGGATCGCATGTTGAATGATTGTTGGCGGACGCATTGAACTGAAATGACCTTCGACCCGCCTTCACCAGTGAAGCAAAGACGGCTCGACACACTTGCTCAGATGCAGAGTGGGAGTGGGGACGCCCCAGCAGTTGTGGAACCGTACGCGTACAAGCGCTACGACATGGGCGCCGCCTTTGAAAGCTACCATACCGGGGATGATGAAGAGCCAGAACCCTTCAAGAACAAAGGTCCTCGAGTCGTGAAGCCTTCGGTCAGTGTTTGCTTCTTAGTTTTCGGCCGTGGATTGGTTGATTAACGCATCAGACAGGACAAATCTCTGTATGACTGGCTTGAAGGGAAGGTGGACATCTACGGTGCTGAGTTTGTTTGTTGGGACAGAACGGGGGACGCGGATCTCGAGAGCTGTCCCAGGTGCTCGGAGGGAGTGCCACAATATCACTGCCACCAATGTCACGGTGGCATGATGTACTGCAAGAGCTGCATTGTTGCGTGACATCGCAATGACCCACTTCATCGCATATATGTACGTCCTCACCATCGTTGTGCCCTTCCTTCACGAGCTCATCTCAAGGAGGTCTGGGACGGCGAATTTTTCCGGAAGAAACCGCTCGCAGAGCTCGGTCTGTGCGTCCAACTCAGTCACCCGCCCGTTGGCCGTGGTTCGCACTGCACGGTTCCCCTGCCCTCCAAAGGTGGTTTTGTCACCTTGCATACCAATGGAATTCACGAAGTGAACGTCGACTTTTGCAGCTGTGAACACGCCAACGCAAATGGCCCACCTGAGGTTCAGTTGTTGCGAATTGGGTGGTTCCCGGCTACACATGAACGCCCCCATACTGCAGCGACCTTTGAGGTCCTGTGTCAGTTCCATCTGGAAACGCTGCAGGCAAAGGTCACCATGTATGACTTCTACAGGGTCCTGGAGCACTTAATGGACAACACCGGCGTCAAACCTCCTGACCGTTACCACGAGTGGATACGAATGTGTCGGGAGTGGCGACACCTTATGATGCTGAAGAGGGCCGGGCGTCTGCATGCGTACAATTCTTCCGGTGCGGCGGGTACCAAGTCGGGAGAGTTAGCTATTGAGTGCCCGGCATGTCCTTGACCCGGGGTGAACCTTCCTGCAGGCTAGGAGAATACGCCCCCAGAGAAGCAGTACATTTTTTTTTTTCACCCTTGAGAGATGTACATCTGACCGTGCGCAGGCATCTGTATACATTTTACATAGCTTTGGATGCTTGCTTCCATCTCAAACGGCGACTTGTATCGAACGAGTTGAAGGATCCTGGCCTGGGGACCGGCTTGGCCTACATGACAGAAAACGAGCCGTATCCTGAGTATTTGCGAGGGGTGATGCATCAGAAAGAGGTATGTGCGATTATTCGCCATATCCGAGTCAACGTGCTAATTTTCCTCCACGGCAGATGAACACATGCAGCGGTCTCACCGCGTTCGATTATGCCAACACAAAGTTCTCGTGTGGTTACGCAACGACGGGGGTAGGGATGGGGGTGCCAGGCACGAGTTCGTCCAGCCCAATGGCGTGGGCGACTTGCAGCGGGGCAAAAGGTGCGTGCTCTACTGCGTCGTTGAACATGGCAACTTGCTAAGCAATTTTCGGTTTCTAGATTCGCAAACATGGATTATATCTTCGGGTCCATTATGCGCCATAAACACCCCGGCATTTGGAAGTGGGTCACGTACGACATCGTCTGCATCTGGAGCAAGTTCCTCAAGGAACGAATGGAGGCGCTGCCCCCACTCGTATGTCTAACCATAATTTGGCTGCTCTTCAGCTTTGCGATCCCCAAAATGCATATCCACTCCCACACACTCCTCTGTCAACTTCTATACTCCCTTAACTTGCTTCAGGGCAGCGGACAATTGGATGCTGAGGCTATCGAGTGCGCGTGGGCTGCCATCAGCGCTGTGGCAACGAGCATGCGTGACATGGGGCTGGGGGGCCCGACACGGGGTTCTTGACTGTCAGTGGTCGTTTTGGAACTGGGTTAAGCTCATCGGCATCGGTAAGCCTGACTTTTTTTGACTCGTTTCGGGCGCTGATAGGGTTATCAGTGGCGTCTCTCCGGTGGCAGATCGATAAGGCGCGGGTGGAACTCGCGGACCAGGAGGCCGCATTCGCAGAGTTCTTGCGTGAGCAAGCACATTTGGTGCCTGCGTGGAAACAAAAGGTCGACGAATTTGAGGCCGACCCCACGAAGCCGAATCCATACGAGGTCAAGTTTGTCGGTGCGTCCTCATTTCTTTCTTTTTTTTTGGAAATGAAGGCTTATGCTGATTACGCGTGCGATAGGTCTCACTGAAGCACAGGTGCGCCTCCAGTTTACTCAAGAGGAGGCCAAGCAGGCGCAACTCGGGGCGCCTGCGCTGCACGACGTCAGTCTGAGCAAATTTATCTTGTTGGGTTTGGACTTGGAAGACAAGCAGTACGTGTGCATTATATCCGAATTTGAATGATAATCCAATCCACTTCAGACGTCGGATTCACGTGCAGGCCGTCTTGAAAAAAGCCAACACCACCGAGATGCAGATCAATCTTGGATCGATGCGCACTAAGCTGAATCGACGGATTGGCCAGTTTCGCAAGCTGCAATCGACGTATACTCCGGCGGCGTTACAAGAACTGGGTGAATTGGATATACCAGAGGACCACGTCATCGAGAATATGCCGCTGATGCTCCTGTCAGCGATGTCTCTGTTGGCGCAGTCGGTTGGCTGTCTGGCTGGTCTAACAGATATCGAGGCTCTCTTGTGCCACGTGCAATGCCGCACGGCCCTCGCCAGCCTCCAGAACCAGCTTCACATTAAGACACGGCTGCTGGTTTACAAGAAGGGCCATGCCCGGCATGTAGGCGCGAATACACGCTCGCACACCATCGTTGCTCGGAATGAGAGCAAGATTGGGCTCCATTCCGAGAAATACCAGATGGCGTGGGACGCGATTCGATTGCTGCGCAACGACTGGGATGGGAGCAAGGTGCCCTGGCAGCCCTTGAAGCAGCAGGATATTCGTTGTATGGAGGATACGGAGGATTTGGAGAAGAAGAGGAAGCATCGTGAGGCACACAAGGAGCTCGTACGGAAACGGAACGCCAAGCTTATTCGGGCGGGCCTGCTGGACGCCGAGAAGGAAGACAACATGGATATCGATGACAATGACAACGAAGGCCCAGTGCCGGAGAATCGAAGGCAAATCTTTTGGATTTGGACTGTTGCGGGAACGTCTGGGACTGATGCCGAATTGGAAGATGGTGAGGATATATTCCGCTTACATGTATCAAGTAACACTACTAACTACGATCAAGTTAGCGCTGCGTATCGAGTGGTTGAAGGCATACGCATGGGTGTGCTGGTGGAGGGAGGAGGTGGAGTTGTTAGAGGTGGAATATGAGCGGGTCAGGTTGTCGTTCAAGCACGAGGCGCAGCGGTGGGATGCATGAGCGACAGCGGTGCCTATTGGGGTCATCCCACTCACAGAGGCCCAGGGCACTATCGCTTTTGCGAAGAAGCAAGCACAAATGTACCGGGATCTTGACACGCCGCAGGGAGACGATCTGGACGGAGGAGAAACTTTCGCGGGGGAAGAAACGAGTCCGCAACCCCTGTTCCATCCATTGCGTGGCCTGCACTGGCAGTGGATGCCGCGGTCTGCGAGGACGAGGAACGCATTCGGGAGGAGCGGCGCACCGAGGAGGAGGAGGAGGAGGAGGAGCTGTTGGGCGGTGCCGTCGAGAGCGATGACGAGGAGTATATCTTCTCGGGCGCTGTTGAGGACTGATGCAGCGGGAGGCAACGGGAGGCGGGAAGCGGGAAGCGGGCGGCAAGCTGCAGTATTCGTGGCTTCTCGTCTTGTAGCTAAGACGTATTTTGACAGTGTAAACTAAATGCGTTTCTCATCAGCGTGCGGGTATTATGTACATCGCGCGAGGTTGGGGGCAGGTGAAGGGACCCTTTGTTTCTTATGTATGGGTGGGACTGACCCGACGGCCAACAATGTTCGGTTTGTCTCATTTTGTACGAGGTAAGTGCGAAGTGGGCGGGGGCGGTGAGGCAAGGGCGGCTGCTAGTGCGCAACCACGCATTTTTACACAAAACAAGGCGGCTATTATGTACATGAGAGGCGCACCAGCGCATTTATATGCAAAAAAACACGGATATTAGGTACGTGAAAAAGGGCGCCACGGCAGGTGCAATGGCATGCACCGGTGCATTTTTGTACGTGGAAGAGGCGCAATGGCGGGTGCAACGGCGTGCACTAGCGCATTTTTATGCAAAAAAACGCGGATATTATGTTAAAAAGGGCGCCACGGCAGGCGCGATGGCATGCACCAGCGCATTTTTACACAAAAGAAGGTGGCTATTATGTACGTGAAAAAGCGTGCAACGGCAGGCGCAATGGCATGCACCAGCGCATTTTTACACAAAGAACGCAGATATTATGTACGTGAAAAAGGCGCAACGGCAGGCGTGATGGCAAGCACCAGCGCATTTTTACACAAAAGAAGGCGGCTATTATGTATGTGAAAAAGCGTGCAATGGCAGGCGCGATGGCGCGCACCAGTGCATTTTTACACAAAAGAACGCGGATATTATGTACGTGAAAGAGGCGCAATGGCGGGCATGATGGCGCGCACCAGCGCATTTTTACACAAAACAACGCGGATATTAGGTATGTGAAAAAGGGCGGGGCGCGGCCCAACGGCGAGTGTGAGGGCGTGCAACAGCGCTTTTTTACACCAAAAAAGGCAGCTATTATGTACGTGAAATATAATGAAAAAAAGGATTTATGGCGGGATGCCACTGATCCCACCATACCGGCAGTGATGGTGGCACCTGGCACGACGGCATGGGCGAGGATATGATGGCAGTGCTTGCTGGTGAGGGTGCCGGAGCAGCTGTGCTGCTAAAAAGGGTTACCCTTAACTTAATGCATTACATGGTTGGGCCACACAGGCTAGATGACTGGTTATCCTGAGCTCATGAGGTGGACAGAGGGGAACTGGAAATGGACGGAGGAGTCCATAAGGTTTATGCCATGGGGCCTTGTTGCGTTTGCAGATCATGCAAGACCTGACATAGTCGCGTACGAAGGTCCGCATCTCCAGCCAGGAGTATTCCCGGCGTACGAGGGCAAGTGTGCAATTCTGCCCAAAATGACTGGAGAGTATATGATCATGTTTATGTTGTAAAACATGTATGCAGAGGATATCTGGAGTGTTGCCGGAGGTTTGGGGTACATAGATCCAGTTGTAAAGGCAAAGTAAACCAGAGGAATCTATAGACCAACGTGATGAAGTGCCGGAGGTTGCGGAGGTTAGTCTGTCAACAGTGGCGGGATTGTCCGTATAATGGGACTTGATGTCGCTGTGGAGCTTGTCGATGTCCATAACGACGGAGGCTCGGAGGACAATTTCCTCAAGAAGAGTCGTCTGGAGGGATGCAGTGAGCTGATCGGAGGTAAAAATGGGGCGAAAATTTTGAGGATTAACCTGGCTGAAAGCCGTATCCCCCTCTTTAGGGTAGACGTCCCATCGTCTAGTCAAAGCATCTGGTTTTCCTCTGAGTTTTCTGGGACAGAACCGGATTACCATATTAAAATGGCAAAGATATTCGGACCATCGAACTTGCCGGGCGCGTAAGCGTCTTTGTTGTGGCAAAGTATTCGAGATTTGTTACATCCGTGCACATCTCCGTCCGACAACCTCCGTCTGGAATCTCCGGATCTCCGGATCTCTGGATCTCCGATATCTCCGTCCTCCGGATGCGTACGTCCTAACCTATGGGCCCGTGTCCGATTACTCTCTGTGCATTATGCTACGGATTGATGCACAATCCTCCGGGGTTTTTACGCAGTGAAGTCTTCTGAGCGTTTCCCCAGAATTACTTATGATCATATGCCCCATGCTCCACATGCTACTCCTTATTGTTGTTATTGTTATTCGACGACCTTATTGTCTTTTACTTACTTCTCCGTCCACATCCAGAAACCTCCAGATTTCGTATAAATACGTAGTTGTTCATGGATGTACTTCAGTTTGTTAATTAACGTGCTTTGCCTCCGCATAGCTCCGGTCTGACCTCCGCTCCTATTCCGTCTGGCAGCCAAGAAGAGGGCGCTCACCCTTATACCCCCTGTGGTGATCTGCATTAGCTCCGTCTTACCTCCGGCCAGAGTTCTCCGATCCTCCGGACTCCAGCCTTCCGTCCCTCCGGCCCGACACGGATATAACAGTATTAACAAACTCACCTTTCTTGGCTGTTCTACATGTCTTTTTCTCACCTACCGTCTATGCCAGATGCTCAAGGCAGACGGCGGCGCGAATCGTCCATCATCCGGGCGATGGTTCCTTTGCACCCACCGGCTCTTGCTACCAGTAATTTTACCCCCACCTATGCTACTGCGACTCTTTCGACACCTGTTTCTACACGGCAACCTCATTTTGAGGAAGGCCGTGCTCTCCGGCCTAATGCTCCGGTTTCATGGTCCCGTCCCGTTCTGGAGGACTTGGCTGGTCCTTCCAGGCGGGCTCCACGACTTAGCCTTTCACCAACTCTTTCTGAGTTCCATGGTCACGCTGGAATGGAAAGCATTTTGGAGGAGCGGTTTGAAAACCTGCCCTCTGGTACGGAACATCATTCGGCATCAGGTAGTCATCATAGTTCTCCTCATCAGCTTGGCTCACCACATCCATCACAACACACACCATCCGGAACACCCCTCGTACCTCTGTTGACTGGAGTTCCCATTGTTCCATTAGTTCCGGTTCCTCCAGTTGCTTCCGCAGTCCCAGCAGTCCCACAACCAATGGCTGCTACCCAAGGTGTGGATCCAAACAACCCTCCTATTCCACCGGCTAGACCTCCTACCCCTACTGGAACTGGTCCGGCTCCTGGGGGTGGTGGAGGTGGCGGAGGAGGCGGTGGTAACGGTCCTAATAATCCTCTGGATCCAAATCAACCTCCGATTAACCCTCCAATTCCTCCTGCTGGACCGCCTGTACCTCCCGCACCTGGAGGTGGAGGAGGTGGCGGACCTGGCAGAGGAGGAGGTGGTGGTGGTGGTGGCGGACCTCTGCCACCAGTCAATCCTCAAGGACCTCCTGGTCCCCAAGGCCCTCCTAGCCCTCCGGGATTTCCGGTTTATGTTCATAACCCCCAGCTCGACGCCGCGATGCAAACCTTTGCAACCGCCATGACCGTTTTCGCTCAGAATGCCAATGCTCCTCCTCAATCCACCCGGAGCACTCTCAAAGCTCCGGATACCTTCGACGGATCTGATCCATCGAAATTTCACTCTTTCCTATCCCAGATCTATCTTCACATTGCGGAACGTCCCCAGGATTTCCCCGGCGACGACGAGAAAATTCTCTACGTCCGGTCTTATCTCCGGGGTACTGCACAACGATGGTTTGAGCCCGGCATGTATGTCGGAGCTCCCATTTCGCTCTGGGACGGAAACTTCCGTCTATTCATCGAGGAGTTGCAAGCCAATTTCGGTCCCCATGATCCGATTGGGGATGCGGAACAGGCACTTAAGGCATTGGTCATGAAATCGTCGGATCGAATCGCCACTTATCAGGTCGATTTCGACAATTATGCAGGAATTATTGGGTACAACAACACAGCACTCCGTCGTTTCTTTTACGATGGACTTCCGCGCCGGATCAAGGACCTACTCGCACACACCGACTACGACAACACTCTTAATGGTCTTAAACTTGCCGCACGCCGGATTGACGCTCGCTATTGGCAGCGTCAAGGGGAGCTAGAGCATGAACGTGCTCAACAGAAAGCTACCTCTGGCGGATCCTCCGGCAAAACCTCCGGCGATTCCGGTTCCTCTCCGACCACCTCCGATAACACTAGCGGAGGTAAGGGAAAGGGCAAAGGCAACAAACCCCAGAAGCCTAGGCCCTCCGGGCAATCCTCCGGACAGTCCTCCGGATCATCCTCCCAGGCCGCTTCAGGTAACACAGGCCAGGCGTCGACTTCAACGCCGGCCAAGCCCAAACCGTATGCCGATAAGCTTGACAAGTCCGGTAAACTAAAACCGGAGGAACGCGAGTGGCGTATCAAGAACAATCTCTGCCTTTTCTGCGGAGGTTCCGGCCACAAGACTAACGAGTGCAAGAAGCATCCGGGCAATCAAGCCCAGGGCAAGGCAGGCTCCGTATCCACTCCGCCTGCTCCCTCTGCTGACGCATCCTCTTCGTCCGAGTCAAAAAAATAGTTAGCAGCTCGGATACCTCAGCACCGAGCCCGAGTTGCGTTGACTCCGAGGTGCTTCCAGAGGTTTGTCTCAACACTTCCGCTCTTTCTCCGAACGCTTTATATGTTGATCTCGATATATCTTTACTCTCCATGGACTATATCTCTTCCTCCGGTTTTCTCTCTGGACTCCTTACAGAGACAGGCCAAACCCTGTCTTCGTCTCTTGTAAAACAAATTGCCGCGGGATTCAACTTTCGCTTATGAGCACTCATTGACTCCGGATCTTCCCACTGTTTTGTGTCCACGAATGTCTGTGAATCCAATGTTTTTACCCCGTACGCGGTGTCTCCGGTTAAGCTCCGGTATCTCGACGGCTCTTCATCCATCATAAACCGACAGCTACAATTGCTCCCTCGGTTTCCCTCCGGCAATGTCCAGTTAATGGAATTCTATGTCACCCGTCTCGATTCTCCCTGTGATCTGGTATTGGGATACAATTGGCTTGCCCGCTTCAATCTGTTGATTGACTGGCGCAGTGCCACCATCACTTTTCCCTCAGTTCCCTCTGAGTCTCCAGTGTCGACACCTCTGGAAATTATTCCGATCCCTGTTGCGGCTGCTCCTACTATGGACAAGATGGAACCTCCGGCATCCCCGGCGGACCCTCCGTCTACGCCGTTGACGTCTTCGCCAGAGTTTGGTCCTTCAATGGACGTCCCCTCCGATCCTTTAATGGATGACATCCCTGAGGTTCCTATGCCTCATCCGTTCACCTCCGCTCCGCTTGTTTCACTAGTCTCCGCAGCAGCATACAGCGCCATTATACGAGACAAGAGTACAACCCAGTATACTTTGTGTGCAACCCTGACCGATGAAGCCCAGGCTTGTTGTGCCTCGGCTGAGGAACCGGACCTCTCCGGTTTACCTCTGGAATATCACGACTTCGCGGATGTTTTCTCCGAGGAGAAGGCATACAATCTTCCTCCGCACCGCGAATTTGACCTCAAAATCAAGACTATTGACGGCGAGGAACCTCTGATCGGCCATGTATACTCCATTTCTCCGGCTGAACTTACCGCTCTCCAGGAGTTCATCGACAAGAACTTGAAGGCGGGATTCATCTATCCGTCTAGTTCTACTCACGGAGCTCCGATTCTCTTCGCTAAGAAGAAAGACGGAAGTCTCTGTCTTTGTGTCGATTATCGGGGTCTTAACCGCATCACGAAGAAGGATCATTATCCACTTCCTCTGATTGCGGACCTCCTCGATGCTCTGGGAAAGGCACGTATTTATACTAAACTCGACCTCCGGCACGCTTACCATTTGCTCCGGATTGCTCTGGGCGATGAGTACAAGACCGCATTCCGCTCCCGCTACGGCTCTTATCAGTTCCGCGTCGTTCCGGAAGGCCTCACCAACGCTCCGGCCGCCTTCCAACGCTTCCTGAACACGCTATTCTCCGATTTGCTGGACGTCTATGTCGTCGTATATCTCGACGATATTTTGATCTACTCCGACGATCCGTCCACACATACGGCTCATGTTCGCGAGGTGCTCCGTCAACAGTCCCAGCAGTTGCATTATAATGTGGCCTGGCCTGGCCACAGGTACACATTACAAAGTGCCTCTTAGCTTGCCAGGCCTGGTGCACATTATAATGTGCACCCTTGCCCAATCATTCTCGGCATGCTACTGCCAGTTCCAGCATCAATGGCATGGGTTTTTCTTATTTGCACATGCTTGTATACCTTCTTTATTGGGCTCATGTTGATTAACAGCCACCTACCTGTCAATCCACATCAACTTTGCCATCATTTATCGCCGGCTCTGGGAATTTATTTTTGCGTTTTGGGCAACAACTAGGGGGTCTTTTGCAAAACCGTAAATACAGCCAAATAGCTCTCGACAAGCTCTACAACTTTGATTTTGAGACTATTTTTAGCCAACTTCCTTTTTTGGCTACTACGCTTTTTGCCCAAAAAGGAAATTTCAGTGTTTTCTGCCTCCCTGGCTCAATTCTCAACCATTTTAGATGATTTAACCACATAGGCATGTTGTTTTATGTTCCTTGAAGCCACCTAGGACACAGTAGAGGCTATTAGAAAGCAATAATAGGGTGAAAAGAGTGAAAGTTGTTAAATTATATTCTAGTCAAGATATTTTGGGTATATACCTGTCTGAATGACTCAAGGATACACCAGATTGTTTCTTTGGGTTGCAAAGACACTCCCTAGATAAGTGATCAGAGGCTAATGATTAAAAATATCGCCATTTGGCTGTCCAAGGAAAAGACATGTTGGCCTTGCTATGCATTACTCCATCATTTGAGGCCTCCCCAAACACATCATTTGGACTTTCTTCGTGTATATTTCATAGAAAAATGGGCCATGAACACTTGGAACAGGCAACACTCCATGGTTTAGGGTGATCTTTTTGTATGTGCTTATTCACCATGGTCTGGATGTCATAGGGTCAAAGCTACTGTTCTGAAACTCAATACTAGTCTGACTGAGCTTCAAGAACAATTCTGAGCCAGAAATTGTGGCAATATCTGATGATATACTTCAAAAGTGTCATTTGACACTTTTTGCTTGTTTCAAGAATAGCACACTATGTGGATGAGATGGTGCAAAATAAACACCAAAAATGGAATCAGACAGTCAAAATACACTAGATTATGCTTTATTTCAAGTGATTTGGTCAAGCTTTGGCTGAATGCTGGTTCCGAGGATACAGGTTCAAGAGCAAGTTTTTAGTATTTTGAATGATTTGGTCAAACTTTAGCCAGATGGTGGTTTGAGCTATGGTGAGCATATAGCCTAAAAACTTGCTCTTGAACCTGTATTCTCAGAACCAGCATTCAGCCAAAGCTTGACCAAATCACTTGAAATAAAGCATAATCTAGTGTATTTTGACTGTCTGATTCCATTTTTGGTGTTTATTTTGCACCATCTCATCCACATAGTGTGCTATTCTTGAAACAAGCAAAAAGTGTCAAATGACACTTTTGAAGTATATCATCAGATATTGCCACAATTTCTGGCTCAGAATTGTTCTTGAAGCTCAGTCAGACTAGTATTGAGTTTCAGAACAGTAGCTTTGACCCTATGACATCCAGACCATGGTGAATAAGCACATACAAAAAGATCACCCTAAACCATGGAGTGTTGCCTGTTCCAAGTGTTCATGGCCCATTTTTCTATGAAATATACATGAAGAAAGTCCAAATGATGTGTTTGGGGAGGCCTCAAATGATGGAGTAATGCATAGCAAGGCCAACATGTCTTTTCCTTGGACAGCCAAATGGCGATATTTTTAATCATTAGCCTCTGATCACTTATCTAGGGAGTGTCTTTGCAACCCAAAGAAACAATCTGGTGTATCCTTGAGTCATTCAGACAGGTATATACCCAAAATATCTTGACTAGAATATAATTTAACAACTTTCACTCTTTTCACCCTATTATTGCTTTCTAATAGCCTCTACTGTGTCCTAGGTGGCTTCAAGGAACATAAAACAACATGCCTATGTGGTTAAATCATCTAAAATGGTTGAGAATTGAGCCAGGGAGGCAGAAAACACTGAAATTTCCTTTTTGGGCAAAAAGCGTAGTAGCCAAAAAAGGAAGTTGGCTAAAAATAGTCTCAAAATCAAAGTTGTAGAGCTTGTCGAGAGCTATTTGGCTGTATTTACGGTTTTGCAAAAGACCCCCTAGTTGTTGCCCAAAACGCAAAATAAATTCCCAGAGCCAGTGATAAATGATGGCAAAGTTGATGTGGATTGACAGGTAGGTGGCTGTTAATCAACATGAGCCCAATAAAGAAGGTATACAAGCATGTGCAAATAAGAAAAACCCATGCCATTGATGCCGGAACTGGCAGTAGCATGCCAAGAATGATTGGGCAAGGGTGCACATTATAATGTGCACCAGGCCTGGCAAGCTAAGAGGCACTTTGTAATGTGTACCTGTGGCCAGGCCAGGCCACATTATAATGTGGCTACAGGGAGAGCTCGCTCCGTCGCCTCCGCGAATCAGGACTATACTGCAAACTCCCGAAATGCGAGTTTAGTGTCACCACTTGCGAATATCTCGGCTACATCCTTTCACCAGAAGGTTTCTGCATGTCTCCGGTCAAAATCTCCGCTATCACGGAGTGGCCCGTTCCCCGAAAAATCAAGGATATCCAGTCTTTCCTTGGTTTTTGCAACTTCTACCGACGTTTCATATACGGGTATTCCCAAATCACCGTTCCACTCACTCGACTCACTTGTTCAAATGTCGCATGGGATTGGTCTCACGCTTGCCAAAACACTTTCAAGACTCTCAAGCGAGCATTTGCAGAGGCTCCGGTACTTCACCACTGGATCCCCGGTCGACAAATTACTGTCGAGATGGACGCCTCCGACTATGCCATTGCCGCCATTCTCTCCATTATAGGGGATGACGAGCTCCTTCATCCGGTTGCGTTCCGGAGCCGGACCTTAACTCCTCTGGAGCTCAACTACGACACGCACGATAAAGAGTTACTCGCAATTTTTGACGCTTTTAAACATTGGCGCCACTACCTCGGAGCTCTCCCTGTAGGCGCATTATAATGTGCACTGATTTAAGCAGGGGTACGCGTTACAATGCATCTCCTGCTCTACCATGGGTGGGATGCATTATAATGCGCACCTTACTTTTGCCGGTTATACATCCAGCGGCACCTCGGCATCAAACTGGCTTGCCACAGCCGCAAAAAAGCGGCCATTGCTGTGAAATTTGATGGCTGTCTGTATCTGGGTAGGGATTGATGGTCTCGGCATTTGCCTTGAAATTGATGGCTGTCCATATGAGTAGGGATTGATGGTCCCAGCATTTACCATGGAATTGATGGCTGTCCATATTGGGTAGGGATTGATGGTCCTGGCATTTGCCATGGAATTGATGGCTGTCCATATTAGGGTGCTATAGCTGCCTGTATTGGGTTGTAATTGACACCTGGGTGCTATAAATGCCAATATTGGTTCAAAAAGCACCGGCTCCTGGAAAGTATTTTGCATTTTCTGAGCTAGCCAAGCCACCAATCAAAAAATGGTATATATGACTCTTGTAGCCCTCGATGAGCTCTACAACATGAGGATGACTTTCCTTTTTGGGCCACTAATGCTTTCTTCCCAAAAAGGAAATTTTCATCATCAGCCCTTCCCTGGCTCATTTTTCAACCATTTTGGATGATCTAACTTTATAGACATGTTGTTCTAGGTTCTTTGAAGCCAACTGGGACACATTAAGACCAATTACAGTGTAATAACAGAGTGAAAATAGCGAAAAATTGATAATTGTATCCTGGCCACAATATCTTGTGGATTTATCAATGGAAATAGCTTCTAGCTATCTCAATTTGTTCCCTTAGGCTGCCAGAACACCCTCCAGGTGATATATTATATTGAGATGATGAAAAACATTGCAATTTGGCCAAATACCCTAATTGCATTTTGGCCCTATCATACACTCCTCAATCATGTGAGGCACCTCAAAACACAGCCTTTGGGCTTGGATGATGTATATGTATTGAAAAAGTGAACCATACACACCCAGAACAGGTGATACCCTATGATTTAAGGTGATCTTTTTTTTATATCCATGTTCACCATATTCAGTATGTCACAAGGTCATGGACAATGCTCTGAAGGGTCCTACTGGTTTCCCTGAGCTATATAAACAGTTCTGAGTCAAAATTCAGGCCAATATATCATGATAAACTTCAAAAGTGTGAAATGACACTTTTGGCTTGTTTCTTGAATAGGGCACTCTAGAGACCAGCTAGCATGAAATAAACATCAGAAATGGAATCACACAGTTCAAATAAGTCAGATTGAGTATTTTCTCAAGTGTTTTGGTGAAGGTTTGGCTGAAAGTTGTTTCCGAGGATATTGGTTGAAGAGCAACTTTTGGACTATATATTGGCCCTGGTGCAAAACACCATCTGGCCAAAACATCACCAAAACACTCAAGAAAATACCCAATCTGACTTATTTGAACTGTGTGATTTCATTTATGATGTTTATTTCACACTATCTGGGCTCTACAGTGCCCTATTTGAGAAACAAACCAAAAGTGTCATTTCACACTTTTGAAGTTTATCATGATATATTGGCCTGAATTTTGACTCAGAACTGTTTATATAGCTCAGGGAAACCAGTAGGACCCTTCAGAGCATTGTCCATGACCTTGTGACATACTGAATATGGTGAACATGGATATAAAAAAAAGATCACCTTAAATCATAGGGTATCACCTGTTCTGGGTGTGTATGGTTCACTTTTTCAATACATATACATCATCCAAGCCCAAAGGCTGTGTTTTGAGGTGCCTCACATGATTGAGGAGTGTATGATAGGGCCAAAATGCAATTAGGGTATTTGGTCAAATTGCAATGTTTTTCATCATCTCAATATAATATATCACCTGGAGGGTGTTCTGGCAGCCTAAGGGAACAAACTGAGATAGCTAGAAGCTATTTCCATTGATACATCCACAAGATATTGTGGCCAGGATACAATTATCAAATTTTCGCTATTTTCACTCTGTTATTGCACTGTAATTGGTCTTAATGTGTCCCAGTTGGCTTCAAAGAACCTAGAACAACATATCAACTCACTGCATCCCTCCGCACGACACTACTCGAGGAAGTTGTCCTCCGAGCCTCCGTTGTTATGGACATCAACAAGCTCCACAGCAACATCAAGTCCCATTATGCGGACGACCCCGCCACTGTTGACGGACTTTCCTCCGCAACTTCCGGCAATTCATCGCATTGGTCTATAGATTCTTCCGGTTTACTCCGCCTTTACAACCGGATCTATGTGCCCCAAACCTCCGGCAACACTCCGGATATTCTCCGTGTATGTGTTTTACAACATAAACATGATCACATACTCTCTGGTCATTTTGGGCAGAATTGCACACTTGCCCTCATACGCCGGGAATACTCCTGGCCAGAGATGCGGACCTTTGTATGCGACTATGTCAGGTCTTGCGTGATCTGCAAACGCAACAAGGCCCCACAACATAAACCTTACGGACTCCTCTGTCCACTTCCGGTTCCCCTCCGTCCTTGGCATTCCATTTCTATCGACTTCATCGAATTCCTCCCTTTATCCGGCGGATATGATGCAATCTGCGTTATTGTTGACCGGGCCTCGAAACAAGTAATTCTCTTTGCCTGTGATCGATACATAACCTCCGCCCTTCTAGCTAAGGCATTCCTTACACATGTCTTCGCCAAACACGGAGTTCCGTCCCATGTCACCTCCGATCGTGGTACGGAGCTTGTCTCCGCGTTTTTCCGTTCTTTGGGGGAACTACTTAGCATGAAAATGCATTTTACCTCCGGTTACCATCTGTCGGCAGACGGACAGATGGAACGAATGAATCAAACCCTCGAACAATACATCCGGATGTACTGCGCTTATCAGCAGGACGATTGGCACAAGCTTCTTCCGCTCGCGGAGTTCGCACTCAATAATGCTCCGAATGCCTTTACCGGAGTTACCCCGTTCTTTGCCAACAAGGGTTATCATCCCTCGATTACTTTCTCTGACGTCGAAGTCTCCGATCCCTCCGCTCGTGAATATGTGTATGACATTCAATCAGTTCACGAATACCTCCGGCAGCAACTCACCTTTGCTATGGAGCGTTACAAGGAGATTGCGGACAAGAAATGTGAACCAGAACCCATCTTCGCAATCGGAGATGAAGTATTCATTACTGCCGAAGTTTATTGCAACGACACGTCCGACTGAAAAGTTTTCAGAGACTCATTTCGGACCATACGAAGTTATCGAGAAACCATCCGCTGCTTCCTACACCATCCGCCTTCCTAAAGCTCTCTCCTGCATCCATCCCGTATTCCATGTCTCTCAACTTGAGCCTCACTTTCCAAATCCATTCCCCAGACGAGAAGCGGAACCTCCGGGCGCCGTCCATACACTTGACGGCAAGGAGTACTATGAACTCAGCTCCATTGTCGATTCCAAGATCGACCGGAGGTACCGCGTAAAGCTCCGCTACTACATTGAATGGTTGGGCTACGAGGATACCGACACCCATTATGAATGGGTCTCCACGACGGACCTGGATGCTCCGGAACTTATCGCCGCATTCCATGAGCGCTATCCAGAGAAACCGGGACCGGAGCTTACGAATTAACCTCCGTCTTATCTTCTTCAAATTTCTGACTAATTTCGACAAGAAAATCAAATATGCAATTTTTCGGTGATATATACAACATAAACTAATGTTCTTATTCATTTCTCCAGCTCCGGGTTTTCCTCCGGGGCCTCTGGCATCTCTTCGTCGCTGTCCACCAACTCGTAAACGACTTGCTCGTCAATGTCGACAATGCAATGGAGGGCCGGTGGAGTTGGCGGACAGATCGCGATCTCCGTTTCCTCCATCTTCACCGGGAGGCCTTCCGCTTCCGCCTCTTCCTCCGCTTTCCTCTTCTCTTCATCCTCTTCTGCTTTCTTACCTTCCTCCAACAACTTGGCTATCATAGCCACCCTTTCCGCCTTCGCCCTCTCCGCTTCTGCACGCTCCTTCTCCCTCTTTGCCTCTGTCGCTTTCAGCTCCCGCCGTTTTGCGACGTTGGCCTGGATCAGTGCCATTTGGTCGGCACTGTCGTTCTCGATCTTGACCGGAGGCTCCATCTGAACCTCCGGCTGGACCTCCGGCGTGGCCACCACACTCCACAATTGACAGCGGGCTTTCCCGCCTGCACCTCTCTCTCCTCCGGTTCTCCCTGTGCATCCACGATCTGCTGGAGCGCAATTCCTACGTCCACCTTGTTGTCGGATACTGCACGACGCCATTCGTTGATGTGGGTATCCTCCGGCGCTCCGTCATCCTCCGCCTGCCCATCTCCATCATCCTCCGCCTGCCCATCTTTGTCACCCTCAGCTTCTTGAACCTCCTCAGTCTCTGTGCTGACCATCGCGTCGGAGATGCGTTCGCGGGCCGAGGCCTCGAGGTAATGGGCGGCTCCGACCTTGTCCATTCCCTCGTCAACCAACTTTGTCGCCATTGTTGAGAGGAAGACTCGGTCCAGCGCCTGGCAC
This sequence comes from Mycena venus, assembly GCA_014462655.1. Taxonomy (NCBI): domain Eukaryota; kingdom Fungi; phylum Basidiomycota; class Agaricomycetes; order Agaricales; family Mycenaceae; genus Glaucomycena; species Glaucomycena venus. The sequence goes on along the minus strand of JACAZI010000039.1, from coordinate 183,245 downwards.
TGGTGCATGAGACGGAGCATCTCCCGCATCTCCGTCAGCTCCGCCCGCATGTCCCCAGTTCGGGTCCAAGTTGGTTCCTGTGGTCCAACCCACAGCGGAACCTCGCGTGCGCCCCGGGCTTTTCCCTTCCTCTCCGTCCTTCCCTCCGACTTCTCCGTCCTCCATTTCTTCCTCGCCCCTCTGTCCTCTGTTGTCGCTGGCGCCCTTGGCTTCACGATGGCTGGATGAGCCTCGTTCTCCGGCAGCAACTGGCATTTCCAGTGCTTGAGCTTGCACCGTTGGCAAGCGAGGTTCCGGCTCCGGAACTTCTTCTGGACGTAGCATGTTGCTCCGTCCTTCCGGCAACTGCCACAAGCTGGAAAATCGTCAATCTAAAAAAAAAATTTCCAGATAGTGGACGGAACTCACCATCCTCCACCCTCCACGCCAACCACTCCACTTGTACCTCTTCTTTCCGTCCCATTCGCGAGGTAATAAGACGGTGCGGAACCTCCGTGCCATCCTCCGTCTCCGACTCCGTTGTCTCCTTGCGTTTGCGCTTGAGGCGACTAGGCCCCGGTTGGCCAATCTCCGGCTCCATCGCTCTGTCCTCACTTGTATCATCTGACACCGGCTCGTCGGGCACGTCGTTCCGGTCCGGCGAATCCCCGCGGTCGAGGTCCGTGATGGCGACATGGTTGTGTGCAGTCAACTCCCGACGTTGTGCGCGCACCAGGAGCTCCGCGATTTCGCAGCGGCGTTGTTCAGCCCCCCGAGCTTTGTCCTCCGCCTCGAAGAGAAGCTGGGAAAGGCGCACCTCATCCCGTGTGGCCTCCTCCTCAGCCTCCTTGTTCTCCTGCTCCACCCGCGCGATATCCATCGCCATTCCTTCATCCTCCCTCTCCTGTTCTTCCCTCAGACCTTCTCTCCCTTTGCCCTTGTCCTTGTGCGGAGGGGGAGTGGCGTTTGATCCGTCGGACATTGTGGTATTCGGGGATGGTGGTGGTTGAAAAGAAGAATTTTTTTTTTCTCACACCACTCATTCCTTGATTCAACATGTCAACAACCCATGACCAACTATACAACTTTCCCAGCATTCCGTTCCTGTCTCTGTCATCTCCGTCTCCGTCTCCATCCAGTACCTCTTCAGTTCCTCGTGGGTGAGGAACCTTAAGAGGGGGATACTGTTACGTCTGTGCACATCTCCGTCTGACAACCTCCGTCTGGAATCTCCGGATCTCCGGATCTCTGGATCTCCGATATCTCCGTCCTCCGGATGCATACGTCCTAACCTATGGGCCCGCGTCCAATTACTCTCTGTGCATTATGCTACGGATTGATGCACAATCCTCCAGGGTTTTTACGCAGTGAAGTCTTCTGAGCGTTTCCCCAGAATTACTTATGATCATATGCCCCATGCTCCACATGCTACTCCTTATTGTTGTTATTGTTATTCGACGACCTTATTGTCTTTTACTTACTTCTCCGTCCACATCCAGAAACCTCCGGATTTCGTATAAATACGTAGTTGTTCATGGATGTACTTTAGTTTGTTGATTAACGTGCTTTGCCTCCACATAGCTCCGGTCTGACCTCCGCTCCTATTCCATCTGGCAGCCAAGAAGAGGGCGCTCACCCTTATACCCCTGTGGTGATCTGCGTTAGTTCCGTCTTACCTCCGGCTAGAGTTCTCCGATCCTCCGGACTCCGGCCTTCCGTCCCTCCGGCCCAACACGGATATAACACATCACCTCCGCAAAGCGGGACTATACTGCAAACTGCCGAAATGCGAGTTCAGCGTCACCACTTGCGAATATCTCAGCTACATCCTTTTGCTGGAGGGCTTCTGCATGTCTCTGGTCAAAATCTCTGCTATCACAGAGTGGCCCGTCCCCCGAAAAATCAAAGACATCCAGTCTTTTCTTGGGTTTTGTAACTTCTACCAACGCTTCATATACGGGTATTCCCAAATTACCGTTCCGCTCACTCGACTCACTCATTCAAACGTCGCATGGGATTGGTCTCCCACTTGCCAAAACACTTTCGAGACTCTCAAGCGAGCATTTACGGAGGCTCCGGTACTTCACCACTGGATCCCCGGCCGACAAATTACCATCGAGACAGACGCCTCTGATATGCCATCGCCGCCATTCTCTCCATTATAGGGGATGATGAGCTCCTTCATCCTGTTGCATTCCGGAGCCGGACCTTAACTCCTCCGGAGCTCAACTACAACATGCACGATAAAGAGTTACTCGCAATTTTTGACGCTTTTAAACATTGGCGCCACTACTTTGAGGGAGCTCCGCTTACTATTGACGTTGTCACGGACCATAAAAATCTTGTTATATCTGTGTCGGGCTGGAGGGACGGAAGGCCGGAGTCCAGAGGATCGGAGAACTCTAGCTGGAGGTAAGACGGAGCTAACACAGATCACCACAGGGGTATAAGGGTGAGCGCCCTCTTCTTGGCTGCCAGACGGAATAGGAGCGGAGGTCAGACCGGAGCTATGTGGAGGCAAAGCACGTTAATCAACAAACTAAAGTACATCCATGAACAACTACGTATTTATACGAAATCCGGAGGTTTCTGGATGTGGACGGAGAAGTAAGTAAAAGACAATAAGGTCGTCGAATAACAATAACAACAATAAGGAGTAGCATGTGGAGCATGGGGCATATGATCATAAGTAATTCTGGGGAAACGCTCAGAAGACTTCACTGCCTAAAAACCCCGGAGGATTGTGCATCAAACCATAGCATAATGCACAGGGAGTAATCAGACGCGGGCCCATAGGTTAGGACATACGCATCCGGAGGACGGAGATATCAGAGATCTGGAGATCCAGAGATTCCGGACAGAGGTTTTCGGACGGAGATGTGCACGGACGTAACATGATGGAGCACCTCGCGAACATGAGCTGTATGTGCGGACGGATCGTCGGAGTAGATCAGAATATTGCCGAGATATACGACAACATAGATGTCCAGCAAATCGGAGAATAGCGTGTTCAGGAAGTGTTGGAAGGCGGCCAGAGCATTGGTGAGGCCTTCCGGAACAACACGGAACTGATAAGAGCCGTAGTGGGAGCGGAATGCGGTCTTGTACTCATCGCCCAGAGCAATCTGGAGCAAATTGTAAGCGTGCCGGAGGTCGAGTTTAGTATAAATACATGCCTTTCCCGGAGCATCGAGGAGGTCCACAATCAGAGGAAGTGGATAATGATCCTTCTTTGTGATGCAGTTAAGACCCCGATAGTTGACACAAAGTCGGAGACTTCCATCTTTCTTTTTAGCGAAGAGAATCGGAGCTCTGTGAGTAGAATTGGACGGATAGATGAATCCCGCCTTCAAGTTCTTGTCGATGAACTCCTGGAGAGCGGTAAGTTCAGCTGGAGAAATGGAGTAAACATGGCCGATCAGAGGTTCCTCGCCGTCGATGGTCTCAATTTTGAGGTTGAACTTGCGGTGCGGAGGAAGGTTGTATGCCTTCTCCTCAGAGAAAACGTCCGCGAAGTCGTGATATTCCGGAGGTAAACCGGAGAGGTCCGGTTCCTCAGCCGAGGCACGATTAGCCTGGGCTTCATCGGTCAGGGTTGCACGCAAAGTATACTGGGTTGTACTCTTGTCTTGTATAATGGCGCTGTATGCTGCTGCAGAGACTAGTGAAACAAGCAGAGCGGAAGTGAACGGATGAGGCATGGGAACCTCAGGGATGTCATCCATTAAAGGATCAGAAGGGGCGTCCATTGAAGGACCAAACTCTGGCGAAGACGTCCAACGGCATAGACGGAGGGTCCGCGGGGATGCCGGAGGTTCCGTCTCGTCCATAGTAGGAGCAGCCGCAACAGGGATCGGAATAATTTCCAGAGGTGTCGACACTGGAGACTCAGAGGGAACTGAGGGAAAAGTGATGGTGGCACTGCGCCAGTCAATCAACAGATTGAAGCGGGCAAGCCAATCATATCCTAATATCAGATCACAGGGAGAATCGAGATGGGTGACGTAGAATTCCATTAACTGGACATTGCCGGAGGGAAACCGAGGGAGCAATTGTAGCTGTCGGTTTATGATGGATGAAGAGCCATCGAGATACCAGAGCTTAACTGGAGACACCGCGTATGGGATAAAAACATTGGATTCGCAGACATTCGTGGACACAAAACAGTGGGAAGATCCGGAGTCAATGAGTGCTCATAAGCGGAAGTTGAATCCCACGGCAATTCGTTTTACAAGAGACGAAGACAGGGTTAGGCCTGCCTCCATAAGGAGTCTGGAGAGAGAACTGGAGGGTGAGATATAGTCCGTGGAGAGTAAAGATATATCAAGATCAACATATAAAGCGTTCGGAGAAAGAGCAGAAGCATTGAGACAAACCTCTGGAAGCACCTCGGAGTCAACGCAACTCAGGCTCGGTGCTGAGGTATCCAAGCTGCTAACTATTTTTTGACTCGGATGACAAGGTTGCGTCAGCAGAGGGAACAGGCGGAGTGGAGACGGAGCCTGCCTTGCCCTGGGCCTGATTGCCTGGACGCTTCTTGCACTCATTAGTCTTGTGGCTGGAACCTCTGCAGAAAAGGCAGAGGTTATTCTTAATACGCCACTCGCGTTCCTCCGGTTTTTATTTACCAGACTTGTCGAGTTTGTCGGCATACGGTTTGGGCTTGGCCAGCGTTGTAGTCAATGCCTGGCCTGCATTACCAGAAGCAGCCTGGGAGGACAATCTGGAGGATTGTCTGGAGGGCCTAGGCTTCTGGGGTTTGTTGCCTTTGCCCTTTCCTTTACCTCCGCTAGTGTTACCGGAGGTGGTCGGAGAGGAACCGGAGTTGCCGGAGGTTTTGCTGGAGGATCCACTGGAGGTAGCTTTCTGTTGAGCACGTTCATGCTCAAGCTCCCCTTGACGCTGCCAATAGCGAGCGTCGATCTGGCGTGCAGCAAGTTTAAGACCATTAAGAGTGTTGTCGTAGTCGGTGTGTGCAAGTAGGTCCTTGATCTGGCGCGGAAGTCCATCATAAAAGAAACAACAGAGCACCATGTCGTTGTACCCAATCATTCCCGCATAATTGTCGAAATCGACCTGATAAGTGGCGATCCGATCTGACGATTTCATGACCAATGCTTTAAGTGCCTGTTCCACATCCCCAATCGGGTCATGGGGACCGAAATTGGCCTGCAACTCCTCGATGAATAGACGGAAATTTCCGTCCCAGAGCGGAATGGGAGCTCCGACATACATGCCGGGCTCAAACCATCGCTGTGCAGTACCCCGGAGATAAGACCGGACGTAGAGAATTTTCTCGTCGTCACCAGGGAAATCCTGGGGGCGTTCCGCAATGTGAAGATGGATCTGGGATAGGAAGGAGTGAAATTTCAATGGATCAGATCCATCAAAGGTATCCGGAGCTTTGAGAGTGCTCCGGGTGGATTGAGGAGGAGCATTAGCATTCTGAGCAAAGGCGGTCATGGCGGTTGCAAAAGTTTGCATCGCAGCGTCGAGCTGGGGGTTATGAATATAAACCGGAATTCCCAGAGGGCCAGGAGGGCCTTGGGGACCAGGAGGACCTTGAGGATTGATTGGTGGTCGAGGTCCGCCACCACCACCACCTCCTCCTCCACCTCCAGGTGCGGGAGGTACAGGCAGTCCAGCAGGAGGAATTGGAGGGTTAACCGGAGGTTGATTTGGATCCAGAGGATTATTAGGACCTTACCACCACCTCCACCACCTCCTCCTCTGCCACCTCCACCACCCCCAGGAGCCAGAGGTCCTGTCGGACCAGTTCCGGTTGGAGTAGGAGGTCTAGCTGGCGGAATAGGAGGGTTGTTAGGATCCACACCTTGGGTAGCAGCCATCGGTTGAGGGGCTGCTGGGACTGCAGGTGCAACCAGAGCAACCGGAACTATTGGAACAACCGGAACTCCGGCCAACGGAGGTGCGACAGGTGTTCCGGATGGTGTGTGTTGCGATGGATGTGGTGAGCCAGATTGATGAGGAGAACTATGACGACTACCTGATGCCAAATGATGTTCCGTACCGGAGGGAAGGTTTTCAAACCGTTCCTCCAAAATGCTTTCCATTCCAGCGTGACCCTGGAACTCAGAAAGAGTTGGTGACAGACTGAGACGTGGGGCCCGCCTGGAGGGACCAGCCAAGTCCTCCATGACAGGACAGGACCACAAAACCGGAGCATTAGGCCGGGGAACCCGGCCCTCCTTGAAATGAGGGTGGCGTGAAGAAACAGGTGTCGAGAGTGTTGCAGTAGCATAGGCGGGGGTAAAATTACTGGTAGCAAGAGCCGGTGGGTGCAAAGGAACCATCGCCCAGATGATGGACGATTTGTGCTGTCGTCTGCCTTGAGCATCTGGCGTAGATGGTAGGTGAGAAAAAGCCATGTAAGACAGCCAAGAAAGGTGAGTTTGTTAATACTGTTATATCCAGGTCGGACCGGAGGGACGGAAGGCCGGAGTCCGGAGGATCGGAGATTTATAGCCGGAGGTAAGACGGAGCTAACGCAGATCACCACAGGGGGTTAAGGGTGAGCGCCCTCTACTTGGCTGCCAGACAGAGTAAGGACGGAGGTCAGACCGGAGCTATGCGGAGGCAAAGCACGTTAATTAACAAACTGAAGTACATCCATGAACAACTATGTATTTATACAAAATCCAGAGGTTTCTGGATGTGGATGGAGAAGTAGGTAAAAGACAATAAGGTTGTCGAATAACAATAACAACAATAAGGCGTAGCATGTGGAGCATAGGGCATATGATCATAAGTAATTCTGGGGAAACGCTCAGAAGACTTCACTGCGTAAAAACCCTGGAGGATTGTGCATCAAACTGTAGCATAATGCACAGGGAGTAATCAGATGCGGGCCCATAGGTTAGGACTTACACATCCGGAGGACGGAAGTATCGGAGATCCAGAGATCCGGAGATCCGGAGATTCCAGACAGAGGTTTTTGGACGGAGATGTGCACGGACGTAACACCAGCTTGGGGCATATTGGTCACACATCGCGCAGCAGCACTCAAATGAACAGCTGCCATAAAGGTGCTCGTAGGTCATCAGCATCAGAGGAGAGCTGTGGGCAAGGTGTTGTAGGCCCTCGACATCGGAGAAGGGGAATAAAACGTGGAAAGAGAGATATTAATGAGGGCGAGAGAAATAATATTGTTGTCTCGCAGCATGCTGGCAGCGGTCGGAAGGTCAGGATGCATTCCACACAATGCAGTAGTCATTCAATGCATGGAAAGTTTCAAAACCAGTAGTCGCATACTACAACTCGGACCCAAACTCACCAAGGGAGCACGCTTGTTCTTTGGGAGTGATAGTAGCTGGTTGTGTGGTTGTTAGTTGTGGTGTTGTTAGCACCCAACAATAGTTGCATTTCTAGCTTATAGTTAAGCGCACTGTTTCAATGGGACACTGAACAAGCAACCACCATTCAAAGAGAACTTGGTAACTCGAAGATTTCTCAAGATCCCACTAATTAAGATTCCAAGAACCAAGGTTTCTGAGTTACAGCTCCAGTAAGGCTCCAGCCCTTTCCATTTATAAATGTTTATACATGGTTTAAACTGTTTTCATTTCTGTTTAATTTGCCTGTGTCTTCAAACTGTTTGTACATGATTTCAATGGTTGAAATTTTTTGAACCACTCACCAGTGATTTGTGAGCACAAATCCGAGGGCATCTTGCAGCCAGGAGTGTATTTGAGCCCTTCAAGCCCCCTCCCAATGCACACATATACAGTGACTGACAGGTAGCAGGCACTGGCGGGGTGCATTCCAAATATGGCAAGTGTTGTTGGCTCAGGATTGATGTGCCAATGTTGGGTTGCCGCTGCCGCAATGGAACAATAATTAACAATCCATAATTCCGGTATTGTCAACTTTTACTAGATATGTCTCTAATTGCATACCAGCTACCTCTGATCAATTCTGCCATTGAAATAGAACCATCTTGACATTCCGTGTATCTCAAGTGTGTTGTTCATTTACTGTTGCTGGTATCCATTTGTTTCGACAGAGATGTGTTGATGCAGTGAACGACGATCACAGGAAGCAATTCTAGATGAAATAAATAATTTGCAGCCCACTGCATGCACTAGTTTCAGAAGCCCTAGAAAATTACTGTGTAAAACTGTTTTGAATGGTTTACTAAACTGTTTAGATACTGTTTCTGTAGGCTCGTTACCAGCCTGCCTGCCTACGAGTTGCAACAATGTGGCGGGCATGTTGCCATAGGCAGGCTGGTACAACTTGGGACAAACAAAAGGCCTGGGCACAGCGTTCAATCCTTTTCCTTTTCCTCTGTTCTGAGCTCATTTTACATCTGTTAAAAAAAATCCCAAGGGAGGGATAACTCCAATTCCCCTCTTCTCAAATTCTATCTCTTCAGAATTTTGATTAAGTTTGTTGCAGGTGAGTTCTGGGGCCTCAAATTTAGTAGGGAATTGATCACAGTGTGATGCCAATGATTGGCACCACTCAAAATTTCAAACTCTGGGCCCAGCCCTTTGACGGTTCCCGAGTTGTACCAGCCTGCCTACAGCAAAGTGCTTGCCACATTTTTTTGCCATTTGTAGGCAGGCTGGTCACGAGCCTACTGTTTCTGTTTAATTTTTCTGACCCCATAAATGAAAACTAAATGGTTGGAGCCTTAAGCTCCAGCCAGATGTCAGCAGTACCCACTGGTTGATCATTTCAAGTTTTTCACTGAAAATTTTAGTGAAAAATGTTTTGAATTTTACAGCAATTTTTCACCAAAAAAGTAGGTGAAAAACTTGAAATATTTTTGTAACCTTTTTGAACCTTGTGAAAATTTTCTGAAAAAGTGCTGAAAATGTTTTGAAGTTCAAAAAACTCATGAAGAAGTTTCAAGTTTTTCGCTTGGTTTTTCACTGAAAAATTGCTGTAAAATTTAAAACATTTTTCACTAGTTTTTTCACTAAAAAACTTGAAATGTTCAACCAGTGACCAGGGGTGCCCAAGAGGCACCCACCAGAAGATGCTGAGGCACAGCCTCAGGAGGGAGGGAGGGTCTCAGGTGTCTTATTTCACTTTTCGGACCAAGTTTCCAAATGCTTCAAAAACATGTTTTAGATGGTTGGAAAAAAAGTTGGAAAAACAATATTTTATTCCCGTGGCCTTTGCGTCAGCTTGCTGTGCCATCTGAAACCTGACAGCAAGCTGAGCAAGACCAACTTTTTCTTGAGCACTTCTTTCAATTCAGTTCTAACAGCTATTAACAGATAGCAGGCTTGGGATATACAAGGTATCCCAGTGCCTTGTTCTGCCACAAGGCAATGTTCATTATTACTTGAATGTACAATATAATGTAGTAGCTCATAGCTAATAATGTTTCATTTCTTCTCTTGTAGTTATACTCAGGAACTCGTAGGATTCTTTCAGTTATATTCAGGCATTTGACTTTTCATATATATTTTCACTGTACTCCAATCGCCTCCCCACAGACTTCACATCACTTGTGTGCACGAAGACTGAGATGAGCAACTCATCTTACTTACTTTGGCGTTAACTAACTTGTCCCATAGTTATCATATTCTAGATGAATATTATTAGACTTCATATCATTTGTGTGTGTGAAAACAAGTGCTTGAAGATGTAGAGCTCATGTGTCATTTAGAATTCCTGAGAAAATTTCCCAATTTGGAGGTGGCTGTGCTTGGCTAAGAGGAAGGGCGTTAATTCAGTTTTCCAACTCTGTGTTGGAAATTTTAAGGGTGAGTGCCCCTTGGGGGTGCCCAGAGGGCATTGTGAATCATCTTATCGCATGCAGATGGGAAAACAGACCGAATTGGCCAATTAGCGGCGAAATGGATATAACTATTAGTATCCATGCCTTCATCTAAGTAGTCTCTCGTAGACAGCTGCTACAACAATTGTGCTTGTACCTAGCCTTCATCATGTTCTCTAACATACATTACAGCGGTTCTCGAAACTAATGAGATTGATCGGTTTTTTTTTTTGTGGTTCCCAAAAAGGAAATTTTCTGGAGTCGCCAACTTTTCAGTGGATTGAGGTGTATATATCCTCTATCTTGGCAATTTGGACATCCAGGGATGTGTGTATTAGCTTTATACTGAAATATAAGCCCAAATTTTTGCGAAAACATGCCGGCGACCACTGTGGCAGACTCGACCATCAAGAGTGGCTGTGATCCAGTGACGCGATGCATCGGCTTTCTCTCATCTGCCTCCTCGTCGCAACTCTCCCTCTGCGTCCACGATGGCGCCTGGCTCCCATACCTGTTCACGGAAACGAGGAGCTGAGGACACCGAGAATGACGCTGACTTGGATATACAGAAGATCATAAACTCAATTCCTGGAGGTGCGTCTACTCTGCATGCTCACTTTTTCTGGTTCACATTCTGTTTAGCCCATAGATACTTTCGTACTGCTGCACCTCCACCGCTCAAGAAGGCAAAAAGTTCTGGTCCCAAGGAGGCTCTGAAGAAGAAGACGGCAGTCTCTCGCAAGTGCGGCAGTGACAAGAAAGTGCCGCCGTCTCTTCCTCCCCCCTCAGAGCATCCTGTATTCGATCCCAGTGACTTATCTCCACCTCCACCCTCTCCTCTGGCCGCTGGGCCGTCAACAATCGTGATTAGCGACGAGGACGAACGCGACGAATTGATCAGTGACACAGAATCTGAGAAGGCCATCGAGAATAACATTTATGCACTGTCCCGTCTTCCACCTCCCCCTGGCGCGACCACACTGCATTTCAAGCACGAGGATCCGTCTCGTGCCAACAGAAAGTCCAAAACGAAAACTCTTCCCAAACCGGACTCAGAGCCTGAGCCTGAGGTGATCGCTGATGAACCTCCCCGTAAAATCACCATCTATGTCTTTGTTGTGAAGCCTGCAAAGCCCATCTCCAGAGGCAAACCCCCTCCACCCACATCCATCCAGCACGGTCCCTTCTTCTCACTATCAAATGATCCATTCAGTATATTTTCTGATAAACTCGCACGTACAATCAGATGCCGCGTTCCTGCCATCGATTTCTCGCATACACAGTGGAAATACAGTAAACCGCAAAATGATCGCCTGAAGTCCTTGACGAACAAAGATGGTTATGAAGCACTTCTCATCTCATTGGCGGATCGTTCCAAGGACCTTTCCATCGAGATACACCTGCCCCCTCCTTTGATATTAGCTGACGATCTGGTGAGTCTCTTGATTGGTTCTGCGCCTCGCCACGTAACTCAACCTTTCCAAAGCTGTACGCTACTGACGATTACAAACCGGCTGATAGATATGATGAGCTCGACGAGGTAGATGCCGGGGTGTCATCAGTCCAGAAACAGATTGTAGGAATCTTTGCACTGCTCTTCCTTGTCCATCATTGGCTAAATTCTCCTACAGCAATCGTTGGACGAGGCCACTGCCCCTGTCATGGAAGAGCTTCATGATCGATACAAAATTGGAAACCATCTGGCCTTTCCCAATAAACGGGTCGTTACAAGCCACACTCATCCCGATCGTCATTGGGAACTCAATGACATCCGTCTCCGTGTATGGGCTGCTAACATTGTGAGTATATGTGCTATTCTTCATCAAAATATATTCATATTATGCCGACAGCTCCAAGGGAAGGCGACCAAAACAGAGATTCCGGTGTCTTCTCATTTTAGCAAGGTATTGTGTTTGCGTGTACTGAGAACAGTAGCTACCCCTGCACCAGCAGTTGCTCCCGTCCCTGACCCTCTTGCTCCCCCTCCTGCACCGGCTGCCCCTAGTGCGCAGGACCTACTCCTCCTCCTTGTTGCACAACATTTGAAGCCCTCTGTCATTGCACAGCCTACTGCTCAGCCCGCCGCTCAGCCCATTGCCCTGCCTCCTTCTACTCCTCAGCGCGCCCCAATCCCTGATCCTTCATCCCCTGCTGTCATCCTTCCCCGCCCAGTTTCAATTCCGGAATTTTGTACACGCTATTCTCTTCCCACCACCGATGAACAGAAACTTGCAGACCTTGAGTTCGTACCTGGCGATAGAAATATACAAAAACTGGAACAGCCTGACTGGGAGGAGGTTGGATTCAAACGTCTGGGCTGGCTTCGTGTTCTTGATGCCCACAAGCAGTTCCTCATAGATATTCGCAACGGCTCATTCTCGTAGAGCAAAAATCACTGTATTATCCCTCACACCAAAAATAGCAATATTTCATTAGGGTTGAAAACTCTACCTGATAGTACCAGAATCATATTTAATTTCGATATGGCTGAAATGTCCAATTTCAGTGTACTCTGAAACCAGAACAGAAAATAGCTAAATCAGGGTGCATTTCAGATGCTCTGAAAGCAGAAAAAATCAGAATAGTACAAAGGTGATCAGATAAAGGTGCTTTCAGCATGCCTTTCAGATGAGCTGATATCTGCGAGGGATTTTTGCTATTAGTAACTTGAGGGTACCGAGGAGTTGGGGGAGAGATCGATAACGTGCGTGTGGGTACGCATACAGTTCTGCTCCCACTTTGCGATAATCCCATCCCAGGTGGGGGCTTGGGCCCAGACGCCGCCCTCGAAATCCCTTAGACACTGGTTGACCTGCTCCCTGCAGTATTTTGGATAAGGCTAGAAACATTTTATGAAGAGAAGTATAGGGAGAAAAAGACATACATGGTCGTGTACACCCCTGGTCCCCGACCTTTGAAGACGGCAAAGAACCACCCATTGGGGTCTGCTGAATGGGCCTCCTTCCCACGAAAATGCCTCTTGTCGGGCCAGTAGTCCGGGACGCAAGGAACGACAACGTCCGACATCGTAGAGTGTGAGATGCGAGATCACGGATCCTATCACTCCTAGTGTGATGCAAAGATGCTGCCGCGAAATAACTTTCTGAAAATTCATCGCCAATTTGAGGTTCTGAATCTCATCTTCTCAAGCAAAAAGAATGAAACCGAAAAAAAAAACGTAAATTATAGAATAAATACAAACGTCTGCACTACAATTTACAACAGCCCTGCTTCAGCATGCGCTGCTTCCTCCCTCGTGCTGCTGAGCACGCAATTTGGCCCACCCTTTCGCAGATTTGGGCTGCGACAACCTATACCGCCTCATTTTCGGCGGGTGGTCCTCTTCGCACCACCAGGCGCGGCACTGACAGATTCTGCACTTCTCACATCATTCATCCCCGACGCATGGGCAGTGGATTGGGCTCCACGAATGGGCGCTCCCGTTGGAGTCGACATCGCTTTCAGGGCGATGTTTTCTGGGCGAGGGTGAGGGCGAGAGCTGCGGCTCAATGTCCGATGGAGGATAGGTGTCAAGTGCGCGGCGATTCTTGGTCTCGACAGCTGGGCTTGGGCAATGGGGAGACGGATGGCCATCGCAAGCGGCAGACAGAGTCTTTGTCACGCAGCGCTTGAGCTCGCGCTCGATATATTCCCTACTTTGATGTGAAGAAGATTTGCGGCATAGAAAATAGACATACTGGCGGCGACGCTCCTCTTCTGCTTGCGCAGTTTTTTGTCGCTTTCTGGATTCACCAGGATCATGCCTCAGGCGTTGGGATTGCCACGAGAGAGACACACCTTTCACGATATGCGGCCGCTACCTGGAGCTTCTTTATTCGACGAGCCTCCTTAGTTTCAGGGTCCACAATCTGGGAGCGGAGTCTGAGCCGTTCATTTTTGAGTTTTAGTTGTCATCTAGAGCAGTTGGTACTTACTGGGCCATACGATCCCGGGCAGAGTCGCGAAGATGAGGATTTCTATGTGAAATTAGTATGAATCGATATATATTTATTTGAGCCGTACTTTGCCCGGTAGCGTGCAGAGGCCTCTCTGCGGCGTTGGGCCTTGGTTTCAGGATCGAGTTTGGTGCGTTTGGGTGGCATGTGTTGTGAGGACGAAATTTGAAAGTGATGGAAGGGAAGAGACACTCACTGATCTTGAAATCATAGTTGCCAATGCTGTGATTTTATGATCGCCAGAGGCGTATTTTATTCCAAACTCATCCATTCCTTCTTGAATCGTAAGGAAACGTTCAGGACCTCCTCGTAGAGAGCAATTACGGCTACAAAAATATTTACAGATTTTATTTGTGAGAATTGAATCAACAGTGAGTTCATCATTAAAGTGAGTTCGTGATCCTATTCGGACCATGATCGCAGTGAGTTCGCGATCTCGGTACAAAGGTTGCCTGGAAGAAATTTCTGTATTGTGGGGTATGAAAAATCATAGTACAATTAATACATTAATGAGCTATAGTGCAATAAACTACGCATTAGATTCTAGCAACTCATCAACGGTACTAAGAAGCCGCAGTCCCATCTCCCAACGTCCGGCCTTCTGCTCGCAAACCCTCGCATACTCCTCAGGGTCCTGCTCTGCGAGTTCCCTCTCCGTGCGAAAGCCGTTGTCCACATAACGGAAAAGCCCGCCTCCGGTGTACTGTGTAAAAGACGCCCGATGCTCACCGGGGCCCACCGGAATATTAGAGTGGCGTGATGGTGGCCGACGGGAGTAGGATGAGGGGCGCCGGGGGGGAACTCGATGACAAGCTTGAGTTCCCATAAAATGAGATGGCCCCCCGTTCTCGAGTTGAAGTCCCCAAGCGCCTGCACCGCGCACATCCCGAACGCGACGTTGAGGATGTCGCAGTGTTTGAAGGTCCATACGCTCGGTCCGAAATTGAATGCCGCCTGGGAGAATACGGATCTCTCCCAGTTGCGAGCGAGATGCGGGAGCCGTTGCCGAAGTCGGCGGTCATAATCGTCGTAGTAGGCATGAAGCTTGGGGGCCCAAAGGGCAAAAGAGGCTGGGGAGAAATCAGCAATGTAGACAGCAGGAAGAAAAAGATCGACGGCATACAGCTCGCAAAGGTAGCCATTCGAGAAATGTCCTTGTCAGCAAGGAGGCGCCCGAGGAGGGCCGTGTGTTCGCTGTTGTTGAGCCGGCATGGGATGGTTTGACCTTTGCAGTACAAGAGCCCGACGTTGAGGGCCACGAATCCCCCGCGCCGATGTTTGGCCATTGAAGACGTAAAATGGGCGTTGGTCTGCTCCATCTCGAGGAGCTCGAAGGCGCGGGTGGCAGATCTGGCGTACGTGGGGTCGGACGGCTGCCCCACCAGCACCGTGATAATGTGGCCATGGACATCTACAATAGGGATAGAGGTGCTGAGAGACAGGTTAACATGCAACGAGGTAAGAAAAAAAAAAGAATTACAAGCCATCCCAAGATATTAGGCGAAACCCCAGCCCAATGAGCTCTGGGAGCGTGCGCCGCTTCTTGCTGCCCCAGGTGTCCTGCTCCACCTTCGCTGCGTATGCGCCATGAGCGGCCGGCAGCTCGGTGGCATCGAGCGCGGTCGGAATGGCGCGTTCGGCGCGGATGTGCTCCCGTAGAGTAGCGGGGCGTGGTCGCTGCCCACCGGGCTGTTCCTTCGCCTGCTTGCGCTTCTCCCGGCGTTTGACATGCGCGTAGGACATGGGACGCGCACCCAAGGCGACTACCTCGTCCATCCGCGGGTGGTTAGGCGCTAGAGGTGGAGGAAGGGGTTCGTCCCGCTCGTCGAGCCAGCTGTCATTGGGCGGCGGTTCGTCGAGGTCCTCCATGAGCACCTCGATGTCTTCCTGCTCATCGGATTTGACTGCCACCGCTTCACGAACCAAGGGGGCGACGTCGAATATAGGCGACCAGAATGAGGCAAAGACCGTTCCGCGACAAGTCTACGTTCTTTTAAGAAAGGAGATAGGGAGATGAAATTGTCACACACCTTGCGTTCTTGAGGAAACCACGACATCCCAGAGGAGCCTGTGGCAAGAGATTGTAATCAGTGGCAGATCAGTGGCAGATGTAAGCCTTGTCCTCTTTTTTTGTTATTGTGGCTGGCTGGTTGGGCTAATCCCCTGGTGAGAGATATTCCCCAACAAGCCAGCTGTAACCACAAAAAGGAAGGACGAAGAAAATAACAAAAAAAAGACTCACCAAGAATTGATGCGGTGGTGGTGGATGCGAGAAACGCGCTCGGTCACACGTGTAACATCACACGTGTTACACGTGTGACCAAACATGCATCGCGCTCGCCGCCCTACCGCCACATCGGCGTCCCGCCGTGTCAACGGCCAGTCGACCCAGCGTCTCTTCAGCGGACGCATCGCCAAGACCTCTACCCAATTAAACAAGCGAGAAATTCGAGCCGTCAAGAACCTCAAATTTGACAGGGAAACTCACCGGCTTGCAAGTATGTATCTAGACGGTTTTGAATGCCGTTTAATCCAATGATTTGCTGGTTTGTAGGCTTGACAAATGCTCAGCATCACGCAGAAGAGGCGCATCTGGACCTTCCAGATGATGATTTATTTCATGATCCCCTGGCGGATGTCTTGGAGGGGAACGTTTGCACCGACATCAGTCATGCAGGCGAGGATTTCGCGCCCAAGCAGGCATGTGCGTCGAATCGTGAACTTTGGCAGGCGCTGCGTGACTCACACAGGTATGGAATTTTTGGGCCTCCAAGATTTTTTAGCTTATCCTTTATAGCCGGCTTTATGGTCAACGTACGGACCATCATACGCAGCGTGATCGCACCCAGTCTCTGGTGGACGGCTTCAAGCCCCAGATGGATGCAATTGCCTCGGCGTACCTTGACTACAGCCTTCGTTCCAAGGGCAGCAACCTTGATGTGTTGGATGGCCATCCAGATGAGATGGCCATTAAGCGTTACCCATTGGTAGTGGTGGATTTATTTTGTAAGAGGATCTATTGCATTAATGATGAGGTCACTAATGTTCTCAGCTGCATACCAGGCCGACGTGCCCATGTTCGACCGCGACGAATTCATTGTCTCAGGGCTGGCAAACCTGGGGCTCTTTCCCTGCTCGCCACACGATCCAACGGTAGCCATTACGACGCGGGCGCTGGAGGTATTCCGGGTGATGCGCCTTCGTTGCCCATGGCTCGGGATTCAGCCGTACGTTCGCGCGTTGTGTGACCTTCATGGGGTATCTTTTAACATCCCTGTCTTGCTGCCCTTTTCTGACGTTCTCCAATAGGTACCTTTTCGCACGTATCTGTCGACACAGTTTTCCATTGCGTTCGACGTGTATCTTGGAACGCTCGCAATCGTGGCCAAGCGTGTCGAGGCTGCCTTAGGCTGTGACGCGCCCAACTGGCGGCTCAAAAACGCCTGCCCTGCGTGTCTATATAAACTCGAGGGCGAAGACGAGCTGCTGCTCCCGGTGCTTACCACACAGGATGGGAACAATTCACTCAGTAGGCACGGACAGATGGAACGCGCTGAGGACAAGGGGCGGCGATGAGGGTGGCGATGAAGGGGACGCCTCTGTGACGAGGTCAAGGGCACGGAAGGACGATCGTAAAGTCCCCGGCGACTACTACCTCTCGCGAAGTGAAGTTGATAAATGGGCAAAAGAGGGGCTGGAGGAGATGATGAAGGGGTACTCATCTGACCCTGTATGTACCCCTGCTTTCTCCTTTTTTTTTTCGCTGACGAGTGACTTAGGAATGGAACGAGCAGGAGGATGGCTGCTCAGAACGATGGAGCAATATGCGCGAGGAGATCACATCTCGAGTGCTGGGTATGTACGATGAGACAGGAATCTTCCTGTCCCTATGTCGGCATGGCTTTGTGCTAGTCGTGTTAGATATGATTCAGAGTGGAGAGCTGTGAGCGTCTTCGTCTTCGCCCCTTGAAGTTTTTTTCAGCTAATGAGATATAGCGCAAAGTATGGGTTCGCTGTGGTCAACCACCTCCTCAATGTCATCGGTCAAGTCGCAGCCGGCTATGACATCGGCTGCAAATTCGGCAAGATGGTCAATGCCCATCCAGTGCTGGGGCCACTTGCACGGGAGAAGGGCTTCAAGTCGTTGGTCGGCACCTTCCACGGGCATGCGCACAATCGGCGGTGCCAGCTATGCCACCTCGCGACGTACGTAGAGGGCGTGGGGCTCAAGGACCTTGAGGAGTGCAAGAGCTTCTTCTCGCAATCCAATGCCCTTGCGCCGTGTACTCGGTACGCCTCCGCCTTCCATCACCAGCAGGCGATCGTGACCTACCTCAGGCACAAGGATACCTTCAACACGTACCAGTCGCTCTGTAAGTCAAAGAGTAATTGAGCTGTTAACCTCGCTAAGATGGTCTCCTAGCCCTACTACTCGTAACCAAATACAAGCGCGCCCTCAAAGTCAGACGCACCTGGACAGTGTTGAAGGAGACCATGGCGAAGCTCGGTGTCAAGGATGTTTCTGTCTTCGAGGAATGGCTCAAACTCGAGAAGGCGTGTTTGGACGAGCTCAGCGCCGAGCCGCTCATGGAGACACTGAAGATGGAATACTACCAGAAGCTTGTAAATCTTGACGAAGCCGAGTATGTTTTTAATTTATTTTTAACTTCAGCACAACTCCCTGACCTTATTTTTCCAAAGAGCGTGTCTATCGGTTCTTCGCGGCGCAGTCACTCATGAAGATCCCAGCCAGCAGGACTACCAGCAGAACACGTCTGCCACTCGCCGGCTCGAGACTCAGCGGCGGCATGCAATGGAGCTCCGCAACAAGATCTTGCTCGCCGTGCAAGATCTGGAGATGCGGATGGACCTACGCGATCAATGGACGCCAGGGTGTGCAGAGTGGTCAGAAGCCGCCGTGCTAGTGGCCAACAGGAGGTACCAGTGCGCGCTGGACAAGCTTCAAGGCTTGGTCATAGCGCGCCTGTTTGAGCTCACGAAGTGCCACATGTCCGGCACAGGTGTGTTCTTAGGCTGCAGTGACGATGGTCCCTGTACTAATGAATTTACGACTAGGCTACAAAATGCGCAAACACATTGCAAAGGCGCTTCAAGCGCGCTCGCATGCCATCAAGACAGCCATCGAGCAGTACAACGCGGCGGCAGCAGCGCTCAAGGTCCCACGTGAGCCGCTGAGCTGGGAGGAGGTCGTCGTCGACTACACATTCCTCTCCGACTTCGACCTCCTGCGAACCTCCCGTCGCGACATTCTCACTGAGGGTTGGGCTTAGCCAGCAGGTCGTGAAGCCATGGACAATTATTTCAAAATCCTCTGCGCAAACGAGGAGATCAAGCGTTTAAATATCGAGATCCCGCGCTTCATCACCTACATGCGCGACGAGGAGGCGTTCCTTCGCCGGGCAAGAAGAACGCGTGGCGCATCGAGCACGGCGATGCGCTCGCCCATCAGGTCGCCCTTTATCGGGAACAGCAGGGCCGATTCAACGACGGTCACCGGTACCGCCTCCTCGCCCTATCCAAACTCCCTGGATTCTCGGGCTCCATCATGCCTGGGGTCCCTGTCAACAAGGAACGGCTCGAGGAGCAGGCGCCGCAGTCACAGCTGCCGGAGGTTCCTGAAGGCTTCAATGGGGCAACGCTGGGCGACGAAGACGAGGAGGACTCCGATGGGGAGGCAGAGACACTCGACGCGACCTTCATCGTGCTTTGTATTACTGAAGACACCGACAAGTAGGACTTTGTTTATTTTTTGAATTTTCTCTGTATCATTACATTGTTTATTTACTGTATTGAATATATGTACTCTAGAAGGTTCCAGGAGCCCGCAGTCTTTTTTTCGTGATTTTAGCAGTATTTTTGCGGCCACTACGGCCGTCGCGATCGTGGCGGGCGGGCGGATTGATGGCATTGATGCCTGCTGATGGCGCGCCGTCGAGCGCGCCCCGGCGGTGTCATAGCCGACGGCATTGATGGCAGCGACGGCTGCATGATGGGCGCTGTCGCTGTCACTACGCTTTATTGCAGGTTATAAAGCGCACCTTTATTGGGGGATGGGCCGAATTTAGGAACCGACGAGATCAAGCGTCGCTAACCTACATATATACCGAGGCTAATACTCGGGGATATGTGGGCTTTATAGGTGATCAATCTCATTAGTTTCGAGAACCGCTGTAATCGTCTTGGATAGGGGGGTATCACAAGCCAAGGAAACAACCAGGTCACCTTTCGTGCTGCGTCAGGTTCATCGCTGGCAGGACTATGTCAAACTCGTTCTGGCAAACTGTGAGGCATGTTTCAGGCTATATTTTTGAAACTGTATCAGCGTTCAACAAGATGATTCTCATCCTTTCCCTGAGAGAAAGAGATCCTGTGCCCATATTCTCATATTGCACCTACGAGGGCACTCAGAACTGCAGAGGCGATCTGCAGGGTGGTATAAATCATGCGACGATAAAGACACACAATCAACAATCGAGATAATAAACGTTGTGGCAGGCGGGGATCGGGCCGATGAGGAAGACGGCGATCACAATGAGGGAGATCCTCTATGGCCAGAGACAAGCGCGTGGGATGTGACTAATCTAGCTACAGGACGAAGCTAACTACAGCCAAACCAAGCTACACTGCCACTCTAACCTACTCCAGGCGGCTACCGCCGCTGGCACAACGTTAATCGCGCCTAGCTCAAATTCCTTGTCCTCTCTTTGATTTCCCATCCTGCCCTGGTTTCTGTAATTCCATTTCCTCCCCTACGCTTTCTAGGCCCGAGGCAGTTGGATTGGCTCTGAACACAACCGTGCTTGCCTCGGTCTTCCTCTCTGGATTCGGTTCACGTGCCCAACCCAAGCCGATACGCGCGTGAATGAGCAGATTGGCAATGCCGAACACCGGAGGAGCAAGATGATTAAATATAAGCGCTCCGACGAACGAGCCAAGGATAAAAGAGATCAACATGCACAGTTCTATGGTCCTAGGCGCATATGTACCATTAGCCATGATTGACACATTCTTGGGCTTGCTTACGTCTGAATGGCGTAACTTTCCGTGACAATGCGTACGATGGCCTGTGCGGCATTAACAAGGCAGCTTTTAAGTGTGGATACACGAATAAGGTTTCACCATGAGCGTCTTTTCGGTCCGTCCCGTATCGGCCGGAATCGATGCACTATTGATTCTCCAAATTTTCCAGGCGATGAGTGCTAAGGTGCGGTCAATGTTTCATAAAGTCCGCATGCCCAAATGTGTGTACCTGTGCTATAGCCGTTGACGCTGCATATAAATAGTTTCAGTGGGTCTGTGTGACAGAATCTAGTTGTCCCAAACAACATACACAAGGACCAAAACTGTGCTCGTTGTGATCAACGGATAGTTTGCGGCGTTCCCTCGGATTACGAAAGTAATGCCAATTGCTGTAGTAACTTTCGTAGAGTCGATTTCAGTGGTCATAAGCAATTAGCTGCAGCTCATACCAATGTAGACCAGTATCAGAAGAGACGGAAATAAGATCATCGTGTGTTTATTTTTCCACACCACCGAGACGCGGTGAACCTGAATGCTCTCCTCTCAGTCAGAGACAAAAAAACCTCGATTTAACACATACCGCAAAAAGTTGGGCCACAAAGCCCGACAGTGTGAGCAGAATAGTGAGGGGCTCTCCGGGGACATCTCCTTCCGCTGCAGCTAATACGGCTGGCAATCCTCCGCCAAGGATGACGAAATTCCGATGTGTGTAGAAGATAGCGCAGATCCAATGCTGGAAGATATTAAATACACGTCGGTGCAGTCAAGGTGGAAACCGACGGTGGTGGAAATAAGATACTGGAGAACGATCGCGGCAAACAGATAGAGTCGGGGACCTCGTTTCGGCGCAGGTTTGACCCAAAATAAGTAGGCCACCGTCATGAAAAGGAACGAGTACAGTCCGTGCAACGTACTCTCCAGCATGGCCTCCACCAATATCGCTGTAAGTATGGGCTCGAGGGACGGCATGGAGGTAAATCGCTTCAGTGGGAGATCTTGAGGGACTATAATACCGTAGCGGCTGGCCATCCTTCCGAAATTGTTTCAAGTTCTTGATCATGTTCGGAACAACTGCGCACCACTGTGCGCCAATCTTGTGTACGGAAGCCTCGACGACGAAGGTTTTTTATATCCTCATCCTGAGAGTGAGGAGACGTCTTTGGACTCTTGAGTGATCTGATGGCAGCACCGACAATGCAAAACCTCAATCGACGTCGAAGGCTGGATGACATTAGCCTTTCTCAATCGGTTAGCGCAGCTTTTGAATTCTGTATCCCTTTTGGCAGAACGGTCAAGGTCCGGAACAATGGAAACTGCTGACGAATGTTTTAGTGGGGAGGCCGAGCGACAATTTGCCTCCAGGTACAGACGCTCCACAGCTCTCGCCCACAAATGGTCACTCGAGCACTGCTTTGTGCATCGGAGAATCAAGAGCGGCGAACAGGGCGGGAGAACATCAAGTCACTTGGAGACCCTCAACCCCTCTGTCGACAGATATCACTGACGGCGTTGCTTTTAGTGCTGGCAAGGTCCGGTTCACAAAATCGGCTCGAACCTGAACCGAACTGAACCGAACGCTACTAGATTTTTCTCACTTCGCTTGCGACTGATGTATCTCAAGCTCTGGCTTTCCCTCACCACGGTCACCACATGGACCGACGAATACTATAACGTCTCCCTGCCGCAAATGTATGATTTTTTTGTCGATTATTTTGAAGGTCCCGCGGAGGGCACGCAGGCCAGGGAGCGCGCCGACGAGCTCCTCGCCTGGTGAAACATGTGCGTCGTCCCAATTCTCCGAGGCATATGATCTGATAATCTGGTAATATTGCAGGCAAATCTTCCCCGCCCATGCTTCCTCTGCCGCCACCAACAAGACCGCCGCTGCATCGCGCGCAGCACTGCGGGAGCAGCGTGCTGCAATGGAACTTTGACCGCCCGCATCGAGCCCGCGTTACTCTAGCACCGCCCAACGTAGTTATAGTACTTTTTTCAATGAAATTCATTGGTTTTTCCCATTACCCATTGGTCGGACCCCCGCCCAAATATAAATTGAATAAAATACAAGCTATCAAACAGTCCAGACAACTGACTGCCCCCCGCGACCGGATCGCGCGCTAGCAGAATGCCGCCAGACGAACGAGTACTTGCCAAGGCATCGCCCGCCGGACAAGAATTACATGAGACGATGGGCCGCCCGACGACGGGATGATGAGCGCTGGTGGATTTCGCCCGCTACGATCTGGCAGTAACCAGCGCTCACCTGCACGTCGCCAGCAGTATTTGATATGATGCGACGGACACCGCATCACTTGGACCGATACCGCCTGACCTGCTTCGCGACAATTTCCTGATGACTTAGTCATAACCCTTAAACAAAATCACCCGGTGCTTCCAGAAACCCAAAACAAGCAAATTATCACGCTTTCAAAACGAAAATCACAAAATAATACCGGAGAAACCGGAAATAGGAATTCACACTGATGATTCAGAAGAGGACTAAGGACTTAGATATCACGTTTCGGCGAATGCCGCGAATGGTTTGATGGTAAAAAGGATCCTATAGAACGATTGCCTAATAAATTAGGAATCGTAGCAAGTAAAAAATAACAGTCGGTGGTTCCCAACATAAGAAAATTGCGACCTCGCGCTACCAGGGACCCTTTGAGAGGAGCACTAGTAGATATTTTTCGGACATTTCTTACACAAAATTTGGCATATCTTAGAATCTTTTTTTTTTCACTTCTTCGAGGACTACGACAAATTAAGTGTCCATTTGCCCAGTGTTACCGTTACGAGGGTCCCAAGTGTTCAGTTCAGAGGTCCGCGTTACGCGTTACGCGAACACTCGGTCGAATTATATCGGGAACGTACGTTCTACGGACCCTTGCAGTTCCCGATGCCTGTGCCACTGGACGAAATTGTCGGGTCCCCATTGACGGCTATTCTTTCGGCCAATTGTACACCGCAAACACATCTCGGATAATTTCTTTCAATCCGCTTCTCAGATTGCACTTCCGTGATTGTTGAGTATGTACCGATCGATCTAAGCTCGCTTTCTCGGGACAATTTATGGGAATGCCACGAAGGCCCACCTCGCCATCTCTTGTTTGATTTGTTGCGCCATATGCTCGGACCAGGATATCTTCCTTCGGGCGCCGTCCGCCCTTCTGTGGACCCACTGCGTTGATTGGAGGTATTTCGGGTCCCTCATGGTCAGTTCATATCTGATCCACAGTTTCGACTGAAGATTGTGGCTGGGTTTTATCAGAAATAACACCAGTTGACTTGTCCTCATTGGCTGGTCGCACTCTTGTTCTGAGTTTCCGGCAACTGCGCTGCACATACAGCTCTTTGAGGAACACGGGCGATGCATCGGAGCTCGTGCCCACGAAGGCAATGCATTCCATCTGCCGCTGTCGTATTTATTTTCGGAATCGGGCTTGCACTGGACACGACTCAAATTCTCCACAATAAGAGTTCCTGTCAGGTTTTGGTGTTTGGCGTCCCGCGGCGTTTATTCTCATTCGATCAAGCATCAATGCCCAATCCGCACTGTGATACCCAATGTATCACCGGATGAGGTACCGTCTCGCCGCGAGTATATAAGGCATAGAGAAATGCTTGAACAGTACTCCTTCATTTTTGCAGCATGATCTTGATTCTTCTTGACTACACGGCTAGAGCTATAGCGCTGGCCCTCATCTCATTCCTCGTAGCCAATCGACACCGCAATCGACGAAATAAGGGCGGCACTCCTGTCCTGGGTAGCCTTTTTCTTGGGTTTGGGACGGGATTTGCTTTCCATAGTCGAAGAACTACTTTCCTCGAGGAATGCGGGTATGATGCATATTCGCATCAGCGATTTCTGCAGCTAAATTCCATGATCGCACAGGAAGCGCTATGGATCCTACTTTAAATTCGCATGCGGCCCAAGGAATATACATATTGTTTCCTCTTCATCCGCATTCAAAACTTTCTACTTCGATTCGCGATTAGACCACAAGGAGCCCCACTTCCTTGTGCTCAGGGCTCTTGGGAGCTCCGGAAATATCGACCTACTCTCAACCCCGGTTCACGAGCACTTCATTCCATATTTCGGACGTGCGCTATCCCGGCGTGGCATTGCTCAGGAAATCACCCATCCTCTGTACATCGAACTCAGACAACGGTTTCGAGAAATCCAACCGCAGCCTCATCATAAACTTTCCGACTTAATCGGGAAGACCTTGTACTACACGTGCACGGCCATTATCTTCGGTCCATCTTTCCCCCTCGACACGTACGATGACTTCATCGCCATGGACCTCGCCATGCCAATGTTGATCTCCCCGTTGGCTTTCATGGCGTTTTCTGGCGCGCGAGCTCGTGGTCGCTTGCTGAAGGTCATGATGAACTATGTCCAAGAGAACGGCGATTTTGCTGGCGAGAAAGTGGCAATTGTTTCCAGTGCCCTTCGTTCTGCGCATGTCCTCCCCCTGCGAGAACAAGGGGCCTGTCTTCTCTCACTCCTTTGGAGTATTCACTCTAATCTACTTCGGTCGATTTGGTGGATGTTGGCTTATTTTGCCGTGGATACTGAAACGCGACACCGTCTGAAAGCAGAAATTTTGGCCACGGTTCCGGAGAACTGTGAAACGGACCTCGAATCTCTGCTGGTTCTCGATCCCGACTCCATGTTCCGTCAGTTTCCTCTCCTGGATTCTGCCATCACAGAAACGATCCGACTCTGCTCGTTGCCTGGGAGTATGCGAGTGGCCGTTGGGGACATTGAGATCCCTCTCGACGACGGCGGCACATTCTCCGCTTTCCAGGGAGAAATGGTCATGACGGATACCCGCGCGCATCACATGCGTGACGATTTGTATCCTGACGCGAAAACCTTCAGAGCCGACCGCTTTCTTCCCAGGAAGGATGGAACACTCGACGTTCCAAAAATTATGTCGTGGGGCGGCGGCGCTCATGTAGTGAGTAACTCAATCACGCGTGATGCACCCTTCTGACCGGGATTCAGTGCAAAGGGAAGGCTTTTGCCCATCATGTCATGAAAGTTTGGGCAGTCGCGTTCCTGCAGACCTATGATTTCACTACAGCGGACATTCTGCCCGACTTGGACCCTCGCAGCGGAAATGTCATCGCCGACCCTTCCAAGGACATCAACATCAAACTGGAACCGCGTTACCAGACTTCTGATTGAGGAGAGTGTACTAGTTCAGTTTTTGTTGAAGTTAAATTTACTGTGCATGCACTACCCCTTTCCTTATCAGTTCAACAGCTTGCTTTACAGTTTCCCATTCTAGTATTCAACCGCCCCTTTCAGTCTTTTACAGTATATATTCGTGTACATGTTCAATGAATTCCCCACGCGTTTGCAACGGGTTCACTACTTACTTGGAATTTCTGACTTGAAATCCAACAGTTTTATCCATTGTCCTTCCCCACAATCGTGAAATATTTGTCCTGACCCAGAAAGGAAATTGGATTCTTAAAGTCCGTACTGCTATGCCCAAATGCAGCGTGAGAAGCAGGCGCAATTATAGCGTACCCCATTTGGGTACGGCGTTTTCGGTCCAAGCGCTGCCGATCAGGTAGTGGTATTACATATTGATGTCCACAGTCGTAGCAACGCCATATGTGATTTCGAGTTAAATCTGGCGACGAGTCAGAGCCACCATGTCGGACCGTGGAAATTCGGGGTGCTGTGTATGCCGCAAACATCGCCGTGGCAGTGTTGATTTCGCACGCTAACAACGTGAAAGCATCCAGTTATCGTACCACCACCAGCACCACCATGTTACCTCTTCCCTTGTGTGTTGGGGCCATCTGGGTCGCATACCGCGGAAACACAGCCGACCCATAGCATGCCCATATTGGGAAGTCACGTGAGGAACGGCCATCGCACGGCCTGAACGGCAATACGGCTCAGACTTCACTTCGCAAGTAAAAGTAGGTATAAATTCAAAGCAGTACGGAGCTGTTATAAAACTTGTAGTTATTATTGAAGTAAAATTGCACATGGTTGGTAGCACACCGTGTAAAGGAATTTTCTAACTATACCGAATCACCGGTGTCCGATCGTATAGGTGCCAGGTGCGTGGCATTGCTCAGGTGGGTGACATCGCAAAAATGGTGCTGTCTCACCTCACCAGGAAATGCAATTGAAGCCCTACAGAGTCATCCCATTGATGACAGTCCAAACCCTACAGGGATACGCCACGGGGGGCGCGGGTGGCACTGGAGGCTGAAGTGCTCGTGCGAGTCGTGAAAGAACGGCTTGGAGTATCCCAGGACGTGCCGCTTGCAGATGGCGGTCACTGCTGGAGACAGATTCGGCCACTGAGATAGAGGGTAAGGCGAAGTCGGGGGAGGGATAGTGGTGGTAGTGATACAAGAAAAGCTTCAGGCACAGCGCCATTGTTCTGTGCCGTTGATGGCCGCCTTTCACGTGATATCCCAATTTGGGCATGCTATGGGGCGGCTTAAATTCCGCATACCGCGTCATCCGTTTCTTCAAAGTATTGAATGTGAGATTTTTTCTCTTTGTTCAGTAGTCCAGACCGAGAATTCCAATCCAGGCGTATGGATATCTCGAGGGATACAGACCTCTCCTCGATCCACATTTGTTACCCGGTAATGCCATCCCTGCAAACTGGTGGCACATGGGTTTCATGTGGACCTGGATCCAACACAAGGACAGTGCGGAGGACCTTTGACACTCGTGTCATATTAAATTTGCCTTTAGCCCACTTCAACCACACCCATGATCTAACGACGTTGATTCCACTCCTTATCAGTGACAGTGCCTACTTTGCCTCCTCTGTTGGTGTGGCAAGGCAGGTTTGGGGGAATGAGAGTAAGACGCATCTCTTGAAGCCTGCGGACTTTACAACTGAGGGGTGACTTTTCCCACTGGAGGCAAGGTTCAATATAACAGCCCATTATATTGTCCATATATCTTCAGCACATTTGAAATATGCAAAAGCTATGTTTATAATATAATGACTGTGTATATTGTAAATATATTTCATATATGCCAAGAATATGTTTTCAATATATCAAGTCTGTATATATAAAGTATATTAGCAAAAATACTGATAATATCATCACAATATACCAAGTTCCATATATGGGTTTGTGTTATATCTGTGCGCACACCCAGCGCACCCTCCAGATCCATTCTCCTTGCGACCGGTATTGTCCGGTCGCGTCCGGTCATCCAATTACTGGATCTACCGGTACTTGACCGGAACTCCGCTCCGAACGGGTTTTTATGCTATGAAGGATTACTGAGCGTTTCCCGTTTATCCGGCTTCCTAGCTTCATTCCTTTTGTTAAAGGAACTTCTCTTCTATTCCTCAACCGCATCTGGGTACTACTTATTGTTCATACATAAGCCATACTTCTATTACCATATTTAGGACTACAATAACGGACATTACTATATAAGCCTTGTAATTACTTCTTGTACTTCAGTTTGATTATTAATGTGCTTAGTGCTCTACTTGGCTTCTTGAGTCTCATCCAGACGATCATCTGGACGTCTTATTCTTCATCCGGCCATATCCGGTCAAGGTAGTACGCTCACCCTATTTCATCTGGTGGTGATTGCGTCCACAGTCGACTTGTCCGGTCATCATCCATCCGGTCCGGTCCGGTCGGTCACCTAGGTCTTGTCATCGACTCGGGATATAACAGTATAATCAAACTCACCTATCTTGATTGGTTCAAATGGCTCTCCCCAATCTTCCCAACACTGCCAACTTTCAAAATCGTCGTAATTCTTGCCTCTTTTCTCAAATCCAGCCTTTAACACCACCTACCCATACCTCAGGCAGATTATCCTCTGGACCAATTAATCCAGCTCCTCCGTTACGGATTCGATCTGTTCGGGGAACGGGTTCCTTCTGAGGCTAGCCCACAGATTATCAATGCACCCGGGTTGGTTTTAACTCCTCGGACTCCAGAACATCCCAGGGTTTATCCAGTATCTCCTCATCCGAGGTTGTATCCTGCTCGATATCCGTATTCTGGCTCACTGATTCCTTTTGCCCACCTTGAAGAAGCCGAGGAAACTCCGGCAGAAGCAGGGCCAGCTATCGGTTCCCATCATTCGGCCGCTTCTTCCCCTTCTCACCATTCAGCTCAGCTTCCTCCAGCTGCGCAACCTTTCCGACGGACTGCGAATTCACCTTGCACTATCACGCCGGTAGGATCACAGCATGGAGTCCTGGAGGCAGCCGGTCAGCCGGTCAACCCCGGGGATCAGGGACCAGCGGGTCCACCGGCTGCTGATCAAGCACCAGCTGGGCAGCCAGCTGGAGCTGAGGACCAGGGTGGAGGTGGTAATGGAGGTAATGGTGATCCACAGGGTCCTCCCGACCCTCAAGGCAACGCGCCGCCACCACCACCGCCTGGACCTGGAGGTCCCGGTGGAGGAGGTGGTGGAGGCGGCGGCGGAGGTCCACCTGTGCCCCCTCCTGCTCCTGGTCCAATTCCGGGTCCCGGTCATCGACCGCCCCCTGCATGTGCACTGGATCCACCAAATGCTCTCGAGGCTTTATTCACCAGTACCCTTGTAGGGCTTAATGACGCCCTCAACCATTACGCTAATCAATCTTCTGCTCCCCGGTCAAATCACTCATTGCTTCATAATCTGGACACCTTCGATGGCTCGGACCCTTCCAAATTGTCCTCATTCATGACTCAGTGTTATTTACACTTCGCTGAGCATGAACAGGATTTTCCCACGGATGACAATAAGATTCTTTTTACTCTGTCATATCTCCGGGGAACCGTCCAAAAATGGTTTGAGCCGAATCTTTACGATCCGACTCCTGGCGCTGTTCCAGCATGGGACAGGAATTTCCTCCTTTTCGTTAAGGAGCTCACTGACAACTTTGGTCCTCAGGACCCGGTTGGTGACTCCGAGGATGCAATCCGTCAGTGCCGGATGAAGTCTTCCGATCGCATCGCCACCTATATCGTTGCTTTTGATCACCTTGCCGCCATCACCGGCTGGGGTGACTGGGCCCTTCGGCATCAATTTTACGAAGGTCTTCCAAATTGAATCAAAGACGAGATGGTTCATCACACCTATATCAACAATCTCCCCGGTAATAAAGAGGTTGCTCATCGGATCAATGCCCGGTACTGGCAGCAGGAGTCGGAGAAGCAGCGAGAGCGAGCTCGCCATCCTCCCGGAAATCCTGGTGCCGGACAAGGTGCCGGAGGTTCCGGGAACCCATCAGGTGGCAATCAGGGCAACAAGGGTCCATACGGTAAATCGACTTCCCAATCCAACCCTTCTGGTCAAAAGGGCTCCAGAAAACCATCCGGAGGCAACCCGAAAGACCAATCTGGTACCAGCAATCATAATGCGGAACCCGGCTCTTCTCAGAAGAAAGCCAAACCGTACGCCAATAAACTAGAGAAGGATGGAAAGCTTAAACTGGAAGAACACGAATGACGTCTAAAGGCCGGTCTCTGCCTGTTCTGCGGAGGTGCCGGTCACACTACCGACAATTGCAAGAAGCGGAACAATCCTCCAACTTCTTCTGGGAATCCATCTGGCAAGGCCGCTACCACTACACCAGCACCTGGGGTGGCTGAGACCGGTAAAACCCCGGAGTCAAAAAAATAGTCAGCAGCTCGGAATCCTCATCACCCAGTCCGAGGTTGCGTTGACTCCAGGGTGTTTCCCGAGGTACATCTCAACGCGTCTGCTCTCTCTCCTAATGCCCTTTATGTTGACCTTGATATATCCATTCTTCAGCCGGACTATACACCTCCCGGTTTGGATTCCTGTACCACCATCCTGCTGTCTCATGTATCGCGAATTGCCGGGGAATTCATCTCACTCATACGGACACTCATTGATTCCGGATCTTCACATTGTTTTATATCGACAAAGATCTGTGAATTATATGGTTGTCCCACATGTGATTGATCCTGTCAACCTTCGATATCTCGACAGCTCTTCTTCCATCATCAACCAGCAGCTTTGGGTCTTGATCTGGTTCCCTTCTGGCAAAGTCCAAACTCAGGACTTTTATGTTACCCGTCTCGATTCTCCCTGTGATTTGGTTCTCGGGTACAACTGGCTCCACCGCTTTAATCTGTTGATTAACTGGTCGGAAGCCTCTATATCATTCTGGTCCATTTCCTCTGGTTTATCCCTGTCGATAAAACCGGCAATTATGCTGGCTCCTGTTTCGGTAGTTCCAAATACGGACAAGACTCCATTGGTCTCGGTTGAACCAGCCATGGTGCCTACACCAAATATAATGAATCTGCCAGCTTCCGGTCCTTCTATGGACACGTCCGGTTTCGTCTGGACAGATCTGGATCCTTCTATGGATACCCCCAAGGACACTAATCCTCGTCCATTCACTACTGTTCCCCTTGTGTCGCTGGTGTCCGCAGTGTCATATCGTTCCATTATCTGAGACAAGGATACTGTCCAGTATACCTTGTGTGCCACTGCTCTGGATGAAGCAACCAGACGATCTGCTTTGACCAGACAACTGGATATTACCGGTTTGCCTTCTGAATATCATGACTTCGCTGACGTCTTCTCTGAACAGGAAGCATACAATCTTCCACCTCATCGGGAGTTCGATCTGAAGATTGAAACTATCGATGGCGAAGTTCCTCCGATCGGTCACGTCTATTCCCTGTCACAAGCAGAGCTTGCTGCCCTTCGTGACTTCATCGACAAGAATTTGAAGTCGGGTTTCATATACCCGTCCAGATCCAGTCATGGGGCTCCGATTCTCTTCACCAAGAAGAAGGATGGCACTCTCTGGCTTTGCGTTGATTACTGCGGACTTAACTGGATCACCAAGAAAGACCGGTATCCACTTCCCTTAATCGCGGATTTATTGGACGCGCCTGGGAAGGCACGTATCTATACTAAACTCAACCTCCGGCATGCTTATCATCTTCTCTGGATCGCTCTGGGTGATGAACCCAAAACTGCTTTTCACACTCGCTATGGTTCCTACCACTTCTGGGTTGTTCCGGAAGGCCTCACCAACGTGCCGGCTGCTTTCCAGTGCTTCCTGAACAGTATTTTCGCCGATCTGCTGGACGTAAACGTCATTGTGTACTTGGATGATATCCTCGTATACTCTGACGATCCATCACAGCACACGGCTCACGTTCGGGAAGTTCTCCACTGGTTACGTGAGGCTGGGCTTTATTATAAATTGCCCAAGTGCAAATTCAGTGTCACCACGTGCGAGTATCTTGGATACATCCTGTTGCCGGACGGCTTCCAGATGGCTCCAGAGAAGATTTCCGCCATACTGGACTGGCTGGTTCCCTGGAAAATCAAAGACATACAGTCATTCCTAGGATTCTGCAATTTCTATCGCCGGTTCATCTGGAACTACTCGGACATCACCATCCCACTAACCCGGCTCACCCAGTCGAATGTCCAGTGGGATTGGTCAGCCACCTGTCAAAAGGCCTTCAACATACTAAAAAAAGGCGTTCACGGAAGCCCCGGTACTATCCCATTGGATACCGGGCCGTCAAATTACTGTCAAAACTGATGCCTCCGACTACGCCATCACCTCAATCCTCTCAATTACAGGGGATGATGGTGATATTCATCCTGTTGCATTTCGTTCCCGGTCCCTCGGACCTTCGGAACTCAATTACAACACACACGACAAAGAGCTTCTAGCCATCTTTGATGCCTTTACGCAATGGCGTCATTACCTAGAGGGGGGCTCGACTCTTCCGATCAATGTTGTCACGGACCACAAGAATCTCAAATACTTCGCGACTACCAAGGTGCTTACCCGTCGCCAAGTCCGATGGTCCGAGTACCTCTGCCATTTTAATATGGCCATCCGGTTTCGTCTGGGTAAGCTTGGAGGTAAACCCGATGCGTTAACTAGACGATGGGACGTCTACCCTAAAGAGGGGGATAGGGCTTATGGCCGGTTAAATCTGCAAAATTTTCGCCCAATTTTCACCCAAGATCAGCTCACCGCATCACTCCGAGCTACACTTCTCGAGGGAATAGTCCTTCAATCCACCATTGTCATGGATGTTGAGCAGCTTCACGCCGACATCAAATCACACATGGATGACAATCCAGCCGGTGTTGCCGGCATTACAGCCGCTTCATCCAGTCAACCTTCGCGCTGGTCAATCAACTCATCCAGCATGCTCTGCTATGACAATCGCATCTGGGTCCCAACGGTTACCGGAAATACTCCAGACGCCCTCTGGGTACGTGTCCTTCAACATATGCACAACCACATACTGGCCGGTCATTTCAGTCAGAACTGGACTTTAGCGCTCGTACGCCGCGAATATACCTGGCCCGAACTCCGGAAGTTTGTCCGGGATTATTGCAAGTCATGTATTGTCTGCAAGTGCAACAAGGCTCCTCGGCATCGCCCTTATGGATTGCTGAAGCCACTCCCTGTTCTGCTCCGTCCGTGGCATTCCATCTCCATGGACTTTATCGAGCAACTTCCCATGTCTGGCGAGTACGATGCTATTTTAGTAATCGTTGATCGTGCCTCCAAGCAGGTGATTCTCATACCCTGCAACATTCACATCACTTCGGCCGAATTCGCCCGACTCTTCCTTATTCATGTTTTTTCCAAACATGGTGTCCCGTCACACATCACTAGTGACCGGGGCAAGGAATTCATCTCGGCATTTTTCCGGTCCCTTGCGGAACTCCTCAGTATGGAAATGCATTTTACGTCTGGTTATCACCCTTTGGCTGATGGTCAAACCGAACACATGAACCAGAATGTCGAGCAGTACATCCGGATCTTTTGTGCGTATCAGCAGGATGACTGGGACAAGCTTCTGCCTTTGGCGGAGTTTGCTCTCAATAATGCTCCAAATGCCTTGACCAGAGTTTCACCATTTTTCGCCAACAAGGGATATAATCCAGCAATCACAGTTCATCCGGAACGTGATGTTGCGAACATGTACGTCAAAGATTTCACTGTTGACCTTAACGATCTCCATCAATTCCTCCATGATCAAATCACATTCACACAGGAATGATACAAGGAGATCAGAGACCAAGTACGTGCTCCAGATCCTGGTATCAAGGTCGGCAACCAGGTCTTCGTATCGACAAAGTACATCAACACCACCCGGCCGACAAAGAAGTTCACCGAAACCTTCCTTGGACCATACGAGGTCATCGGAAAACCATCTGCCGCTTCCTACACCATCCGGTTGCCAAAGGCACTCGCCCAGATTCATCCGGTATTCCATGTTTCCCAACTCGAACCGCATTTCCCAAATCCGTTTCCCAGACGTGAAGAACCACCTCCAGCTGCTGTGGAAATCATCGACGGTGACAAGCACTTCGAGGTCAAGCAGATTGTTGACTCGAAGATCGACCGGCATTACCGGACAAAGCTCCGGTATCTTGTTGAATGGCTCCGGATACGAAAACACCGATGAGCAGTTCAGTTGGGTAAGTGCTGATGATATTGACGCTCCAGATCACATCAAGAATTTCCACCGGCGTTATCCGAATAAGCCCGGTCCGACTTCTTAATTTTCAAGTTCACACAATTTTTCAAGAAAATATCGGGATTTTTACCCGGTGTCATCTTTGATTTCTATATACATTATACAATTACTAAAAATCTTTCAAGAAAATTATATCTACACTATTATATTACAATTGTCCATTTTTCATCCAGATGCATCTGGGGCACTACCCGATCCTTCCCCGCTTTCCCCAGGTGCATTCACGTCCACCTCCATTCCATCCAGTTCCCTCTCCTCCGCTGGCTGCTCCTCCGGTTCCGGCATGTCCTCCAGGACAATGATTTCAACTTCATGGGTTTTCACCCATCCGTCTCTCATCTCAGTAATCCACTCTCAGACGACCAGACGCTCAACCCAGGGTACTGGAGGTGGTACCTGGGCCTCCTCATCCTCGGTCTTCACCACCGGCGCCTCAACCAGTGCTGGGATGGTCATCTTGACCGGTTCCTCCTTCGGCGTCTTTTCCTTCCCCTTCTCGACCTCTTTCTCAACCTCTGGTTCCACCCTGCTACCCTCGGCTTCAACCAGGTTCTCGACCGGCACATCAATCGGATTGACTACCGGGTCATCCATGAGCGCTGTGAGGTCGCTCAGAGTGTCCTCCCGACTTCTCCACGATGGACTATATACAACCAGAGGGTCTGCCATTCGGAATCCCTCTGGCCACCCGGTCTTGTCGTCCGCATCGACGATCATCGGCACCAGAGAGCTCGTGTGCTCATCTGGTTGCACCGGTTCATTGTCCGGTTCGCCATCTGCGTCCTGCGTTTCCCCGTCTCCGCTTTCCATCTGTCTCCTCTTCCGGGGGTGCTCTTCTTCATCCTCCTCCTCCTCCTCCTCCTCCTCACTCGGAATCTGTAACTCCTCTGCAATGGGAACCTCTTGCGGTTCATCCCTGATGGGCATGTATTGCCGGGTCCGGCGATTGAGGTACCGGAGGAAATCGGTGTCGCCCTGCACCGAGTTCACAAGCAGGCTGAGCATGGCCTGTGTCCCCATGTGGATATGCCAGGCCGACTTCCGGGCTTTCTCCTGCTCAGTCCACATTGTCCGGATCTCCTCCTCCAGTGTGTCCACTCACTCCTGGAGCTCAGACATACGTGTCTGGGGCCATCCGGCCTCGTGTGCGATCTCCCGGGCCACTCGGCGACGACTGGAGACGCGACGTGCCTCCATTGAAGGACCAGCGATGCCCATCTTCTTCGCCTTTGCGAGCTCCCAGTGCTGGTTCATCTTCCGCTCCGGTCTGGTAAGCGTGCACCGGGTCTTGCAGGCACTGCACTGGAAGCACACCTTTGACATAAAAAGTGCCCAGCTACGACACTCAACACCTGCCTCAACGCAGGCATCACACCCTTAATATCTGGTTCAGTTCCGGTCGATCTCAAAATCGACTGCGATGTACCTGGCGTGATGATCTCCAGATCCTTCTCCTCCACCTCCTCCTCTGCATTCGGGTTGGCTTCGCTGGAGTCCTCAGTGACTGGCTCGTTGGTTACCGACCCCGCTCTCCGTCAAGTCACGGATGACCTCCACAGCTGGAACATCCAGTGTGGGAGACCGGTCGAAGTGCTCATCGTCCGGAGCCCACTCCGTGAGCCGGGCGAGGCACTGAGCCAGCTGCGCACGCTGCACAGCTGACACTCGATTGGTCTCTTCGGCCACGTCCAGATCGGACTGCAGCTGGTCGATCATCATCTCACAACACCGTTTTCGGGTCTCCCGACATTCACATTCCTCTGCCGCCCGATCCGCCTCCAAATCCGCTGTTGTCGCCCTCCCTTTACCCTTGCCACTCGGTCTGCTGCCGCCATCACCCTTTCTTCCTCCATGTTTGTCGTTGCCCCCCGCTCCGTTGTCGCCGCCCGATGCGCCTGCTCCAGTGTGTGTGGTGGTCGACGCCATGCTGTGGCGCAAAGTTGTTCGGGTGGTGGTGGTAAGTGAAAGAGTTTAAAATTTCACTTACGGCATTGATTGGTTCTTAATATAAACCAGCATCACGGCACCTTGGCCTGTCAGCATCTCAGCAAATCGGCATCCCACTTCGACAAATTTTTTCAGTCGACAATTTTTTCACCCAAGTTTGTTCCGACATCATTTCCATCATTCTATCAATCCTCGACCAGATTCTTGCCTAGTTTCTCGGAGTGAGAAACCCAAGAGGGGGATACTGTTATATCCATGCGCACACTCAGCGCACCCTCCAGATCCATTCTCCTCGCAACCGGTATTGTCTGGTCGCGTCCGGTCATCCAATTACCGGATCTACCGGTACTTGACCGGAACTCCGCTCCGAACGGGTTTTTACGCTATGATGGATTACTGAGCGTTTCCTGTTTATCCAGCTTCCTAGCTTCGTTCCTTTTGTTAAAGGAACTTCTCTTCTATTCCTCAACCACATCTGGGTACTACTTATTGTTCATACATAAGCCATACTTCTATTACCATATTTAGGACTACAATAACGGACATTACTATATAAGCCTTGTAATTACTTCTTGTACTTCAGTTTGATTATTAATGTGCTTAGTGCTCTACTTGGCTTCTTGAGTCTCCTCGTCTGGACAATCATCCGGACGTCTTATTCTTCATCTGGCCATATCTGGTCAAGGTAGTACGCTCACCCTATTTCATCCGGTGGTGATTGCGTCCACAGCCAACTCGTCTGGTCATCATCCATCCGGTCCGGTCTGGTCGGTCACCTAGGTCTTGTCATCGACTCGGGATTTAACAGAGTGGCGCTACGGCTCACGGTGTACCTTCCCAGGAGCACACGATAAGATCCCGGGGATAGTGCGGAGGTGTATCAGCGTGGATGAGTCATCTGGGAGACACCAGCGCAAGGTGGAGCCGACCGCACAAACAGCTTGCGATCTTGAGGCCGGAAGTCCAGCTATCGATTGCGCAGAGGGGGGAGGTCCATGGAGTTGACCCACAGCAGCCTTGAAAGGCGCTCGTGGGCCGTCATCGTCAAGAGAGAGGAGCGGCGGGGACTAGGAGGAAGAGAAAGAGTGAGTGACAGCGATCATCGCTGCCACGTATCGCCGGCGTCGACAGCGACAGCGTGAGAGTGGCCGTCGGGATGTCGGATCGAAGGCCGAACCTCAAGCTGGTCTTTGCGTCCAAAGAATTGGGAGATGGTCTGCCAGCGGGGAGAATCTGGAAGGAGTAGGGAAGGAAGTAATAGGCGCATTAAGCAGCCATAGGACTTCCAGAAATCCTAGGTATCACAACGTACGCTAGCGAGTAGCCAGCTGGTAGTTGGGCGAGAGGCGGCAGCAGCCGGTGGGTTGGTTCGTACTCCGAGTATTGTAGGTGGCGATAGAGAAGAAGAGCTATTGGTCCCCAGAAAGCCGCTTGCAGGGGGGGGTGGACATGAAAGATACTCCACCGCCGCCGAAGTTCCGGAACACAAAGAGAATGGTTCTGAAGATGACAGGACCGCACCGTCCTCCAAGTCGCCCGGCAGAGGCAATGTGTTACTGTACTTGGAGAAATTGACCGCAGCAGCCGCGAAGGGTGCTCGCAGATTGACATTATGAATGTCGTTGCCATGTAGCATTGACATTGACGCCGGCAGCGCAGGAGCGCAGGAGCGGTCACCAGGAGGTCAGATCAAAGGCCGAGCAACGTCGGACTGGTATTCGCACTGAGAGAAATGGGAGATAATCGTCCGCCAACGGGAGTAATTGGGAAGGTCAGGTGAAGGGTCCAATAGTATAAAGAATAAGTTTGGCGAGAATGTGCTTGCGCATTCTCAATTGGTTCCGCCTGCAGCAGCCATTGAAAAAGGCGCTCGCAAACTAGTCTCAATGTCAAGATTACCCGCTAGCGAGCAGCCCACTCAGCGTTGGGTGGCTACAAGATAAGACTGTAGGGAGTGTATTGAATAAGGTATTCTTCCCCTAATTCTTCAAGGAGCGCCTGCGCGAGTCGAAGAAGTGGGTGATTCGTGGAGTTCCGAAACCCAGAAAGAATAGATCGGGGAGTGAAGAATACGCTTGGGCGTTCTAAACTCCAGCCATCAGCAGCCGTAATAGGCACTTGAAGACCAGCCCCGACGTCAAGAGTACGCCCCAGGGAGTAGCCAGCTCGACTCAAGCTGCCATGCACAGCTATGCTCAATGCAAAATAATGTTAACTTTCTTGAGGAAGAAAGGAACGGGTGTGCGCGACTGTGAAGTGAGCGCTTGCGGACATTCCCTCGAATCTTGAGGTATCAGCAGGCGTGAATCTCCAGCTGTCTCGAGCAGCGCAGCCAGGGTTCTGGAAGATAAAGGCAGCCAGTGATGCAGAAAGTCGAGAAAGTGCCAGCGTGATTGCATATCCCAAAATGCAAGGCAGGAAGAGGAATGCATAGGCTAAAGAGTGCGCATGCCACGAGGATTCCAAGGCTTGGAATTGCCCTCGAGCTGAACAATAAAGAACGAGAATTGGGGTCGGCCCCCCAATGTCAAGCTCCCAGTATGTACGGGGTCGTTCTTGCCCAGAACATATGCCGAGGAGATTCATTCGATATCGTGAAGGTGCTCCAAACACAACAAGAACGGGCTGAGACTCGAGCACACACTAGCGCGCTCACCAATGGCCTGCAGCAGCTGTAAAGGCGCTTGCACCCAGTATTGATGTCAGGAAAAGAAGGTAGCACCCAGCCATGCTACACCATCAAGGTGTCTCTAGCGCAGCTGCTCAAGAGGCAATGGCAGCGGGGTTCCTCCATCCGTTGGAGCAGGAAGTGGACTGATGAAATGGGATAATGCCATATGATTGTAGGTAGGAGCTCCAAGTCGTTTTTCAGAGGCGCAATCGCTTTTCTCAGCCTGGAAGTCGGCTCAATTATTTTTGCAGCGCCAAGGCGCACTCAAATAACTGCGGAAAGGAGATCCGACAAGCCCCAAGCCTGCAGAATACTTCCAGAATCCCAGATGTTGCAGATGCAGCGTCTCCATTTCAATGCTGCAGTCGGAAAGTCGAAGAACCCGGATGGTAGGAAGAGAGGCTCGGAGTAAGGGACCTGCTCTGCCATTTCTTGTGCTCCAATCACTCAATTCTTGTGCTGCGCCAGAGCGCGCTCAGAGAATCAGAGAGAGAGGGAATAACGGGGTTACAATTGTGCCAGTTCGTCGAGACATCTCGCACAGCGAGGGGAAGCACAAAAAAGGATCAATGAACCATACTGCACGCCCCCCAGTGCTGCCTGTAGTTTTATTCTCTCAGGGCTGATAACTCCCATCCTGCCTTGCATAGACATAACGAAGCCACCCTTCTAGGCACTCCGAAGAACCGAGGCCGATGGAAAAGATATTGAAATCCGAGCTTGCACGCGAGCTGTGCTATAACCTGATGCAGCGCAGTACAGTGCGCTCAAAGGATTTACGCAAGACTAACATTCAATTGGTACAACCAAGAGTACCTGCTAACCAGCGGAATGAATGGGAGAATAGGGCGGCCCCCCAATGTCGTGAATCCAGCAGTGTGAAGAGTAGAAAATGGAAGAGAAAGGTCAAGCCAGCACTGTGGTAAGACGGAACATTGTGCAGCCATTGAAGGTGCTCAAATGTCATGTCTATACCTCCAGCAGCCTGCAAAGGCGCTCAGAGGTCACCGTGGTGTGAAGGAGGAAGTGGAAGGAGCCACATCAGAGATGGCGACCGCCAGGATATGCCACGTCATGATTTACGTGGCCATTGGCGCTCGCATCGGCGAACGATGTAAGATCGGGCGAGATCTGAATTAGAAACAATTTAATTCTGGCAAGCTCGTACTGTTTCAATAGTGGTAAGACCCTAACTATGGTCACTCTGAGAAGCACTCCAGAGTCGAATTCTCAAGCTCCCGTGGAGGATTTACTCCTCTCTCGAATTCTCGAGGAGAGTGAGGATCGTAGAGATTCGTTATTGTAACCTTTGCGGATGCGTCCCGAGCCTCAATGTAGAGCTGGACGCAGACGCGATTTGCAAGGTAAAGGTATGCCTATGCCTCCTTAATCCTCAGAGCAACTCGACGAGACTTAAGAGACCGTGCAGGCAATTGGTAGAGGGTAAAAGTAGATTAGCTCACGTGTCTATGACTAATAACTATGTACCAAGCAACTACTAGATGCGTGAATGAAACTATTCAACGGTAAGAAACGAACAAAAACTTTGTAGAAGTACATAGTCTCTGGGGTTAAAAGGTGAGTATTCCTTACAAACGAGGCAGGGGGCCACGCTGCTAGCACATAAATGTACTGGGGTGTTGACAAGGGAGCTGGACGATCAAGTCCAGCTATTTCTGCTCCTGCACGTTCAGACATGTCAGTCGTGGACATCCTTCATCCAGCTTCAGATCGTGTGAAGCCCTCGCAGTGGGCTCTATTGTGATGCAACTCGGTTCACACAGGCTTCACGGTGACTGAAGCTGGATCTTCGCATGGGAAGCAGCCATAGAAGGCGCTAGGTATACAGAAAGGGGAGGCTTGCCACCAACTCAGGCGCAAGCCATTGTAACCTATATGTTGCCATTGTTACCCATCGGCGAGGGATCATTTGACCCTTGATCAGGCCTCAGTAACCCAGGGGAGCTGGGGAGCAGTTATACGGTTACTCAGCCATCCAGCGGGTCCTGGGTGGTTAGCCTTCGGCGGTAGCACCGCCGCTCGTTGTGTCTAGCCGTGCTCGTACATGGAAGTTAAGAGCAAGATAGATGATATTATGTAATATCTACATATGGAAAGTAAGGGCACTCGGCTGTGTAAAGTAAGTAAAATATAGCTGCGTCACACCTAATAGCCATGCCATACCACTAGGTATGACATGGCTATTAGCCTGGGTTATGTGGGATTATTAGGTGGTGAAATTAGAAAGAAGAACCACCAAATCCTGTTTTCTTTATTCAACTGCTGTGTGACTTTTGTCTCCTTTGCAAGGAATTTTCTTATTGCCTTTTGAAGGAGGTTTTATTTTCTTCCTTTCTTAGCTTGTTCATCAGACTTTTGACATTTTGCTTGTGAGCTTGTACAAGCCCGAAAAAGGTCACAAGGTCCACCAAAATCTCAGCAAGCTCACAAGGCTGCAAGGCTATGTCCAAAAATCACAAGCTCAAAACAGCTCATTTAAAAATGACTCGTTTTTACAGCGCTACAGCAATGTTTGACCAATATTCTGAAATTTGTGGCATGTACTAGCAAAAGTGGATGAGTGGATGCTCATATACACTAATTCTGTATCCCAGAGGGAGGTCATTTTTCTGACTTTTGGGCTTGTGAGCTTGTCGCTTAGCCTTGCTTAGTGTTGCCAAGCCTACAAGCTAAAAAAAAGATGCAAGGAAAATGTCAAAAGGCTGAAGTTTGGTTACAATATGATCACAATATACTGAATCCATATATGGTTTTACAGCTACCATATATGGATTTAGTATATTGTGATCATATTGTGAGTATACAAGTCAATATACTCAGCATATACAGGCTGGGTAAATTGTTGTTATATTGTTGATAATTATGAAATATCCTCAGCATATACTGGGCCAGTATATTGTGATTTTTGTTTTTGCATCTTCCAAATGTACTGATAATAAACTTACAATATATTGGACCATTATATTGTACATTGTCCCCAGTGTCCAAAATCCGATGCATTATGAGAAAATTTGGCAGGTATGCATTATGAGCCATCCTACTGTACATGCCAATCGCGAGACACAAACGTGTTACAACTCGCACTGGATCTGTCAGAGAAATCTCAAGACTCTATTTGGAATCATCCTGGTCACTATTTCTACGGGCGCTTGGCTATGCGAAACAGTTCGATTGCACTCTTTATCGGTGGCGGTGACAGTGGGACCGCTTAAACGTCTGTTCAACGACGGAGACAGTAGGAATTCAGCGACCTTGATTTAATTGTTCAGTCTGACTACTGGAGACTAGGCTGCGCGGGTGGCGGCGGGACCCGGAAAGGGTACGTAGGGTCGACGCTTTGGAGTCGGAGATCCTTCAGAAGCATATATTCCGTGTCTTCCTCTCTTCGCACTGGAAGATCAGGCGGGAGAAGCCCATCGCGGTACCATGCCTGCATTAATGATTCCTTCCATGGTCCTACGGGTTAAAGCCGTTAACCAATGCTTGCGCACAGATAGAAAGACTGACCATGAATGCTGTTTTTTGGATCCTGGTAGTACCATCTGGGATTTGGGGAGGGTGTGAGGGTAGGGGGAGAAGTCCCGGGCAGTGATGATTCCTCAGGTTCAACTGTGCTTATATCGGTCGATGTTGTCGGAAATTCAACTGTGCTCACACCGGCCGATGTTGTCGGAAATTGG
Organism: Mycena venus; assembly: GCA_014462655.1. NCBI lineage: Eukaryota > Fungi > Basidiomycota > Agaricomycetes > Agaricales > Mycenaceae > Glaucomycena > Glaucomycena venus. The sequence goes on along the minus strand of JACAZI010000039.1, from coordinate 140,675 downwards.
GTAGCCAGCCACGACACATAATTCAATCCCATATGGCGCACTACAGCTTCGGTGGTCGGTCGTGTCGCAGCATCCTGTGCCCAAAACTGGTTCACATGCTGCCAAAGGGCTTCTGACATTTCTGGTTCGCTTGACGGCCGGGCAGGCCGGTCGCCATTGATAACCCTGAGCAATGTTGCGGTTTCTGACAAATTGGCAAACGGAGGTCGCCCGGCATATAGCTTTCTGAAATCAAAACGATGAGGATAATGGTACTAAGATATGGCTCACTTCCAAGCAAACACAGCCGAAGGCATAGATATCTGTTGAAGGCGTTCGAGCAAATTTGACCCCGAAACGGTCTGGGTCAATCAGTTCCGGTGCCATCCAACGAATACTCCCCGCACGATGGGAAGTATGAGTTGCGGTGGTCGCATCGGACAAGGACGTCAGACCAAAGTCCGCCAGGCAGGGACTCCAATCATCAGTTATCAGGATATTTGCCTGCAGAACAGTCAATAGGCAAAGGAATTGGACTTGGTAAACCTTACACCACGCAGATCGCCATGTACAATGTTTTGGGAGTGAAGGTATTGGAGACCTTGCGCTATTTCGGATAACTGAAACCCAGTGGTCAATGAGAAATACAAGGGAAATTCCAACCAACCAATTTGTCCACGTTTTCCCTCCCGTGATCCTTAAGATATTTGATAACGGTCCCATGCTTCATCCACGGAGAAACCTCAATATTCAAGTTAGAAGTCGATTTCAAAGTTATTGTCAGTGGTAGAGCTAACCATGCAAAGCGATGAAGGGAAGGTCTCGCGATCGATGCCCGCCAGCGGGAGGATGAAGCGATGCTGTAAATGTTGCCAGACGAGAGCTTCTCGACAAAATTGCTGCCGGAGGTTGGGTTATACAGAGAAAAATAGTGAGTGAAACAAAAAACACACACCAGCCGAATACGACGCTGTTCTGCATCTCTGTGAAATGTTCGGATGTGTTTCAGCGCAACCGCTTTCCCATCATAGGTCGCCTGATATATATCTCCAAAACCGCCCCCAAATGTTGCGTGTTCAGCGCGTCCAGTAACTCCAGTGATGAACAAGGAGGAAGGAAGCCTATCGCAGGCCTCAGAAAGCTTGAGTATCAATCGTCGTGCTTTCGGATTGTGCTTCCTCTCGGGGAAAAATCCTTGGTCAAGAGTCTAGGAAGGTGATCAACGGTGTGATATCCAACAGCGGAAAACACTGAACATTTTGAACGGCATCGAGAAAATGTTGTGCAGCATCACCATCCAGTCTCAGGACCGCCTCCCGGTCGGACTCGGAGTTCACGATGGTTACGAGGGCCTGGGCCATTCGCTCCTCGTCTTCGCGTAGAGCTTTACGGAGTTTTACATCTCCATAAATTCCGAGCTCGGTGGCCAGCTGGGGAAAGCGTCAGAGTTTCTTCCGAATCGAATTTGGGAGAGACTCCGAACCTTCAGCAATGTTTTCCGCGAGTCGTGACTCTTCACGATGGCCCAAATTGAATGATCGGCGGACATGTTTTCATGGTAAGCGCCCATGGTGCTAAGGATCCTACTCAGTAATAGAGCCGTCAGGATATTGAAGATGTACTCATTTGAAAAAAAAATCTCACCGGTTCCCGGTGGCCAAAGAAACATCCTGGATCAAACTAAATAGGCTCTTCATGTAACCTCGGTTAGAGCTGGACACGGTCGCATTCCAGTGTGTCTACCTGGTATATGAGGATGCGTGGCGAAGCCATAGACATATGGTGATCACAGGAAGTCGTTGGGTTAAACTATGATTCCCTGCCGTGAAGTTTCGATGACTTGTTGCAAGGCCATTTCATGTTAGTGCCACGCAAGATTGAGGGCCAAAGGTAAAGAATCTCACGGTGCTGGTGAGACCTGTCGAGTATTGAACAGCTTCAACCGTGTATTCACAACGCTTTCCTGTTCCGCGACCGGCAATGAGAGCAACGTACAGAGCAGTAAACAGGCGCCCATGCATCATGGGAATCCGTCGAGATTTGCATCAATGAGAATAAGTGCAAACTTAGTAGGCGCCCGTCACTCAAAACGTCAGACGCGCTTGAGATGTGAAAGAGGTGAGTCCTGGGGGAAAGATAAAATAATTCAATAGAGTCAGCACCATACATGGCCAACCGTGCCCTTATTGAGCTTGTAAAGATTGTGGTCGATTAACTGTGACGGCTGGACATCAAAAAATCAAAAACAGTGGTTCTCAGAAGCGAGTAACAAGCCAGCGGCTTCCTCCACAAGCTTGCTGACTGTGGTGGCCAACCAGGTGGTGGTTGGTGGTCAACCAGGTCCGGCAAACTCCGGCTCAATCACATTTCCTTCGAAAGTTATGTCACGCCATTTTTCGCGTACTTATGGCATGCTTCAAACAACCGAGGTACGAGGTTTAATTGTTTAAAGTGTCTGGTGTGAGGGTTCGATCGTCTTCGATATCTGATTTCCTCTAACGTGCGGACCGGAAGCAGATGTCGCCTCTAGCGCCAATAAGAAACAGCGAGTTGTTGTCTTATTTCTTCTGCTAGAAATATTGTCACTCACCCAGTTTTAGAACTACCTGCGTCTGGGGACGGCTAAGCTGGGTGTGCTAAACTCCCAATGACGGACGACGGAGGGCCGATACGGTTTGTAGCTCTGAAGCATTAGATAATCTCAACAGTAACATTCTGACAACCGTAAACAAACGGTCCTGGAGACGTATCAACCCCCGCCCTGTTATCTCTATCCTTGCGCAGGCAAAACTGATGGCAACCCAGGGAGTATCGCAATTTTCGCCCCGATTTGTACACAAAAGCAAACCCGTCTGTTCCCGAATGGGATCGGAGCGAGGGTGGGACATTTCCAGCGTGGTTCGACGCCCGTTAATGTCCGCGAAGAGTTGCTGTCGCATCTGCAGCGTAAATGTTGCACGCCGCCCCTCAGCCCAATTATGTTTTGGTGTGTCCTGAGGATCCACTCACCGCCCAAGGCGCACGACCTAGTCGTCTTTGCTGCAGAGGGCAAATATTACTTCAGGGAAGAGGATGCCAATCTATAGGAATTCGAAGGCACGTATTCCAGTGCCCGTGATTCATACTATAGAACACGGGCTGGAACAAGATGGCACGGCTTGAGGCCGAGTACGAGCATACTTACGTCTCAAAGGTATGGGGCGCCGATGGGGATCAGAGGGATGCAACGAAGACGCGGTCGATGCGGGAGGGCTAGACATAAAGGCTTCTTCGTTCGACCGTGGGTGGGAAGAGCGAAGAGCGTCGTGGCGAGGTACGTATGTATTGTGAAGAATAAATACCGTATGCCATCTTGCTGTCGGGCGCGCGTACGCACACCCGAACTACGCGCCGGCTTGCTCCATGACTCATCCTTAACAACGAGCCTGACTCGGATGACGAGAGTTGAGTTGAAACATGCGGCACTTGCAAATTTCCAGTAGGCTCAACGGCCTCGGATATACAATTCGGTCCAAGTTCAGTCTTCGTCGTCCCCGAAATAGCTGAATTATTCTTTTCTGCATTGCTCCGAAAAATCCCTTCTAGCGGTCTTAGTTCTCGGACATTCCAACCTTCTAAGTTTATCAGAAAGGATAGATCCATACCTCAGTGGATCTGATCAAAGGTGAATTCATACGGGTTAAACTGACCCTTGAGCGCTTGAGCGCCAATCAGTGGCAGTCTAACAATGACAGTCATTGAATGACATGAAATTTTACACGCTCTCTCAGTCCGCTTCTTGCCGCCAATCTCTTTAAGACTTTGCCGACGTGTGAGTAGGCTTTCACCTCAGGAACGGTCAACGAATTCAGGAACGGTAACGTGTGCCACGCGCCGTGCCCGTGCCTCATTAATTGAGTGCCCGCTGCCAATGCCCCTGTCTGTCTTTTGTGACACCAAATCCAATGTTTTCTTTTTATTCCGGGTACGGTATGGAATCCAGTCTCTCCCGGCTCGTTTTCATTGTTCAATGACCCGGTCTCACGACTGATGCAAGCTCTGAGCCCGACGTTCTCGTACGGACGAGCGATAGTCTGCATCGGCCCCGGGACTGGCATTGAAGAGATAACCATCACACCCGTTGTCATATTGCTCCGGGCCTTAATTCACACTGCCGCACTGACTCGTAACATACACCGTGGCCTTTAATAAGACCCTAGAAGACCCTTTAGCTTCCCCTATCGAATCCCCTACCATCCTATATGGCTGGCAACTCAAACTCCATCGTCGTCTTTGGCCCATCTCCTAATTCCTACTATGTGGGTCATGGCCGCCAACACGTTGTCGAGAACATGTCTGCATCCTTCACCAATCACGCCAGGACAGACCTCAATATCTCGGTGAGTCGATGGATAAGGTGAACATCTTTCTATTCCTGTGGATTCGGGCTAATCGCGAGTCCAGTGTGAGCAAAAATGCACAAACTTGGGTAGAATTCAACGCCGCCACTAATAGCTGTATGGTGCCCATCCTCCTCCGCTCTTCTTGTGGTTGAAGTTTGCCTATGTTTAGTCCATTTCAACGGGGACATAAGTCGGGACATTCAAGACCACATCAACGGTGTGAACGGCAAATGCGCGGCCGAATTTATATCCTTCCCCGATAGCGACAAACTAGGCTTTTTCGTGAAGGGAAAGCAGCGCGGCGCGTGGAACGCAATTCTCCCCAGCTATTTCATTGAGCGGCTCAATACAATGCGGCGCGAGGTACAAAATTTCGATTCTTTCCTCACGGGCATGCTATTCGGCAAGGGGAAGACGAATATAATTCTGCTTGAGGACGGCTTTTCGGCGGATCTCGACGACACCGAAATTCCTTCGCCAGATCATCCTCTCCACAAGGTGGCAGTTTGATCAAGTCGGTTTAGTTCAATATTGAATGTCGTGCCAGGTCTTGGTTGAGTTCAGCACTCCCGGTGACGGATGGTGTATCGATCGCGGGTCCTCACTATGCCTCTACGATAGCCGGTTCTTCTTTCTGAAATTTACGAGGCCTGGACAGAACATGGTTCGCATGCGCTGGAACCTGCCGAGTCATATCGACGCCAAGTTCGCAGCGCTTCAGGAACTCGCACAACAGCCTGAGGAGCGGATGGGTGATTTTCTTCATCCCATGTAGCGATTTTTTTTTTTGCTTATGGTGTGCCAGCTTTGATGCAAGAGGATCAAATGACCATGAATCTCGCGCGCGCCAGATTGGTTTGTCTTTATCGTTTTCATCTTCGTCCTCAAGTTTCTCAGGATTTGACGTTGAAAATCTCCAGAACTCCCAGATCCAGACAAATAACATGGTGGCCGATATCAGGAACTACGCGAATATACAATCGATGGCGGCATCATCTTACAGGACGTGGTTCTTGTAAACGAGCTGGATGCATGTTCGTACTGTAATGAAATTAAATTAATTATGCGGTCGGACCTTCTTCGTCCCCACATCGTTTGCCTCAAATTTCACAGTTGGTGGCGGTTCCCTGCACATTTAGATCGGTTTCTGTTCGATTTGGTGCACCTCTTTCCGGACGTGGCGATGACTGTTGTTCTGATTTATGGAGACTCCAATCAAGTTTGCGCCCGCTTCGAGGACCACGAATACAGCAGATGACCACTCGGTGAGTCTTTCAGATGAGGCGATACTTCATCGACCCTTCCCCGACCTTGTGATTGTATGTACCTCGGAGTTGGTGACTGACCCGCCGGCGTGAGCATTTTCATTTAATATTCACGGGATTTCCAAAAGAAGGCTCGGGGCTCGGTCCGCGATGGATGAAAAATCATCTAGCATTCATCCCCATTGCTGTCTTCCTCGTGGATCTAACACAACTACCACACTGGTGAATCATCTCCCATGGTAACGTCCTCCACCTTTCCGAATTTAAAGCCGAACAGCTTGTGATATCTTCCACAAGTCCCTGATTTTGCGGCATGAGCATGGATCCCTGAGACTGGTACGTTTCAAACAATTGTACGGGTAACTGATTCGTCGCAGATAACATCGATCTTATTCCGATGGCTTCCGGATTGCCTGCGCGGAAATGCGATAGTGACGATACCGTTGAGGCGTTAAGATTGCTTGCACACATATACATCAACCGTCGCGCTGGAAACTGAAGTGCTGAGCTATTTTGAATAAAGCAGTTTGAACTCTCAATATAACGATTCGCCTCGGAGTGTTCAAAATTGTTCAACATAACCACGTGATCGCGTCAAGCCTTGGAAGTTTTACCTATGGTTAACCTGCAACTCCAAAATCAAAAGGAGCTCAGAACCAAGTTCAAATTCCTTCTGCCTGTCTGCTGAGGCTTCAAGAGTAATGATTGCGCAGGAATTAGCAAAAAAGACGGACCTGGACATTCATTATTCCGCTTCAGACTGCATTGGCAGCCTTGATTGTTGAATAAAGCGCAGAGGTCTGTTAATATTTTGCGCCTGAAGATTTCTACGGGAATTTTTTTAAAAAAATAGAGAATCGAACAGTTGAACCCAAGCCCACCGCGATGTTAGGTTTGACCAAGGTGATGCTCCACCGGCTTGGAAAAGCGAGGGAGGAGCTCCAGAGTCGAGAGGCTATCTCGTTTGCGATGAGCGTTGCAGAGGCGCACTTTCAATATTAATATTGTCGACGTTCGCCTCGGCAACTCCCGAATCGATCAATCCGACACTAACCGTGACATCATCGTCTCATCTCGAACCACCATGTCCTCGCTCATCGACTGGACTGCCTCCCAAATTTCTGGGCTTTACGCCCCGCAGCATACCTCCGGCGCTAACGCCGCGCAGCTCACAAAGACGCCTTTGGATCTGAGTGCATTCGCGCCCGACGCGGAGATCCACTTGAACCACACGCGCGTTGACCTCGACAAGTACAGGGAGTTCGTCGAAAGCCAGCGGGCAGGGGCGACGGAGGTGGAGTGCAAGCCTGAGGACCTCATAGAAACGCCCGTTGAGGAGGGTAATCCCGAGGTACGCATCTACTTTGTAGCATTCGTCTCCAAGTCGTTTTGTTCGGGACTGACAGCGCGCAGGCTGGCTCGATCGTGGCGGGGAAAGCGACGCTGGTGCGGACGTACCCTTTTCTTCTCAGGGCCGCACCGATGCAGACGAGCACGGTGATTTCGTTCAGCGCCAAGTGAGTTGTTTGAGCTCTTCCGCCTCTCTAGTAAATATGAGCTGACAAGAAAAAAATCGTGCAGGATTCTGAATAAGGACTCCAAGCCGCAGATCGTCCAGCTTTTCCAGACGACGGCGGACAAACCGGTTCAGGTGAATTTGCAGACTCCGCATTCGGTGGACGCTAGCGCGTTGTGAGATGGCGCGGATCGCCTGCCACATGTACAGTATGTAAATTATTAGCCCGAGTTGCGAGTATTTCCCCGGCCAAAGCGAAGAAAACTCAGGCCAGCACTCGGAGGTAAGGTTTAATTGCCCCGCCGCGCGAAGTTGAACCATTGTTTATGCGCCAAACAGTTTCAGAAATCAAACTCCGACGACTCCTTGCTTCTTTGCTTCTCGCCATAATGAACATCGGAGTGACTGCGGGTTCGAAGCCCTCCCGCGAGGCATTGTTATCCTTGAACTTCTTGGACTTCTGTGGTTTCAGATGGACTGACTAGATTTCCAAAGATATCGATCGATATTCACTCGGTTTTTTTTGGTCCGCAGCGCAAGAGGGTGGGTCTAAATTCCCAATCCGATGTGACTCGACTCGTTTTTTAAAAGAAGGTTTGGCGCGCAAAACAAAACAAAAAATGAAGAAAGGAATGTGCACGGCACCGATTTGACCACTCTAACTCCCTCGGTATAGTCTAATTGCCCCGCCGGTCCCGTCCAACGTCGAAGTTCGAATTGCAGCTCGCCGGTTATCGGCGGCCCTCGCATTTGGCTGGCTCAGCTTCAGCTCGCAATTGGCCAGCCAATTTTCAAATCAATAGGTGTTCATTTCGGCGCAAGCACAGCTTCCATTCCCCGTTCTTTTTTTTTTCTGGCAGTGATGATATTAAAAGGCATGTACGTTCAAAACCTTACCTTACATCCTTATTAATTTTTCTGATAGCTGAGTCTGAATTCTGACACCGACATTACTTTAACTATTAGTGGTGATCTCGGTGACAAGTGGATTTGATGCCACGCCGCGGCTGGAAGAACTACGGACAAACGTTTGAGAATTGAGCGCCTACAACTTGCTCTTATGTACAGTACAAGTGGGGACCGGCCTCCGCTCAACGTACGTCCGACATTTCGTGGGTGCCCGTCAGGCCCTCTCCAAGGTGGATTTTTGTCTTGCGCGTAGCGAAGCGCGAGTTGTACTAGTGCTTAAACGATGCGCGATGGTCCCTCGCATACTCTACCGACTCCGACACCCTCTTGACTACTTAACACCTGGGGCCTGATTTTCTGGATTTTCTCAGTTCTGGTCCTGCTCGCGTAAATATTTGCCGATGGGGATCCCGGCCGGGATTATGTGTGGAGATCTTCCGTCGTTACACGCCGCGCCGAGCTCAAATCCCGAATGTTTCGCCCGACGTCGACCCTGCCTAGACCCTGCCCGACTCCACCGTGTGTGCGACGCGAGACGACTCCAAGCCTGAAGACCGCGCTCGGATCTCTCGTTCCTTTTTGTCTTTCTTTGCTGGCTGATCGCGTCCCGCGACTTGTGGCTATAGGCTTTTAGGTGTTCGAATAAAACAAATAAAATTTGCTACTAGACCTCCCGCGCGCGCCGCTTTCCAACCCGACCTGTTGCTCTGGCTTTCCCAAGCTGAATTTTGTTTGGGCGTCGACGTCGCCGCCGTCGTCGTTCGTTTGTCGGTCCCGCCACCGGGAAGGGAAGGGAAGCGCGCGGGTGCGGATGCGGGCAACTCAAAATCTTAATTCGAACGCGTCCGCTGATCAGACAGAAATGGATACCATGTAACAAGTCAAGAAGCGCTGCACCTATTCGATTACCTGTACAGTGTACGCCTTTCGAACTCCCGAACCCGCGACGTCTTCGCGCGTTCGCGGGCCCTTGGCGACGTCTGATGAATTTATTGTGTACACCGGCGAATAGGAAATGCTTTGCGCTTTTTTTCGGGATGAGTGATTGAATGAATGAATGAATGACCGGACTTTGGTGCCCGCGGACATACGACCCTAGGATAATCAGTGATTGGTGGTGCGGGATCCCCGACCCGACGTCGCACACTTTCGTGCTCCAAGAACGTATGTATTAGGCGCTCCGCGTTCTGCGGGGGCCGCATTCAGAGTTCACACAATTATTTAGGAGGGACCCGAGCGTAATTGTGATCGGTGATACAAACACGGCGAAAAAATTCGAGACGTGCGCGCTCTATAGCCATTGGGTCCAGTTTTTTTGCAGAGCTTCTTTGTACGACTGAATTTTGGTGCTACGAGTGCCCTTCGAGCCGAAGAAGATCGAGGCGCCCTGAATTTGGATCGTGACCGTGTGAAATTTTCCTTTTGCAGCAGGACTCGTCTTTCGTTTTGTCTCCTCCCCAACCAGTTTTGCAATGTCTCTACATGAGTGTTCTTTCGTCGCAATGTGTTGCAAACGGAAATACGTCGGGGACAGGCAACGGAGATATCGACATAAAGGGCGGAATGGATGCCCAGAGAGGCCAAACGTCTTGTCATTTTCCTGGACCGGCTTTCTTCGTTTACTAATTAACTTCCGCGCCGTCTTCTCTACTTCCCCTTCTTCTTGTGGTTGCAAGTCATTATAATCCTGTCTCTCTTCTCTCTCCTTCCTCCCTCTTCAAACTAAGATGCTGCTGCCCTCGAAAGACAACTCCAACTTCAACACCGTCTTGCGTCGTCTCCAAGGGCTGTCCATCGCCAGCGGCGAACCCCACTCGCTGCTTGGTCCCCCGTTTTCCTTCTCAGACTCCAAACCACCTCGCGAAGGGGCCCCTCCGCCGCGTCCGGCACCTACGCTCGACTTGTCCCCGCAGTCTTCAACTTCTTCTTGGAGCGAGTTCGGCTCTGTCTCGTCTGGCCATGACTCCTTCGATTCATTCGTACGAACCCAGTCGAGGGTTGTGAGGGTCAGTTTTTGGTCTTCAAGTTCGATCCAGGTTTCAACTTTGCGTCCAGCTCTTCAACCTGCCGCCGATGCCCCATTTGTTTTTGTGTTCTATATTTTCGCAACATGTGGGTTTTATTTCGTTGTCTATGATGGTCTCTTATGTATATCTCCAGGGCCTTGCACCTACGACAATGTGGATCTCGCGTGTGCCGGCAGCAGATCAAAGTGTTTGGGCGGTATTTCAAACGCATCGCGAGGTAAGACGCCGGAGATTTTCTCGTTTGGGGACGATTTGGATCCCGATTTGGGCGTGGGCGGGTCTAAGCCACGTGATGATCGCGCGGCGTTCCTGGCAACGGGCGCACAGCCGCCGAAACGCGCCTCACGCGCCGCCCACCCTTCATTCCTATATCAACCCCGTATCATTCTGACGGCATTTCTCTTTTCTCTCTCCTTTTCTTTGCAGGCCTGCGCAGCCCTTGCTCTTTCCGACCAACGCATGTCTGTCGCCGCAGCCCTCGAGTCTGACCTCGAGCCATTCTCAAACCTCAAAAGCTTCCAATTGGGCGCGAACAATGCTGTCGTGAGTGGCCTTGCTTCTTTACGACACTTTTCTTACTGGACACTAGCTCCCCCAACTCTATTTGCGTCCCGAAGAATTCACAATTTCGTCCAACCCGCCCAACCCACGCACCAGTTTTCGTCTCGGCGATTGGATGTGAGTTTTCTTCTTTGTCGCAATCTCTCGAATCTGGGTTTGCAAATGCGCATCATCTGATTCACGATTCATTCCTTCGAGTCCTCGGCTACAGTACGTCCTGCACAGCCTTTCTGTCTTTGACTTCTGCGGCAATTTATATTTGTCCACTTCTCCATTTGTTTCGAGAATTTCACATGCTGACGTATCGTATCTCTGTAGATGTCGCTCGCAGAACTGTGCTGCCCACAATTTTGGGTGAGTTCCTTTCCGAACAATCCTTCATTTCAATTCGTGCGCGATATAAGATTCGCATGTGTCCGCGATCCTTTTCTTCTTCGTCTCCGCATACCACCACGTCCCCCAAATGCTGACGGATGCTTTCCCGTGTATCGTGCTGCACAGACGTAACTTGACATGCATCGGATGTGGATGCCCTCGTTCTCCCACCGCCACCAGCGCCGCTGCCGCTAACGACACGCCTCAATCCCCTCACCACTTTTCTTTCCAGACCTCCAACCTTCCATCGCATTCTTCGCGCCCTCAGCTTTCTCCCCGCTTCGCCTCGGCCTCCAACAACATGCAGTACCCCGCGAACTTATCGCCCACGGGCTACGGATTCCCGCAGCAGCAGCAGCCTTCGCCCTCGTACAATCGCGCTCAGCATCAGCATCAGCAGGCGATCGTGACCCTCCCCCCGCCGTCCCCGCTCCCGTCTCCGACCGCCAATAAGTCTATGCCCGCGCATCCACTTCTCACACCGTCAGGTCGGGCATTCGCTGTTGGCGGGAAGGTCCAGAACATCTCGAGCGATCCACTGTCCCCGTGCATTATGTATTGGCCTGACAACGAGCCGTTCCCAGAGCAGGGACAGATTCGACCCGGCGGCCTTATGGGTGTTCCGGTAAGCACGAGTTTCTCCGTATTTTTTTTCTCCCGTCTTGTCAGCCTCGTTTCTGACCCTGCCTTTTTAATTTCCAGCAGCCACCCATCCTCAACACCGGGAACAGAGGCCCCATTTCTCATGTATGTTTTTATCTATATTAATTTTCCTGTCAGTTTCAGACACACGAGGCTTATTTTTTCACAATTACAGCAACCCGGGGACTGGATCTGCTTGAAGTGCAATTATCTCAATTGGAGACGGCGGAAGGTCTGCCAAACATGTCTCCCGTGTAGGTTTCGCGATCATCTCCGATTAACCCTTGCTCATTTTTATCCCATTATTCCAGATGCCGAGGGGAACGGCGATTCCATATCTGCCGCTGTTCAAGCTGAACGTATCGCGCTGCTCACGTCTGTTCTCGCCCAGACGCGCTTGGCGTCGCCCGCCGCGCCTGCTCCCGCTCCGGCGCATTCGCACCCGCAGGCACACCCCCACAACAGCATAGGCCGGTCGCACTCCACCACCCCCCGCACAAACGCATCGCCCCTTTGTCAACTTCTCGCCCCCGCCGCAGCAGTCCCGCGGTCCCGTCCACCGCTCGCAGTCGCACAGCGAGCTCGGGAGCCAGTACATGCACGGGCAGGGCTACCCGATCTACCAAACATCGCCGCACCCGGCGCAGCAGTTTTCACGCCACGGCCAGCTGCACCACCCGAGCCCACTCAGCGGGCAGCGCTCGCTCTCTGGCTCTGGCGATTACGGGAGCGCACTTAGCGGGAGCCCTGTGGACGTGTTCGCGCCCGCGCCGCTGCTGCCGTCCTTCCTAGCGGACATCGTGCAGTCGCCCGCGCTCTCGCCGTCGTCGACGTCGTCCGCTGACCTGTCGCTTGACGAGTACGAAGAGAGCCTGCCGTCGTCGACGCGCTCGACGTTCTCGCAGTCGGGCGCGGACGCGTCGCCGCTCGCAAATATCTGGCGGCTGGACGGGGAAGAGTCGAAGTCACTCGCGGCGTTCCCGCTCGCGCGGCAGGAGCTCATAACGGGGCGGGGTAGCGCGAGCAGCTCCCGTAACCCTAGCTTGGAGCGCCTTCGCGGTTTGCATCTTTCTTCATCGTAATTCGTACGTCGGCTCCTTTCTTTCCCTCGCCCTCTCATGACTTGATTCTGATCGCCGTTCCAGGGAATATTGGGACAATGCATTTTTATCATCTCTATCATCTTGTCTTCTCATATCGCCTAACGCTCCGGAAAAAACATAATTGGCTGGGTGGCCGGAGGACGACGCTGGCCGGAATCATCATCTTGCCTGTTCTGTGCGTCGGAGACAGTCCGACTGGGCAGGACCCTCATCCCATCCCCTTACTCTAACGACCCCCACTTAACGCGGATGTTCCGCACCCAAAACTCGCTCTCATCGCTTGGACAATAACAGCATTCTTGGAATCTCTCGGCAACAACTACATATCGAATCAACTCCTTGGTATCCCACATCTAATCTACTTATACTGCCCACCCCAACTCTAATCGCGCCGCCATGTCGTTGTCGTCGTCGTCGCCTCACACGACGCGATGCGCGCACCACACCTTGCGCCTCGCCGTCGATTCGGCTCTCTGTGATACCGTTAGCACTGTTATACGTTCATCTCCCCATCTGCACGCATCGAAATGTCTTGTAATGCCCATACTTATGTGTCATACGCACCGCACGCACCGAATGCCTCATGTATCCTAGCGCTATATTGTCTTGCAACACGAATTGCTTGTTTGACTACTCTGCTCTGCTCTAGTGAATATTATTATCCTCGCGCGCGCTAGCGCTCGGTTCTAGCGACGCTAGAACCGACTTTTGAATGACATGTGAAGTTTAGTTTACCTTGCACTGCCGTTACTCCGATGGCAGCCTAAGATGATGCTGCGCGCGTACATACAGGTGGGGGGTGTCAATGAGGAATGCGAATCATCTGGTGCTTTGCGGCGCGACCCGTTGGAATGGCGGAAGACCGAGCATCCCGAGTCGTCTGCTCGAGTCTTGTGATGGAAGGAACCGCACACTGGATGCATCCTATTTTTTCCGGGAATACGGAGTCCCGACTCGAAAAGTAAATACAGGTGATAGGAATCCGACGGTCTGGTGCTTTCTTGAACTGAAATTACACGGATCCTGACTCCGTTCTTCTGTTGACGTTGTATATGTCTCACTTTTTGAACAATAGTCTCGATCGCCGTCTTTCCAATAGAAAAGTGTACGCTTCTTCGAGGAAAATATATAACCCGACAGTACTACGCGACCTGAGGCTACAATTCAGTTCGGAAAGTTCCTAGATGGCTACTGGCTGTTCGCTGGTTTGGTTTCATCTGTTTGAAAATTTTTCTTATGGCCGATCTTATGGCCGAACAACATGTGAAGATGCGCGCTCAACAAAATTGCGAAAAATTCTCAGGTCGCGGCTGGGCGCGGACCCGAATAAACCCGCCAATTGAGCTTATTAGTAGCTTTTTAGCCGAGACATTCTAAATCCTGCTCCACAATTTTCGACCAATGAGAAGATTCAAAAGTTGCTGATAAGGGACTAGAATATATGCACTACGCCCGCACATGGACATAAAGGATTTAAAGGAAAACCATCATAATGATCTTTAGGAGTCATCCACAAAACGGGCCGAGACAATCGTGGGAAGGCGTTGAATATCCGCAGGAAGCCTTTCCGAGACTAACCGAGACTTGGCGCCCGGGCCGCGTGTCGGTCAAAGCGCAGAATACGTGCAAGTGTTTTAAGATGCCGCACGATCTTCTTCTTCTGATTGCCGACTTGTCGATATTCGGTTATGGGCTTATACAAATATTATATATAGAATAAAATAGGTTAGACCGTACGCGATCATGCCCGTACACTCCGTACAGGCTCGAGCCGCGCGCCGCGCCGTCGTGAGCGACCTGCCTGTAACTGCGCGCGTCGCTCCTCCTCGGTCGGCCAGTGCGGGTACGCATCTTTCGCGTTATACGAAAGGACCTCGTATCCCCCATGCTCCAAAACAGCTTCGTGTCGGTGTGGAGGCGGGGTCGCTGGGGCCGATCGCGTCTGGTGGGGCGCGTGGGATTCTCGAGTACTCGGATCCAATAAGTCTACGGGCTCCGTGACGTCGTGATCGGGCGACGAGGGCCGGGTAGCGGAGTGCCGCCCAAACATGGATTGTATTCGACCCCGGCGTAGTTTATTGTGCTCCTTTTCCTTCCCTTTGCCGGTGGACCGAATAGTTTTCGTTAGGAAACCGCGACGGCCAGTCGATTGGGCAGAGTCTGAGATGGGGGGATCGATGGACGAAAAATCGGCGGGGTAGATAGGTGAAGGCATGGATAGGTGAGCATTGTTGATCGGTTCGTAGTATGGGCCGACGGAAGATGACTGGGCGGGAATTCGGGGTGGTTGGGAAGGAGCGATGGAGTCGTGAGTCGACCCCGTAGACGATTGAATCGAGGGTATACCGGAAGGCTGCAGCATCGAAGGATCCTGGTATAACGACATTCGTGGAGACGCGCTGTGTGCCGGGTACCGCGTTTGCGACGCGTAAGGCGTCTCCGACGCTGTGGGCGGCGGCGGGGGGTGCACAAGAAACGCAGGTACGATGCGGTCGTTTCCCTCCTTCCGTCTCGCCGGATCTATGCCCGCACCCAGCCCCGCGAAACCGGAATCCTGCTCTTGCTGAGCCGGATACGGATGCTCATAATATTTTTCGAACGGAGAGCTCGCGGTGGGTGGGTTCTCGCGGCGCTGGCTATGGTGAGCGGACGAGGAGCGTCGGCCCCACATGGACGTGGGCTGCTCATACTGCTGTGTCGGATATGAATGACGCCGGTCGTACACCGGGGCCGCTAGATTGGAACTCAAGGTGAGAAGTTGAACACTGAATGTGGGTGGAATGGACGCACGAGGAAGTTGCGTCGTAACGCCGCGTATCCTAGCCAATCCCTGGGCTATTTCGTGTCTCCCGCGCTCAGCAATCTCCCCACTGGATGTGTATGCGTGGGGACCGATATCTGAGGCTCCGAGAGACCCACGAATAGCGTCTCCGAGTCCGTGCCCGACCTGTATCGCTCCTCTGGGAACATAGTTAGCCTCAGCTCAACGACAAGGAAAGGTGAGATGATTACTTGATCTTGGTTCCCCAGCTCACATTGCTGGAGTTGCGGGATAGATTACTTGTGGACGGCGGAGGCCTGGTTAGTCGGCGTGGTGAGGAATAATCTTTGTTCATGTGTGGGGGGTAAGATAAAAAGAGAACTGTAGAGAATATATAGTCTCCGACGTTTATACTGACTTGAGGGCGGACTGGCGGAGACAAATGACGACGCGTGAGGTCAGTCGCGTCAGTGTCTCCACAGACCTTGACACGATCACGTGGTGGAATGTTGAAATCCAAAGGTCAATTTTATCGAACACAAATTACATTCAAAACCCTATACGCCCACCAACGTATTCATTTTGAAGTAAAAAATGCTGAGTAAAATCTAACTCACATCGCAGTAGATTGAATCGAATCGCGTTGGCAACCAAAAATCTGCATCAGTCCTCGGAACTATCGCAGAGAATACACAACGATACACCCACAAGTTCCACGGACCACGGACCATCAAGGGTGAGGAGGAAACGATCGTTCACCGAATCAGAACCGTCTACGTTACAGCGATGTCAGTGAATATGGACGCACTTGAGAAAATATCGCAGGGATATCAAAATTATCCTCGAGGGCTGCGCAAGGGCCGCGATGAACTGCCTCGCGTCAGATCGAGTCAGTCTCGCCATCCACCAGGAATGAAGATCTTCTTCGAAATGGAGATCTCCTTACCAAGGTGAGCCCAAAACGAACTGCCCTCCAAAGCCCGCAAGCTCGTTGCGAAGTTCCGAAACCGGCGGCTGAACGATTCGGTGCCGTCTGCATTCCCACCAAAGAAGCGACTCGATCTCTGACTCCAAACCCTTCATGGATCACAAAAAAAACACCGGATACCGTCGCAGAGTGCGAAGAGATTATCTGCCTCGAGGAGGAGTTTTTAAGATAGAGTTCGATCCCGCAGTCAGAATGCCTGGGCGACCGGGGTCACCCAAAACGAGGTCGGAATTGAAACCAGAATCTGTTGAACTTGAAAGCACCGAGATTCTACTTATTTGGACTTTCACTGTTCTGGAAACGTTCTCGAACTAGGTTACATACAAGGGATATACACACATTTACCTCTGTAGCATTCATCTCATCTCACAACGCGCTCGCGTCCACCGCGTGCGGGGTCGGTAAAATTACTTGGAAAGGTTTTTCCACCGATGTTTGGAAGAGCTGAACAATCTGTGGCTTCGGATTTTGCTTGATCCTAGTTTGCGTCAGCTTTGATATACAGTCCGCGGCAGAAACCCGACCCACTTGGCGCTGAACAATATTACGGTGCTCGTTTTTGCAGGGGCGGCTCTGATGCGAAACTTTTGTGTCCGCACCAACGTCATCCTCCCCGCCACAATCGAACCAGCCTGTGTGCCGCAGTCAATTCGCACTTGGTACACATCTTCAATAAGATAAATAGAATGTACATCTGAATTGCCCTCCTCAACGGGCGTCTCGATGAGGTCCTCAGGCTTGCATTCAACCTCTGTGTTTCCCGCCCTCCGGCTCTCGACGAACTCCCTAAGCATTTCGCGGTCCACCAACGTGTGATTCAAGTAGATCTCCGCATCCGACGCAAATGTGGCGTCCAGGTCGGCTTCAAGCTGCACAGCGGCGTCGATGGGCACATTATCGACAGAAGCATGCTGGGGAGAGTAGAGGGCAGAAATCTGGGATGTTGTCCAGTCGATGAGCGGGGACATGGTAGTTAAGAGATGAGATTAGTGATGTCACTTTGAAGTTCGGGAGTTGCCGAAACCGCCTCGTTGTTAACCACCACAATCGATAGGTCACCACGGCTGGTTCCTCCTTACGGTTCTTGGTCACTTTTGGTACCAGAAATTTGTCAGTGAAGAGACGTGAATTTTTCGAGTGCAGGTATGTATGTATCAAGTTTCGATATTTAATTACTCCCCCACCAACCAGATGAAGGTTCGTGAATAGCATTTTTCTCCTCTTTGAACCCTTTGATTATTTCCTCGGACTCACGTCTTGCATATCTCAAGCGCATGTAACTTTTTCAGAATGACCAGCGCCAAGTTGATGCAGATCTCCGAGTCGGACCGTATCGCGCCGTTCCCATTGGATGGGCGCCTATTTGCTGTCCTCTACTTGCTCTCATTGCCGATCGCGGGAACATGAAAGTGTTGTGAATATACAGTTAAAACTGTCCAACACTTGATAAGTCTCCCAGTGCCGGTGCGATTCATAGCATTCAGCACTCAATACCA
The DNA here is from genome assembly GCA_014462655.1 of Mycena venus. Taxonomy (NCBI): domain Eukaryota; kingdom Fungi; phylum Basidiomycota; class Agaricomycetes; order Agaricales; family Mycenaceae; genus Glaucomycena; species Glaucomycena venus. The sequence goes on along the minus strand of JACAZI010000039.1, from coordinate 122,671 downwards.
GCGTGGAATAGGGTTGCACAAACCATCGCTCCACGGCGAGGCAACCCCACAACGACCTCTGCGGCCACCATATATCTATGGCATCGCGACGCATCCTCGTATACCAGGTAGGCACACCGGAATGCGGCCGTTTTCAGCTCTAACCGTGGTTACCTGAAGAGCCTATTTACCTTGATCCAGGATGTTTCTTTTGCGGCCGGCCACCAGTAAGGTGTTCTCCACCCGATCATATCTACATCCTGACAACAGCTATTAGTAGGATCAGCAGCACCATGGGGGCTTACTATGAAAATATGTCCGCTGACCATTCAATTTGGGCTATCGTCAAAAGTCGCGACTCCTGGAAAACATTGTTGAAAGTTCGGTGTCTCCGTTGAATCCAATTCAGAAGAAAATCTGACGGTTTCCAGCTGGCCACTGAGCTCGGAGTCTATGGAGATGCAAAGCTGCGGAAAGCTCTGCGCGAAGACGAGGAGCGATTGGCACTAACCCTCGTAACCATCGTGAACTCCGAGTCCGACCGGGCAGCGGTCCTGAGGTTAGATGGCGATGATGCACAACATTTTCTCGATTCTGTTCAGAATGTTCGTTGTTTTCTGCTGTTCGATATCACACCGCCTGATGCCCGCGCTAGACGCTTGACCGCGGACTCTTCCCCGAGAGGGAGCTCAATTCCAAAGCCCGACGATTGATACTCAAACTTTCGGAGGCCTGTGATCGACTTCCTTCATCCTTGTTCATCACTGGAGTTACTGGCCGCGCCGAATACGCAACATTTGGGGGCGGTTTTGGAGATATATATCAGGCAACCTACGATGGAAAAGCGGTTGCGCTGAAACACATCCGAACATTCCAAGCAGATGCAGAACAGCGTCGCATTCGGCTGGTGTGTGTTCTTTACTCCACCTACGTTTTTTTTTCTCCGTATAACAACCTCGGGCAGCAATTTTGCCGAGAGGCTCTCGTCTGGCAAAATCTGAAACACCCCTTTATCCTACGTTTACTTGGCATTGATCGCGAGACCTTCCCTTCATCGCTTTGCATGGTTAGCTTAAGTGACGATATCTTGAATTGCCTTCTTAAATTCAATATCCAGGTTTCTCCGTGGATGGAACATGGGACCGTTCTCAAATATTTAGACGACCACGGGAGGGCAAACGTAGATAAATTGGTTGGTTGAAATATCCCATTGATTTCCCATTGACCACTGGGCTTCAGTTATCCGAAATAGCGCAAGGTCTCCAATACCTTCACTCGCAAAACATTGTTCATGGCGATCTGCGTGGTGTAAGTCTTATCATCTCCAATTGTTTTGCCTATTGACTGTTCTGCAGGCAAATATCCTCATAAGCGATGACTGGAGTCCATGTCTGGCAGACTTCGGTCTGACATCCTTATCCGACGCGACCACCGCAACCCATACTTCCCATCGTGGTGGTAGTACTCATTGGATGGCCCCAGAATTATTCGATCCAGATCGCTTTGGGCTCAAATTTGCTCGAACGCCTGCAACAGATGTCTACGCCTTCGGCTGCGTTTGCTTGGAAGTGAGTTGTTTTTTAGTCCCGATTAGCCCCCACCATTCTCATTCAAAAAAGCTGTATACGGGGCGACCTCCGTTCGCCAATCTATCGGAAACGGCCACCTTACTCAGGGTTATCGACGGCGACCGACCTGAACGGCCGTCGGGCGAACCGGAAATGTCGGAAGCTCTCTGGCATCATGTGAACGAGTTTTGGGCGCAGGATGCTACAACACGACCGACCACCGAAGCTGTAGTGCGACATATGGGACTGAATTATGTGTCACGGCTGGCTACCCAAACAAAGCGGACGCGGAAACCGCTGACCATAAAAATTCCTCCGATAGATGATCCACGTTATTATCCTGCGCCTCCTCCTCCTCCTCCTGGTTGAATATAAATCATACATTCCCCTGTCCCTGAGGATTCATCTTCTTCCAACTTAACTTCGTTTAAATTGATCCTCAAGACCGACAGACTGACTCTACTTGGCCCGTAGTCAACTTTCACCTATAAAATATTCATAATGTGCTTTCAACGTGGGCACTTTCAACAAAAAAACGAAAAGTTGAAAACGAACAGTATGCGTGTCCGTCTTGGAGATGGCGAAATCAGATTCAAATCACTATCGCACACAAGCTCTTCCAGCCTTTTACGTTGACCGGAAGTGTAACTGCGCCTATGGTTACAGCCTAAGGAAAAACTCGGTTGCAATTCTAAAACTTCCCACCTATCGTATGGTTAGGTAATTTCTTCTGTGAGGAATTGTGTTTTTTTTTTCTGCATTCTGTGACATCCTCACACGGTGACCTCACAACAAATTTCGAAAGTTGGGTTGAAGTTAAGGTTGACTGCAAGAGTGACTGCGAAAAGTTACGATCAGAAGATCAGCGGGTTTATCGGTAGCCGGGCCGAGTTCCCTTTTGTTTTCCGTCATGATCTTCACCCGGAGGGCAGGTTTGGGTCGCGTCTATGCTCGACTTCACGGCTCAACTGCACGAGGGTTCTCATCATCTGCCATTCGGAAGGATATTGCTCCAATCCAAGCGAATTCTGTTGCGCAGGAGACGCAGGATGTCACCTCCATGGACCGACTTCTGAAGGCCGTTAGTGAGCAAGGAGCATAGCTTAAGAGAGTTCGTATTTAACATGCCATATACAGAACTGAGGGCAGACCCGGCTTATAACACGTTGAGTCTTCGCCGACCCTCCAATGTCGCCGCAACTCAATACCTGTGCCGCGCAGTGTCCTGCCTATGCGCGTCCCCGAATTATGGACTGAAGCTATTCTGCACGATTCGCATACGTTTTCTTCCAATTCGGAACAAGTCCTAAACAAACAGGCGCCACAGAATGACCAGCCGACTCCTCGTAATATGCATGATTCGTACTGTGAATTCGTCCTGGCATTTGGATCCTCCCCAAAACTCCTCGAGCAATATACCAATGTTCATGGTGGCATACGAACCGGAAAGTAATCCTCTTTATCTTTCTCTCAGACTTGTTCTCTGATGCTCGAAGGTTGATGGAACACCTCGACTCTCTCGCAGGTTCAATTTCATACAAACACATGCTTGGCCCAGGGGTTCATAGCCTCGGGAAAATTGAAGATAGAGGATTCTACATTGTCACTGCTTCCGTTGACAGGTGCGCTTGCCCATTCGTTTTTTTTCCGAACTCACAACGATCTAGGCTGGACATGTTGTCTCCTCTCAATCCTTCGCGTGACCTGCGCCTAAGCGGACAGGTAATATACACAGGCAAGTCATCCATGGAGGTCGCGGTCAAGATGGAGACAATTGGTATGGGCATGGAGGAAGAGACTGTCCTGCTAGGCAAGGACTTATTGATTTCGGAATTCTTCTGAGCTTTCTGATCCATCTTAAGGTCGCTTTTCAATGGTTTGCCGTGACGCGCTTACCCATCGCGCACGAGAGGTCCATCCGCTCATTATATCTACGCCTGAAGAAGAAGCATTGCGGTCCATGGGCGAGGGTCGGTCCACTTTTGCATTCAATGCCTTACATCATTCACGCACATGTATCACAGAGATGAAGAAACGCCGACAATCACAAGCACTTCGCTCGCTTTCTCGTGTGCCTCCAAGTTCAACTGAAGCAGAAGCCCTCCATTCGTTCTACCTCAAATACGGCCAGGACGCCAAGGAATTGGACAGCGCGGAGGAAAATGATGAGCGAGTGTGGATGGGAGACACAAAGGTTGAGAAAACCATGCTCATGTTTCCCCAAGAGCGCAAGTGAGACCATTTGGGAATTGACTTGATTGTCCTCCTGATGCAAGTCGTCGCAGCGTCCACCAGAAGATATTCGGTGGATACTTGATGCGATTAGCATACGAGGTGCGTTTTGTATATTCGGTATCCTGTCGCTGATTCACGCTGTCTCAGCTGGGCTTTTCAAATTCGAGCCTATTCATGCGCGGAGGGCATGTTCGATTCCTCTCCCTAGACGGCATCGCTTTCGCGCGGCCTGTTCCAATCGGCTCCATCCTCCGACTGACCTCATATGTCCTGCACTCTACGTCGTCGTCGGAGTTCCCCATGATCGTGGTTCGTTGCAACTAGTTATCTCGATCATTCGTCCCTAAACTCGATCTACAGCACGTCGCCGTCACAGCGAACGTCGTCGACGTCCGAAGCGGAGAAGAACTGCAGACCAACGAATTTCGCTTCACGTGGTGTCGTGACGATTCGGCATCCTCGGTTCCACGACGCAAGGTTGTACCGAAAACTTATAAAGGTATGGTTTTTCTTGAATGATCTAAGCGGAAGATCGATTGATTGATTCTGCTCAGAGGCTATGTTATGGCTCGAGGGAAAGCGCGCTCTTGAGTTGGGTGACGAGATCAGAGGGCTAAGAATGAAACACCCTTGACCGGTAAGGACGTTGTACACCAAACTTGAACCATTTAAACCGGCCTGTCATGTCCTCTCACTTTCTGCTACTTAAGTGGGCTGTAGAATGCCAAGTTTTAAGGTGACCTGTGATGGCCAATTTTTTCTAAAATTTCTAAGAGTTTCTTGGGATGCTCTGGGATACCAACCCTTTTTACTTTGTGGGTCGAATGAAGGATCTATCAAACAACAGCCACAAGTACGTGATCCTATCTGTCCTTCTTTCCCTCTAGCGTCCATCTGAGGAGTGGCAACGTCTTGTCGACGGTGGGTTTGCGGTGTTTCTGCCCTCGCAACTATCTTGCTTGTGCTCTGGGATCATACCCGTCTTCTTCATTCGACGATGGGATGCTCTATCCACTGCCAAATTTATGCAATGGCCACGCATGGCTAGTGAAACAGGCTTAGAAGTCCCGAATCATACCCGCTCGGTGGACGTGATGCTTCTCGAAACGTTATGCGTCAGTGGCTATTTCACCGAAGTCCCTGCTATTTGAAGTCTCATAATCATTGTAGCATGATCTCGTTTGCCCTCAAAACCGACAGCTTGCATCCTACTTCTAGGGTACGGCTGTATGTGCGTCCGAGCCTCGTGGGCAGTTAATGCGGCTGGTGAGTGTTATCTACTGTCAGACATCTCAATCTTGAACAGTCCTTTCGTTCCATTTGCAACGCATGGTTCAAACAAAGTTTGAGTTCAAAAAGCCACGAGACGGACCCGGCCCGAAGGATCGTGAAGAAAACACCACCATGGATGACATTCTGAACTCGACTATTAGCTCGTTGGCTGCACAAGTCATCGTAACGTCCAAAGACATTCTCGAAGGCGTCGTACGTGTCTTACCATTAGCCGCGGAGACCGATCTTTCCGGCCCTGAGCTGATTTCGGTCATGAATCTGGAACGCACGCACATAATTGTCGCCCTGAACAATCTGCCCTGGTGGATTACATGGACCCTTGCATACTGGATGGGGGACTCTCATACAGCACGATTCCATACATACCCGAAATTTCTCAAGTCAAGGAGGAGAAACCCGCTTTTCGCTACCTCACTGTGGCCGCTTCGGCGATCCATGGCAAACTCGTAGACCTTCGCGGATATTGTTTGTGGTATTCCAGTAACGCTGTGGGTTTCTCGACGGCTTGTAATCAAGTTTGGTCTCGACGGATAAATTCTCGGTCCATAGCTGTCCAAAGCCTCTGTCAGAATGTTGACCATTTTTTGGATCGAGTCAAAACTTACTGTGGAGATTGAAAAACACTCTCATGATATTTTTGGGTGGCCAGTGCGACGGGTCCGTCCTCGGGATACGCCCTGGCTGTCATAACCAGAGTCTGTTTCTCGGCTGGATATAAGTACCTGTATCAACATATACTTGGATGTATCAATTACCAATCTTGTTTGTCGTTTCGTTCGATGTCTTCGGATTGCGGCAACGTCGACCAGCCTTACGCCATACTTTTGCCTTTTTAACGCGAATCTCAATAACAGCTCTGCTGCTGCCACTTCAGGTGCCGTTTCAGAGCCATTTCTGTTGACTCCATTGGCAGGATGCCTCTTGCGTCTTCAAGTTGCTGTTATTGGATTCATGAATCAAATATCGCGCGAATATGATCTTGTTCTGCTTCCCAATTATATATTTGCAACAGCTTGTGCAACAGTCTGGCAGCTAGCATCTAGGGTGTCATGGTATTCCATTGTTTGAAACTCCCTCGTAACATGCAGGTCCTTGGAGGTGGCGCAAGTTTGAATGAAAATCTTGAAGGAAGGAAGGAGAGATGAAGTTGCGACAGATGCCCGTTAATTATAGAGGTAATCCGGGGACACTCAGTTTTAAGCCGAATTGTACTTGGCGTACTGGGCGCCGGAGTTTGAATCGCATCTTCGCTTGGCGGGAATCCGATTCAGTTGAATTCCAGATATCGTTCCAAAAATTCCTCGGCATCCTAAAACTCAGAAAAAAAAGGCTACGGTATTATTCCCCCCGTATCTCGGTGTATGAGTGCGTGCTTGCAGATTTTATACTTGACAGGATTTAACCGTGGGAACTCCTTGCCGCTTTGAAGTTTGAACTATGGTTACCACCGTTACCATCACTTCTATTTAATATTCCTTTTGATCGAATCGTGGAGACTAGGCCCCGGTCCCCCGTTGTCTCGCACTCGGAGATAGAATTTCTGGGCACGGCTTGGCCTGCCTCGGTCCCTCTTGGCCACCCTGGAATCCAAGGATATCGTCAACGTTCAGCGGCTAGACTCATCTAAACCGTCAGATTTCTTATATTCAGTGGTTTGCTGCGCAGTGTCGAGTTTGGACAGTGGCAAGACGATGGTTTTCCAGGATCGTGTAGAACGAAGATCATATATGTTGTAACGGTAACCATTCAAGTTCGCTTCTCCACTTCCGCCGGGTTATATACACCCCCGTTGCTTGTTGGTGGGCAGCACGGTCTTGCTCGTCGTTTCCACTGGTGGAGTTCTACGTACTCACTCTTTCCGTGGCTGGTTCCCTCTTTTCTTCTGTGGCGGCAGGATCGTTATCAACTTGCTTCAATGGTTAATCAGAAGACGAGGGAATGGATAAAGCATGTCCTCTGGATCTCCAGAGTCAAGCTGATCGTAAGAGCCGTTCCTCTCGAACACCGACCTTTCTGACTTGTCGAGCAGTATGCGAGAATCACCCTCACTCGCTACACCACTCTTTACTTCTTTCTCGCTCTTTTAAGTTGTATCGTCCTTGTGTCTCTTCAAACCGCCACATATTGTAGTAACACAATGGGGGCATATGCCGTTGCCGGCTTCCTTCGCACGGTACTGCGAAAATTCTTTTGCAATGTACAGAACCTGACACCCATCCAGTCCAATATCACCACCACCAACGTTGGCATGTCTTTTCTGCAGGATGGAGATGTCATCGTACGTCGCACGGTTCTCCTCCCATCCGCGTCTCATTTTGCTAGCTCTGCCAAAATATACCTGGACAAACTGGGGCCAATTGCACTACTCTCGTGAAACGGGTTCATTCACACATGCATGTCCGTCCAAGCCATGCCCTCATCTTATGATTTTTGACTGTGACTGACAGGTCCGGGACACAATTTTCGAGTTCGACGAGAGGGAAACCGCTCCGGAAAATCCTCAGCAATGCGCTCTTTCTCTAATGTGGCTGGAAGACGTGTGAGTGCGCGCTTTCGCGTTCCACTTGGCTCTTGCTAAATTATAACAGTCTATCTGATGCTGTAAGGACTGTATCATCATGTTGAGACTATTACACATGAATATTTTGGAAATACGCAGCGGCGCGAAGATCTTGGCACATTAGTCTTCCAGGTCTACTTACTTACGTTGTCCGTGGTGACGGTATGTCCCCTTTTCTGAGAGAATGCCTAGCGGTTTCTAACTATCAATCAGGTTCTGAACGAGAGCCTCCCGCATCTTCTCGCTGGGTTAGCCGCCCGTGTTCTCGCCACCGCTTGGGCTAGCTTCAGAGTCAAGGGAAACATGAATCTACTTGATACTTATTACCATGTCGTTAGCGCTGGGAAGTGCGACGGGTACGACCCTCTCAGAAGTTGGTGGAATCAAAGCGCGTCTCATGAAGTGTGTTCCATTGCTTCATTTCTGTGTGTGTATACTCACTTCTGGACAGATCGCAGGCCTGGTTTCGAACGCCGTAAATCTGGTGTTAATGGCCGCACTGTCCTATAAACTTTTCACCGTACGGTCATCACACGTGCCATCCTCTGCGTCGATTAATCGCCCTTCAGGTGTATGCGTCCCAAACATTCAGTCGGGTAGGCGCATCGACGGAGGTCAATCGCATTTACAAGGTATCGTGGTTGTTTATCGCTATCGTTGGTCCTAACCTCCCGTGTAGCTCGTCCTTTTGCTCTCAGTCATCTTGCAACTTTCCGGATTTTTCACTCTTGGGCAGGCGGTAAAGTTGGCTTTTTGTCCCTTAGATAAAGCTGACACCCTCCAGGCTTTATGGATTGACAAAATCTCATTCGGGGCCATCCGCCAGCTGGCTGAACACTTCTTTGTCTATCTCGCTGAACTCGTTGTCACTGCGGTGGTACGTGGGTTCCAAGCTATATGACTTTTCGGTCCTTAAGCACGCCTTTTAGCTCGTGATCCCTTGGCTCATCTTGGTTCGATGCTTACCCTTTCCCTTTCTTCTTCGTGGTGACCCGGGTCTTCTATAGGGCTGGATTAGCGTCAGGAGAGAGTCGAAACCTCTCTTCCTGGTCTTCTGCTTCATATCCCTCATTCTCCTCATGATGTCTACGGCGCTATTCTTCAGCCCTCGTCGGTCATTTTCTCTCAGAAACACTTGCCGTGCTAATAATTTGTTGGGACAGTTAACCGATTTGTGCTCAGAGAGTGGTCATTCTACGCTACCATGTCCGTTAGTAAGTTGCGGAAGCTACGCGTCGCTGAACAGCTCTGATTCATTCCACACTTTAGCTGCGTACATTCTTTTGGTTGCCACCGTTGTCCTGGCCATTATATGCAGACTGCAGTTTGGGAAGGTTTGTCGTCCATTATATACCATTATAACAGCTCTTAATATGACGACATCCACATCTGCAGGGTCTTGCCCATTTCTGTAAATTTTATTTACCTCCTTGCTAAAGTGACTGTTGCTTACTTTCCTTGCAGTACGCGTGACCGATGCCCTGGAGGACGGGGACTTCACGCCTGTTTACTTTTCCAAGGTATCTTAGCCGCGCTTCTGTGATTCGGTTACGGATAACTCATCCTTTTCTCTCAGGGAGACGATGCAGCTTCATACAAGGAGGACTCCAAATCCCAACTCGATCCAGAAATGCCTGTTTTGGGATATTCCGACCCAACGGACGAAAAGCTCCCTCAGCGCCCCGAGCCTGCACATGGACGCAAACTCAGCAGCATGTCGGTTCTTTTCGCCGAAGATAGTGCTGGCAAGTCGCCTGCGGATACCATCAAATTGTCGAGCACGCCAGCCCTATTCCGGAACGCGACGGAGAAGCGGGTGTCGGTGTCGCCCATCGTGGTGCAGCCCGTTGTCCGCAGCTCGAGCATAACCAGCAACAGTACCTCGCCTTCCCGCTTGAAAGGCACTCGGCCCCCGAACATTAAACTCGGGGCCGACCTGACGCGACAGGATTCGTATGTGCTGCCTGCGATCGCCGTTTCCCCCATGAACTACAACCACACGCGCTCCGAGACAGTTGATGAGCGGCCAAGTCGGGATCGGTCAACTGCAGAGCCCGCCAAGCCCGCCAAGCCCGCCCCGGCCGCGGCGAGGTCACAGTCCGTGCCAAGGAAGGCAGCCACTGGGCTTCCGAGACGCCCAAGTGATGGCAAGTCCAAGCCGCCAGGGAACTACTTTTAAGGTGCTTTGATTTTCCGCGGGTTCCACTCGACTCTAACAGAAATCAATCTATAGAGCTATTTTGAGGTAGTGTACATAGATATATGCACCTCCTTTCGCTACTGCGGGATGTTCCGCGAACGTAGCCTAATCATTATAACATTTGTACAACAAGAGTCCAGATGAGAGCTCGAGTCCCAAAAAAAAAAGTCCAGATGATCATCGAGATCAGAAAGGAGTAGGAGCATTATAGGGCCTGTCGTAAGATGGTGGGGGGCCTCGTACAGGTGCAGGCATCCGGGAGCCATCGCTGCGCATAATCTCGCCGGACTGCATCGCAGAGTGGAAGGTCGGCATCGGGAAGTCCGGCTCATCATAAGTGTAGTAGTCGGACTTTTCGCCAGACTTTTCGACGTCGCTGTGCTGGAAGACTTCGGGAGCGAAGTTCGAGTCGGCAAGCGCATCCTCTGCGTTCACTGTAATGTCCGTGAGTAAGCGACGCTCATGGGAAGGTGAATAGAGACGAACGATATTGAGCAAGGCCCTGGTCGAAATTCCTCCAGCATATCGTCCCTAATATCATACTCGAACTATTGGAGGATCAGAAAAAGTCGAGGCGTAGGCCACAAGAAACTGACATGATGAGAATGAAAGACGCTACGGTGAAACAGCCCAAGTAAGGCCACTGCACGAACGACCTGCAAGCTCTTATGAAGTGTCGTCTGCAAAGAGGAATGAATCCGACTCACCAGCGGTAGACGATCGAATAAAACATGATGGCCCAGCCACTGATAAAGAAAAAGCCGACGCCCAGGAAAGAAATTATCAATCTCTTTTGTTCGCGGCGAACGCCGTACCAGCCCTGTCATGGGTTAGCGTGGCTCAGGGAAGGGCAGTGAGGTGTGCGAACCAAGGCGATCCATGGAATAACAAGTACAGTCGTTGCAATGATCAATGCATCATATATCGGGGTGTGGGTTGAAATTTTACTAATGGCGGTTCGTGTGAGTACGTCGACCCACAGACTGCAAAGCGGAAATGAGAACGGTGTGCGAACAATCGAAAGATAGTAAGATCCACCTTGTGGCGACGACGAGCACAAAGACCTCCAACTGGAGAACCGCCTGGACTGCCATGAAGTACTGAAGCGCGCGAAAAGATATCAGTGGGGTCGGGAATCGCTGCAGGTGTGAAATCGGACCTTGTAGATACGGAGAACGTGTTCAGGTGCCCCAACACGCTTGAATGACTGTGCACTGTATACCTGGGAATGTGGTGTAAACGATGAAAGCAGGCTACCGAGCCGACGAGGCGCACCTTCAAAAGATTCCAAGAAAGCAAAGCGGACAACAGCAGTGCGGTGAAACTCATCACAACGTCCGCGATCTGAGTTAAAATGAGGAATGCTCGCTCAAAGTCAGTGAACGACCCACGTTGTATACATAACGCGTCCCGAAATATGTGGGGAACAGCTCTACCCCGCACGGCGTCCCAGGTGCCGACACCAGTTCCCGAAAGATACGCTGCTGCGACTTGGTTCTATATATTACGATGTACGCAGACCAGGCGGCGATAAGAAAGCGGGATCCAAGGGCCGTGATCCTACAGTAGCGTTAGCCATCATAAATTGTCTGTCTGACTGAACAAAGGAGGGAATCACATATGCGGGATAGAGCCTCGGCCGACAGCAAACACGGAAACACCCAAGACCCAGAACTGGAAGAATATGAAGGTCATATCCTCGCGCACCGAGTTCTGAAGGCTGGAAAATTCAGTCAGAACCGTCAAAGGGGGGAGAAGCAAGGGTCTTACACTTGTTGTGGGTACACCAGAATCTGCGCACATTGCTGGTTGAGGATCACAGGCTCAGCTGCGCTGGATTTGACTAGGACTCCGTCATCGGCAGTTGAGATTTCAAATCCCTGGCTGTAGTCTGCAAGGATCTGAGAGCAATCATGAGACGTCGCGCAGAGTAGCCGAGTCAAAACGTACGGAAATCGACTTCTGAGTGTCCTAACGTCGACGTAGTAGTTGTCAGAAACGCCAGAACAGACAGCACAGATGGCGCACCGATTCCACCGCGGACGCGTTAATCACGTTTACACCGGACTGAAAGATGACCATGCAAGGGTAATGCGACTGGCCGTGGGGAATGTTGTCGCACATGCGCAGGGTCAAATGATTGCTCGAGCCCTCGAGGTAGGTCATGTTTATTAACGGGATGTGTGCTGCGTGGACGATTTCGGTCACAACACCCTCGAACTCGGTGTCGATAGAGTAGAGAAAGGACTGTATGATGCCCTGGGCAAAACAGTGGACCATAGAAAAAAGAAAGAACGCGACAGTGACACGATCTGAAAACTTATAAGATGGGTGCAGTACAACTAAGCTAATCACGCACTGAGAGTAATGGCGGCATACTGTGATGGCGCTGTTAGCTACCTGGCAAAAGACGAGGGAAGAGGACTTGCTGTCGACTTGAGTATCATGGCGAGCTTGGAAAACATCGTGGAGAAAACTCGGTGCAGAAGGTCGAAAAGTCAAGGAAATGAAGGAGCAACAACCAAGAGAAAGGATAAAAGAAGAAAGACAGAGGGATCCAGCACCGATTACACCCAACCTGAGGCGTACGTCGGAGGCTCTCTTGGAAGTGGTGGGAGGAAAGGAAAGAACCGATCTTTGTCCAATGGTCTGTCCGCTAAGTTTGCCATGATTGACAGCGGAGAATAGCAGCAATCATCTCTTTCAGAACACACGACAGATGCGATACCCGATTGGTGGGTCTGCAAGGCTGATAACTGTTGGGTTTTGAGAGGCGGTGGCAGACGCCAAGCCATCTGTTGATTATCTGTTGAGTGCCATTTTTGCTCGATGACTGAAAGTTGGGCAGTTGGTTGATGCAGATAATGGCTACTTAAGGCAGAACGCACAGCAGAACGGAATAAAACATAGAGCAGAATGAAAAGACGAACAATCAAAGATCGACAGGAGTTGTGCGCAAATCATTACGCAGCACCATCGACATTCGGGGATATTCAACGCGTCCTGCGCAGCGCGCGTTCGAAAAATCCCATCGTCGGGCCACGACATTCCTTCCTTCCTTCCGCCAGAGCCCTGACTCGGAAATCCAACGGGTAACCAGGAGCTCGCTGGCAAATTTCCAGAAGGATGATTAATCCGGGAGCGCTACCACCTCGATGATTCTTCCGCGGCAGAACGCAAAAAAAGAAACGGACTTCATTTGAGTCGTCGATGGCCAAGAGAAATATCAGATACCTGCTGTATCCGTTGATATGCTGCCGCCCGACTAAGCCGCGCCAGGGTTAGCTCTAGAGTTCCAAGAGTTTCTGATAAGCGCGCGCCGCTGTGTCATGTCCCGACGCTGGGCTCTAGTGTGCACACATATGGATCCTCCACGAGTTTAGCAGCGACGGAACATAGAGATAAAAAGACAAAATGCTCATTATGTCTCAGTAAAGATACGTACTATCGTTATGAAAGTACCGCAGCAATGGCTGGACGGCGTGTGTATCATAGGAAGATATATCGTGTACATACAACATCGTGATGTGGTGGGTGGCTGGCTAATGATACGTCTGGTGTGTGATTATGTCTGTCCGGAATGATGATGCGAGTCCGAGGCCTCCAAAGCGCAAAATTATTGCGGTGGAATGTACTGTATGGATCGTGGACGAGTCAGGAAAGTCGTGGGTCGTGGGCATGAGGGTCATAAACATTGTCGATTATCGAAATCATCTAGTGGGGCTGGTGGCCTTCGACTTGGCCCCGGACGACGCGGCAGCCGCGTTCTGCTTGACCTTCGAAAGCGGCGACGACAGAACGCTGAGCGGCGACTGGTGCGTGCCCGGTCGACTGGGGCGTACACCGCAATCGCGCGGTGCGACCTCACCGCACTTGATATGCGCGCTGTCACCAATGTCAATTAAGATGCGACTGGACGAAGACAATACCCACCGAAGCCCACAATCATCGCACTCCAGCACGGGTTTCCACCCAAGCCTCTTCGCACAGATATCGCACTTGGCAACGAGCAGGCCGCTGGAGAAGAATAAGTCCAGCGGATTCCAGCCGGCGCTGACCTCGCCATTGCCACCGCTGCCCGGGGGCGAGTTAGCCCCGCTGGACCCACTCTTCTTGGGTTTCGCACCGGGCTTGAGCAGCGAGAATCGGTGGACGAGAGGGGCCGTGTAGTTGCCGTGCAGAGAGCGGATGGTGGAGCCGCCCTCGGTCGCGTACGTCGTGGAGATGGCGGAAACCGAGTGCGCGGTGTGGTACGAGTCGAGAGAGGCGATGGAGAGGATGGATCCGCCGAGCGGATCGCTCTCGGATTCCGACAGGGATCGGCCCCGCGAAGCAGCTGGGGGACCTTCAACAGCTGGAGCCGGGGCCTCGGGGTCGGGCGAGCCGACGGCAGGCGACGCCGGGGCCCCACGGACAGTGAGTATGGACGACAAGGACGGAAGCTGGCTGCCTGAGCCCTGGTTGGGATGGGCGCGAATGACCGTCGTACTGTAGTCAGAGAACGTCGAGGACGTGACATTGCTATCCAGGAGGGGCTGGTGGCCGTTCGTCCCCTCGCTCCAATCGCTGTTCCCCACACCAACGCTGGAAAGCCCCATCACAGCTTCCATCAGCTCATCTTCGCTGTCGTCAGTGTCCGTGTTGCTCGAATTGTGTGAGCTGCTTCGGATGTCCTTCCCAACGCCGACTCCGAAGCTCGGGATCCTGGGACCAGGACCGGCGCGCCGTCCGGCCGTCATAAGCCTGACGCTGCCCACGTGGAGGTCGTCGCCCTCATTGGGCCGCGCGAGGACCTCAGCCTCAATTATCCGTAGGCGTTCAAGGATATCTCTGGTATTCGGGCGAGCCGCCGGGTCCGTCGCGAGGCAGTCGATGGCCAGAGACAGGAATTCCGGTGGGCACCCTGGGGTCGCCAATTTGTGTACCTCTGCAGCGTCGATGCCGAATGTCGGGGCTGTCCGCTTGAAATGATCGTCATCCGCGAGCCTGCGGGCCGCGATCTCACAGAAGATGATGCCGAGGGAGAAGATGTCGGTGGGAAGGTCGAATTCGTCGCCAAGCAAGATCTCGGGCGACATGTATGAGTCGGTGCCGCAGAAAGTGAGTCGCTTTGACTCCTCGTCATTCCGAGCCGCGATCCGGGCGAATCCAAAGTCGGTAAGCTTCAGTCGGCCGTTGGATGTAACGAGGAGGTTTTCTCCTTTGAGATCCCGATGTATGCATTTGCGGGCATGCAGATACGCCAGAGCGCGTGCAATGTCGGTGGCAAAGGAGAGGCGGAGGCGCCACGGAAATGGCTTGGATTTGTCGTGGATATATACGCGCAGATTCCCGTTCTCGATGAACTCTGAAATGATGAATATGCGATTGTCTGGCTCAGGCGCACGGGAAAGACCCTAAGCGCAAATTACTTCATTTAGTGGCACATAAGTGAAACGTCAAAACCTTACGATATATAGACAGCAGTTGGGATGTCTTGTCTCCTTCATGAGACGCCATTCACGCTCAAAGTATTTGGCGACGTCGTATTCTGTCGACGGAAGAACCTCTTTAATGGCCACATCGATCCCAAGGTAATTGCCTTTACAGCTGGGTGTAAGCCGATAGTTTGCCAACAACATAGAAATTCACCCTTGTACACATTTCCGAACGAACCCGCCCCAAGTTTCTTCCAGTCGCCTTTAATGTCCTAAAGGATGATCAGCATTAGAGATATGGCCCGATCGCGACCCGCTAAGGGAGCGCGACTCAATCATGTCTCGGAAGGATCCATTGGACCCCTCAAAGTGAGACAACACTTGCGCAGCGGGGATGCCGGACGGCGGAAGGCGGGGAAATGGACTAACCGCATAGGGGATCACATCGAAGGCGTCCGAGTGCATTGCGAAGCAGCGAGCAGCAGATTAACGAGCTGGAGATCCCTGGAAGGAGGTAGTTAAGAGGAAGGCCGCGACGCTACCGGCGAGAATGTCGTCGTCGCCTGAAACAGCAGAATGTCTCAGAACCGGGTATGACAGAGTTAGTCAGGGCACATCAACAAGTGCAAATTCACACCGCCTCTCGCCTTGAAACGTGAAATAAAAATTAAAAATCTAACCAGGAGCAGCCATAATTAATTGATATATACAGGGTGGACGCGGTGCAGCGAGCATGCAACAAAAAAATATTATCCGTCATAGCCATGGAGTTGGGGAACGACCTCTTCGCGGTGGCCAGGCTTGGGTCAGGCAGGTCCATCGTCATTTCCAAGTGTCTTTGGAGTGAGATCGACCCTCTCAGTGAGATGCTCGATATCCTGGGCAATAGTTTTTACAGGGACAGAGTTTGTTCTATTTTCACGGACCAAGCGGATCGTCTGAAGAGTTGAGATGAGAGAACGTCGAGGCATATAAAATTTACATCTTGATCGAAATACCACAGGGAATAATCTCTGATATTCATCGAATTGCCATGGACCGTCGAAGCGGCCTCTGTCAGCGAACGGAAAGTCTGTTCTTGATGCTTGTGGAATTTCGAGTACTCGCCGTATGATATGCTATTTAATTCACCCATCTAATGCGCGAGCGCCAACACTTACCACCATGGGGCAGTATCCAGAGCATCCTTGACACGGGCGTGTTCAGCATCCCACCCACGAGGCAGGACATAGCCAACACAGCTGGCATTCATGGCCAAGGGGGAACACTTTACCGACATTCTTGAGGGTGGCATTGCACCCAGCAATGATCTTGTCGACAAAAGAAGTAACGGTTGTATTCAGAATCCTGTCAATCTCGATTCTTGCAGCACGGTCGATGACCACGGCAGCACCTGGCAGGGAGTTTTGCAGTTGCATGTCTAACTCGATTCAAGTCTCCTGGTCATCTTGGAAGATATGCTTGTCATGTAAAAATTTGGAGGGGGATGTATAGAACTCACGACAATTGGCAGCTCTCCAAACGACTCAAGAGCTCCTCCAGTGGACAGCGCATCGTAAGCTAAATCCGCATCCAATTTGCGCGTTGTCACAAGGAATCTGTCCATACTGATCCTTGCGTGGTTCACACGCCGCCGGAGAATTGGTAGCCTATATCATCCCGTAGCACAATACGTGAATATGACTGAGTTATGCGTCTGCGCGTTAAAATTCAGGGTTAAACTTGTGCATCCACAATAGATGACAACCAACTTTTGTCAAGTGGGGTAGAAAGTGGTAATCGGTGGATATCCGAGCCTTCCACCAATTCCCAAACATGAATGAGATATCAGATGCTTGGCGTGAGCTTAGCTATCCGTAAGCCAGCGGGTAGGTCCAGACATAGATGATTATCGCAGGATCCAGGCTCCGACCAGTGGCGAACCGAAGGCTGGCATCAAAGTTTCGAGTCGAGAAGACGCCGAGTTCAAGTCCCAAAGGGTAGCGAATACTGCCAGAGTAAGCAGTTTCGACAGCACAGAAAGCACACCTCTTGCACAACTTGTGCAGTAGATACTTAATCATGTTGGAACGAACCAGCCCCTATGACATTTCCTTCAGGCTTGGTGTCACGTCACGTTGTGGGCGCTTGAGCTGCGGTTATTACCGTCATTTTAGCATTTTGAACAAAAGTCTGAAATTAACCATAGTCTCAAGACTCTCAGCACAAAAGCGGTCAGCAGATCTAGCGATCTTCTCCTCCGGGTTTCGATCACCGATTTTCAAGTCCGACTTGGAGTTTTCCAACTTGACATGGAGACGCCGATGAATTGAGCGGACGAACCTTGAATGTTGACCCGAGTCGGACTGCATGATACATGTTTGAAAACGAGCTCAAGTTTTCTAGGAGAACAGTAAAACATCTATGAACTCGGACACTCTCGACGGTACGGAAGGAACGACCCATCGTATCGCTCTACTCTCTATTAGCTTCAAGGAATGATATAAGCGCGTACCTTGTGATAAAATGAGCACAAAATGGGAACAGCAGCCTAATTCTCACCTTCCGTCAACCCTCCACTTAGACCCACTTGCGTCAAGCTTCTCTGCTACCTCTCGCTCGACTCCCACGACCACATCGGCCTTGTTCGTCCGCAAGCTCAGGATGGGGAAAGAACCCGCGAGAGGTCCGAAGGCGGTTGAAAGGGAGGTCCAGGCTGGCCATTGAACGTCACCAGTAAGCCTGAAAGGGGTAAATATGAATCAACTTGAAGTACAGCAGTTGCATTCGCGCACTTGCGATAACTAAATGACCGGGCTGCATTCAGTGATGGTTGAAATATCAATTTGAATGAAACCTACTTCAAATCGCCCTGGATAAAAAGACAAGGGACAAAAGAAAAAAGTCAGCCTTGGCAGCGACGACGACATGTGATTCGGTTTACTTTGAAAATAACGAGACCGCTGGTCCTAAGTGCGTTCCAAAGACGGGAAGCATGAACTTGCATATCCCAATACGGCGCTGGGGAGGTCCAAAATTCTGCCAACTGGGCAACTCCATCTGAGCCGCCTCCCAGAGGTGTAGTAGCCGGCACCGACAGTGCGAAAACACCCTCATCGACGTATTTTTCCCAGCGCTTGATCATAGTTCGGAGGTGTTCGAAATCCATGCCAGCCGGAGGCGGGAGGAATTCGGGATCAAGTAGAGAGTGGATTGTTTCGGTGAAGTCACCAGGGGTCACCTGTACAATCATAAGTATTACAGAGCACTAATACGAGAATGGAAATGTGTACATCAGAGACGAACCAAGGAATTAATTTAGGGCTGACGGAACATCAGAGACAGCGAAGAAACATAAAACATGGCCTACTGGAAAACGACATGGGAAACGTGGGGTGTGTAGGTGACCAGGAAATCCGCGAAAACCAAGTCCGTGAACAACTACTGCCGCGTTAGAAAAATATGATACGCAGAGAGGAAATTTCTCGGCACCTCGAAGCCAGCTATAAGGAGAAATTGCTCGTGATAGAGAACAAGAAATGAGAATTTAATTCCTACCGTTGTCGAGCACAAAATCAACCTTCCCATTGGAGAGTGATTTTACGTGGCTCCAAACTTTCTCCTGGTCATCTCGCAGTATAAACTCTGCCCTGGCGGCCTGCGCATCTTTGCCTACAGTCTGCAGGTGTTCGATATCAGACGCCGACAGGTGCGTCAGAAGGGACAGATCCGTCGCGTTCCCCCTTCGAATTTGTACCATCAGCGCGGCTTTCGGAAAGTTGAAGCTGTCCATCCTAACCATAGACACATCTGTATCATCTCTTTGAACAGGACACCCAGCTTTTCGGAGTCCGATTCCAGCTTCGCATGCTCTTGCTCAAGTTCGTGCATGGTTGACGCAATTTCTGCAACATTAAATGAAGAACAACGGAAAAAATCATTTGTGGAAGCGGCGCACGATAGATGGCTTTTCCAGATTGCTTGAACGTCTCAGCCTTCTGAGATGCGAATGGATCAAACGAGACCCATTGCGTCGTTTGGACGAAGTATGAACGAAGAAGTCGATACCTGGCCAAATAATTAAATATAGGAAAAGAGGGTTTTGAACGAGACGGACAAGTAACACCTGCATGACGGTGAGCTGTTTTTTCCGTTAAATTTTATGAACTCACTCTGCAAAAAGCCAAGGCGCAGTAAACCAGGTATTCTTTGCGTCTTCGGCCAGGCGTTGTAATTCGGAGTTGTACATCTCGGCCGATTCACCGTCCGAGGGAATCGGTCTGTAATGGGTGTTCTGTCAATTCAAAAGGAAAACCACAAACGCGTACTCCATAACATAATTTCTACCCATCTCGTATTTCAGTCTGCTGATCTGTAAGCGATAGACATAAGCTGAGAGTCGCAGAGGACCCAGTCCGGTGACTGGCCTTTTCTATGATCCCCTTGGCCTCATCTATTCGCAATTTCAAAGACTCTTTCTCGGCCTCGACTTCGGCGACATTCATTTCGAGACACAAGTCGTGGCTCAATCGATGCATTCGATCAATTACCCTGAACGGCGTTCCATATGAGACAATGATCAAAAGCCCAGTTATAAACCCCACCCAGTGATGATTACAGGCCACCGATGGACAACCGTAGTGTATCTGCAAGGGACTTACAAGTGAGCAGTGCACGTATCGATGAGAGCAGAACTCACGAGAATCCCGCTGGATCTGTTGGATCATATGGCGGATATGGAGCGACGAACATGTTGACTGAGACGAAATGTAGATTGAACTGTCAAGGAACGGGAAACGTGAATCGACGCGAAGAGAAAGATGTGGCCCACGGAACAATCCGGGCCGGGTGCGGGTACTTTGCAATTCGTCGAATCGTCACCGAAAATAGTTAAGCAATTGGGAACTTTGCAAAACTCATGGCGTCTACAATAACATACAACTCTAGCTATATGCAGATGATTCAAAGCAAGCGATCAAGCTCCGACAGCAGTTAATAAGTTAGGGGATTAGATTATTACTGTGGTGACGGACGCATGGCCATGAAGGCCAATTAAAACTCCCCGCTAAAAACCAGTTCATTCGGCCTCACGCGGTAGTACCAAATGGGCCGAAGGAAGAGATTCATCTCGATTTGCGGGTAATGGGCGGACTAGACGAGGAGGCAGCCCGTTTGACTGGCCAGCGCAAGGGGGAACCAACTTTCAAATTTTGGACATCGGGTTGGTTATGGGGGGGTGGCAATCGATTTTTGATTTTTTTCAGATTTTTCCGATTTTTTCTTGAGAAGTTTCCCACGGTGGGGGGGAGGGGGGTCCAGGGCATTTTTTCACACAAATGCTCCAAATGAGGTGTACATTCCGAAAAAAATATTTAAAAAAATCCCGGAAAATATTAAATGTTGCCATCAAAATCGCTTTATCTCGAGAGCCGCTGCCCTGTTTGACCTGAAACCTTGAAATATCAATTTGCCGCCTAGTTTTACACCCTAAATCAACCCTGTGTACAAAATTTTAACGCCGATTCCCCCTTGGGCCAGCTTACTAAGTATCTTCCACTCCAAAGGCGTTCAATATCTTGAGCGATCATCTGAGTAGTGACGGGCTTCCAGTCATGTAGCGAATATGCCTGTCAACTGTTCGTAGGTCACTCAAAGTGCCGAGACAGTCTCAGATGAATACTGCATGTTGAAAAATTTGGTATTCGTCGGAGACTTAAGACTTTCAAATGACCAAGAGAAAAAGGTTCCAATTGAGAGAGAGCTATAGGCAACAAGAGATAGAAGCACGGATGCTCAAAGCCACTATTTTGAGTCTTTTGAGATGACCATGGTGAGTACCCACAAAACTTTTCGATCATGTCGGGCACATCTCGGACAAATGTACATAGATGGCGCTGTCTTCCTTTGTATCCTCCCACTGAGACTTTCCCTCGAGTAATTTGAGTACCAAGTATATGCTCGAGTGTTTGCAGGCGTATCAAGCAAAGAGCTCAGTTGAGAGGTCACGGTATAGCCTGAGTTTGTCAAGCTATACGAGGAAACGGGCCTGTGGCCAAAGAAGTGCACCAAAGGTTGCGCGCTGGAATAATAAGAATCGGCGACAAATTTTTTTGATTCGGGTATTTTTTTGCGGGTGTTGAAAAACTCGCGCGTAAAATCGTTGTTTGCACAGGGCTATCATCAACGATCCTGAGTGCCAAGTGTTGTCCCAAAGAAAGTGATTTGACCACCACGCCGCAACTATCTTTAGTTGGATGCTGGATTTGGGTGGAAGTATACCTGTCATAACCCGACATGCAGTCGAGTATGCAGAAACGCGTTCCCACCGTAACGAAGTATTAGAGAACAAAAACACGGAAGCCAGTAGCGCCGCAAGAGTAGCACCGCAAGCCGAGGGGAGTCCCATCCGTTGAAACCCGACCCCCTTATATCTCCCGCCGCGATTTCGTCTTGGCCAACCACCTCCGCTCCAGGAAGAAGCCAGCGGAAGGTAATGCTCAACCGTACCCCGCGCTGGACGACCCAATCCCCGTTTGCATCAGCGACGAGGTCGGCAGTTCTCTTCTGGATCCCGTGCGTCCAGGCGTACCGTGCGTCCCCCGAGAGCACGATCATGCTCCCGCTCGGGGAGGAAGAGCTGAAGTGGGTCGACGGCGTCGGCCGCTTCCTCTACACGCGCAAACTCCATGACGCAACTACTCTGGAAACTGGCCCCAACTATCCCGTCGCCGAAGCGCCGTAGCAGATCGACATGAGGGATGATGCCCTCGCCAGGTCGATAAAGGTTCAGAATAGCCTGCCGTGCACGCGTCGGAGTGCGAGGGAATAAAAGGCTATGAATTTCGGGGGGCAGGGAGGGCTCCAGGAGCGATGACATGGTGGAGAGCAGCGTTACCAAGACTGGGGGCAGACCGCTCAAAGGCGCGACAGTAGTAGAAGAAGAAGCGACACCAAAGAGCATGATTTGATTCACTCCTGGCTTGTTGAAGTAGTTTTCCAGGCAAAAGTGGGTCACCTCGTCCGCCAGTTCTTGAGGTAGAAGTAAAGAGGGTGTGAAGTATAATCCGGGGATCGGGGGAGCGTACAGCATAGCGGGAGCCATTGTCACAATAGATCCTGAACTAGCTGAAGAAGGTGAACCATCGTCGAATAAGGAGTTTGGGGAATCCTCGTCCGTGGAAGGCTCGACATCGGTGGCAATTTTCAGTCCTTTTTGAGGACCGCCGGAAGTATCACGGAGTCGGGCATCGGAATCGACCAGATGCGCGTGGTATTCGCGCATGTTCGACTCTGGCTCACGAGGTGTTTGCAGAAACTGCGGTGCACCACTATGAGGTGGCGGTCTGAGGCAAGCCTGAAGCGGAGTTTCAATTCCGGAGATGGCCGGGTTCTATATTTCTACTTCAGACCGTTTAAACTCCCTTCCTTTCTTTTCCCTTTCTCGCATTCTACTGGCCATTCAGCATGCGGTTTTCCAAAGACATCGACCAAGACATCAAAAACTCCCTCTCTGACCTCTCTCATGTGTTAGGAAAACAGCCGAATAGCAACCAGAAACCTGAATTCGGAGATTTCATCGTCGAGCGACTAGTGGTCATCCACGCCTCCGTTCAAAACAAATCGGAGGATCTTATGAAGAAGGAGGGACGGGTGGTTTGCGAGATTGTTGTCACAGAGGGTGCTTGGAGCCTCGTCGGAGCAACTAGATTCGTTCAGTTGACGATTCCCAGAAATGCTCAACGGCGGTGGAAATATTCACGGAGGGTGTTCAGCCTTTCTCATTGACATGTGCGTAGTCTATAATCGTTCTTTCCTGACAATAGAACACACTGAAATTGTTTCAGATGCTCGTCGATGTGTTTGATGGTCTACCAGCAGGGAATGCACGTCTCGCAATCTCTGAATATCGTGTACCATTCTCCGGCCACACTGTGAGCAGAAGTCAGCCAGCACCATTCTGTTGAGCTGCGCATAATAAGCACCACGATGACCGTGGGTACTCGAGTGATGTCTGCCAGAACGGAGGTCTGTATCAGTATATTCTCGTTTATGCGCTAACGACTGTGGCCGAGCAGATCTGGAATACTACAAAACATCGCATGGTGGCATCTGGGGTGCACGTTAAAATGCAGCCCTCCGGAGCCAAGTTGTAGCAATTGCCCGATGTGCAGGCCGTGATTCCGTATCTGTACCTCCAGTGAAGGGGTAGGGGTAGCGCGGCGCCGGCTTATTAATCGGGCCCCAATTGTGTTTCATCCTCATATTTAACCTAAGCCCCGCGACAATAGGCCCCCGGTCAGGTCGGTCTGTTTTTTTCTGAAATCTTTCTTACTTTACTCCATGAAAATCGGGCTCAGGGACCCAGTTTCATTCTATGATAGGAGTGGTGGGAGGGTCCGGTTCAAAAATTGGTTCGAACCTAAACCGAAGTGAACCGGAAGCGGCGTTCAGGTCCAAGGTTCGATGTTTCTCTGAGTTGCAACCTGTACACTAGTGTGAGTATTCTAACCTCACTACGACGTTCAGGAAGAAATGCGAGTGTATTACCTGTACACTAGTGTGAGTATTCTAACCTAATGTACTGGTAAGTAAGTGGGAATAGGCTGTAGATAACGAGCAGACATACCTCACTACGACGTTCAGGAAGAAACGCGAGTGAGGCAGCGTGCGCGTGCAGTCACGGCATATCAACGCACGTGACTGCGATACGGGATTACTCGATTAGTCCATGGTGCAAAAAGCCTCCGTCCTACTCACCCCCTCAACATGGACGGCCGTAATCCCACCCCCTCACGCCAGAATACCTAGCACCCCCTCAAACGACGCCAAGTCCCGAACGATGGCGGATGAAAGCAGTGTGTGGAAGAGCTTTCGTCAGGGTATCGGCGGTGTTGTTCTCAGTCGGGACGCAGAGTAGGCGGATTTTCTGCTTTTCGACAGTCTCGGATGTGGTGGTAGCGAATGTCAATGTGTTTAGCACGCGAGTGAAGGGATTGGTCGTTAGCGAGGACGATAGCAGAGTCATTATCGCAAAATAGTGGGGTCGAGGAGTCCACATCGACAGTAAGTCCCCGCAATAGCATCCGCAGCCAGCAAGCATCTTTCGCGCCCTCGGATGCGGCGATGTATTCGGCTTCCGTCGACGAAAGGGATACCACCTTCTGTTTCCGCGACGCCCACGAGATAGCGCCCGACCCGAGGGAGTAGGTGTACCCCATGATGGATTTCCGCTCCAGGTCGTTTGTGTAGTCAGCGTCCGTGTGCCCAGACAGTGAGATCGGTTGAGGGCCGCCGAGCGTTAGGCACATAGTCCGAGTCCCCTTCAGGTATCGGAGAACGCGGATAGCCGCTTGCCAGTGGGAGACGCCATAGCAATCAAGGAAGGCCGACAGTTTGCTGATCGCAAAGGAGATGTCGGGGCGGGTTCCCAATGTGATGTACATCATCGACATGACGAGTGAACGGTAAGGCGTGGCGGCTAGGCGGTCGGCGTCCTCACGAGATAGAGGCTTGTCGGTGGGGTCGGGGCGGCAAAGGTCGTGCTTGTGTTCCATCGGGGTGCGAGGCGCGTAGGCATCGGTTTGGAAGAATTGTGTGACGAGGCGGTCGATGAGGGCTGTTTGTGATAGGGATACGGTCTTCCGTTCGGGGTCGCGGACGATGCTGATTCCAAGGCAGAACTTTACCTCCCCAAGGCCAGAGATCGCCCACTTGGAACGAAGCTGAGACTTGAAGAGCTCGTTAGCAGATGCCTCGCTCGCGGCGCAAAGCATGTCGTCGACGTGGACCGCGACCAGGTTTGTCACACCCTCCTTCACGCGAACATAAACGCACCATTCGCACAGCAGACGCCGGAATCCCCACCCCAGCATCGCCTCGTGCATCGCTCGGTTCCACGAGCGCCCCGCCTGTTTCAGCCCATACAACGCCTTCACGATCTTCCACAGCCAGTTCTCCTTCCCTGGCTCCTCGAAGTGCTTCAGCTGGCGCGAGTACTGAATCTCGTCCACGGGGAGCGTCGTGTTCAAGAATGCCGTCTTGACGTCGACCTGCTGGAGGTCCCATCCCCGGGATGCTGCGATGTGAAGGACGGCATGGAAGGATTCGAGGCATGCGGTAGGAGAGGTGGTCTGCTCGTAGTCGCGCCCATACTTCTGCCTGCAGCCCAACACGCAGTAGCGCACCTTGTTCCGCACGACGATAGAAAGTTCGTTCCGTTTCCGGACGTACACGGGCTTCAGGTCAAGGATCGTTTTGTGTTTGGGTACGTCGGAGGGAGGGACTAATTCGTATACGCCGAGCTCTTTCAGCACCTTGAGTTCCTCGTGGGTTCCAGCGATCCAGGCGTCGGCGTCGGAGGCGGCCATTGCCTCGCGATAGTTCCGTGGGTCGTCTGGAAACTCAATGTTTATAGGATTGTCAGCAAGGTAAGCGCTCAGCTGCTGTATCAGCGCCGTCTCCACCCCCGTCATCATCCTCCGGCGATGCTGCAATGGCCTCCTCGATGCCGTTTAGGATCTCCATCTCGCCATCGTCATCATCGTGTCCAACAGCGTGGCCAGCGAAACGTCTGAGCGGGACGTTGCCGTGTTCGGAACGGCGTAGAGGAGGGGCGCTGGGTGCAGGTTCGGAAGCCAGGGGCGTAGCCAGCTGGAGGATTGCCTGCGATGCAGGGAGTGCTCCAGCCACATCAGGGATTGCCTGCGAAGCAGGGGTTGCCTGTGCCTCTACGCCCGCTGTGGCTTGCGGGGGCAGATCCACGAATTCCACTGGGTCGTTGACGGTGGGGAGTTTGGAAGTGGACATGGCGGGGTCGGGAGATGATTGGTCGTTGGGGACGTCGTTGGCGGCAGCGTCGGGCGTGGCCGGCGAGCGCGCGAGACGTTCCTGGAGCAGTGCTTTATCGAAGTGCACATCCTCCATCTGACCAGATTCGATGAAGTGTACGTTTGCGGAATTGAAAATCTTCCCCGTCGACCGTTGCCAGCACCAGTACGCCTTGCAGCTGGGGGTGTAACCGATGAGAACGCATTCGATGCTGCGGGCGAAAACCTTGGGATTATGCTCCTCGATGAAGACGAATGCGCGACAGCCTATTTCCCACAAGTGCCCTAGGTGAGGTTTGACCTTTTCTAAACCTTCGTGAGGCATCTTACCGCCCAGGGCTCTCGAGGGTGTTCTGGTGTGCAAATAAGCGGCCGTAACGCAGAATTCGTCCCAGAGGTTAGGCGGCGCTCCGCATGAAATGCGCATAGCGCGGGCCTTGCCGTGGATCGTCCGATGGAAGCGTTCGACTTTCCCGTTCACCTTCGATACATGAGGAGGGGTCCAGATGATCGTCGTCCCGCGCCCGCGACACCAGGCGACGAACTCGCTGGACTTGAGCTCCCCGTTGTCAACGATGAACGTCCCCACACGTTCCCCAGTACGCCGCTCTGTCTCAAGTTGCCACGCGCAAAGGACTTCGAAACAGGCAGATTTATTGGGGACGGGAAAAGCCCATCCGCGCGTAGAGTGTGCGTCAACAATATCGAACGTGTATTCGTTCCTGCTCCTCGATTTCGTCGCGATCCTCCCACTCAGGTCCACATGTACCCTCTCCAGTATCCGCGTCGTTGGCCGTCCTTCACGCACTCTTGGAACGTTGGCGCGAGCCTGCTTTCCAAGAATACATGCGTCACACACGGGGGCAGGTAGAGATGGGTCTAGGTCCATACCGTCGGTGTGTCCGTGTGTGAAGAGGTCCGCAACGGCTTGGAAGTGGGCGTGACCAAGGCATAAGTGCCAGTGGCGAAGGTCACGGGCGGAGGCGGAGGCGGCGTTGGCGCAGAAGGGAACGGAGGTGGATACGTTGGGAGGAAGGGAGATTGGGCGAACGTCGAGGCGGTACAAGTTGCGCGTAGAGTGGACCGATCCTGAGCAGACGACCGACCGGTCTTTGCTCGTGATCCAGACAGACTTCTTGTCGAAATGGAAAGTGTAATTGTTCGCTTGACAGACGCGGGAGAACGGAGAGGAGGCGGACGGAAGCGTTCGGGACATACAGGGCAAGTTCCTGTGTAAGTTTGTCGTTGACGATCGTCCCAATCCCCATCGCGTTAATGGAGCTGCCTTGGAATCCTTTGATGGCGCGCGGTGCAATTTCGGTGAAGGTCGCGAAGTCGGATCGGCAGGGGGATATGTGTACGTTCGCGCCTGTGTCAGCGAACAGGTCGTAGTCGCCCGTCTCCGTGTTCAACGCCATGGGCTTGTTCCAGTCCACCGACGTGCGCGGCTCCTCCTCCGCGAGCCACAGCTCCAGAGCGGCGACCGGGTCCATGCCGGCCGGGATGTCGTCCGTAAGCAAGCTATGTGCAGCGTCCGCGAGGGTGGGCGGCCGCTGGGGCAGTAGGAGCAGGGTTTGGAGCAGGAGCGGGAGCAGGAGGGGGGGACGAGGTAATGGTCGGTGCCGTCGAGGGGTAACGTATGCGCGCGTCTGTTCGCATCGCGCTTGTAAGCTGTATTGGTCTGGGGTTTCGTGGTCCTCGGCGGCAACGGCGGCTTTCCCTTGTCCGCACGTGCCTTTGTTCTGCGCCTCCAGGACGGTCTTGCCATCCATCCCGCCTCCTGGGCTCGTGCAGTACGGCCAGGTGTGCGTCAACGGCTTCGGGCATGCTTTGTTCGAGCAGGTCTCGGTAGAGGAGGCAGCCGCGAACACCTCTCCGTTCGTGCCGCCCGGGCGGCTCCCCCGAATATCCAGCGCCGCCAGCACCGTGGCGAGGTCGAGGTTGGGGAGAGCGAGCAAGGTAGAGGCCATGGTGCTGTGGTTCGCCTTTGAGCACCGCGATGATTCCGCTCAGGAGAAAGAGTTCGGGGTTCGGTGGGCCGCACTGCCAGATCGCCTCGTTGCACTGCATGAGCAGCGTGGTTGTGGCGGCGAACGTCTTCCGGGTCCGACGCGTACGATATGCCCGCGAAACACTTTAATGCGGCGACCTGACCCGCTGGGCCGCGCGCGAGGTGGCGCCAGTGCAGCGTCGTCCACATCTCCGTCGCGGTGGTGCAATGCGCAATATGTGTCCGTTCCGTGACAGTGAGGGGTGTCGTTGATGAACGAATGAACGACGCCGTCGGTGTCGAGCCAGGCACAGTGGTGAGCAGGGTGCAACTGAGCGTCGGGGCAGACATTTGGGTCTTCTGGCATTGTCTCCAGGAACCGCACCATTCCGGGGATCATGCCGAGCTGGTTGCAGACCCTCGTCGAGTAATCACGCCAGTTATCGCGTTCGAGCACCAATTTATCGCTGTCCTTCCATGCTGCCGTCGACAGAGGATACACCTTCGGTACCGGCCCCATTGCCGACGTTGCGCCCGACCTCCGGGGTGTGTTCTGGTACGTATTGATGCTCCGGCACGTATTGATGCTCCTGCGCCGTACTGTGAGATGGACGGGGGGCATTTGGTACGAGTACGGGAGCGTAGGATGGGCCGGCGAAGCACGGAGGATCAGGCATGCGAGGAGGGACAAAAGGAGGACGTTGCTGGCGAGGTAGGAATTGGTGCTGCAAGTAATCGTACGGATACTGTTGGTGCGAGGCGACAGGCGCGGGGGGATACACGGCGGGTGCGGCAGGACGTGAGGCGTACGCCTGCGGTGCGAAGACCGGCTGGTATTGCTGTGGCTGGTGCGCCGGCTGTGGAGGACCGTACAACGGCTGGTACTGCAGTCGCGCAGGGGCGTGCTGTGGTAGCGCGTGCATACGGCGAGGGTGGTGCGTTGGACTCGTGCTGTCCGTTCTGTTCTCTTCCTGCTGGGCAAATCCTTGCTGAGCAGCCCAGGGGTTTGGAGCGCGCTCGGGAGTCGTCTGGAGAAACGGGTTGTTCGAAGAGTGCGAGGGAAAAATCATTGTGAAGGAGTGTTTTGAGTCGTGCGCTCTGCGCGAGTCGTCGCAAGAAGGGAACCAGCTCGCCAGGGAACGTCGTGGTGTACAAGGTCGTGCAAATGCTCGTCGTCGTCAACGGCGAGCTAAAATGCCCATAACCAGTTGCAACCTGTACACTAGTGTGAGTATTCTAACCTCACTACGACGTTCAGGAAGAAACGCGAGTGTATTACCTGTACACTAGTGTGAGTATTCTAACCTAATGTACTGGTAAGTAAGTGGGAATAGGCTGTAGATAACGAGCAGACATACCTCACTACGACGTTCAGGAAGAAACGCGAGTGAGGCAGTGTGCGCGTGCAGTCACGGCATATCAATGCACGTGACTGCGATACGGGATTACTCGATTAGTCCATGGTGCAAAAAGCCTCCGTCCTACTCTCTGAACCTGAATGGCGAGTTGCGTTCAGGCCGTGAGGGTCACGTTCGAATGCTGAACCTCAAAACTGACCAGATGAGTGAGCCAAATTTACCTGCTTTCTGCACTTTATCGGCATCAGATCTGGCTTGCCAGCAAAATTTCTTCCCGCAAAAACGCAATTGGTTTTTTCACTTGTATCTAAGTTCGAACCAGGCTCGACGTCTTTAGGCGGAATTCTGATGCGAAGTACTTGATCAGCAAAGTTGGTCGGTACAGTTCAATATTTTCAGGACCTCTCACGATGATTCTTGCGTCTCGAACACCTTTGTGGACCACATTTGAACGGATTGAGGCCGAAGAATATTGGTATGTAACATTTTGGAAGAGATTTGGGCTCCCCGAGAAGCCCGAAACTGTCCGTGTTCGAACGCAAAACCGTTCGGCGGTTCCTCGAGTCGAAAACCAGGTTCAGATTCGGCCTTTAGGGCGAGAGAGCCTAAATCTGAACTGAACCGAACCTTCCCAGTACTCTATCGTGGACCGAAAAATAAGTGAATTTTTTTCCGCGCTATTTCTCTGTCAGCCGCCCGCCCTTTCCCCACGCTCCTACCCGTCGTTCCACCGTCGTTGACCACTCAATTCAAGCTCAAAATTGACTCAAATTTTGCCCTACGGAGTTGAAAATTTTAGCCCACGACAATCCCCGTACTAGTATTCCTACTGTTTCAGTATCTCCGAATCGGCAATTTGCGGTTAATGCGTCCAGTCGGTGATAGCCGGCCCGCTCATTTTCAATTTTCGCTCCTTTCGACTCATTCTCTCTTCCGCAATGCCGATCCCAGGCAATTGCGACGCGGCCACGCAGGATGTCTTCTCCAATCTTCCTTACCTATTTGGACTGGACCACTTCGAGAAGCCCGGATTCGGAGATTCCATCATTCGAGCATTGGTTGTTACTCATGCCTCAGTCGATAGGAAAGCAGAGGAGCCTCTCAAGCAAGAGGGAAGAGTCGTCTGTGAACTCACTGTGACGGAGGGTACGTGTTGAGCTCACCTGCTAGTTCCTTCAGTCATAAATTACAGGGATGCTCAACGGCGGTGGAAACATCCATGGCGGATGCTCAGCGTTTCTCATTGATGTGTACGTCGTCTGTAGTTACCAACGTCAACGAATCACGCTGATTCACGCGTAGTTGCTCCACGTTGTGTTTAATGGCCTTCAAATCGGACATTAATACTGTCTCCCAATCACTGAATATTGTGTACCATTCTCCGGCCACACTGTGAGTCAGTCTAGAGCTCCCTGGTGGCCTTTGCTTCATTCCCTATTATCAGGGGGGAAAGACTGCGCATCGTGAATACAACGATGACCGTCGGTACTCGGGCCATGTCCGCTAGAACTGAGGCGTGTAGTATAGTAAAATTGTCTCCGAGTTTGTGCTGACCGAGTCGCACAGATCTGGAACGCTTCAAAGCACCGTTTAGTCGCATCTGGGGTGCATATCAAGATGAAGCCCTCTGAAGCCAAGCTATAACTTCATGATATGATACTCGAACATAATCTCTGTACCTATACTCATACGCCTATAGGTAAGTGGGCGCACCGGTTTGATAACATAGATACTCATGGTAAACCTGGTAGTGATAACTTGAATATATATACTCTGCATCCCAAATCTGCTTGCCGGCTTGCTGTCGGCATTGTACCACCACCCACGAACCGCTAAATAGACGCATCACTTACCAGCCTCCGACAGCGGTACACGCGCGCTCCCGAGCGCTAATTCTTGCCATATCCTCTTGGCACGCCTGTGAGGAATGACCCCATTGAGGCGTCCTAAAGAACTTGTGGATTTTTTTGAACATGCGCATGAAACCGGTCCCACCCACCTTCGACGACTCAAGTGGCGCTGCTGAGCACAGGGATCTTTAAAATGGCAGGGTATAGTAGATCCTTCCACCTGCTCCAGTATTCAACCACATACAGTATGACCCAAGCCCCTCGCTTGTCTAATGCCAACACCTTGGAGCATATTTCGTTGACGTAACTTTCCACCTGCCATTCACCTCTCTCGCGAAATTAACGGACGCTGTAAAAGTTCGTCAGAATTTAATGGGTTGAGATCCCGTTCTCGGAGGTAACCGCGTCACCAGACCGTCCTCTGCGTACACATCCCTCTTTGCCATCAATGACTCGTATTGCAGTTCTGCTCTGGGCCCTTGGAGAATGGTGGTTTCTTTCGCCCTTCAGGACGGCAGCATGCTCGCATCAATCGCGGCTCCAGACAATATAATTACAGTCTTTCTGACGAAAACAACGAAAATCCGAGAAGTCACCATGAAACACGAGTTCTAGAATCTGAAGCGAAGGCTTCAGTAGACGGGGCGCCCGCGCTTAAGGATACTCGCACCACTACCATCAATCCATGACGACGTTTTCGAATTCAACGTGCCTCGACCGAACCATCTCTGAAAAATATATTTAAGCAGCTGGTATCGTTTCATTCCTTCTGTCTTCGCCTCTTTGACAACTTGACCCAAACTAGTCATCCTCTATTGCTATGATTGCTAACGTTCCCACCATTGCTTGGTACGTTGTCTCTGTCTTTATATTTTCCAATGCACTAATTATCGCTTCACCTAGGCCGCCATTGCCCGCGTCGCTGCTCTCGGACCTGCCGCCGTCAACCTGCGTAAAGCAGCAAATTATGCAATCTTCACCGAAAGCGGCGTCTCAACATTTCCACCATCCGTAATAAGTATGTTTCTTTTTGCATCCTTGCATCCGTCAGCGGGCCTGTCATCCAGCTGGCGCTGTCGCCGTCAGCCCAATTGCAGCCACCGTAATGACAAGCTTTTCCTTATCCTCGACCCCAGCAAGCAATTCTCTACCTCTAGCCCAGGTCACCGGGAAACTCTTCGCAGCGGAC
Source organism: Mycena venus (assembly GCA_014462655.1). Taxonomy (NCBI): domain Eukaryota; kingdom Fungi; phylum Basidiomycota; class Agaricomycetes; order Agaricales; family Mycenaceae; genus Glaucomycena; species Glaucomycena venus. Next base: position 90,227 of record JACAZI010000039.1, on the reverse strand, counting down.
TATGCTACCCGCACACCCGCGAATCTGGCTACTGCCGTCAGCGACATGGGTACCGCGTTCAAGGACGCCATTGGTCTAGTGAACCCGAATCTCAGCAATCTGGCAGTGGATGGTCGGACATCTCTCTCTTCGCATTTGCTTTCAACTTATTTGATGCGTCCACAGGCTCTATACGCGGGCTCACCCTTGCACCTGGGCTCTATAAATGGACAAGCGCGGTCAACATCGAGAGCAACATTACCATCAAGGGCTCCGCCATGGACAGTAAGTGAACACATCTGCGCTGGTGCCTCGTTGAACTCACCTCTGCCAGCTTGGATCTTCCAGGTAACGATGACATTAACTGTCGTGACCGGTATCAAGACGGTCCTTTCCGGCGGCGCCTTTGCGACGAATATTGTCCGAGTCGCGACGGGTGCGATCACGGCCGAAACCGGCTTGCATCTTGAGGGCGTAATCCTTGGTAAGATAAACATCACGGTGCAGACAGGTGCCACGGCCAACAGTCGGCTCCTGGCACAAACTGCTGTTACTCTCCGAAAGGTGGAAGTTTGCGTATTTACTGCTATTCCTGCACCTCATTATGGTTGGTGCAGGCTACTGTGAATAACCAATTGGATCACACTAGACCCCCTTCTCCTTTTTTATTGTATTCATATAGCAGATGTACTCTATCAGGACATTATCTCAATTGCTATCACCGTCTTAAAAAGCAATACCTGGGCCGCTCCCGTCCTCGCGCCTGAACTCTACGGGCCACAACCCCCCAAATCGCCTTGATCACTGCTCTTGCCTTGTATGGCAACTCGATTACCATAAAAGGCTACTGAGCCACGGTTGTCGAAGTGTTAGTAGTATTTCTCGCTCTACCAGAGGCCAGAGGTATAAAAATGCGTCCTGGACCCACTATCAAATCTGTGAATGACTCAAGGGGTCGATCCTTCACTGCGATAAAAACGGTCGGGTGCAGGTGGGATGGTCGTCCATTCCTGGTAAACTGGTATAGCGGCAGGAGGGAAGGTGTAAAGGTTCAAGAATGGGTAATGTCTCTTGAAATTGTTATCAGCTAATCCCTTGGTTCTGATAGTGTTTTCATGGATTCAATAATCTTGTCGACACTCGGTCTATCTTGAAATTTCTGCGCCCACGCGGCCGTAACAAGGTCCCACAGATTGTCTGACATGGATGCGGGGCGGGACGGTCGTTCTCCTGCAACCACCTTCAGCATGGCCGCGACGTCCGGGGAGACGTCAAGGAACGGTGGGCTGCCCGTATGCAGCTGAATAATTTCATTCAGGATAAGGACGGACTGAAAACTGCCTGGCCTACCTCAAGACAGACGCACGCAAACGCATACACATCGCTCGCCGTCGTGCGCACAAATCGATCGCAGCCGAAGAACGTGGGCGCTATCAGCTCCGGTGCAAACCACCGCAGGCTCCCCGCGTGGTTGGCCGTGGAGGTGAGCGCGCCGCCGGTGGTCGAGGCGGTATCTTCAATGACGCCGGTCAATCCAAAGTCCGCTAAGCACGCGGTCCAGTCGTCCGTCACCAGGATATTTGTCCCGCGCAGGTCACCGTGGACAATTTTCATCGAATGTAAATAGGCCAGACCTTCCCCTATCTGGAGGAGCTGCGAAACTGTGAGGCTTTACATTACAATCCTGTAGAACGACCCACCAACTTGTCGACATCCACTCGCCCGTGCTCGTTCAGGTATTTCAGGACGGTGCCATTCTGCATCCACGGAGAAACCATGCAAAGCGATGCTGACGACGAGAAGGTTTCGCGGTCAATTCCGATGAGTGGCAGTACGTACTTGTGACGGAGTGTCTGCCAAACGAGCGCCTCTCGGCAGAACTGCTGCGAGACTACGTATCGGCAAGGATCACGCAATTATGAGGGAGGGAGGCTAACCAGACGACTCCGCGGCGAGGAGTCTGCGCTGGCTTGAAACATCCTGATGCGCTTAAGGGCAACAGTAACACCATTGAAAGATGCGCGATAAATGTCGCCAAAGCCGCCAGAGAATGTGGGATGTTCATCGTGGTTGGTTATACCGGTGATGAAAAGGGAGGACGGAAGCCGATCTCGCGCTTCCGAAAGGCGAATGATCAACCGCCGCGCCCGCGACGTATGCTCAGCATTTGGCAGGGACCCTCTGTCCAAGACCTGCAGATCGAAATCAGCGGAATGAGAGATTTCGCTAAGAACATGACACGCACACCTTGCGCCGCATCGAGGAAATCCTGTGCGCGATTGCCTTTTAGGAGCACGACCGCGCGCTTGGCATCGCGCGAGCCAAGGACGGCCAGAAGCGAGGTACAGACGCGCTGCTCACAGGAGTGGAGCGCTTCACGAAGATCACTGGCAGGCAAACCCTAGACCGCAGAAATCAAGACACAGTTAGGACGGTGGGAGGAAAATTACTTGTGCTAACAGCGTTGTGCGTTGGTCATGGCTGACCAGGAATGCATTGACAAGACCTATTCCTTCTTCGACCACTGGGTTCTGCGGCTCTGCAGATTGATACTGCTTGCTGCTCAGACTCTATCAAACAGAACATGAGAGCAAAAGAGGGAGCGAAAAATACGCGTATCTACCTCCACAGACGGGGTCCGAGACACATTTATTGTGGTAGCGCTAGAGGATGTATGCGAGTCGCTCGACGTGTCTGTTAAAAGTGGAAGAGGATCCGCTGTGAGACGGATTAACAGGACCATCTCCAGATTCCGACGACGTTCTTCAAACTGTTGGCCCATCTCCTTGAACTTGTCATAGAAAGAGCCCTTGTTGATATATTTACCTGTCAAATAACTTTTGTGTCGCACTATAAAATCGCCAGTGACATACATACCGACAAACGACTGCGTGTAGTACTCATCGCAAATATTGCCGCAATTGCGGACCTCTTCCGACATACTTGCGATGATGCCAGACAGACGCTCCACCAGAGCGGCATTATCATTACTCTCTGTATGCACCAACGAGAATACCCTTGCGAGATCAGTTAACTTCTTCCCAAGTCCTCGAAGACCAATCAGACACGTACTGCACGAAGACGGTCAAGGTGTCTTGAACCTTGCCAAGGAGAGCCATGACCTTCGGGTCATTTGTTCGGCGGTTCATCTCCAGAATGATGAGGGCCTTGAAGACGACGACGAGGACGCCGATCGAGGGATGTTTCGTTGCGAGATGTTCAAGAACCTGCATCAACGTGCGGTTTCGCTCGTTGAAGCCTGCGCCGAGAGACGTTACTGCGTCCATCCCGAGGCCTCCCAGAAACCGCCAACTGACAATCGCGAGCTTGAGACACTGGTCAAGGGCCAGTTAAAGGAAACTTGCAGCCAGCTAGTAGGTAGCAAGCAATCTACTATTAGTGGGCGCTTATCAATAAGTCATTTCACTGCTCAATATTTAGCAAGAAGTACGGCCGCGGTATTGAGCAGGGTGTAAGATTAATTCCAACACTATGTAACGAGTCAAGTAATACAGCACACTATAGATAACAGCCAAAGAAAAAAGCACAAAAAAATAATACAGAAAAACATGATCAGAATCAGCGGGAAGACACCTCGTCGTCGTCCGAATCGTGCGACACCCTTATTGTGCGATACATACCGCGACGACCGCTGGACATGTCGGACGAAACGCTATCAGAGGACGATCCAGTTGTGTCCTGACCCGTCGTCGGAATACGTCGGGGGTACAGTGAGGACGAGACGGAAGGCGTCCTTGCCATTGAGATAGAAGCGATAGAGGCGTTTCTCGCGGATGAAACCGAGAGACTCGTACAGTGACAACGCAGCGCTATTGTCGTATTCGGTCTCGAGGACGATCTGAAGTAAAGATATTGGCAAAGTCGATACGAGGATTGAAAAGCAGCGTACCTCTTCGACCCCATCCTCCTTCATCGCGTCGAGCGAGTTCTTCACGAGCGTGCTAGCTAGAATACAAAGGGGGAAAAAAGAAATCGCACCAAAGGTGTTTTTCCATATCTATAAGACAACGGTGAGGATAGCGAAGAGGGGCGGGAGAGGTGCTAACCTATGCCGCGTTTGCGCCAGTTCTTGCTCACGCTGAGCATAGCGATATACCCCCGGTTCGCCGTCTCGCGGTGCATGCTCTGTTTGCACACGATCACCCCGATTGGCGCCGAAGTCGCCGGGTCGCTCGGGTACGCCTGTACGAGATTAATGTGGGGAAAGTTACGCGGCGCAGACAGGACCCACGAGGAAGGAGAGATGTGGCCTGTTGTCGCGTTCAGAAGGCAAGATTTCACACGATCGCTTGCGACTTACCACTGGTGGAGGAAGTATCGAAACGTGTAAATGACATAGGGCTCGCTGAGTTCGGATTGCACGAGATCCATGATGTAGGGAAGGTCTCCTTCACCACTGTACTGCCTGTAAATGACGGACATGGGGGAAGAGACAAGAGAGAAAGGGAAACGTGGCGCTTGTTGCGATGTATTTATACTCGGCCATTGATGCCGAGCGGACAATCATCGCTCCCTATTCGGGACCTTGCATGCGGGAAGTTAACGAAGTGCCAGTCTGAAACAACAAGAGAAGGAGATTGCAGGGATCATGGGACAACTGTAGAAAAAAGAAAGGTGCGTCGTTGGATCTTAGCTAATTGTCAATGCTGACCGTCAGAAATCAGTTCGATGTTTGTCTCTTTTCCAGTGCATTCCGCGCATTTTTCTGACGATTTGTCCCAGGTGATAGCGCGGAGAAGCCGGGTAATAAATGTACGAATTGTGTCACGGCACGTATTCAGACGCCCGAGTAATAATGGTGTGTCTTTGCCAGATATTGATGAGATCGAATTCATACGGGCAAAGGGAGAAAAGAAAAAGTCTGAGTCTTCCTCGACGTCTCCCGAAAGTCTAAAGACCGCCAAAGAGCATGTGGCATGCATTCTTTCAACTGTTACAATCTACGTGCCTTCCAACGACCCCGACGTCCTTCATCAAATTCTCGTCAAGGTTGCACAGTATGCTCGCAGTTTAGAGGAAAAACTGGACGCGCTGCAACCGCAAACACTTGGTCCGATTCAAGGCTCCTCTCCGGGAAGACTCACCGTCGCCGCCAACCACGGATGCAGACGATGATTTACTCGGCTCCATGATGACGTTGACCATAGAGGGCCCGAACCGATTTTATGGGTGGTTCAGCAGCAGACAATTCATTGTAACCGCTGTGGGGCATCTTCAAGGGAGCGCCTCAGACACCGTTGGTGTCCTGCATTCCGGAGCCAGCTGTTTGTGGTCTGGTTAGGTTATTTCAACTTTGCTGACGTCAATAAAATAATAGTGGGAGAAGCCCATCGTCGAACCGCCGTAACTAATCTTTCCAGAGAACGATCTGTTGAAAATGCTCCTAAAAATATATTTCGAGCAAATCAACCTGGTTATGGGCGTCCTACACTTCCCTAGTTTTCACCAGTCGATTTTGAACGGCCTGCATTTCAGCAATCCCCAGTTTGGTGCGGTACAATGGTGTACGCCCTGGCCAGCAGATACTCGGACGACCCCCGCGTTTTTACGAGGGGGCAGAGTCCGAGCATATTGCGGATGGAAATGGTTCCGGCAGGTTCGCTCCCCCCGTGCTACCTTGTCACCCAAGCCGTCGTTGTGCCAGCTGCAACTCATTTGTGTGCGTGGAATTTCCACTTCTTTTGTTCTATGGCCCCAGAGAACGAACGGATTTCTTTAGCTGAGCATATCATTCACCACTGGCACAACCACCGTTGGATTTTGACGGGGCTCGGAATCCGTATCGCGCAAAGTGCTGGCGCTCACCATCGGGAAGGATATCAAAAAATGGACTCTCCAACCGCGGAGCTTGATCGACGTGCGTTTTGGATTTTCGTCGTGGTGGATACAGTCATGGGCACGTTCACTGGCCGGCCAAGCATCACCAAGACCACCGAGTAAGAAGTCTCCTTTTTTTGTTCTTGGCTCCTACATGTTTACATCAGTACTCGCAGTCTTGATGTAGACTTGCCTGCTGTGTACGACGATACTTGCCTGCTGTGTACGACGATGAATATTGGGGCATACCAAATGCGATATAACCGGTGGGAAACCGTCCGCTTCCGCATTTTTGCCTATTTGGCTACAGTTGCTGTTAATATTTGGGCGCATTCAACGAGCCAAGGTGCGCTTATCTTTTCTTTTCCTCGATAAATTTCTTACCGTTCTTTCCACTGAAATAGCACCCCTTGAATGGGCAGATACCTCTGCTAGAGGAGATTGTAGAGTTGGAGTAAGTCCAAAATCCGCACGTAGGGGATGCGGCTAATCTGGTGGTCAGTTCCGCTCTCAACAAATGGGTTGCTACAATTCCGGAATACTGTGCATATACAAAGTACCCCACTTCGTGCTCGAGTTTATATCGCACCAGTAAGATGGGATCTTCATCAACAAAACCAGGTAAAGTTAATTATCATTATTTGCCGTTCCTCTTAGTTCCAGACCTTCTACAGGTGTTCCTTGACCAGTCCGCCGCTCTGTACGTCGTTTATTCAGATCTTACCCGGCACTGGTCATCTTAGCCCATGCCCCAGGTATTCCACGGATTATTATGATACTTCCTTCTGGCGTTTTTCGGCTTCCGCCAATCACTGTTTGCAGCGCAACTCCTGATACACCGGTCATTCATCCCGGCTCCCGGAAAAGACCCTGTCTCCAACGTAGTTTCAACATCTGTTTATCCAGCTGGCTAGACTCACGTCCTTTTAGCCGACACAATATTCTTCGCTCGCGATCAGCGCAAATCGCGGTCGTGTGGATACGTCTTGGATGTGCACGCGCGACGTGGTCGCGGGCTTTTGCTCGCTCCAGCACTGATTGTGATAATTCGACCATCCTGAACCAAATTCCATTCGCTGATGTCCAGATAGGCAGCACTGTTCGATTCGGCTGTTGTACTCCTTGTCAAAGTATGGACAGACATCGGTGGCGGCAAGTCTTAAACTCCGGATGATTTTGCGCGCACGGAGAGAATTGTGTCCGTGTTCTGTACGAACGACGGTGAGTCGTTCACATAGGCTACTTCTATCAGCGTGTTTTTAACAGGTATAGTTGGCGAAGCGCGGGCAGAAATTGTGATATACTTTCTGCACTGCTCAATATTGACAAACAAACCTCCCATCACCAAACTTGCCTCAATCCGACTCCTTTACCTCCAATATTATGGGCCTAACACCAAGCGGTTCCAAAGTTGGAAGCACCTGTCTCGAAGCACTGAAGCTGACATGCCACTTCACAACCCTCAGGCATTGATCATTTAAGCTGGTGGCGCTAGTGTGACTTTCACCTTCATCTTACGGGCAAAGTATCCGCCTTCTATACCCACAGACGCTGGAGTTTGATGGCGCTTCACAGCCTGGCACGCAAATATGGACCCAAACGGCGACCGCTCAGCCTGAGGTGGGTATTTCCTTCATTTTACCTGCCAAGCCTGAGTTTCCAATAAGTTTCTGCCTTTTAGCGACAAAGGCACAGTTGCACTTCCTTTCAACTCCTCCTTCGTTTTGCAGTCCGACGCGCCCAACATTATTGAGACACCGAAGCTGTACATGATCTATGGCCTTTCGTAATTTGGCTCGGGACTTGGGACATACCGATATTCTTTCAAGGCCGTACGACAGCAGTCATGATTCCAGACTTTTGATGCCGGACTCTTCATATCCCAAGTGCTCTCGAAAATTTTCGGACTAGTGGAGCTTCCCGGGGCCTCTGATGACAAAGTTGCGTCAGCAGACGCATTTTTTCTTTTTCTTTTACACCCTTTCTTTGTCCGCCGGTGGGTCACTGTGGGCGTTGGAAATCATCTCCGTGCAGAGACATTTCTGAGTTTGAGCAACACACTGGCATTCGAGATCTTTATATATCCTATTATCCATCCAGGCTTACAAGATCATGGAAGTGTCGGCATCGACCTTGATCCCATCCCACAGCATCTCTTACACTGCCCTCATCGTGTTTTTCTCTCGACTCTCTGTTCTCTATGAGTAGGAAAACCTGGCAAGAAGGGAAGATCACGGACTCAGAGACTCTATTACCTGGAGATGGACTGCCAACCAAGATCTTTATATACGAAGCCCTGCTCTCATTCCTCAGAGATGCTTGTAATACCGAAATCCCCGGGTGAGTGGTATTCGCTGTACTTGGATGTCACCATTGAGATTGCAGGCAAAGTGTGCTTCCCACGACCCTGAATGACTATGAGGTTTCAATGTCATTCGACAGCGTTATTATGAGCGTCGTCGAAAGTTTCAAGTCTCGGAAAACGTTATTGGACGTACGTATATTCAAAACCACAGTTCTTATTGACATGTATCCTACGTAGTTATCGTCGAAAATTGGTCTGGCGAACGATCCAAACCTCCGGGTCGCTTTGCGCATAGACGACGCACGCATCGCCACGCATCTTGTGTCCATTTTTAATTCCAAATCTGCCGTAGATGACGTCTTGCTTCTTGAGGGTGATTCGGCACAGTATTTCATCGACGTTGTTCAAGAAGTAGGGCTCCACATTTCTGTAAACTCCCAGTTACTCATTCATGGATATGTGGTAGACACTCGGCAGAGGGCTTTTCCTGACGCAGGAGCACAACCGGATGGCACATCATACAATTCGCAAGCTGTCAGAGGCGTGTGACAGACTCCCTTCTTCACTCTTCATTACAGGAGTGAGCGAGCGTAACGAGCATCCTACCTTTTTCGGCGGCTACGGAGATATTTATCGCGCCTTCTACAATAGTAAACCTGTTGCTTTGAAGCACATGCGACATTTTTTCCAAGGCTCAGACTTGCGTCGTATTCGTTTGGTGAGTTTATTGGTCCACTTGGGCCATGTCATAGTCAATTGAGGATTATCAGAAGTTTTGTCGAGAGGCTTTTGTCTGGAAAGATCTGCACCATCCATATATCTTGCCGTTTCTGGGAATCGATAGGGATAGTTTCCCTTCATCTCTCTGCATGGTGTCTCCCTGGATGGAACACGGTACTGTCATCAACTATCTCAAAATCAATGGTCACGCAAATGTCGATAAGTTGGTGAGCTTTCGACAATTTTCTATCTTGTGATCGATTTTAACCTAAAGATCAAGCTCTATGAAATTGCGCAAGGCCTTCAATACCTTCATTCACGCAATATTGTGCACGGGGACTTACGTGGAGTACATCGTTCTTAACAGTGAATGAATACTTGAACTAACGGTCATCGTTACAGGCAAATATTCTGATAAACGAGAACTGGAGCGCGTGCTTGGCGGACTTCGGACTCAGCATTTTCTCCGATGCCACTGCCACGATGAGCACAAATCGCGGAGGAAGTCTTTATTGGATGGCTCCGGAATTACTGGATCCAGACCGTTTTGCGCTCAAATTCACTCGAACACCAGCCACCGATGTGTACGCATTTGGCTGCGTCTGCTTCGAGGTGACTGAAATACTCTTTACATCTCTTCCGTTCTGATGATCCCTAGCTATATACAGGACGACCCCCGTTTTCAAGCCTATCTGAACCTGGGGCTTTGATGAAAGTCATCAACGGCGAACGACCCGAACGACCGCCTGGTCCACCGGCGATGTCGGATGCCCTCTGGCAGCATGTAACAGATTTCTGGGCAGAACATCCTGCTTCCAGGCCTTCAACCCAATCTGTGGTACAGATAATGGTTTGTCCAACTTCGGGTCCACAATTTTCACACCCCACACCTTCCCTGCCTGCCACACCCTCTACGCCATTGTTCCCAGCCAGAAGCCTTCCGGGGTCGGCCTCTTGTGCGACAGACAACTTGTCATTCTCGTCCACTGTTGTCTCTTCAACACCCGGGACAATTATCCCCCTGGATACATCATTAACGTCCTCTACGGACGAAAAACCCGAAGAACAACCATCGTTTAAGTCAGAAGATTGGGTGTGCGGTGTTCCTCCCTCTTCCCGCCCCCTTTCCCTCCTCTCCGTCTTCGCTGACTTTGGTATTGGAACCGATGCGTGCATTGACTCCGGGACGCCGTCTGTGTCACAGCTCGATGAACCATCTGCCTTTACTCCAGCTAGCGACGTGTCATTCTCGTCCACTTTCGTCTTTCCAGCAAAAGATGGCTATAACCAAGATCACAAGGACGAGCCCATTGACCTAGACGGCCAGGAAATGCATGTTGCATCGGCGAGCAGTGGTTCGCCGCCTTTCTGGCACCTCAATAATTACGGACCGGCTGACAACATTACATCTCATTCACCGTCTTCACCCAGTTTCCACAAACAAAACAAAGCAGAACTTCACACATTTTTACGGTCCTGGACGCCTTCGCCGCAGGGCACGTTGTCCCTCGAACAATCCAGATGGGAGCAGAATCCAGAGACAGATAAATCACTTCCCTCGCTTCCTTCAAAAACAGGCAAATGGTGGTGGCCCAAAAGCTGTGTGTTTCTCAATCCCGCCTAACAACAACTACTAATGAATTACACCCAAAGTTGTACAGTCCAAACCCCCCCACCAGCCCTGAATCCTGTGTCGCAAATTCTCAACCCGTGAGCAATCAGTACGAAGTTCTGTATGAGTGTATGTACACGTGCACACCAGGCTTCATGAAACAGATTTACTATGACCTTCGCAGGTAGCGTGCCAATGACATTTCCTCATGAGTACGAAATAGTATCATTCTATCAAGGTGAAGTTGTTCTCGCTCTCGAGAAACAGGGCGCATGGTGCCGGGTTCAAAAGGCGGATGAATCCGTTGGCAGTGAGTGATCCATGTTCAAAATTGTGAGAATCTGATCTCAGCTCAAGCATGTGTAGATGTGCCATCCACTTGTCTTCAATCTTGTTTCTACAGAGCCAAAGCGCAGGCTCTCTTTAAGTGTATGTGTCTGTCTGCCAAGAAGCGACTCATGAGATATTGACGCCCGTGAACAGATAAAGCTCATGCAGACGACACAAACGATCTATCATTCAGAAAGGGAGAAATCCTTGGCATTGTTGAGGATCAAGGCAAATGGTGGCTAGCTGAAAATGTGGACGGATCAAGTGGTAGTGCGTCTCTTCCACCATTCGGGAAAACATTTTGTTCCTCACCTCGGCTTGGTAGTTGTGCCATCCAACTATCTTCGGATTATCTCTGGCGGCCCCACTCTTCGCAGGCCAATGGAAAGCATCCAAACTTCTGAGGACTACAAGTACAAAGCGAAAGCTCAACGCGCCTGTACAACCGTTCTCAGTCTGATGCTACAATGGGTAAGCTGACGTCCAACAGATTTTGCAGGAAATGCTTCGGAGCTCTCATTCAGTGAAGATGAAATTATATTTATCCAAAATCCCAGAAATGATCTGTATTGGTGGAAAGCAAGAAAAACAAACGGTTCGACTGGTTGTAAGTCTCTCCATAGCTTCGAGGGAATAATTTTCTGAAATCAATCATCTCAGTTGTTCCGACCGAATGTCTTCGGATTCTTTGAAATTTCCTGACTTGTCGAGCGGATACCAGACACGTGTGTCAAATTCAACACTGCGCTCGAGCAATCCTCTTTACGTGAGATATATCTGTGCATGCGCAACATTGTAGCCGAAGCAACTGCATGGAGCCAATTTAGAGCCTTGTCCAGACAGGAATGAAATCATACATCACAAATCATGAATATTACCAAATCGGGAAGTTGGAGTTGAGTTTCGGTGCCCGGTCCGACATGCCGGTTTCCCTCGTTTCGTCTTCATTTTCATCCAGAAAACCGCAAATTTGGTCAAGAGTCGAGTAGAGATGGAGGTTTAAACGTAGACACTCCACCCATGGCTCTACGCCCTCCCTAAAAGCCATTAAAAATCGGCCAGCGTGCAACAGGGGGCCCGTGTTTCGAAGGCAAAGAAGCGATATTTTTCAGGAACGCAGGAAACGGCGGGAAAAGCTACGATGTTTCTTAATCCGTGGAGTCTCAAAGATATGGACCAAAGCCAAGTTACAATCGATATGTATCAAGGATTGCGAAAATCCATGACCTGCCACCACCGGCGTATCTAAACTGCATCATAAATTTAAACCCCGTTCTCGGAGGTGTTTGCCGAGCCCACCGCATCTGATTCGGCCACAGGCCGCAGTTCCGCTCTTCGGCACAACAACTAAGTATTCCTTTATCGCGTTGGATTTTTTCGTCCATGAACCGGCCACACTATATCTGTAAGCCGATTTTTTTGAAAAGATTTTTACTCGTCAGAGAGACCGGGACCCTTCCGCGACAGAAGGATAGCGCAGTTCACCCGCCCCGTCGCTTGGACCTACGGACCAAGCGCTAATGTGGTCACTCATGATGACCTTGTTGTGGGTTTGTTGTTCAAGGCGGTCTTGTTATAATAATTATAGGAACTTATTGTCCTTGTGGCAATCGTGTGGGTCCGAGCTTGTTCGAACTACATATAAAGTGAGCACCATTGCCTCGTTAATCTCATCCTTCACGGCGTCCAATTTCTCCTGGTCATCGGGTTTACTACTGTAACTGCTCATAAGCCTACCAACTTCAACCCCTGCCTAACCGATATGAATTCTATAAATTCCACCTCTCCCGCGAGCACCCCGGCGCAGGCGCCCGAGTTGAACACGAACGCACCAACGGATGTCGTGGCCTCAAATTCGCCGGACGGTTTGGACTGTTCGTTTTATCAACCCGTACGTACCCGAGACGCTTATCGCCTGGTGCTCGGAATGCAGTTGCAGAATGTTTCATTAAAACTCGAACCACAGCGTTCGGATACTGCCTTCGTCCACGAAGAGATCAGGCGGGTAAACCGCGACGGCGTGGTAGCCGCAAGAGATATGGAGTGTGACCTCTGCGAGGCGTACCGCTGGTTAGTTTATTTATTTAATTCCAGATTGGATTTTATACCTCGCCGATTCAGAATACTCACGAAGGAATCAGGTGCATCACAGAAGGGGTGAGCCCAGAAGAAGCCGAAACGGCGATAAGATCACATATTCAGGGGTTGCACGACTTATATGTAGCAGCGAAAGCGGTTATGGTGAGATAATTTATCATCTCCGTCTCCAGTGAGAGCGGTAATTGACCCGAGACTTCCCATATAGAACACGGGTGGTGTCGTGCTGAAGCGCAAGGGCATTGAGGTGTCCCCAGAAGAGCTGAATCCGGATGCTGATCTCGAGCCCGAAGAAGTTGCAGAGACGGAGGTATGTCGTGTATTACTTTTTGAGCACTCAATGAATGTCAATCTATCCAGTGTACGTGTGGAGCAAAACTGTGTGAAATCCCAGTCGCGGTCCTCCCGATGAAACACATCCCAGGCGCAGCGCTGTGCCCGGAGAAGACCGAGGTGTCGTTCCCTTCTGAATGCTGAAGAAATATGGTCCGTCGAAGTCATTCTTACGCAAAGCACATAGAGTTTCTCGTCTAGATCTTTCTGAACCCGTCCTGTATTTACAGCAATGCGCTTTACATTTAGTTATCGAATAGCCTCCGCGTAGAAAGTCCCTGAATGTGTTCTCCGATTATAACACAGTGACAGGAAATTAAGCCCAAGACCTCCGAGCTCCGGACCTGAGTGCTGTCAAATTAGAGTCGTTCTATACGTCTGGTGTGCTGGCAGACCTTGTGGTGGCGAAGAAGACGGTATTAGACCAGCAGACCAGATCAGCCACGTATTGGATCACCGAGTGAATACGTGGCCAATAAGCATGTGGCTGTGCCATCAGCGACTACTTAACCACCGACCACAAAAAATTGGCCCTTAGATTTTCCTCACCCGCCATGTCCCCGTCTCACTCGCAGACCGACGCGCACACATTCCCTGCGCATTCTTTCTTCCCTTTCTCTCCTTGTCATCTCCCTCCTCGCCCTCATCTCGTTTTCGCCTGTAGCGAACGCAGAAGAGGCCCACGCAGAGTATGGCACCGTCATCGGTATTGGTATGTGTCCTCAACCTTCTGTACACTGCCGTGGATCTCATCGTTGTGTTGTATAGATTTGGGTACCACGTATGCTTCAAATTTCTTTGATTCTCGAAATTTCGGATTCTGACGTGTCGCTTTGTTGTCCGCCAGTTATTCGTGTGTCGGGTTAGTGTCTTGTACTTTCTGCCTCTACTTCTTGTCCTGACGTCCTCGCAGTGTGCAAAAAGGTGGACGTGTAGAGATCATCGCCAACGACCAGGGTCACCGGATAACACCTTCATGGGTCAGCTTTTCGGATGACGAGCGACTGTGGGGATTCTCTCTATTCTTCTCTCGAATTCATCTCATGCTTTTCACAGTGTCGGTGACAGCGCCAAAAACGCCTACCACTCCAACCCCAAAAACACCGTTTTCGACGCCAAGCGTCTTATTGGCCGCAAGATGGACGACAAGGACATGAAGCGCGATCTCAAGCACTGGCCTTTCAAGGTCCAGGAGAAGAACGGCAAACCCTCGATCTCTGTCCAGTACAAGGGCGAGGAGCGCGACTTTGTGAGTGTGCTGCTTTGCATTCTGGATGCTTACTCATTGCGGGCAGACCCCCGAGGAAATTAGCGCCATGGTCCTTACTAAGATGAAGGAGACCGCAGAGGCCTACCTCGGCGAGAAGGTCACCCACGCCGTCGTCACCGTCCCGGCTTGTGAGTGCTTTTTCCGTCGCTCCGCCAATAAACGCTAATTGGACACAGACTTCAATGACGCCCAGCGTCAGGCTACCAAGGACGCCGGCACCATCGCCGGTCTCACCGTCCTCCGTATTATCAACGAGCCCACTGCCGCCGCCATCGCCTACGGTCTCAACAAGAAGGGCGGAGAGTCCCAGATCATCGTCTACGATCTCGGTGGTGGAACTTTCGATGTTTCCCTCCTCTCCATCGACGACGGCGTCTTCGAGGTCCTGGCCACTGCCGGTGACACCCATCTCGGTGGTGAAGATTTCGACAACCGCGTCATGGAGTACTTCACCAAGCTGTACAAGAAGAAAACCGGCACCGACGTCACAAGCAACCTCCGCGCGATGGGCAAGCTCAAGCGCGAGGTCGAGAAGGCCAAGCGCACGCTGTCGAGTCAGCAGAGCACGAGGATCGAGATTGAGAGCTTCGAGGATGGCAACGACTTCTCCGAGACGCTCACCCGCGCCAAGTTCGAGGAGCTGAACATGGATCTGTTCCGTCTTACCATGAAGCCCGTCGAGCAGGTGCTCAAGGACGCCAACGTCAAGAAGGAGGATATCGATGAGGTGGGCTTCCTACCTCTCCTTCCCCGAGCCAACGCTGACTTGCTTGTAATTTTAGATCGTCCTCGTCGGTGGTTCGACTCGTATCCCCAAGGTCCAGCAGCTCCTCAAGGAGTACTTCGGCGGCAAGGGAGCCCTCCAAGGGCATCAACCCCGATGAGGCCGTCGCCTACGGTGCCGCCGTTCAGGGTGGTATCCTCTCCGGCGCCGAGGGCACCGCCGACGTCGTCCTCGTCGACGTCTGCCCCCTTACCCTCGGTATCGAGACCACCGGCGGTGTCTTCACCAAGCTCATCCCCCGTAACACCGTCATCCCCACCCGGAAGAGTCAGATGTGTGTTCTGCTTTTCTCTTCGCTTCTCCTTTATACCAGACTGACACGTCCCATCTAGCTTCTCGACCGCCGCGGACAACCAGCCCACCGTCTTGATCCAGGTCTTCGAGGGCGAGCGTGGTCTGACCAAGGACAACAACCTCCTCGGCAAGTTCGAGCTCTCGTCGATCCCGCCCGCGCCCCGTGGTGTGCCCCAGATTGAGGTCACCTTCGAGATTGACGCGAACGGTATCATGAAGGTGTCCGCTGCCGACAAGGGAACGTGAGTCGCCTTTCTCTTCTCCCTCTGCCCTCCTTTCCTCTCCCACCTGCTCGTTTCACCCTTACTGACGTTCCCGTTTCTTTCAGCGGCAAGTCGGAGAGCATCACCATCACGAACGAGAAGGGCCGTCTCACCCAGGAGGAGATTGACCGCATGGTCGCCGAGGCTGAGCAGTTCGCGTCCGAGGACGACGCGCAGCGGAAGCGGATCGAGGCGCTCAACAGCCTCTCGTCGTTCGTCTACGGGCTCAAGACGCAGCTCGGTGACCAGGAGGGGCTCGGCGGCAAAGTCAGCGACGAGGACAAGAAGACGATCCTCGCTGCGGTGAAGGAGACGACGGACTGGATTGATGAGAACGGGGCGACGGCGGGTGTGGAGGACTTGGAGGAGAAGTTGGCTGGTGAGTTTTTCAACTGCGAAACTGAAGTCTGAGCAGAGAGCTGACTCGTTTGTGAATGCAGAGATCCAAGGGGTCGTCAACCCGATCACATCGAAATTATACGGAAGCAGCGGCGGCGCTCCTTCGGGAGACGACGATGACTTCGGGCACGACCACGATGAGCTGTAATCTTTCGATGCTGATGTCGTGGATGCGGGAGGGGAAGCAGAGAAGCGAAATATATTATTATACATACATACGCTGCGTCCTGGTAATTCTTGCGCGTAGACACATCAACTTGAGGACGGAGATGGCAAAATACGCATACGCATAGCATGGGAGGAGCTCGTTGTATTTATTAGAATTGGATTCTTCGAATCATGATACGGGCAAAGCAAATTAGAAGCGCGAGTGCGAGTTGATGGTCGGCCCGTTATGGTAAATTTCTTCCCTTAAACGGAAAGCCCTAGCTTGTTGACGATTCTCTGTCCGTTCGACCGCACCCAATAAAGCAGGGATAAGTGAGCATGACTGTGTAGCGAAGTTCGACTATGATAATGATATTGTGGTATAATTCCACTCGGGATTAAAGAGCCCGTTATCAGAAAATCCGAAGATAGTTGGATGGCACAACTGCGAGTTCGAAACAACGATCAGACTATGTTCGTAGAAGCAGACATAGAAGAAACGTACGACCGATCGATCCATCGGACCTCCGAGCTTTCCACCAGTTCTCTTGGTCCTCGATAATCTCAAGAATCTCGCCCGTGATGAAAGATATTTCATCCGAATCAGAGGCGTCGTCTGGTAAATGTCAGTTTAGGGTTTTGATTGGAGCAACGCAGATGACATACAGGGAGAACTAGTAATTGCTTTGTACAGATAGTTCACAGGCGGTGATACAGGTGACAGGGGACTCGGACGGGGTGGTAGTGGCCGTGAAGTCTTTAATTGAGGTGGCCAAACCATCCTCTGAACTACAGCGTCGGTGGTAGGCCTATCAGTGGGATTTTGTGCCCAGAACTCCGTTATATATTGCCAAAGTTTGTCCGAGACCGCTGGGATACCAGTCGGCCGTTCAGGCCTTTTACCCTCAACAACCGCCATCAAGGCCCCAGTGTCACGCAGCCTCGGAAATGGAGGTCCTCCTGTGTATAGCTGAACAACTTCAGGACAGCATTGTGAAGGGAACAAGAGATAAAAAGGTTACCTCAAAACAGACACACCCAAAAGCGTATACGTCGCTCGCCTGCGTTCGACGGAAGTGAAGCCCAAATCGTTCTGGATCTATTAATTCTGGAGCCATCCAACGAACACTGCCAGCTCGATTTGACGTTGACATTGAAGTGACGTCGGCGCCAACGCTGAGCCCAAAATCGGCCAAGCAGGCATTGAGGTCGTTGTTGATCAGAACATTTACCTGTGGACAATGATAAAAACTTTGACGATGTGTATAGATAGAAAATACGTACTCCTTGTAACCCGCCATGAACGATGTCGCGGGAGTGGAGGTATTCGAGTCCTTGCGCAATTTCATAGAGCTTGAATTGTATGTTGAATGCGATGATATCCCTCCACACAGACACGAAAACTCACTAGTTTATCCACATTTGCATGACCATAATTTTTGAGATAATTCAGGACGGTACCGTGCTCCATCCACGGGGAGACCATGCAAAGGGCCGAAGGGAAACTATCTCTGTCGATTCCTAGGAATGGCAAGATATGCGGGTGGCGCAACTCTTTCCAAACAAGAGCTTCTCGGCAGAATTTCTGTCCTCGTCAGATAGTGGGCCAGCCTGGGCTGAACGACTCACTAAGCGAATAATGCGGCGTGACTCCGAGTCTTGAAGGAAATGTCGCAGGCGCTTCAAAGCAACAGGTTGATTTTCATGCGAAGCACGATAAACATCTCCAAAACCCCCTCCAAAGTTAGGGTGTTCATCTCGACCGCTTACGCCTGTGATGAAAAGTGAGGAAGGAAGCCTGTCGCACGCTTCGGACAGCTTCCTAATGATACGGCGTGCCATCCGGCTGTGTTCCTTTGCCTGTAAAAGCCCTTTTTCGAGCGTCTAAGATGTAATACTCAATCGAAAGTTTTGAGAAATGGACGCGTAGTCATGACCTACATCTTGGACAACATCGAGGAAATGTTGGGCTGAATCATCCTTCAGACTCAACACGACTTGCTCGTCAGGTTTCGAGTTGAAAATGGACACCAGAAGTGCGGCGATTCGTTCCTCGTCTGCTCTTAGGGCGGTTCGGAGTCGCGGATTATTTGTGAGGTAAAGTATTGAAGAAAACTGAGCGCAGTCAGGATAGTAAACCAGATCAAGAAGAGCCTCTACCTGTAGCAATATTTTTCGGCATTCCAAGCTTCCGACGATGGCGCTGACAACATTTTCGTATGCCATCGAAACCAGATAACCGTCCAAAATCTTCTGCCCCATCAAAGCTTCATCCGGACTAATAAAACCAAGTAAGAATGATGGAATTATGCCGAAGGAACCACTAACGGCAGAACACAACAAGACTCTTTGAGAAAGGAAAGCAGGGTCTGATATATGAACATCTTGTTTGCTTGAGGAGGCAGGCTGGCCATATCTTGGACTACAAGTTCCGCCAACGGCCGTGCAGTGGGGTTTTGTGACCAGTATGCTGTCATATGCCGCCACAGTGCATCCGATACCGCTGGAAGGCCAGAGGGACGTTCTGGGCGTTCACCGTCCACGACTTTCATCGTAGCCGCGGGCCCTGGAAGGTTCGAAAACGGATGTTGTCCTGTAAAAATCTAAACAAATTTAGGACGGATGGAATGTGCGAAAGAAAGGAAAATAAACTACCTCAAAGCAGACACACCCGAACGCGTAGACGTCAGACGCTGGTGTTCGGGCAAATTCAAGGCACCCGAAGCGTTCTGGATACAGTAATTCCGGGGCCATCCAATGGGCGCTGCCCCCACAAGTTGGGTTCATCGGGGAGGTTGCGTCGGAGAATATGCTTAGGCCAAAGTCAGCCAAGCACGCAGTGTGGTCCTCTTTAATCAGAATGTTTCCCTGCCGTAAATTGGTCAAGGCATTTTATCTATTATGGGCGATATTGAAAACCACGCACTCCGCGTAAGTCCCCGTGGACGACGTTGCGGGAATGCAGGTAGTGAAGCCCCAGGGCAATTTCGTGTAGCTGTGATCACCTATCAGATTTGGATCCGAATCAAACAAAAACCTCACCAATTTGTTCACATTTGCATGGCCGTGGACTTTAACGTAGTTCAGAACGGTGCCGTGCTCCATCCAAGGGGAAACTATGCAAAGAGCCGGAGGAAAACTATGCTGATCGACTCCTAGGAACGGTAGGATATGCGGGTGGTGCATATCTTTCCACACAAGAACTTCTCGGCAGAATTTCTACATTCATAAACTACCAGTGTGGCGTAGGGGATTGAACAACTCACCAAGTGCATACGTCGCAGCTCATCATCTGGAATACTGAGATAATATCTCATGCGCTTCAAAGCAATCGGCTTGTTATTGTGTGACCCGCGAAAAACGTCTCCAAATCCACCTCCGAAGCTGGGATCAGATTCCTGCTTGTTCACTCCTGTAATGAAAAGCGAAGAGGGGAGCCTCTCGGACGCTTCCGAAAGTTTGCGAATCATACGGTGTGCCAACCGAATGTGCTCCTGCGCTAGAAAAAGCCCCTGGTCGAGCGTCTAAAATATGCACATGGTTAGTCGCGTCCAAAATGCACAGATAAGGTGACCTCTACATCCTGGACGGTATCGAGAAAATGCTGGGCTGAATCATCCTTGAGACGTAGCACGACTTGCTCGTCCAATTTGGAGCTGAAAATGGACACGAGGAGTGCGGCGATCCTTTCTTCGTCTGCTCGTAGAGCTGTTCTTAATTTCGGATCGTTTGCGCTCAGACCAAGGTTCGATGGTATCTAGTTCAGCATGAGAATATCGGCAGTGATTGATTTGCGTTTCTACCTCTAGCAATGATCTTTTCAATTCCGCGCTTCCAACGATAGCACCGACAACAGTATCGGATGCCATCGAAAGTAGACAACCGTCAAGGGTCATTTCAAGCGTCCTCGCTTCACCTGGACTTCGACTTTATCCAAATCAACCGCAGACATGCTGTAACTAAGAGGCACTCACTCAGAGAGTTGGTTCCTACAGGCATCTCTGAGGAACAAAAGTGAATTCTCATATACCGATATCTTGTTTGTCGTGACTCCATTCATTCTGGGTCTGGGTTCAGTTCGGTTAATGGTTCAAGTGAGAGTGTCGGGGGGAAAGACAAGGGCGAAGCAGGCAGTGTAACACGGCGACGACACGACAAGGCTGTAGGATGATGTTTATCAGGGTCTATTTTAGTGCTGGTGGCGTCTATTCGTGGAGCGTTTTGTTGTCTTTGGAAGGGGCAAGGCTAGCCCGAGGAGGTGCTATTCAAGTTGCCCAAATCATAGTTCAAAGATTGGTAGTTCCGAGGCGTGCCAGGACGTTGCTTTGGCAAAGAATGTGAATGACCTCGAAAAACCGCCGAGAAAGTCAAAGTGTGGGTGAAGTCGAAGTCATGACGGTCCAGGATTTCCGGTTTAGCCCAGCTGGGCCGATGACCGCACATCTCTCGCACTTGTATGCGAAATACATTTGGTGGATGGTCCCTCAACGGCGCGCTTGGTGGACTCGGGAGATAACTGACAGATGATCCGGTTCGGCTTCCCACAGTTCAGTTGAAATCGGAGCGGCTGGTTTTGAACACGGCGATCACCACCTCTTTCCTCTTAACGGCTTGGGCAGCGTGGGCATCGTCGCCCACAACATCACGCAGAACATCATGGAAAAAGGTCGTTGTTCAGAATCGCCTCTCTCCAACACCTACAATCCACAATGGGTGTTGCCATGTCCATGTATGATGCCAACTGGCCCCCTCGACCTAAGTGGTCTGTCGATAATATTCCCGATCTGTCTAGAAAGGTCATCATCGTAACTGGTTGGTGACTCTCCTTGCTAAGAAAGAGGTGTTAAATGGTCATGCATCTAGGAGGAAATAGTGGGATGGGGAAAGAGACCGTCACGGCCTTGCTCTCGAAAAATGCCAAGGTTTACATTGCATCTCATAACCAGGCTCGTGTCGATGCCGCTGTTGGTGAACTCGAAAAAGCGACAGGACATCGGGCCCTGTTTCTTAAGTTGAATCTTACGAGCCTCAGCTCTGTCAAGGCTGCCGCGCAGGCCTTTCAGAAGCTTGAAAGCAAGCTGGACGTCCTTATCAACAATGCGTGCGTGCTTGTGTTGGTGGCGTCGTTGAATCTTCACCGTGGACTTTTTGCAGAGGTGTGATGTTGCCTAATCCCAAAGCGCTCACGGTCGAAGGGTACGATTTGCAATTCGGCCTCAATGTCGTCGGTAAGCACTCGTCTCATTCTTCCTGCACTACCTGTTCAGTGCGCCATATCAGGCCCATACTACTTCACTCGACTTTTGTTACCTCAACTCATGGCCGCAGGCTCCGCCCGTATCGTCAACCTTTCCTCGCATGGGCACATTTTCATCGAGAGGATAAAGTGGGACACGATCAGGGATGGGCCTGAACGGCAGAAGACGAAGCCTTTGGATTTGTACAATCAGAGCAAATTTGTAAGTGTCCATTGATTCGTTCTTGTGCTTCAAGTTCACTAGCATTTCAGGCCAATGTTGTCGTTGCTTGTGAATTTGCAAGAAGGTACGGCGATAAAGGCATTGTCTCGACGTCAGTCCATCCGGGTAGGTCATACATATCGCCTGTCAGTCCCGCTGAGCTTGATACTTAAGTACTTATACAGGCCTTATTACTAGCACCAATATGGGCCGAACGATGTCCCCCCACAGTCTTGAAGCTATTGGTATGAGCTCGTTCATGTTGAGCGCTAGCAATTCATCTGTCACTCAGCAGTCTCACTCAGAGCTGCTTATCGTACAATTCAACGCAAGGAGCATTGACTCTGCTTTACGCTGCAACTTCTCTGGAGACAGCCGATGCTAATTTAAATGGTAAAGTGCGTTGTGGGCTTTTATTCGTAATATCAGATTCTGATAAAATCCCTCAAGTACTTCATACCGTGGGCGCGAATCGGCCAGTCCCATCTACTGTAGATGCACGCAATGCTGAGGTAGGAGAGAAACTCTGGGCGTGGTTGGCGGAGGAAACCAAGGATGTCCAGTAGTGCTGATATAATGTGTCCGTTGACGCGTATGCGTCAAGTTAATTTACAAGCTCAGAGAATACGGAAATGGTTGGATCGCACAACTATGAGTTCAAAATAGGGATTTAGAAAAGCGTTCAGCAAGATAGAGACATCGAAAAAGACGCACCACCGATTGTTCCGTCCGCTTTTCTGGCTTTCCACCACATGCCCGTTGGGTCAATGATGTCTATAATATCGTCCTTGAGGAAGGAGAGCTCATACTTATCAAACGGATCGGCCGTGTCTGCTGAATTTTAGCCCATTTGCAACAGTTTAATGCAAAACACCTACGTGCAATCCAAGCTTTCGCTTTATATTTATAATTTTGAGAATCTTGATTGGAACATGCGCTGTCTACAGGCATACACAGAGCCGGACCGACACCGGTGAGAATTTGGAGACAGCTAGATTGCACAACTGCGAAGTAAAATTACCGAAAATGTTCGCAGAAAGAATTGCAGAAGTGACGTACGACCCGTTGTTCCATCTGCTTTTATAGCATGGCACCATTTGCCCGGCTCGTAAATTATGTCAAGGATTGCGCCCTCCATAAACGAAATCTCATTTGCCAGACGAGCTTGATCTAGGAACAAGCGTCATCATATGCTGAACAGTGACATGTATTGTCTGCACGTACAAGCACACAATGCCTTGGCTTTGGTTCTGGCACGGGGTTGGAAAAGTAAACTGGGAAGCCTCTTTGGGGAGGTGGCGGCTTTCGCTTTATCTTTTTCAACACTGAATAGGGAGCTATTATCGAGTGTAATGGAACGGGCTATTTTTATGGTTAATATTTTTCTAACATTGATGTAGCGCACATACAACCAGGAAAACGGTTGTATTGGTCGTTTCTGGGTTGATACCGAGAACATGGTCCACCAGACAGGCGGTTCGGGGATTTTTCAGCTGGCAAAATTGCGTATAAGACATCAGAGAGAAGCCAGGTGGGAAGTGGACAGACGCACTGCCAATCAATGCATCCAACGTGTTCGCTTTCATTTTTTTTCGATGGAAGGGACGAATTGCCAACTGCCTTTTCAGTTTACTATAGATCCACGACGAAACGCGGGAAGCAGTGTCTTCGAATTGCGCATGCCGGTCGTTGCGCGACGGCGATGCTGAACGTGGAAAAATATCGCGTACCGGACTGTCGGCGCCACCAAGTTCCCCCTGCGGGCAGGGAAACACTGCTCGGGGATGCGACAGTGTTGATGCGCAGGTCAGTCGTGATACAACCCTCATCGCTGTAGACTGAGTGACTGTCAGCACTGGAAACCGAGAGACGGCGGGCCGAGTGCAGGTCGGAGAATGACATCTCTTGTGGGCTCGATGTCAGGTTATCGAAGACGACATTGAATGCGTCGTCGCTGGTGATCGTAGGCGGGGTCGACTTTGAAGGCTTTCTTATTGATAATGGTAGTACGTCTAGAAGACGCCGGAGCGAGCCCGATAATTGTGGATCGAGCAACTCTCCATGTAGCGAGTTTTGGGTGTCATCCGGGGTCGTGTGTACTGATAGAGAATCGTGTTCGAAATTTTGGGTCGGCCAGACCATGTTTTGTACGACAAGTCGAGTGGAAGGGCGCACAATCGGGCTTTCTGCCCAGAACTCCGTTACGTGGTGCCAGAGCACATCCGACATCTCCGGGGGACCAGAGGGTCGTTCCTGCCGCTCACCACTAATGACTTTCATTAATGCCGCTGGTTCAGGTAGGTTCGAAAACGGAGGTCGTCCTGTATACAACTGAACAAGTTCAGGAAAACATTATGAAAGGAACAAGAAACAACAGGGTTGGTTACTTACCTCGAAACAGACACACCCAAATGCGTACACATCTGTTGCCGGTGTCCGAGCAAATTTACACCCGAAGCGGTCTGGATCCAGTAATTCTGGGGCCATCCAGCAGAGACTCCCGCCTCTGGTGCTCGTTGATGAGTTTGCGTCTGAAAAGCTGCTCAGCCCGGAAGTCGGCCAAGCAAGCACTCCAATCCTCCTTGATCAGAATATTTGCCTGAAGTTGACCGCGTTCAGTCAATCAGATATATGCATCACTGTGAACTATGTACCCCTCGCAAGTCGCCGTGAACGATATTGCGGGAGTGGAGGTACTCAAGCCCTTGCGCGATTTCATAAAGCTTAATGGCTGTGTTGAATGCAACGCTTTACCTCACACAGAGAATGACGCACTAATTTATCCACGGTTATATGGCCGTGAACTTCGAGAAAGTTCACAACGGTTCCATGCTCCATCCATGGGGAGACCATGCAGAAGGTCGAAGGGAAACTATCCCTGTCGATACCTAGGAACCGCAAGATATGCGGGTGATGCAAATCTTTCCAAACGAGAGCTTCTCGGCAAAATTTCTAGACAACATGTATAAACTGGAGCCGCATGAACTGAAACACTCACTAGACGAATACGGCGTAAATCGGAGCCACGGAGAAAATGCCGCAGACGCTTCAATGCAACAGGCTTATTCTCATGCGAAGCGCGATAAATGTCTCCATATCCACCTCCAAAAGTAGGAAGTTCTTCTCGACCGCTGACGCCTGTCATGAAAAGTGAGGAGGGGAGCTTGTCACAGGCCTCCGACAGCTTGCGGATGATGCGGCGTGCCATCCGACTATGTTCCTGTGTCAGTAAAAATCCTCGGTCAAGTATCTGAGATGAATCCATAAGCAATCGAGTATTCGTGGAAAGGGGATGGTAGAAATCACCTACATCCTGAACAACGTCAAGGAAATACTGGGCTGAATCACCCTCAAGGCATCGCACGGCTTCCTCGTCGGAATTCGAGTGGAAAATGGACACGAGAAGTGTGGCAATACGCTCCTCGTCGGCTCGCAGGGCGGTTCGTAGTTGTGGGTCGTCTGCAACATCAAGTTTGGTCGCTAGCTGGACGGCAACGACATCGGAAACGATATATGAGGGCGAGTCTGTGTACACGTACCTCCAACAATCTTTTCCGACATTCCAGACTTCCGACCACAGCCGCAACAACACTCTCGCATGACATGGAAATCAAGTAGCCATCCAAGGTCTTTCCCACTTTCCGCTGACTTTGGTGGAATCTGATCAAGATGGTGGAATCATGGCAGCAACAATCACTCACTTCGGGGCCTGAGCATCACAAGCCTCCTTGAGAAACGCAAGCAAGGCTTCGTATATAAGCATATAGGCTGCTTGGAGGTCCAGAAAGAAATATTTTGAGGGGTTTGAGCAGTGGAGGTCCATCCCCAGATATAATAAGATAACCGCAGCATTCCATGCGTGCGAGCACATGAGTGCTGTATAGAATGGCATGTCAACGCAGCCTGTGCAGCGTCTAAAGACTTGAATCAGGTGATACCTATGTTGCGAGAACTATTTCAAGTTCGACGCAACGAATAGAAATCTTCGGGAGAAGGTGGTATTTGTGACCAAATGCCGCGATAGATATTTTGGATCTGAGGACGTGAAGAAGGAATAACGGCAGAGATGTCCTCACTAAAGCAATCGGATAATCGGGCTTACACCTTCCCACTCGGAGCTTCGTGGCAATCCGCCTACTCACAGTTGCGCTGGTCGAAATCCTCTGAGCGCGCGACGATCGGCTTCTTTCTTCCAGCCACAACGCCGGAGTACGTATCGCGTTCGCGCACGTCTCGCGCGGGGATCCGAGCCTCCCACTGGCCTCCAGCACAAGAGTCTGTACACGTACCTCCACCAATCTTTTTCGGCATTCCAACTGTCGACAATAGCCACAACAACACTCTCGGATACCATCGAAATCAAGTAGCCATCCAAGGTCTTTGCCACTTTCCGCTGGCTTTGGTTGAATCTGATCAAGACGGGGGAATCTTGGCAGCGACAATAACTCACTTCGGGCGTTACAAGCCTCCTTGAGAAACGAAAGCAAGGCTTCATATATCAGAATCCTGGCCGCTCGGAGGTCCAGAAAGAGGTATATAAAGTGTTTGGACAGCGGAAGTCCGTCCCCAGATATAAGAGAAAGAACTGATGTCCGCAGCACTCCATGTGTGAGCGCACGAGTGCTGTATAGGATGGCATGTCAACGCAGCCTGTGCAACGTCTAAAAACTTAAAAGTTATTAAAAAAACTCGGCCCGGTAATACCTATGTTGTGAGAACTGTTTCAAGTGCGACGCGACGAATCGAGATCTTGGGGAGAACGTGGTATTTGTGACCAAAGGCTCGCGATAGATATTTTGGAAGAGGAGGTGAGGAAGAAACAAACGGCAAAGATGTCCTCACTAAGGCTAACCGGATAATCAGGCTTACGCCTCCCCCGCCTGTTCGGAGGGTCGTGGCAATCCGCCTACTCACAGTTGCGCCGGTCAAGAACCTCGGAGCGCGCGACGATTGGTGTCTTTTCTTCCAGGCCGCAACGTCGGAGTACGTGACGTGTTCGCGCACGTCTCACGCGTGAATCTGAGCCTCCCATTGGCCTCCAACACAATGGGTATCTTCAGAACTCTGGCCTCCGATGTGTGGACTTTCAGTGTGTTCCAGTGGCCCTCATTTCCATGGGTCTCGAACAGATCTAGAGTTTTCATTTAGAGTGAATTGCGAAGGTTTGACCGGAATTTATCAGCCTCCCTCAAGCGTTGGATGCATTGATAGATTTGAACTTTAACGGAACAGACCGCGAATCGTGGACTCGGTCCACATGCTATAGGTACCGATCTTCCACGGCCATGTGCCTGGTCGCTGTTTTGTTTAATGGACAAGGTCATAATACTGTCAAATGCGGACCTTTCATTGTATTTTCAATCAGGTTCGCTCTGCGTTGCACACGACGACGATGACAGTTGACTCGGTTCTTCTCCTGTGTTTGCCGAAGCTCAGGGCTAGTGGGAGGGCACTGTGGAAGCAGTTGTGATTATTGGAGAGGTTGCCAGACATTCCAAAGACAGAGAACATGGTGGCTGCAGAATAAAATACAGCGGAGGATGATCGACGAAAAGACGGAGGAAAACCAGGATGTCGAGATGTCGAAATATCGGGTTCCCATGGGAAGCAAAGGCATGAGCTCACATCGCCGAAGACACTCCACTGGTAATCTTCGCGCGCCCATTATCCTAAGCGCTGTACCTGTATTCTCACTCTTCCCCACCATTCTTAACGACCCCCGAGTCGTATTGGGGCGTATTTGAAGCAGTGGTTGTGGCAAGATCAAAACTGTGGCATCGTCGGTCACCTTCCTAATTTGGGTGCGGTTGGACCGGTAAAAGCGCTATGAAAAATTTTAACGTTCTAACGAACTTGCAGACGACGACCACTAACGACTCGAAATGTCTTCTGTATCTATACAGCAGAACTGGTATACCACCAGCAATGGCTCGGGTTTTCATACCCTCAGGAACCAAGTCCTCTTCACACGCGTCTTCACGCCCTCACCATCGGCTTCAAGCGTACCATTGACAACATCTAATTCGATACCATCTGTCTCGGGCAGTCTCACAACCTTTACCTCGACATTCCCTACCACCATTACCGAGCCAACGACAACCTTCACCTCGTTAGCAGAATCAGTCGTTATCACAGACCCGGTGCACTCGCCACGACCACCCTATCGCCGCAGGCAAACCTCAACTCCAATCCCGTGTGCATTGGGTCAGGATCGGACGCGTCGTCGGATGGGCTGCTGGCGTCAATCCTTATTCCCAGCTTTATTGGGCTTTTGATATGGGTGCGTGTAATCCGACCTCAGTTCATTTGTATGGTGTTGATCGCTGCTATAGCTGCTTTTCGCGATACTCCGACCGCGATTCAGGCAGCTGTATGGTCTGCGGGAATGGTTTGTGGAGCAAGGGTGAGTTGGCTTTGAATTTATTGTTGTTCTGGTTTTGGCTGGCCTTCAAAAAATTGGACTTGCGCAATCTAACTCTGGTGGATTTTCTTGCCGGGCGAGAAAGCCAGGATCACTTGTAAAAACAAAAAAATACCTGTGGCCAAAACCAGAACACCGTCATACTCTTGTACCCGAAACTAACGCGTCCATATCATTTAGTCTGCGGCCGAAACCGCTCTCCTCCTCCCTCCTCGCGTTCTTGCACCCCCCCGGTCCCGCTCGTACCTTCAGTTCCCTCAGATGTGTCGGACATGGGCAAATCCCCAGCGGGCGACGCGGAGCTCTTCCCTGCGGACGAGCAGCTTTCCCAGCGCGCCCTCTGGATCGCACTCCTCATCGCGCTCGGCTGGGCGCTCGTTGGTCTCGGCGGCGCTCTGCCGCTATACATGGTCTCCATCCCATGCATTGCCGACTTCCCCTCCACTGCTACGTTCGGTGGCTCATTCTCGACGCTCGAGGACCTCAGTCTAATGAGGCTCCTTCGGGCACTTGATAGTGGAAAGTACAACGTGTCCACTACCAACCTCCTCCATACTCAGGCTCGCTCGCTTTCCATACGCGCAGACGCCGGCACCAATGCTAATGGTGACCCGGAGCATCTGCGGGTTCGCGTGATCGTCCTCACCGTACTGGTTCTGGTCCTCGCGCTTCTCCCCGCGTTGTATAAAATCGTCAAAGAGCTCAACATACTTATCGCGTATAGGTAAGACACATTACTTTCTTTCGTCGTTCTCAGGTCTGATTGTGTACAGAAAGCGCTGGTTAGCCCTCCGCTGCGAGGGCAAGCAGCTTGGGTGGCTTTCCGCGCGCAAGGCGCCGGGCTTCACGGGGTGGGGCGAGCAGCGGGTCAAGGACTTTGTGGTGAAGGGTGGACTTAGCTCAGGGATGCAGGGTGGGAGTGTGCAGAATAGGAATGGGAATGGGAACCGGCGCCGCCGCGATGAAGGAAAGAGGAGGAGAGCAGGACCAGCCCAACCAGGAGGAGAAGGACGCGCTGCAGGTGGACATCACGAACATATTCTCGATATGGTGAGTCCAGTACATCGTCGTGACCGTCTTTGATATTTACATCAATGACAGCGACACCCAACGACTAGCCCTTCTCATCGATGAGCGCGATGAGATCCTGGAGAACCTCGAGATCGCGGAGACGCGGTATATCTCGTCGTTCAGACTCACCACACCCGATCCTTCTATCGCGGATTTCGAGCCGCCCAGTCCCCCAGGGGCGGAGATGGGAAGCCGTACATCAGCCACCCCCAGCCCCTGCGCAACACCTCCACGCGGAAGCCGCGTCGCAAACGCTCCCTCAACCCCGCCTTCGCCTCCTCGTCCCTTGCACCCACGTCTTTCGTCGCGCCTTCGCTGTACTACAAGCTTAACCGCGTACAGGGTGTTTCTGGCGGGCAGTTCGGCGGGGAGGATGCAGTAGCCGAAACCGATGAGAATAAGCTTACGCTGAGCCAGACGATCAACTCAAGGCTGGTGGGGAGTCGGTTCCAGGAGGTGAACCGCAACAGCGCGTTCTACGGACGGCTCCCGCTTGGGAGCCACGTCAGGGTGGACCAGACAGGCGAGTTGGGGCCGATCGACGAGCATGGCTACACGCGCATTCCGGACCCTCAGAGATTCGGACCTAATCACGGGATTGAGGAAGAGGAGGGAGTGGAAGGGGAGGGGCAGGACTGGGTGGACGTGTTTCGGGAGCACCACCCGCGGAGGGAGGACTCGGTCGACAACGGCCCTGGGCCTTCTTCACCGTCTTCACCGTTCAGCAGGCGGACGCGGCGCAACCGAGACAACACCCAGTCGACGTCGGGGACCGGGACGCAGACGGGGACGGGGACGGGATCGCCGCTGGCGAGCCCGATGGACCCGCAGGCATCAACGAGCACGAAACGCGAGACCTTCCCCTTCCGGCGCCGGAAATCTTCCGCCAACGCCACGCAATCGGGTACCGAGGAGGAGATGCCGCCGCCGCATATGCGCTTGCAGGCTCGGCAGCCGTTCGTTCGGCCGCATGACAATATTAACTTTGACCATCTGGGCGAAGTGTACAGCGATATCACCCAGTGGCGCTCCCGCCTGAAGGCCATTAATGCGGAGATTGGGGAGGCGCAGACGACGGGGTACGAGGATATCGCAGGGGGCGTGCGGATAAGGGGATGGTTGCTGATTGGGCGTGGGCTAAGGTGAGAGTCCCAAGTCTGCGCGGTTTATCGATCCTCTGACGCATAGTGTAGGTTTATTAACGGGGTGGAGATCATCGAGGGGATGGCGAAGGAGGATGTGCGGTGGGATGTGCTGCAGAATGAGCGCGGGACGCTGGACTCCATCGTTCTGTGGTGTTTGCTGGGCGTTGCGGCGATTCTTCTCGCTGCGGGGCGTGAGTGGTTCCACTCTTCTTCGAAGCTTAGCATCTTATAAATTCGGATTCTTTTGTTCAGTGACGGCAGCCGCGGGTCTCTCCCCTGACGACTGCTCCAGATGTTGCACATTACCTACCGTTTTTGGCGCCGTTGTTGTCCTCCAAGACTACTGGCGATACCATTGCCTCCGGGGTGGCCACTGTGCTCGCGCCTGCCGTTGCTGCGACGCTGTTCATTTCCCTCGCGGTGGCAATAATCAATTGTGCGTGATCTTCTCCATAATCCTTATTACTTCGTATTAATGAATTACATCCGTTAGTCTCAGCGCACGTCCGCGGCTCTGTCTCTGTATCTGGCACCCAGCTCTTTGTCTTCCAGGCTATGTTCTACGTCCTCGTCGGCATCGCCGCCGTTTGGCTCATCACCGTCGGTGCGCTCATCTACTCGCTCCAGCCGTTCAACAACGCTGGAGCTGGAGGTGTTGACGGGCGGACGGAGAGTGTCGCGAACGGCGCGATATATATGGCGATTTTGGCGCTTAGTGTCCTGTTTACGTGCGCGATAATCTTCCCAGGATTATTGCTACTGCAGCCGCTGCGGCTGTGGACGGTGCTGAGGGCGGAGAAGAGTGCGGTAACGCCAAGGCAACGATTTAGAGGTGTGTTTTACTTTACTGTATTTTTCGATGAAGATGTTTTGACGCGGCGTGAAAGCTGTATACCCCCGCACATATAATCCCGCCTTCGCTACGGGCGCGTGCATACTTGCCATCATCTTCGCATCCACGTTTTCGATCATCTTCCCGCTTGTCGCTCCTGCTGTCGTCATTTTGCTTCTCCTATCTCTCGTTGGTGCGTATCTCTTCATTAACAATTTCAGCTGATGCTGATGAATCTCCAACAGCTCATCGCTTCCTCGTTGGATATGTCTATGCACGCACGCACTCGCAGACGGGTGGCCTCCTTCAGATCTGGCTTCTGCGGCGCTTCGGCACGCTCTTGTCACTTCAGCCCATCCTCCTCGGCTTAATCTTCCTGAGCCGCGAGTTCTGGATCGAGGGCGGCGTCCTCTGCGGCACCGGTCTCTTCGTTATCCTCTTCATTGAAATATACGTGATTGCAAAAACGCGGCAACCTGGACGAGGTTCGCTGTCGCCGATAACAAGAGACTCCTTGGACGCATTTAGGAAGACGGCGCGGCCTCCAATGGCGAAGAGGAGGACGGTGGATGACGAGAGCACCAGTATGGTGAGCAGTGCACGGATGGGGCATCGGACGAGGGGCTCGATGGCGAGCGTGCTGGAGATGATGAGCGTGACGCTTGCGGTGATGCCACCGCGTAGGCCCGAGCAGGTGGCGCTCCCTCTGAGTGCGTATCTTTTTCTTCTATTGGCGCTGTGCCGTGCTCATCATAATATTTTCTGCGTTTGTAGAAACCGAGACGCTGGACGACCTCACTGCGACTGAGCGCGCTGCGCGCACGCACCCAGACGCTCCACCGCACCTGCCGCCGCTATCGTTCACTGACCACGCGCGGGAGATGGCCAGCATTCTTTATGCGCCCGAGCTCATCGCGCCGCCGCCGATCATATGGCTCCCCAACGACGCAGCGGGCGTCGCGCGCTCCGAGGCCGTCGATCTGCAGAAGTACCATGATTTGCAGGTGACGCTCGACGTGAAAAGCAAGGACGATATAATGCTACCATTGCAGCGTAGCGTCAGAGGCCGCTGACGCGAGTAGATTTGCTGGACTAAATTTTTGCTATTTCAGGATGGACGATTTTGTGTTATAATGTTAATGTAATTTGAGATACCACGAACTGTGGATATGAAATATAATGACATTCACGCTTGCGCGCCTTGGTCACCTTGGGGTTGAGAATCGAGTATGTAAACACGTGACCGCGACCGGATTTCATCTGCAGTCATCTGCAGGGTTTGTTCGGCCTGGAGTCCTTCGAAACGATGGTCTATCGCTTGGGCACTGCTCTCACTCTCACTTGAAGGCCAGGTCCTTCGCTAGCATCCACTCCGGTCCGAGTTCTCCGTCATCATAGATGCCCGTAGGCACCGCCTGTGTGACCAGTGCCTGTATTGGCAAGTGAAGGGAGACCCCAATGGACGAAGACCCGGCGCCGACGAAGGTCCTGATATATGAGGCTTTAATTTCATTTCTCAAAGGCGCCTCCAGTGTCCATTGGCAATTGAGTCCACGGTGAATAGTTTGCTCCTGAAATAGCTATTAGCTTCGCGGTCTTAATTCCGATTCAGTCGAAGCTGGAGCGAAAGTCAGGATGCTTCAGACGACTGTGGACAACTACATGGCTTCGATGTCATCCGACAGTGTTGTTAACGCCGTCGTTGGGAGCCTGGAATGCCGAAAGAAACTGTTGGAGGTAGGCGATCGTCCTGAATTAGAGCCTGTTATCTTGATCAAGTTCTACTCAGTTATCAAGCAAACTGGGGCTCGCAAACGATCCGAAGCTTCGAGCTGCCCTACGCGCGGACGAAAAGCGGATTGCCACGATTAGCCACGATTCTTGTGTCCATTTTCAGCTCCAAATCTGACGAAGAAGCAGTACTACGTCTGGAGGGTGATTCGGCCCAGCATTTCCTTGATGTCGTCCAGGATGTAGGTTTTAATCTTCTACTATTTAATAGGGAGTCTCAACCAGACGTATCTCAGACATTGGACAGAGGATTCATTCTCGAACAAGAACATAGCCGGATGGCACTGCGTATAATTCGCAAGCTATCCGAGTCCTGCGACCGGCTACCTTCCTCACTTTTCATTATTGGAGTGAACAACCGAGATGAGCATCCCACTTTCGGGGGCGGATACGGAGATATTTATCGTGCCCCGTACGGCGGCCAGCGTGTTGCTTTAAAGCGCATGCGACATTTCCTTCGTGGCTCGGACTTGCGCCGTATTCGTCTAGTAAGTGGTTCAGTCCAGCCGGTGCACACTCTGATGAGCGTACAGAAATATTGCCTAGAAGCTCTGGTGTGGAAAGATTTATATCATCCGCACATCTTGCCCTTCCTAGGAATCGATAGGGACAGCTTCCCATCCAGCCTTTGCATGGTTTCACCCTGGATGGAGCATGGTACCGTGATGAACCATCTTCAAGTTCATGGACATGGAAACGTAGATAAACTCGTGAGTCATGTTGAGTTGAGGGATGACATTGTTTGTATCTGACGCAACAATTCAAGCTCTACGAAATTGCGCAAGGCCTTGAATACCTTCATTCTTACAATATCGTGCACGGCGACTTGCGAGGAGTATGTATATCGACTGCGATGCAAATAATGGACTAATTCTTGCAGACAAACATTCTGATCAAGGAGGACTGGAGTGCGTGCTTAACTGATTTGGGACTGAGCATTTTTTCGGACGCCACTTGCACGATGAGCACCAATCGAGGAGGTAGTCTTCACTGGATGGCTCCAGAATTACTAGATCCAGACCGTTTTGGACTCAAGTTCGCTCCAACACCAGCCACGGACGTATATGCATTCGGGTGTGTCTGCCTAGAAGTAAAAGTCTTTCCATTTTCCCTCGACATCATTGGTGTCCTGACTTTGTCCAATTATATACAGGTCGACCTCCATTTTCGAACCTGTCCGAACCTGCGGCTTTGATGAGGGTCATCAACGGTGAGCGACCAGAAAAGCCACCTGGTCTGCCAGCGATGTCAGATATACTCTGGCAGCATGTGACAGAATTCTGGGCCCAAAGTCCCACTGCGAGACCTGCGACCCATGCTATAGTGCAGAATATGGTTTAGCCAACTACTTGTCCACAATTCTCATTTCCCTCGGCTCTCTTTCCTACATTGTCTGCCCCAATTGGAAACCATTTAATGTCAATCCCACCAGCTATCGACAATGTGTCATTCGCTTCTGTTGTCTCTGCGGCGCAACAAACAGTGATCTCCGCAGACACATCCTTCCTGCGATTCTTCACCAACGACAAATCCAAAGAAGCTCTGCGGTTTACACCAATGTCCAGTGCGCCACACTCTCCCATAATCCCCCTTCTCTCTGTCCTCGCCGACGGTGGAATGCGAACCGAAGTGAAAATTCACACCGAGACCCCGCCCGTGTTGCAGCTCGATGATCTCGGTAGTCGTCCCTCTGCATTGGACCCAATTCGAAACCATCCTGGATCGGCCTCACCTGCGGTCAGCGACGACGTGTCGCTCTCCTCCATTGTGGTCTCTGCTGCACGAAAGGCAATGGTTCCGACCGAAGCATCATTTATACGAGTCCTCCTTCCACAGGGACGGAATTCCGTGTATTTTTGACCAAGTGAGAGAACATCTGGTGTCTGTGAGACATTTTTTTAAACCATTTTTCGAACCCGCAGGTCCGAGTCCGTCTTCACCAGTACAATTTTCAGATGCTTCTTTGTGAGGACGTATATTATTGACGAATTTCACGATGTTCAGCCGTGTTTTCAACTAAAACGCGCAGTCACTGGTCGTAACAACCTGAGAGCACGGATAATGGTGCAAAATTGATTTCGAGGGCCCTAAGGGTCAAGGAGATGTTCTAGATGTTTTTTCCGTTTCATACGTGGTGGTGGGGCCCACGACAAAATTCGGACTTGAGCGTTGTGACATTGACTAGTCGGAGTCCGGCCCGAAACTACCAACCAATCGCAAGCTTGGGGTCACGCCCCGAAACTCAGAGCGGCTCTTGACCACTTCGCATTTCTACCGAACGCCCAGACACTGGCGCCAGAACAATCTACACGATCTGGGCACATAGAATTGTTATGTCTTTTAAGCCACAGGGACACCGGTATTTTCCCGTCGGGTTGGCTAAGGAGCTTGAAGGTGCGCGTTTGGAAGAGTGAAACGCCGTGACTCTCTACTACTAGGACCGGACCAACACAGACACCTGGGCCAATCGCTCAATCAAGGTAAGTGGAATGCCTACTCAATCGCTCTATACCTTTTTTTTTCTCTTGGTTTACTGATTGAGAGGTCCGACCGTGAAATGTACCCTTGCACTTTGAAGATACTAAGCGTCGGTCGTTCATTCAAGTTTCCATAGTTTCTGCAACACAAGGAGAATTCTGAACAACACAGCTTCGGGAATAGACACTTCACTGGCGGCTCATCAACAGAGAGACGCCGCAGAGCCTCAAGCTCTCTCAGGCCGCAAGCTGTATTGACATCTTGATCCCATTCTACACACTCCTCTTTCCCTCACTGGCGCCCTTGAGGCTTCTTGACGAGAAGTGAGCAGTAGGATGCCTCGAGCTGTTGAAGCCGGACCCAGGGCCGCAAGGGATGGAGATACGGTGTCCACAAAGATCGTGGTATACGAGGCCTCGCTTTCGTTCCTCGACGATGCTTGCAGTGCCCAACATTCGCGGTGAGGGGCTCTTTCTTGCTAAGTAGGCTTTGTGGCCTTACTTGGATTCAGTCTAAGCACGAGAGAAGTGAAGATGCTTCGAAACACCCTGAAGGACTACATGGCTTCAATGACATCAAACAGTGTCATTGGTGCTGTTGTTGAAAGCCTGGAATGGAGAAAGAGACTGCTGGAGGTAACTTAGAGATTTATCCTAGGAAAAGAGTCCCGGAATCCTGACCGTAGCCAGTTATCCACCAAAATGGGGCTCGCGAATGACCCGAAACTCCGGACTGCCCTACGCGTGGACGAAGAGCGGATTGCCACAATTCTCGTGTCCATTCTCAACTCTAAATCTGACGAGGAAGCATTACTGCGTCTGGAGGGTGATTCGGCCCAACATTTCCTTGATGTCGTCCAGGATGTAGGTTCTTATTTTGATCACTCGGCATTCTCGATATAACCGTATTTAGGCACTTGACAGAGGGTTTATGATGGGGCAGGAACATAATCGAATGGCACTGCGTATAATTCGCAAGCTATCCGAATTGTGCGACAAGCTCCCCTCTTCACTTTTCATTGTCGGTGTGAACGGCCAGGATGAGCATCCCACTTTTGGGGGTGGATACGGAGATATTTATCGCGCCTCGTACTGCGATCAGCGTGTTGCTTTGAAGCGCATGCGATATTTCCTTCGTGGCTCAGACTTGCGCCGTATTCGCTTAGTGAGTGGTTCAGTCTGACATGCATGACGTACATCAGGTACTATGGCTTATACTGTACAGAAATTCTGCCGAGAAGCCCTCGTGTGGAAGGATTTGCATCACCCGCATATCTTGCCCTTCCTAGGAATCGACAGGGACAGTTTCCCTTCATCGCTGTGTATGGTTTCTCCTTGGATGGACCACGGTACCGTGATCAATTACCTCGATACCCATGGCAATGCGAATTTGGATAAATTGGTCAGTTTCATCCCTACTCAAGGTTTCCATTGGTATTGAACACAAGGTTGTAAGCTCTATGAAATTGCACAGGGCCTTCAATACCTTCATTCTCGCAATATCGTCCATGGTGACCTACGAGGAGTACGTACATTCGGACAATACATATGGTCGAATGAATCTATCGTTAATTGCAGGCAAATATTCTGATCAAGGAGGATTGGAGTGCGTGTTTGGCCGACTTTGGGCTGAGCATTTTCTCCGATGCCACTTCCACGATGAGCACAAACCGTGGAGGGAGTCTTTACTGGATGGCCCCGGAATTGCTGGATCCAGATCTTTTCAAGTTCAAGTTCGCTCGAACAACAGCCACTGACGTGTACGCGTTCGGATGTGTCTGCCTCGAGGTAATCATCTTCCCCTTTTTCTGTATCCACGCGGGCTAAATTTCTGCAGTTATACACGGGGCGACCTCCCTTCGCGAGCCTATCTGAACCCGCGGCTTTGATGAAGGTCCTCAACGGTGAACGACCAGAAAGACCACCTGGTCCTCCAGTGATGTCGGATATGCTCTGGCACCATGTGACGGAATTCTGGGCGCAAAGTCCCCCGGCACGGCCTTTGACTCAAGCTGTAGTGCAGAATATGGCTTGGCCGACTCCGGTTCCATGCCAGGATTTGACACGGAGGAGGTTACGCGTACACATCGCTCCCGAGAGTCCGCCCAAACTGATCGCACTCGAACAACGTCGGCGCAATCAGCTCCGGGGAATATCACCGCAGGCTCCTGACACACCGTCTACTCCCTCTGCACCATTTACAAGGGGCGGAAAACCTCTGGGGTTGACCCAATCAGCGATCAACCACCCACCCACTGCAATCTCTACGGCTGACAAGAAAATGATCCTGCAAGATACATTAATTTTACCGTCCTCGGCGGACGACAAAGCTCAAGAAGATCCGCCATTCAACCCAGAGGACTGGGAGTGGGCTAGCTCACAATCTCCTCGCCCCCTCTCCCTCATCTCCGTCCTCGCCGACGTTGGCATTGCAACTGATTCTCTCCAAGCGAGCCCACCTCACAACGTGCCAGTTTTCTCCAATGGCATCACTCCAGTCACAGAGTCGGATAAATTGTCTATACCGATCAACAAACCCGGAGCAGGACTGCCAATCAACCCTGAAGACAAGATGTCCAGACCGCCTTCTCTCTCTCTTGACTCCCGTCCTCGCGAACAGTGGTATTGGTACTGATGTGGGCGTTGACTCCGAGACCCTGTCTGGGTGGCCGGGCGCTAAGCACGGGGACGTCCCACCGGGGAAGCCCGTCCTGCATTCTGCTTCTGAACACAGGCGCCGTCCTTTCCTCTCAGGGCTCGCCGCAGTAGGCACCGGCAGCCAGGATTCAGACGGAGAAGATGGGCCCGTTTCAGGGACAAGGAGGAGGCTGCGGCTCAATGATGCTCGCACCTCGACCGGCAAAGTGTCGCACACACACTCCCCATCACTGGTGCATGTGGTTGGAAACCCCCTAACGCACAACAAAACAAAGCCTGTATCTCCTTCCCCGTCGCCTTTGGCGGAGGAATCTCTGCCAGAGGATCCGATCCTGATCAATGCTACGTCAGCCACATGGCGAGAAGTTGAAAAGACTAGTAAACCAGTTTCTGCGCTTCCGCTAAGAAAGACCAAATGGTTGCAGGGCAAAACTTTGGGTACATTTACAAAGAGTGTGTTATCCATTTTCTATTCACGATCACTTTTCGACGACGATTTACATTCAGTTTTACCTTTGAAAAATCGCTCCAGCCATGTGTCTCGTGGCGCGAATCCGCAATCCTTGGATTGTCAACACGAAGTTCGGTATTGTCAATACGAGGTTCTGTATGACTGTATGTCTGCAGAGAATTTAAATCTACTGAATAAACTCACCATTACCAGACAGCGCCGCTCCACATGATCCAAACGAGATATCCTTTCACCAAGGTGATATCGTTGACCTTCTTAAGAAACAAGATCTTGAGTGGTGGCAGGTAAGAAAGGCAGATGGATCGGTTGGCAGTGAGTGTCTTCCACGTTTTAGAGACTGCTCTTCAACTGATGCATGTAGTTGCACCATCCAACTGCCTTCGGATTATCACCAGCTCGGCTTCAACCCAATCTAGTTTCGATCCAAATGAAGCGATTGCCAGTTCATCACCGGGGGATCGTCCGTCTTTCTCTTTTTAAGATCATTTTCCAGGAGTAATCTTAAATCAGCAGCGATGTCTTTCAAGTATGATGTCCCAAGTGCTCCGGCTCTCCACACGCCGGACAGTGCACTTTCTGACCAAGATTCTCTGAGTGATGACAAATTCAAACATAAAGCGAAAGCTCGGGTTTCACGTACGTTTTCTGCGCTCAAATGTCGAAAACAGGCTTAAGTCCAACAGACAAAGCGGATGCATTTGATAAATATGAGCTCTCATTCTGCAAGGACGAAATCCTGGATATTGTCGACCCATCGGGTAAATGGTGGAAAGCTAGGAAGTCGGATGGATCAACTGGTAGTACGTCTTCGCATCTGTTCCAGAGAGAATTTCTGATTGGTGTTTTGAATCTGCAGTTGTATCATCGTACTATTTCCACATTCTTTGATTTTGTATGTAACCACTGAAGGAAACACTGCATGCAAAGAATGCCTCAGATGACGGATAACGAAGAAAACTCTAGTTCCGCACCAACCAGATTAGATTGAACATCTGGTTTACTAGTTTCCTGTAGACAGACGCTACAACAGGAAGCTCGTGCCTCGCTT
This sequence comes from Mycena venus, assembly GCA_014462655.1. Classification (NCBI taxonomy): domain Eukaryota; kingdom Fungi; phylum Basidiomycota; class Agaricomycetes; order Agaricales; family Mycenaceae; genus Glaucomycena; species Glaucomycena venus. The sequence continues at coordinate 50,482 of JACAZI010000039.1, read as the reverse complement.
GTTGTAGTCTGAGAATCTGTTGATAACCTCGAGGAATCGCCGGCCTGCTTATTATAAATCACAAAAGAAAGTTGGATGCTGACACAGATTGTTTTTCACAAAGTTGAACTTTCATTAGTATTTCCTAGCCCAAAATGAGCCATCTCTACTTTGCCTAAGGAGGTTGCATATGTGTCAGACACTGTTGTGGAGCTACAGGGTCCATGGTTATACGACGCCAAACCGTCGGACCTCAAAAAAGCTTCGGACAAACGGTGTAGGCTTTTTGTTTTACACAACTGTTTCTGTTTTTTCTTAGAAATCCTGAAGTTCTATTTCAGGGTGAGTTCAACTCCAACTGGCGGTGTTATACACACGAAATGACATCCCCAGCACAGTCCCAGCACTAAGACTTGTGCGCGTTGGGAAGCGGGCGTTGAGTGTCGGGCCCCCGATCCGACAACCGATCAACACGGAGCTCCGGAGCTTGTATCGCGCTTGAGTGTTTCTCGCGTAGACGTCGCATGCTTCTGGCCAGGAACGAAGGTGAGATACTAAACCCCTCGATAAACGTATTCTCCTAGTCAGCCGATCGCGAACTTCAATCGTGAAACGTCACCCTTGCACTGATTTATTTGTTGCACCTGCGCACACATGGCAGTTAAGCCAATTTTCCGCAACATGGCAACTATGCACAGTAAGTAAAAATAACGTCCAATCATATAGTCCGCTTCTACGGGCTGTGTTAACTTCGACGTTAATCCCATCCTACAGCATCTCAGACATTGCCATCGCCGTCTCTTATTGACTGTTTCACTTGCCCTCTTGATGATTGGAAATGCCTTGCAAGAGCATGATAATGCCGCTGCGCGGATTATATCTGGATATGGACAAGCCACTGAGACTGCCTAATCGAGTCACTCAGCTTCCGTCTGTTCCTGATTGGGACCACGGCGATAATACATCCTCCTCCTCCGCCTTACAGAAAGGCAAATGGTGGCAGACCAAAACGTTGGATACATTGATCCGTAGTACGTCTCCTTCGTTCAAGAATGCACTCTACTGAAAATTTCCACGGGTAGTTCCAGCCAAAGTCTTCACTGGCGAAGCATCTAGTGGCCCAGATTGACAAAGGACAACACTTCTGATGAAAACGCCGAATCCGTTGTAACATCGGTATCTCAAGGCGCCGTGCGCGCGCTAGGGCATCTTGTAGCTGCACCGTACACACAACTTTACCTGTACCAGAGCGAGTTGGAGCACTTTATCTCTGCATCTTCGCAGATACTGGATGGACTGCAATTTAACACTAATTTTCCTATTTAAATTGAGTTTTGCTTTTGTTCACCTCTGTCTTAGCCTAACAACTGTGATTAGATGCGCTCGAGAGGAGCTTGGACCAATGGTATCGTTAAATTTCAATAATAAGAATATGGATTGTCGACCTACTTGGGACTTGACTGAACTCCTCTTCTCTCTCTTTATAAGACTGCTTTTGTCCAAAGCCTTTTGAGGTCCGACGGATAATCACGGGCCACATACTGCCATGACACACTCCCGCATATGAAACCTCCTCGGGTGAAGTGCTCATAATCAAATGGCTCACATGAAAATGAAGACGTTATGATAGTAGGGGGGTAAAAAAGGGCCTTCACCCGCTTCATATATGCAAAACAAATAAAACGAAAACGAACCAACTAACGCCTTGTCCATCCACACATTCAACCTGCCTTCGACGACCGCAACCGAAGCCACAGACCACCCCTGATACATTTGAACACGTTAACAAACCACAACCACAGCCAATCAGATAGATATATATGAAACTCACCTGCACCGACATCGTCAAATCCGACTTGGGACGGATCTTCTCAATCGCCTTGCGCCCCTTGCCGTTCGCCCACGACGCAGGTGGGAGCGAGTCCGGCGGCATCGCGTCGGAGGCAAGCTCCAGGGACTGGAACGTTTGCAGTAGACGGATAATGAAGAACGAGATTTCTTGGTATGCGAACTGCAACAAGTTGAACCATGATGCGTAGAAACTGCGAGACAAAAAGAGTCAAACGTACCTGCTGCCCGAGGCAGATACGCGGTCCTAGCAGCGTTTGGTCGGTGTCTCGCTCGATGATGTTCATGATTAAGTAGCGTCACTCACCGGCGCTGAACGGCAGGAAAATAAACGGATTAGCGATGACGCGCTGGTTTCGTTCGTCCAGGAAACGGTCGGGGTCCCACTATCATGAATATGAAGTAACGAAAATGGAATAGTGTAAGATAGATAAGTACCAAGTCGGCATCTTCGCCCCAGTATTCCCTTGTTCTTGTGCATGGTCATGATACTAAACGGTACTCTGCAAATGGCACGTTTTGTAAGTAGAACTTTTCGCGTGTTCCGGATCGAAAAAGACCTACTTAGCTCTCGCGGGAATATAGAACGGTTTTTCTCCAGGAATGCTGGACGGGAGAGTCGTCGATTTAATCGGATACCTTTTTACATCAGGTCTTTTTTCGACAGATAGGGGGTTTGAACTTGGACTTACCGCACATTGCCCGGGACGGGAGGGAAGAGACGCAAGGTTTCTGATTAGTCATGTCAGGTTCAACGGATTCCCGTATCGATGCTAAAAAGGTCGCTGACCGTTGATTGCTGCTCTGAGAAGCTTCATCTGTTTGATGTCTTCGAAGGTCGGGGAGCGCGCTTCGCCAATCTGAGCGGTTATTTCTTCGCGCAGCAGGCGAGCTAGGACTGCGGGGTGAGTAGCGAGTGCGTATGTCATAAAGGTGATAGTGGCTGCGGTCTTCAGCTCGTCAGAGCGATGCCATGGTTGGGTGACGAGCAACTCACAGTATCGCGGCCGGCGAAAAGAACGTTGAGCGTCTGGTCCATGATGAGTTTCGGATCTGTTATCTAATTAGTCACGGACAGAGTAAGAGGGAAAGGGCAACACCATCGGTGACTTCCACCAGTTCGTCAAGGAGCGTCTCATTCGTCTTGTCACCCACTTTCTCAAGGCTCTTCTTCTTGTCCAATGCAGCTTTGATGATGGGCCCAATGAAACCGTGAACCAACTTGAGATCCTCCCGCGTCTTGTCTTTGGTCATCTCAAAAAGCGGCCATATCGGTGCGGTGCGGCTGCGCTGCGCCATCCTATGCTGGAGCCGGGAAAGCGCTGGGCCTAGTAGATCCGTCGTGCCGTCGCCGCGCAGAGAGTCGACGCGAACGCCAAAGAGGAATTCCGCCGCAGAATCGAGTGTGAATCTGAACACTAGGTCCTGGTAGTCGAACGCGACGCCCTGCGTTGACCGTATAATACTGAGCGCATCTTCAGAATGGCGGGAAAGTATATCCAAGTTGGTGATTCGATCTCGACTGTCCACTAGGCGTCAAAGGGTCTCTCAGAGCAAGTTTCAACTAGATCTGACCTAAAGAACGGGCGCGTCATCTGCCGATGGAACCTGTGCAAAGATTAGTCTAGGCACTGAGAAAAAGGAGGGAATTTGAGCGTACTTCCAAAGTTCTCCGTCACTCGTGAATACACCGAGCCCAAATATGGCGCCCATGCTGCTCCGGAAGTTGTCACCTGCGACTGCGATTAGAAGGAGTGCAGCGATAAGAAAGGCACAAACCTTTCTCCCAGCCTTCAAAGTCCGTGGCGAACATTCGTTGAATGTGTGCCGGATCCGAGGTCACAATCTGAGGATACGAGTGAGTCGATTGCGGGCGCCTGTCGGACAATCCTCACCCTATCCTCCTCATCTTCTCTGTGTTGAAGCTCTTTCCATACCGACGAATCGTAGGCTCCACAACGATCTGGACTGGTGAGGTGTGAACACGACCTCATATTATCAACTTGCCAACGGACAGACTCACACGGTGTAATCCGTCTTTGCCAGCTCGCGAGTCGGCCCAATAGGAGATCAAGTTCCCAGGCCATTTTACCTTTCACCACCGGGACGACGCCTTGCACCCATTTCCCTATCTCCCTCTCCTTTGGAGGTGCGAGACCTGTCCCGCGTACCAAAGCCCAAACAGGCGTCGCAAACAGGGATGCTGGGCTGTTCCCAGAGCAGTACCCGCTATCAGGAAGTGGTGCGGCATAATCACAAGCCAGAATATGGAGACCGGGTGGCATTCAAAATGTTTCAGGATGGACCTCAGGTGTAGAAGGACACCTGGAGGCAGCACTCGGGGAGGCCATGGTGGGCGTCTAATCAAGTCACCTTCAGCATATTCACGGCGAACAAGATTCTCTGAAGTTGAACTTGATGGTGGAAATACTAAGAATTTCGCAACCAATGGTTTGACGTCATCGGACTCACTGCCAGATTTGGAGAATGCGCACTGACTTGATAAGATACAACCATCCAACATTCAACTCTCGAGCTCACTGGAGCCTGGAGGTCGTCGCTGTCGTCTCAAATCTCGGCCCAAATGTTCAAAATCGTCGTCGACAATGATCATGACGGCTGCTAGCTGGTGCGCCAATTCTTCCGTCAACAAGTTGAACCATTATTCCGCCAATACCTGTTGCCTCGCTGATAGAAGTTGCTGGCTTCAAGGAGCTTTCTGAGCAGGTAAACTTATTCCATACTTTTCCCATGTCCATGGCCCCCGTAATTACGGGGAAATTCTTGGCCTTCGCACTCTCTCGACTAAGCGCTGCAGGTAATACAATGAAGATACATGGCAAGTCAACCTGACTCGGAGATGAAGTTGCGCCTATAGGACCCTACGTAGATATCCATACCGTCTGCAACCATTTGCCGCAACCTGGCGCAGACATCGATCGGAGGTTCGGAAGAGAAATGGTGAGCCATAAGCCTAAAAGAAACGAGCTGACCACGCCGAACGGAGAGCGTTCGAATCACGGTCTGATACGAAGACTCCGAGGGGTTCAAATAGTGATCGCGGATTATGAGAGTGCGGAGATGAGGGAGCAACTGGGACGAGGAGTCCGCCAGCGCGAAGAACAAGTCTTCTGGACCCCTGCTCTCCCTCCTCCCGTCCAATTCGAGATCCGTGAGCAAAGGCACAAGCCTAACACATTCGAGTAATGTGGGGAAGCTCGAACTTAGTTTGAGGATCAATTTTTGGAGTGGTGGCCGGGATCGCTGCAAAAAGCGCGAAAGTGCGCTGGTAGCAGAGGCGTTTTGGAGAGGGAAGGCCAGTGTCTGCAGGGTAGGTAGCAGGACGTAATCGAGGATGACATTCGCATCCAGCCGCAGACAACGTAGATGAGGAGGAACCAATGTCTCCGTGGTGTCATCGCTGGAGTCGTGGCGGTATGATATGAAAATGCCATTCAAAGTGCATTCCACAAGGTTCGGAGAATTTCACAAGATCCCTATGACCTGAGTACGCCTGAAATCGGGACAATCTCCCTCAGGCATGATTATGTTGTCGATTTTTAGTGTTTCAAGGCGAGGGAGACACCCAAGATCTGTTGAACAGTCGATTAAGAGGTACGTTCCCCGTATTCCAAGGTGTTTGAGCTGCTTAGCATATTGCCCAACAACGATAGAGGCGCCGGAGTACAGGCCATTAAAAGCGATATCCAAGGGGTAATTGCGCGCACGTTTGAGCCAGATTTCCAGGATTTGTACGCGGCGAGAGTCGAGAGAAACAGTGGCCCACAACGCCGGAGTGGGCAGTGCAATCTCGGACCATGGATTGCACACATTCATCAGAAGCATCGGGGCCTCATGGGCCTCGGGCCGGGACCAGGAGGAAGGCACACAACGGAGGAAGATTTCGGATGATATTTCGAGGGGTAACCTCGTCACTGGATCGCGGATGGCGTTGAGCTGGCGCCGAGCAGCACTTTGCTGTGTTCCATCTGCTTCAGAGTCTCTCTCTGATGGTGGATATCCGTGGAGAGCTTGTCAATGAGCGTCTGAAGCTCTTCGACGGACATGGTGGTTGGAAGAAAGATTGAGACAGGGGCTTCTTCCTTTTCAAGATTTCGGCGAACGCCGCAATGATGGCGTTTCAGAGCTTGATGTTATAATAGTCATAAAATTATCACAAGTCTTTCCCCAACCTTTTCCAGCTTGAATGAGCCTCAGGGTCCCACAGAATACCTGGCGGCTCTCGGACTCCATGTCTCTCGGTTTATTTCTCGGTGTTTGCAGGAAAATGGCCAAAGACTGCAAATAGACCGCAATTCGCGCTTCATGCTGCATTTCAAAGTCGCCAACGTCATTTCGGGGATTTAAAAGTTCCCAAAGTTCCGCGCTGAGTAAAAGGCTTCCTTCCGAGCCTAGAGGCGCAAAGATATAAACAGATTCAGCTTTCCACGCAACTTCGACGTGCAAAATGTGGTTGCCTGCCGTTCTTGCGTTTCTGGTCTCCTCCCCCTTCTTGGAACTCGTCCAGTCAACCTCTGTTCCCGCCCATGCCTCGAATTACTCGACATGGATGGCTTTGAGCATCATCTCCCGCAATCAGGGTGTGCTCGCCAGCTCGAGCGACATATCTGCCATCCTCCAGGCGGGAATCACCCAAAAGGCCTTCACGCGGCTGGTCAAGCAGTATCCGCATGCCAACTCGACCGAGGCGATCGCGCAGTACATCAAACGCAGTGTCGATTCTGTCGCCGGACCCGTGAGCAATGCCACAAAGGACCTCACATATGCCATGGACCGCCTCTCGAGCGGGAACGGCCTCATCGATCTCTACAAGGAGACCGGGAATGACACCTACCGCACAGCATTCACCGGCCTGCGCAACTCTATCAATCTGAACAGCCGTAACGTGGAGGACGGCCTGTGGTACTTCGTCTACCCCAACTGGTCGTACCTCGATGGCATGTACTCCCTCGTGCCGTTCTACGCGTACTACACGATCCTCTTCGATGCGCGCAACGCGAGCGCGATCGCGGACATGATGCGCCAGCTCGACCTCCTCTGGACGCACTGCGCCGCCGCGAACGGTACGGGCCTCCTCGTGCACGGGTACGACGACTCCAAAACCGCCGTGTGGGCGGACCCAGTCACCGGCGCGAGCCCGCACGTCTGGGGGCGCAGCCTCGGGTGGTACACCATGGCGCTCGTCGACACGCTCGAGATCCTACCGCGCCAGACGCACCCGAGCGAGTGGGCGCTGCTGCACGCGCGCTTCTGTCAGCTCGCCGATGCGCTGCGCCGGGCTGTGGACGCGACATCCGGCGCGTGGTGGCAGCTCCTCGACCAGCCCGGCCGCGCGGGGAACTATATCGAGTCGAGCGGGAGCGCGATGTTTGCGTATGCGCTCCTCAAGGGCGTCCGGCTGGGGTATCTCGAGAACGGTGTCCCTGCGTACACAGACGTTGCTACACGGGCGTACAAGTACATTACTGACACATTTGTGGTGGATAACAGCACTGACGGGACCCTGGGTTACAACGGGACGGTCTCGGTCTGCAGTCTGAATTCGACTGCGTCTTACGAGGTAGGCATCCCAAGCTCCTCTGGACCTGGCTGATTTGTTGCAGTATTATGTTGGGCAACCAATAAATTACAACAGTGTCCTGGGATCCGGCGCTTTCGTCCTTGCGTCCTTGGAGTACGAGAGCCATCTTGCAGGAGGGAGATAACGCTCAAAATACATGCTCAGCAGATGTATCGTACTTTACCGACCGTAATAATGCAAGCACGCCTTGGGCGTACATTCGTTGATCTATTCGATGGCGAGCGATGCCTGCAAGAATTAGTCCCTTCCCTCAGCTCCGTCAAAACCGTTTACTGCGTAGAAATTAGTTTTCACCCTGTTGATGTGGTCTACAGCAACAAAACTGATAGCAAATAAGAACAAGAATCGTAAAGGTCATTAAGTTGATAATACAGAGCCGCCGATTATTCTTCAGCAGCCTCCGCCTCCTCCTCGGCGGGTTCTTCCCCGTCCTTTTCTTCTTCCTTTTCGTCATCTGCGTCTTTACTCCCCCATGACGGTGGCGTTGATTCTATAACTCATTACGCTCAATAGGCGCACGCAGGCAATATGAAATACGCACGTCAGCATAACGTTGACCTTCTCCTTATCCCCGCCCTCGGCGTTGAGAAGCTCAATTGTAAGCCGCTTGGTGCCCGTCCACCCATAGCTGCCTGTCTTGAACGACTTTGGCACAAGAGTGACGCTGCCGAGGTGCCCCGGGTCAGTGGGGGCGACAGGGACGGTGTCCCCCGTCAGAGAGGCTCGGGGGCGTGTGCGTCAAGTTGACGTGCAGAGGAAGCGCCTTGCTCTTGAACGCAGAGGTCGGAGGCGCCTAGCGCTTGCTATGAGTCTTTTGCACACAACTGGAGACAGGAGAGACAAACCTTGGCGCCCTTTTTAGCGCCGCCTTTCTTTGCCTTTGAGGTGGGTGAGGACTTGTCTGTCTTTGCGACCTTTGAGGCGCGGGTGGCACTGGCAGGGCCGTCTTCAGCACCTCGTTTTGTTCCTGTTCGACACAGAGTTCAGGAAATTCTACTTCAAGCAAGGATGCGCAGGAATAACGAACCAGCCATTACAGATAGTTGTGGGGAAGGATGGGGGGAAAAGGTGGACTGTGGTGGTTAAGAGAGAGAAACAAGGGCAGTTCCAAGCAAACGTTCGGTGCTTTTTGGAAATAAGTCACGCTCTTCGCCTTGACAACAAATCTGACGTCACGCGTTCGCTTATACGCGACGCGACGCGTCGCCTCTTTACTCTGAGTACAAGCAAAATAATTGCGTTGTCGACATACAGTTGTTGTACACGAGGGAAAAAAGGAAGAGAGCCAGGGAATAGCTCAGGCTCGTCAATTCTAGAGACAGCCGAAATGAATTCTCAAACCAAGAAATTGGTAATACACCATTTGAATACAATATTAATAAAATACAGGGGAGCGTCCAATGAATGTCGGTCCCTCAACAGTTGGCTGGATGGAGAAGCAGGTCGAAGTGTTCATCATGGAGGTGTGGTGATTTACAGAGGTTGGCTGTCGGACCGGAGGCCGGCACTCAACGCCCGCCAATTTATGCAGAATGAGTGTGGTGAGCACGAGATGATCCAGACCGTCAATCCAAGCAAGTGGATCATGACGCATCAGGATTAGCTGCATGTCTCTCTTCCTCGATCGCCAGGCAGCGCGAGAGTAGCCGTTTGATTATTGGTCGCCCGCACGCCCTTTTCGCCAACAAGGTCTTGAAGTAAATCAATCCATGTCCGTAAAGATCGTGCTATAACACACCTCCAATAGCTCCTTCGGCGACGGGCGCGATTGGGCGGGTTCGGAGCACAGGAACAGAAATTCGTGCAACCACGGTGGATAGAGGTTACTGACAAGCGGCCAGCGTTCCGCAGGTCGCTGCGTGTTGAAAAAAGGCGGCATTGCCTCAGCGATCTCCCATATAATCGCGCCGACGGACCAAACGTCAATTTTGAGTGGGTCATAAGCTCCACTGTAACGCATTTCATGGAGGAAGATTGTAGACAACGAGAGGGTACTCACGAGCGCACCTCTGGCGCCTGCCAATAGACGATACCAACGACGTCTGTGGCGAGCGGCGTCTCCGGTGTTACGCGTATGGCATCAGAAAAACCGGTGAGCTTGAGCACGCCGTCGCGGTTAAGCAACACGTTATCCGAGCATAGATTGCGATGAGCGATTGAATGCTCCTGCATATAGTCCAGTGCATGCAACATCTGCGCAAAGTCAGATCATGAAAGCAAGGTAGATGAAGGAACTGGGACGTACATCACTCGCAACACGAGCCATAACGCGCGCCTCCTGCAGCCTTAAGCCCTCGTGCACAAGCCAGATCATGTCCGCCAGGGTCCGCTCCATGAGCTCCATGCGGATCCAAAGCTCGTCTGCCACAAAATCTACATACAAGGCGTCCATTCTGAGCACCTGTTCACAAGACAGACCACGTAACAGCTCGCACTCCCGTCTCAAATTTAGGAGCCTCGAGTTCTCCTCCGGCAACAACGCGATGCGTTTCACCGCCACAAGCACGTTCCTACCCTTCGCAACGTCCTCTGCGTCGCGCTCTTTGAGCAGCGATGGCAGCCTCAGCCTATGTATCGGCGCGTCAGGCACGAGCGTTGCTGCGAAAACGCTTCCGCTCTGGCCCTGTGCTATCTCCTGAAAGCCGCAGTAGAACTCGCGCGGATCCACAGGCTCGTCGATGAACTCCTGAAGGGGCGCTACGGCTTCGGCGACCCAGCCCACGTAGCGCTGCGCAGGCGTGAGCGGCGTGTGTGCGCTGACCTCCGATTCACGATTTGCATTGTATGGCCAAGGATTATTGCTTGTCGGCGCAGACCGCGGTGAGGTCGGTGACGATAGTCCTCTATAGGTTGTGACTGCGATCGCGGTGTATGACGGCGGTCTTGGCCGGCGCATCGATAAATTCGTTCGCAAAGATGATCTTGAATCCATGTGCCCCTCTCCTCGGCTGCGTTCCTCGGCCTCACGTTCGAAAGGCCACGCGCTCGAGGTCGTCGTATAGCCTGAGCACCTCAGTGAGTTGCTCGTTCGCGGTCAGGAGATCTGCGAGCAGCGTCTCCTCAAACGTATACGTCGACGAAGGGGCGGACCAGTCCGACGGACCGGCGTTGTTTATGTCCGTGCGCTCACGCTCCTCCTCTGCAGTCCGACTGCGCTCGGCGCTGACAGAGGCCCAATGAATCTGGGTGGAAATAATTTCTTGTGAGTCTATGCATTTCTGATAGAATTCCTGCTGACGCTCAATTATTTACTCGGGATAATAGACATGCAACGCACCGAGATGACAGAATCGTCGAGCTGCTCGGGTGTGGTAATTGAGAGCGCCTCGCTGAGTACCGCCGCGTAGCCCATCCCGAGCTTGCATTCCTCGAACAAACGGCGCAGATCTTCTTCAGGCGGAATCATGTCGTCGAAGACGTCAAGCCCCTGAGCTGGGATTGACGGACTATCTGTCTCGGACGACGAGCCCAGGGAAGAACGAGGGGACCCTGTATCGCTTGCGGCTGGTGATGGAGAACGGCTGGGCGGGACCCCCGGAAGGAGGGGCAATGGACGCAAAGTTTTTGGTTCCGGAGCCGGCCAAAGCATTTTTTGGACTACAGATCGGGCCAGAGGTCTTGCAAGGGGCCTATCTCCCCCAAAACTCCGTTACGTGTTTCCAGAGGTTGTCCGACATCGCTGGGACGCTGGACGGACGTTCAGGCCGTTCACCACCAATGACCTTCATCAAAGCCGCAGGTTCAGATAGGTTCGAAAACGGAGGTCGGCCTGTATACATCTGGACAATTTCAGCACGGGTATGGAAGGTTAAGAGTTAGGTTACCTCAAAACAGACGCACCCAAACGCGTACACATCTGTTGCCGGGGTTCGAGCAAACCCGCACCCAAAGCGGTCCGGATCTAGTAGTTCCGGGGCCATCCAATAAAGACTGCCTCTTCGATTTGTGCTTCTCGTGGAGGTGGCGTCGGAAAACATACTCAGTCCGAAGTCAGCCAAGCATGCACTCCAGTCTTCCGTAATCAGAATATTTGCCTGCGGTTGATGATAGAGTCAACCTCATAATACTCAGCGATGTGGAAAATGTACCCCTCGCAAGTCGCCGTGGACGATGTTGTGGGAGTGGAGGTACTGAAGACCTTGTGCGATTTCGTACAGCTTGATTCTTGGGTTACAAAGCATGCCTCGAATAGACACAAAACCTTACCAGTTTATCTACATTTGCATGGCCATGGGTTTTGAGATAGTTCATCACTGTGCCATGTTCCATCCAGGGTGAAACCATACAAAGGCCCGAAGGGAAGCTATCCCTATCGATTCCCAGAAATGGCAAGATATGCGGGTGGTGCAAATCTTTCCACACAAGAGCTTCTCGGCAAAATTTCTGTGTTTATTAGATGATGGGGATCGTCTGAACTGAACCACTCACTAAGCGAATGCGACGCAAGTCTGAGCCACGGAGAAATTGGCGCATGCGCTTCAAAGCGACCGGCCTACCACCGTGCGAGGCGCGATATATATCTCCATAGCCCCCACCAAAGGTAGGGTATTCTTCCTGTTCGCTCACTTCCGTGATAAAAAGTGAAGAAGGGAGCCTGTCGCACGCTTCGGACAGCTTCCGGATGATACGGCGTGCCATCCGGCTGTGTTCCTTTGCCAGTAAAAACCCTCTGTCGAGTGTCTGAGATATTCGCGTAATTAATCGTCGATGTTTGGAAAATGAAACAATAGAAATAACCTACGTCCTGGACAACGTCAAGGAAATATTGGGCTGAATCACCCTCGAGCCGCAATACGGCTTGCTCGTCTGATTTGGAACTGAAAATGGACACGAGTAGTGTCGCGATCCGTTCTTCGTCCGCTCGTAGGGCGATTCGGAGTTGCGGGTCATTAGTGAGACCAAGTCTGGTGGATACCTGTACAGCGTTAGATTCTCAGTAAGTGTACCAGCATGAATGTCTCTACCTCTATCAATATTTTCCTGTCTTCCAGGCTTGCAACGATGGCATCGACAACACTATGCGACGCCATTGAGATTAGATAACCGTCCAGCGTCATCTCAAGCATCCTGGTTTCACTTGGACTTCAACTTCCCAGTAAGACCGTGAAATTAGAGTCCCAAGCAATCGCTCACCCTGGAATTTGGGCATTACACGCATTTTTGAGAAAGGAAAGTAAGGCCTCGTATATCAATAGCATCTTGGACGTCGTGTCTCCATTCATTTTGAAAAAAGGATGTGGCTCGTTCTTCTGCGGGCAAAGAATATAGTGGTCACTTCTCGTTAGACAGGACCGTGTCAATCGACATCCATTGAGAGACGGAGATATATAGCTTTACGCCGGATCGCTTGAGAAGATGGTCGTTTTCGGTGATCAATGTAAAACAAAGAGACGAGGATGGGATCAAGGTCGCCGTCAATTGTGGCCGGCAATGCAAGCCTATGCACCGGGCGCTTCCAGCCGCAATTTGGGCGCCTGTGCGACACCTGTAGCCGCTTGTAGGTGCCGGTGTATACAAGTTGATGATCCGGAAAACAGGTTGTTCTCGGTGCTGTGTCATTCAAGACTGCCTGCCTCATCTGCCCAGTGCAGAGAGCAACGAATGCATTAGTTCACTGTGATCAAGAACCCAATCGAGTGTCCATCGGACGACCCACTGCCAATGACAACCGGCAACCCGAAAGGGCTGTGAAGCCTGTGTAGAGCAGCAAGCTCAGAAATCCGAGCTGCTGATACGTACGGCGTTTTTTGGATTCCGCAGCGCGAACTAAAATCACTCGCCCTCACTTGAGGTCAAGATGGGATGCGCCGTGGTTGAAGCAAGATTAAAGTTAAATAAGCACCTGCGGAGAGCGGGCCGGATCGACCCGATACCAAGCGCTTTCTTCCTGCACGGTCAACTCAGTTCAAACCCAGCCAATTGTTCTCGGAGCCTTTGAATCGAATTCCGATTCCTTGAAGCCCATCTGACGCCTTTGGGGGTTCTTGTGATTTCTGGGTTGCGTGAACGACTTACAAGGATACGATCAGTATGCCTGGTGGTTCAAAGGTGGGCAATGGGCATTCAGGCGACGAAACTTAAATCCAAACCTCAAAGAACATGCAGAACACGGTTCCCGACCGTTCCATCCGTATCTGTGCGGATCGAGGTGCGCAACAATTAAATCATTGAATCATCACCGCGCTGACTTTTTTGGCTGCAGGAGGCACATTTTGCGACGTGCATGCGTGAGTTGTACCTGCACTCCAGATTATATCGACTAGACAGAAGGCAGATCATACCCCGATCCCGAAAATAACAAGGAACGGAAGGATATTGTGGTAAAATTGCGCAAGTCCAATTCAATCGGCTGCTCCGTGTTCCCTATTAATCTCATCCAGTCTCTCAGGATCCTGCCAACTATAAGGATGCTCCAACAGAAGGGATTCGTCGTGTTCTAGAGATTGTGACTGGCACAGAGATTCCGCGAGGGACCGTACTAGAAAGCGAGAAGATAGGTACGCGAGACAATTTGGATGGAGCTCACATATTCAAGTATATCTCCAGACTATATTCGCCTTTCAACAACTGTCGCTACCAATGCTCTCCTTGAGCGTAAAGGCCATAAACACGCTCTCCTTATTACACGCGGATTTAAAGACCTGCTACTTATCGGAAACCAATCGCGCCCAAAGATATTCGACCTCAATATCCGTCGCCCTCTGCCTCTATATTCCGCCGTTGTGGAGGTTGACGAGCGCGTCACACTCGTAGGCTACACCTCCGATCCCAAGGCAGAAGAGCATGCCTTGCAATTCGACGAAGAAGGCAAGGTCAAGCGCGGCTATCGCGGCAAGGGCTGGGATGGCGAGGGTGACGCCGAGGGCCCAGGTGAGATCGTGCAGGGCCTGTCCGGAGAGGCCGTCCGCATCCTCCGCACCCCCGATCATGAAGCCGTGACGCGAGAACTGAAGGCGCTGTACGATGACGGCTACCGCTCGCTCGCGATCGTCTTCGCGCACTCTTACACGTTCCCCACGCACGAGCGCCTCGTTGGCGAGATCGCGCGTGAGGTGGGATTCACGCACGTCTCCGAGTCTGCACAGCTGCTCCCCATGATCAAGATGGTGCCGCGCGGCGTGTCATCGACGGCCGATGCATACCTGACCCCAATCCTGCGGGAGTATCTGGACGGTTTCTTCAGCGGGTTCGATGAGAAGCTTAAGGATGGCCGGCTGCGCAGCCCACGCGTCGAGTTCATGGGCAGCGACGGGGGACTCCTCGACCTAGATAATTTTTCTGGTCTCAAGAGTATTTTGAGTGGGCCTGCAGGTGGTGTCGTAGGGTATGCCGCCTCCATTTGCCTTTCTCTCCATCTTATCTTATACGTATCCAGATATGCGCTGACCAGTTGGGACGAAAAAGAGCGTAAGCCGATTATCGGGTGCGTTGTTTGTACACTTGATTGCATCCCTTTCTTATTTTATTCCAGGCTGGATGTCGGAGGAACTTCAACGTGGATAGCCATCTCCGCTTTTCAATGACATGACTTATCATTTGCAGTGACGTTTCGCGATTCGATGGGCGATACGAGGTCGTTTATGAGACCACCACGGCTGGGGTGACGATTCAGTCTCCACAGCTCGATATCAATACCGTCGCGGCTGGCGGGGGCTCGTGCCTGACATTCCGCAACGGTCTCTTCCTCGCGGGACCGCACAGCGCAGGCGCTGAGCCTGGCCCAGCTTGCTATCGGTATTTTCATCGTTTCATCATATGCATTTCCTCACTTGGTAAATAGCAAGGGCGGTCCGCTCGCTGTGACAGACGCGAACTTGCTATTGGGCCGTTTGGTGCCGGACTACTTTCCCAAGATATTCGGCAAGTCGGAGAAAGAGCCTCTGGACGAGGATGCGTCGCGGGTCTCGTTTGAAAAGCTGGTGGCGGAGATCAACGAGAGTAACGAGAAGAAACTATCTTTTGACGAGATTGTGTACGGGTGCGTTCGTTTTACACCGTTCTCTTTGTCCACTATTCAAGTTACTCGAAACAGGTTCATCAAGGTGGCGAACGAAACGATGTGCCGACCCATCCGCGCGCTCACCGAGGCGCGGGGGCACGCGACGTCTCATCATGTGTATGCGTCTTATCTCATTGCAAACGGCGCGTTCTAATTCTCAGTCGATATGTAGTCTCGCTAGTTTCGGTGGCGCCGGTGGGCAACACGCCTGTGAAATCGCGAGTCTGTTGGGAATTAAGACGATCCTTATCCACCGCTACAGCTCGATTCTTTCCGCCTATGGGCTTGCCCTCGCTGATCGGTAATTTCCTGTCGCCGCAATCATTTATGAACCTACTCTTATTATTTTCGTTTCTGTTTTATCAGGGCTTACGAGCTGCAAGAACCCTCATCGACATTCTATTCTGCGAACACGCGGCAGACGCTGGTTTCGCGGCTGGACAAAATGACCGCTGACGTGAAGCGGGAGTTAGAGCGGCAGGGCTTTGAGGCGGGTCGCGTGCACGTGGAACGAATGCTGAATATGCGGTTCGAGGGGACGGACACGGCACTGATGGTTCTACCCAATGAAGGCGACGGGGATGGGAAGGAGGACTTTGAGGCTGCGTTCAAGCGGGTTTACAAGTCCGAATTCGGGTTCCTCCTCGAGACAAAGTCTATTATCGTGGATGATATCAAGGTTTGCTGCATGCCCTTCTTGTTGTTTTCTTCACGACTTCAACGAAAAATCCAGGTCCGCGGGATTGGAAAGACGTTCGACAGTCTCGGTCCCTCTGTGTACGCCGAGGTGGCGGAGCTCGAAAAGCGCCCCGTTGACGTACAGGCGAAGGCGGATCACGCGCGCAAGTTCAGCGTGTACTTTGATCGCATAGGACGCGTGGACGATACACCGGTTTTCTTGCTGGACAACTTGGAAGTCGGAGACGTGGTGGAGGGTCCTGCTATGATCATCGACAACACGCAGACGATCGTGCTCGTGCCCGGGGCCAAGTCTGTGCTGACGAGTAAACATTTGTACATTACGTTGGAGTGATTGTAAAGTGAGTCCTGACCCAAATGTATCCTTTTCGAATGTAGAACAAATTTCATGTGATGGTGTGGCAATTCCTTTGCGGTTTTTACCAGCTGGTTTAACTTGAATGCTTAATTTCTCAAGTTCTGGAATCCCTTGTGCACCGCGCGACTCGCAACACGCAAGACATCTCGGGTCGCATTATTCACCGCGAATTTTTGCCATCAGTTTAATTAATCCGGTCCGCTTCCGACAGTACTTACATCCTGACTTCAATCTCCATGCTTTCCGTCTCTTGCAGTTCTTTACTCCAGCAGCCAAAACTAGCCCTGGGCCGGACTATCGTAATTAATTTTGGGCCGTAGATGCCGTCTTCAGGCTACCAAATTATCTTGTGCATGCTAAGATTTCAGCCGATTCCGTCGCCTCTGGGATTTTCCTCGAAACTTTCACCGTCTCCCTTTTCGCTTGTCATGACCGGTTAACACAGATTCACTGGTTAACCACGCCTAACTCCTGATGAGTGATGTAAAGCGCTCAAACTTGACTTCGCGAAGCCTCGGACGACGGGAACGAACAAGGGGCATCTATTTTTGTTCCCCACCCACGGTACTCCATGATAACGGTGAAGTTATCTGACCGCGTATCCTCTGACCTTGACACCCATGAGCTCAACATCTCGCCCTGTTGCGTCGAAGGAAGCCATTCGACTTGCGGACGAGAAACTCCTCGCGACTCTTGGTTATAAGCAGGTACCTGAGGAGGATACCTTTCTCGGCTCACCTCTGACGTACATGGCAGGAGTTTAAAAGGGCGTTTACGCCGCTCGAAGTGAGCCTCTCCTGGCCTCTTTTGTAGGACCAAGTTGACGCTTTCAAGGTTTTTGGGATTGCATTTTCTATCATCGGCCTTCTACCTTCGATTGCGTCCGTTTTGTTCTATGCCATACCCAATGGCGGTGGGCCAGGAATGGTCTGGGGTGTATGTTGGCCCTTGGACCGCATAAATTCCCCGCTAATAAAACGAACATGTTCAGTGGGCGGTTGCGAGCATTTTTATACTGTTTGTTGGTATGAGCATGGCCGAGCTCGCCTCTGCGGCGCCGACATCCGGGGGTGTCAGTCTTCAGTCATACAGCGTCTGCAAATACTCATTTCGTCCTTAGCTATATTTTTGGACCTGTGCGGTCTTTCCTCTTAGTCCAGATAAGTATGCTTAACAATTCTAGACGCGCTTTCTTCTCCGCGTTGGCGCAACCTTCTCTGCTGGATTGTAGGCTGTGGGTTAATTTCCTCTCGCTCGAGATCAGTGCACTTAGCCATTATTCAGATGCCAACACCATCGGCTCGATTACTTCCGTAGCTTCGATCGATTGGGCTGCGGCCATTCAAGTCATGGCTGCCGTCAATATAGGCTCGGATGGGAATTTCGAGGCCACTCCAGCTCAGACTTAGTTCGTGCGCCAATATTTCTCATCCAATATCAATTGAAGTGCCTTCTAGCGGGGTCTATGCAGCAATCCTATTTACACATACGGTAGATCTTCGGTTACTTCCAGCCCACCTAAATTAACTTCATCTAGCTTGTTTGCTGTCTCGGGACCACCGTTCTTGCACGGCTCCAAACAGTATATGTGATTTTGAATGTCTTGCTTTGCCTTGTGGTTATTGTCGCTCTCCCCGCTGCTACCCCTGCAGAATTCAAAAACACGGCGGCATTCGCCTTGGGGAAATTCGAAAATTGTTTGTTTGTCCCACTTTCCAATGCTGCCCTGTCTTACTTAAAAACATTTTCAGTCAACGGTTGGCCCGATGGCTATGCATTCATCCTTAGCTTCCTGGCACCTCTGTGGACGATCTGCTCCTTCGACTCCAGCGTCCACATTAGCGAAGAAGCCTCGAATGCGGCCACTGCTGTGCCTTGGGCTATCGTCTGCGCGATTGGAATCGCCGGTGTTCTGGGATGGGGTAAATAACTTGCTACCGAGCAGTGAATTTCCACTGATTCAAGTGAAAGCAATTAACATGTCGCTCGCATTCTGCATGGGAACCGACCTTGAATTGCTTAATGGCAGCGCCCAGCCAATGGCTACCATATTCTTGAACAGTTTTGGGGTACGCCATTCTTATCCTTTCGTTTCTCCGTTTGTTCCTTGAAGTGAGCTGTTGGTCCAGAAACGACCGACTTTGGCATTGTGGGCAGTTGTAGTCATAGTCCAGTACGTCCGCATTTCCAGTCCGTTACTCTCGACTGATAAGTATATGCAGGTACATGATGGGGTGCGAACTTATTTCTCGGAATTCGCCCATATTTACTCCACTCCCAAAGCTCTTCGATGCTACTTGCAGCTAGCCGTCAGGTCAGGCTAAACTATTTCTCTCACAAGGCCACTTTTCATACCAAGCCGCTTTTTACTTATCTAGACGTATGCCTTCTCTCGAGATGGCGCTCTGCCATTTTCCAACTGGCTGTACCGAATGTCTAAAACGACGGGCACCCCAGTAAACACAGTCATTTTCGACGCCTTCCTGGCTCTCGTTGTCGGACTGCTCGTCTTCGCTGGCCTGCAAGCCATCAATGCTGTCTTTGCGATCTCAGTGACCGCACTCTACGTCGCATACGCCATTCCGATAGTAGCCAGATTCGCCGGCAAAAATGACTTTAAACCTGGTCCTTTCACACTTGGTGTATTCGTACGTGACGTGGTCATTCGTTATTCAATGCAGGATTCAAATCATACCATCGTAGAGTCTTCCCGTGGCAATCATCTCTGTGCTATTTATGCTGTTCTTGGGAATAGGTATTTTTCGCCTTTTTAACAAAATAAGCTGTGCGAATGTTGACCCCCGCAGCGTTCCTATTCCCGACCAGCCCCCAGACAGATGTGAATGCCATGAACTATACAATCGTGGTATTGGGAGGGGTGTTACTTCTCTCCCTTGTCTGGTACTATGCACCCGTTGTCGGTCAGTTTCTCATAAACATACGCTACAACGACGCTGACTCGCGAAAAATTCAAAATTTCTAGGCGGCGTGCATTGGTTCCAAGGCCCAGTCGCAAACATCGTCCTGGCCGAAGCCGACAACGACTCGGAGAAACCTGGGTCCGAGGCGGGAAAGGGAGAGCAGTGATTCGCGACGGAGAAAACGGGACGCCGAATGTAAAATACAGATACACAGACCGTCAATGTCATGTTATTCGTAGACGCCGTGTGCGGTCGAGTGCTGTTCATAACAGCAACACAGCAGATGTGATGGTTTTAGTACAAGAATAAGAACAGGGGCTACAGATTATTGTAATGTATAGACTGGTGGCGGTTCGTCGCCTAAATACTTGGTTCCACTGGGTTCCGTGGGGATCACAGGCAACGGCCGCACGGAGGAAGGTGCATGGGAAGGCGCATTCGACGCAGCGTAGCTCGACGAGCTGATGCTCACATTATCGTCATACGCAGGCGCGAGCTGTTGCCGGCGCTTCAGATCTGCCACGGAGTCGCGGTCACCACCGAGACTGGGCATTCTGCGCGAATGACCTGAGGAAGAGGCAAAGGAGGTGGACCATGGTGAAGGCGGCGGTGCGTTCTTGGTGTTCTCACTAGCGCTGGGGATGAGTGCGGTTCGCGAATCGGCGGACGCAGAAGATGTGGCAAAAGAGGCTGCCCGTGGCGATATCGGCGGGGTATCGAAAGGATTATGAGGGTCGGAAGTGAGGATGCTATGGGAGGAACGCGTAGGGGGGGTAGGTGACGGGGTGTGCTGTACGTCTGTGAGCCGAAATGATACCGACAGCTGAGAAAGCCCTTGAACTCACAAGGAATGTAGTTGGATGGCGGGACTTCTCGGGGACTAGACACGAGGAAGTTGGGTGGACGTGACGAGGGTCGTGATGGAGTAGCCCGACGGCCTTTGAATATTCGCCGTCGAAAAATCACCAGGAGGGCGATGCCTACAATGAATACTAATGCACCACCCGCTGCGCCTGCGATCTCTCCAATACTGACTGAGGAATGATTCGCGGCCACAGGCTCGGTGGTGTTTGTCGTCGGATCGGGCTGTACAAGGAGATAGTCGACCCACATTGTGCCAGACCTGTGAGTCACTGCATCAGCGCGCTGACACCGACAGAAGAAGCCCAAGACGCACTGAGAGGTGGCAACAAGACTGTGTTTGCCCTGCGCGAGATTGGGGGACTGAAACAGAGGCTGATTGAAGGAAATGGAGCTCTGATATGGGGTCGAGAAGATGACGGGTGTGGCGCCATCTATGGAGAAGGACAGTTGGGTAGCAGCATTGACGGAATCGTTTCCTACGCGTCCGTACACAGAGACGAATGTGCCTGAAGTGATGTTAGAAGGAAGGAGCTATTCCTGACCACTACTGTACCTTCGAAATCCAGCTGAAAGGAGCACCCTTCTTTACCACCGTGACTGGTGAGTCCGAAATCCTCATTGCTATTCGTTTCCACTGTCCAGTTGCCAGAATAATCGATGCGGGAGTCGGTATCGTCCAGGAAGTAGATGAAACCATTTGTAGAGGCATTCGACGATGGGGCGTAGAGGATGTAGTCAAACCAGACGTAGCCGGGATCGCTATTTGATGTTGAGGAAGAGCACGATGACAATGTGTATGTTAGCGTGTGGGGAGCGTCCGGTAAAAGCGCGGACGTGAAGATCGCTTGGTGATTCAGCGGAGCGGAGAGAGTGGGGGAGGTGAATGTGGTAACGTTGGCGTCGAGCGAAAAGGAGCCCGTGCAGGACGTGTTGGGGTCAAAGCTTCCCACTACAGACACTGAAGTGCCTTGGGAGCAAAAAACTTAGGAACGGTGCGCAGCACAAGCAACACACTCACCGGTGAATGAGAACGTCATTGTAGCACCGGCAGCACGAGAGGCAGACGCCGTGTGATCATAATGGTTGGTCGTGCCCCCGCCCGTCCACAGCCCAGTTTTAGTGATTTGCGAACTTTGGTCGTCCAAGATGACCAGATTCATTCCACAAGCATGCGACTCCGACGACCTGCACGTCCAGTAGAGAGTAGGACTAGAAAACGAGTGTGAGGCGACGTCAAAGTCGGAAAAGAGCCTAAGCAAACATCGGGACACCGAGTAAGTAGCCCACGCCGTCAAGAAATGATCACTGCAGATCAGCGCTGATGTGGATGATGCGACACTGTAAATCCGTGCAGGTACTCGGGCAAAGGGCTAACTCCGTGGGGCATCGTATTTTCCGACGTGCACGGTCTTCAATAGGGAAAGCGTCTGAAATCGTTCGTGTAGATTTTGAAGCGGGTAAGACCCTCGCCAGTTGGCTGTTGAACGCCTAAATAAAGCCTGCAAGGTACCACCACAGACCAGGAACAACCAATTGATAGACATAGCATCATGCATGCTCGGGGAGACTTGGCAGATGAAGCGCTTCCAACTTGTGAATGAGACACCGACAGTCAAGAGCACCCGGCGGCCTTGGAAAAATTGGTATTGTTTTAGTTTAGCGCCTTATAGTCCGTGAAATTTGAAACGACCGAGGGAAAGTTGAACTTGGATGTAACGGCTGCGGCCCGAAGCCATCAGAACAAGTTCAACAAGAGATGAGGTCTCCGATTTCCCAAACCCTTAATGTTTTTTTTTCGATCGCGCCACAAGATTCGGAGATTGCTGCAGTCGGTGGGACGAGCATCACGGTGTTGGATTTGGTGTAGTATTTGGGAGCCTGATTGATAAGGAGTGGGTCCAACGTTAAACCTACATGTTGGCGCCAAGTCGTCTGCGCCTTCGGGCGAGTCTGCTCTTCGAGTTCATTGATATCGAGAGCATTCCATCCGTTGGGATCAAATTCCACCAGAGAGTCCGCGTAGAACTCGAGTAGAATTGATGCGAGAGAAAAACGACAGAATGATGGTAGAATGATGGGAGATTTCGGGTAGAGAGTTCAGTTGGTTTCAGGTGGGTAGGTACGGTCCTACATAGTGTCCCGTTCAGTGATAGCTAAGGCTTTAAAACTTATTTCAGAACTATGAAAACAGGTTCCAAAGCACGAGCCGTTTCGAAGGCCTCCGTCTTGAATAGGCCGGGGAACTTCTTATTTTACTCGTTCTGTGAAATAAAAATATAGTTATGGCGTGCGCAAAAGTGTCTGGCAGTTGAAGATGCTGTCCTTAGGCAAAATTGTCCTTACACTGGAACAAAGTAAAATTATGTGACGATTTGTTCAAATACCAATGGCTGGACTGAAGTAATCCCTGCAATTTGGGCACTGCCGAGTGCCTGTACGGAGACGAAACGGGCGGAACCTTGCGGAACTTCGCTTCGACGGGGGAAACAACAATTGGCGGCGATTCTACCCGAGATTCTACAGAGAATCTACGCCCCAGCGGATTGAAACTTCTGTTGATATCGATATTGGCGCTCAGATTATGATGAAACAAGGAGTGGCTGTGCCAGTGTTTGACGGGAGACCCGGAGCCAAACGAATTTTCAACTCAAGTTCAAGTTGAACACACAATTCCTGCTCCCCACCGTGATTTCTCGCGCTTGGATTGTCTCTTGAGTTTCAATTGCCAAAGTACATCATCAACGCACAAAACTTGAAGTGCGCCGGCTGACTGGAATTCGGAGTTGCAAAAATAAGTTTAAATAGTTGTCGATGGGGAATACTAGTTGCATACAAGTAAGTGCACCCGCCTGCATCTAAATATCATTCTCAGCTCGTCCCAAGGGGGAAGGTCGAAGAAACCCGGCAGATCTTCCCACAATTTCTTCCGCTCTTCAGCCATAATGCCCAGATGATGGCGCTCACAAACACTACAAAGGTGCGGTTCGGAGGCGCATCCAAAAGGAATCAATGATACGCTATTCTTTAATGAGCATCTCAAAATGGCCTTCCTCCTGGTAGTGCAGCTGAGAGTGCTTGTGCAACCATCTGCACACTGATCTGAACTGAGCCAATTCCAAAGCCCTGGTCGGGCCCATTGAACCTGCACGAACTTCCTCATGGCTCGGAGGCACAGTCGTTGGTCCGTCTGGGAGGGGGTAACAGGAGGATTAATGCTTCGAGAAACACCATCAATGTTGACCACTCGAGAAACACCATCAAGTATCGTTTCCTGACAAATATGAGGTTGCGAAAAGAATCACTACGGCTCTCACTTGATCATGGAAGAGGACTGCGCGCAAATAGGCACAAGGAAGGAGGGCAAATAAATCGTTTTCTCGGGCCAACGTTATGGTGTCAAAGATGATGCCAGCATTCTGGCCGATCTGGGTTGGCCTATAAAGAATTTCTTTTGTCGCACCCAAAAGCTGCTGGTATTGTTCAAGAGTCGAGGGATTTTCGAACGTGAGACGTTGCACCGCCGCCTCCAGGAGATTTTTGGAATCATATTTGCGCCCAAGCCTTACGATTGCCGCGATGAATGGAAAAGGGTGGCTCTTCTGAGTGAAGATGAGTCTGTAAATTACTCAAGAGGCATGCACCAGGTTCTGAAGAGAAACACTGACTGATTGTATAACGCATTAAGGAGGTATTTGACATCGGTGGACGAGTCATGTAGTTCGATAACTGGGCATCCTTCGATGAGCCGCTCTTCCGCAGGCTGAGGAAGCCCTCGCATATCTCGAAAGAAGGGGGAACTCGAGCAGAGAATGCTCCAATGAACACGAAATTGTTGCGATTCCGCTTAGAGTACAACGCTGCCATCGTCGTGCCAAATATCTGAGCGAGTTATTGAAGACTCCGAGTCCGTCCTTTGACGCTTTGCTGGAGGCGCGTCGCTCAAGACTTGGGACATGGTGTGAGCACAAATTTCAGAGCTCGAGAGGGGGAGAAATCGCGTTCCAAGCAGGTTGCCACTGACGCGTTTTGAAAGCTGGGTTTGCTTACATCTGTTATACCCAGAGGTCGACGGCGTGCGAGAAGCCCATCACAACTTGACTGGAACGTATGCCTCCTGCTCCTCCCTCCAACGAGCAATCGTTCCGGGCCAACCTTAGCCAGTTCAGATGGGCCAGAGGGGTCACTGACGACTCGCAGCCCCCGCCTGCTGCTGCACAACCATCTGGCAATCCGTTTTCGCGCTTCTACAACGCAGTTGCGGGAGACTATATCCCTTTGCGCTCCAGTGACCGATCCAACGAGGAGGAAGCATGGTTTGCGCTGTCGCGCTGGGAGCGGTGCGTTCTATTTTACACGCACAATTATTGTCGTGCAGAGTGAATACCGGAAAGAGCACTGGGCTAATGATGTATGCATACTTAGGCTGCTGGGTTTCGGCGGGTGCCTCATTGGCGCCGCGGTGTGCTTCTTTGTCGCATTCCTTACACTGCCGTTCCTTATGCTTCCTGGCCGGTGCGTTCCTAGTCAAATGCGTTTCATTTAATTTAATACTGCCGTCGTAGCCCAAGGAAGTTTGCGCTCTCATTCAGGCGCGTTTGAGATTCCAATTTGCTCACCGCCATTTCTAAAGCCTCTCTCTAGTTTGGGTAGTATGCTTGTCATGTTCGGGTACGTTTCTCTTGTGTTTTGCGCGATTCCGTGCCTAACCATATACATCAGGTTTTCTGTCCTTATAGGACCAATAAACCACATAAAGCACCTCATCACTGCCGAGCGCCTTCCCTTCACCCTGGTCTACTTTTCCAGCTTGGGCCTCACGATCTATTTTGCTCTGGGGGTGCGCCATTTCATCTATTCCTTGCCTTCTGTTGCCCATACTTAATTTTTTGTTTAACCACCAGCTTCACTCATACCTTGGCTCACTCGTCGCTTCTGTCGTGCAGGTATACCTTCCTTTATCACTGAGTTCCAACAGAATATTAAACCGTATTACCAGATCCTGGCCCTCATCTCTTACGTCCTTGCGTACTTTCCCGGCGGCTCCGCGACGCTGCGGCTCGCAGGCAGCACTGCGTTCCGCAGCGCCAGCAGCCTTTTGCCGCGGTAGCAATGGCGTGCCGTCTCTCCCCATACGCACACGCCCGGCATGCCGCACGCAATACTTACGACCTGTACCTATTGTACACTTACTTACCGAATGCACTTACACCCGCGTTCCAATAATCATCCAGATTCTGAATTCATACTTCTGCGTACATATAATTTTTTTGGTACTAACGACAGCAACAACAGCGGCCAAAACAAAACAAAAACCAATATGCACTGCAAATGTACTCCTACTTATGCTTGGGGGCCCTCGCTCCCATCGTCGAGGATCCCGGCGCTGTCGCGCAGCCGCCGGCTCATAATCTCCACATAGCCCGCACTCGCACGGAGCCACTCGCCAGCACTGCTAAGATCCAACCCAGCGAGGCGCGCCAGTACCGGTCCGAGCCGTTGCGCGACATCCGCCCGGAACGCTTCCGGCTCAGGCGGGGAGAGGAAGCGTAGTGCATGGGCGGTCGATGCCCGCAGGCTTGCGCCACCACTGTTACCACTCGTACTCGGCGGCGGATGCGGCGCGTTCAGATGCTGCCCCTCGGCGTAGTACACGAGGTGCCGCCAGAGGAGAAGGAGGACCATCTCGAGCGTGCCTGCATGGCGATTGTTCAGAACATAGCAATAATAAGAGCGGGAAAGAGTATGCACCTAAGAGCGTCCGTGCCTCGCCCTCCGCTACACGCCGCTCCCGCGTAAGCTCGCGGCACACCAATGCGCGCTTTTGAGGAATATCCAACCCACGCAAGAACGCTGGGTCCGCGTCGGGGAGCAGCTAAGCTGGACATTAGTCTCATCATGAGCACCGAGTAACAGAATCAACGCACCTCGCTGATATTCTCGACACTCACATGCTCCCTCGCCGCCAGCTCCGCAGAAAGGTCTGCAATCTGCTTCAACGTGTGTGCTAGGTCACCGCAGAGCGCATTCAGCGCGTCGAGCGCGTCCCCAACAGTCGGAATTGTCGCTAAGAAGTGCGACCCTCGCTCGTCGTGCCGCGGCGTCGTGGTGATGGGCGACAGTACCGGTGTGATGTCGGGTTCTTTATTGACATAGATATCAATGAATGAGCTGCACAGATTGAGAGACGTGTCGTACCGATGAACTCGCTCGCGGCACCGATATACTCGATCACACTCTTGCGCATCATACGCTCCTTTTGGCGCTTGTTCACGTCGAATTTCGTGTCCGAGCCATACCCTAAGTCGAAGAGCATGTGAATGGAAATGTACATGATCTTTTAAAGGGTGAGTAGCTTACCGAGCGCAAACACGCTGGCACTGAGCATCTCGGCGTCCGTCTGCGGCTGCACAGCAGCGAGCCACCGCCCGCTTCCGAGACTCTTCGTCGCGAGGGCGAGGACCGCTGCGTGGATTGCACCGAAGCCTGAGTGCGGCGAGAGCTATACGAAAGATGAGGAAACCAGACATGAGTACGCAACATAAACTCACCAGCTCGGATTTCGGCACATGCGTAAGGACGCCGGCACAAAGAGATACAAGCAGGTGCATCTCCTCTACGAGTGCGAGAGGAATCTGCTCCGTCTCATTTTTGAGGAGGATAACGATCGTCGCGCTGTGGCTCGACAGGAAATCCAGTGCCTACAGCAAAAAAAAAAAAAACACGTAAATAATTGAGGCAGGAGCAAAGTAGTATCTTACCTGATTTGACACGGTGGCGTGCTTCGTGCCGAGGGTTGCGAGCATTCCATCGACCAGTTGTAAAGCGGGCATGAAAAGCTGGTGATATCGGTGGATGGCCGAAGGAAGGAAACTATCCTGGTCTGCGAAAAATTCGTATATATCGAGCAGTCGCGGACGAACAGCTTACCCATGAAAGATTGGTCAGCTTCCGGTCGTGCATCCAAGTAGTCGCATTGAGACAGTATCGGGATGAGCTGTGCCTCCAACAGCCGCTCGGCGCCAAGCCGCGTCTGCGCCATGCGCACGAAGAGCGACATTTTGGCCTCATAGACGTATAGCGGATTCAAGTCGTCTGCAAATCATTAATGACATTGAAAAACACGACTGGGAATCACTTACCTGGGTCTGGCTTGAGCACCGCTTGCAATCGTAAATCGGACTCTTTGATCCCGCGCACAAAGTTGGTGAGGATCCCGTGCCGGACGAGCGCCGAGAGCACGACGTGCTGCTTCTCGAGGCCAGACAATTGAACCAGTGAGTCCAAAAGCATGAACGCGATAGTCTTCCAGACCTCCGATCCGTCGATGGCGTCCCGCGAAATGGTAGCAATAAGGCGCTCCATGGCAGGCTTCATAAGAGCCAGGCTACCAAGCTCGAGCGATACGGCAGAGGAATGGGGACGTCCACTCTGACTGACCGGTACTAGGGCCTGGGAGTCATTGAACAGGAAGTCGTCACGGGTAGTCGAGGCGGCGAGGGACAAGGCAAGCCCAGAACCTTTGTGGTCGTCGGACGCATCGCTCGACGGTGCGATGAGATGGACATAGTTGATTATTGCGGCATAAAGGTTCCCGCGCACGAGCTCGACACGATTGTTATCGATTATACATTCCAAGATGTTGCGCAGAATCGCGTACAATCTCTCCGCAGGGAGGGCGCCTGCATCCGCATCGCCACTTGCTGATTGCACGAGGATCTGGTGGCGACGGTCTTCCCTTAACTTCGTGACGGCAGACAATACCGCCTCCGAGAGTAGGACCGCGGTTGACTCCTGGATGTCTTCGGATCGCAGGATAGTGGGGAGAACGTGAAGCAAGTCGAACAGCATACTTTCGCGGTGGTCGTCGGGAAGCCGATTGAAACACTTGGTAAGCGTCATATCGAGCAAGCGCTTCCAGGATTCGTAGCCGGCGGACTTGGCATGAGCGACTTCCCGCCGATGGTTCTCGACCGCGCAGCTCTCCAGAATATAAGTAGTCTCCGCGTTCAGTTGATCACCTTGAGCGGGAGTCACGACGCTGTTTTGAGCGTGGAGCATCCGCCGCGCCACTGTGAGAAGTGATAACAAGGCCATCCGGTCGATGATTTCGCACCCAGTGGCGTCCCGGCGCACGCATGAATGCAGATTCAGCTGGCCGAGGAAGTACAGATCCATGGGCTCGACCTTGAGGGTGTCGGCCCAGTCGAACGCTAAGGACTGCACGAACTCGATTATTCTCAAGTGGGATTGGCCAACCTCACGGAATCCGTCCTGAACCCCCGAATACACATCGCTGTCATTCCCAAAAAGGATGTCCAGCAGCTCGGCAACACCCTTAAAGTGTCCATTGCTGGTGAGGACGTGCAGATCGAGCGCGGCGAGGTCGAAGATCCAGGAGCGCAGTCGGAGGAAGGAGCTCAACGCGGGGACGGTCGTCAATACGCGAGCACCGTCGGCATACATCACTTCGATGCCCTTGTCTTGAACGGTGACAGGAACCTGCGACGGGATCGCCGCAAGCTGGCGCGCGAAGAAATCTTCCCGCGTGCGGAGATACCGCATGGTGAACTCGGACGTGCGCGAGTGGGTGCAGAGCTGGTAGATGATGCGATAGAAAAGCTCTGCCAGCCCAGGGAGAGTCACGAACAGAGGGTCAGAATCAGGGCCAGGGTCGTCGTCTCGTGCATCTAATCGCGGCACCCCCTATATTCGCTAGGTCGAGGATGACGTGGATGCAGGTGCGATGAGCGCCAAGGGCATGGGGATCCTGGATACCATGTTCGGTTTTCGCGTCGCCGAAGAGGAAGAAGTGTGCGATATTGGGGAATGGCCGCCCCGCCTCGGTGTTCTTGATGAAGAGCTGAAGAACCGCAAGCCGGATCGCCTGTTGAAGTGCCGCGGAATTGGCGTTATCGTTTCCGTCAGCTGCGCCTGCACCGGTCGACTGCTCAGCGACATTTTCTGCTAACAGGACGTCCGCGCCAGATTCCGAGGCGAGGATACGCATGAATCCTGTCGTCGCGATTCAGACTTTATTTTTCAACTACGAAAGTTGAAGAAATTACCTGCCATGATCCGGTCGGATTCATCACTGCGTTCCACCAACGTGTACAAGCTTGAAAATGCGCTGGAGGACGAAAGGGTGGAGAGAATTCGAACAGAAAGCAGCACCAGTTCAGGATGCGTCGGGTAAGACACGTATGCAGCAAGCGCGGGTGCGTACTGCGCGCTGTATGAAAGGGCCTGATCGAATCTCGTGAAGTACGAGCGAGGGTGCACCGTCCCAATGAGCGGCGCGCTATCGAATTCGTGCAAGAGGGGGAGGAGAACGTCGAGGAAGATGTCTTGAATTTCTAGGACGCGGAGGATGATTCGGAGGACGCGAACGATGGTGCTGCCGAAATAAGGCTCTTCATCCGCCAAACCCTTCTCAAACCCAGCCAGGCCCTCCACGACGTACGTCAGGATGCTAGACTGGAGCGGCGAGTTCGTCAAGAGCCGTTTGACCACTTCATACCCGGGGTGGATCAGGAGAGCGACGATGGCCTCCGTCTTTAGCTGCGAGTCGTCCGAAGTCCGGACGAGAGACTCCAGGTCGAAACTCGCCAACGCGCGTTCGATGAAGCATAGGCAAAGGTCATTCGTCTGCCATCGATCAGAGGGTTGGAGGTACTCGCGGTTGGGGATGTGCGCGAACACGTTGTCGATGACAAAGGTTATGAAAGGACCTATTCCAGGTAAGCGATAAGGCTGGCCCAGTGACTCCGGAATGGTATTGACGATCCCGGAGTCGACGACTCGATCCTTCAGCGCTATCCGTTTCGGCGTGTGAATCAAGGTGCTGAGCAGTCGCAAGAACGGGATCGTTGCGGGATACATCCGGTGCAGTGCCTCGATCTCGTCCAACTCCATCTCAACTCCCCTCACGGGCGGAAGATTCACCGAAAATCCGCTGGACGACCCGACGCGCACGTTGATGACTTCGAGGCGCTCCATCAAGGTCCAAACGGCCTTGCAGATCTCCACGCCTTGCACTCCCGCACCCGGCTGGCAGAACGCAGCCAAGGTGTCGAATAACGCGCCCTTGAGCTCGAGGGGAATTCCGAGGGGAATCAAGGACACGAGGGTGGGAATTGCGCGGAAGTGCGCATGCCCCGAGACCGCTATCCGAACGGCGACAGAGTTCGACACGACATTGGAAAGGAGCCGAAGGAACGACTGCGCCAGGAGCACTTCCTTCGGCCCGATGGGAATGGTCTGGGGCTGCGGCGGGGGGTGGGGGATTATTGAAGCCGGTCATTCCGAGGCTGCCTCCGAATGCTTGAACGGGCTGGGCCGCACGGGCGTTGTTGTTGCTGCTGCTCGTAGCCCACGAGTCCAGGAGGCCGAACACGACGGCCCACGAAACAGAGGGGCCGCTGGCCGACGACGAAGGTAATGAGCCTCCGGGGATGACTTCGCCGCCACCGCGAGCCATGAAATTGTACGCGAGCTCACTGCACTGCTGGCCGTTGGCGAGCCCCGCCAGCATGTCATACAGCGCCGTCGACATTGCGACATCGTGCACTTGCGTGGACCAAACAGCCCATTGCAAGAAGGCGGGCAGCCGGCCCATCGTGGATTCGAGGTATTCCAGGTAAGTGTGGGAATCGCCGAGAGGATTGGAGCCCCAGAACTGCAGGGCACGCTCAGGAGGGAGAGCGGAATACAAGAGGCCGATGAAAGAGTATAGCATGGCGATATCACTGCGCGGTGATACCGCAGGCCGATCGGCTTCAGGCGCGAGGCTGGAGGCAAAGCGTGCTGGGCCCGCTCTCGTCCGATCGGTTCGAGCACTGGCAAGGACCAAGTCCTCCTGCCGCTGTTTGATCTTCCGGAGTTCAGAGGACGCGTGGGTGATCAGGGAACGGACGAGAATTTCGAAGGCCGAGAAGACCACAGGGATGAAATCCTCAGATGGAATCTCTCGCTGCTCCTGCTGCTCGGGCGACAACGCGAGTGTATTTGCAAAGGAGGCGACGGGGGAGCTTCCTCGCTTTCGCTCTAGCTGCAGAACGACGAGGGCGAGGTATCTGAATGCGTCGCCCTGCACCGCATTCCAGACCTGGGTTTCGAGCTCCTCGGTCTTGAATCCGTTACGATGCTCCAGCTGGGAGTTGCGGTGTCGCGCGTCGGTTAGGAATAGGGTCCACTTGAGCAGAATGGTGGCCTTGAGCCCCGGGTCCTTCCACTCGGTTGACGGCGCTAGTTTTTTCGACATGAATGTCATAATGTCGCTGCTAGTCGCGAGAATAGCGCGGGACGACCCAAACTCACGCTCAGGATCGACAGGGTCGAATGCGGATAGGACCGAAGTCAAAAGGTAGAAGGTCATTGGCTGGTTCGGGGTGGTGGACAACCAGTCAACGATGGCCTTGATTTCGTTGGGAGACAGGTGACCCATGCGGGCAACGATGGAGAGGCATGTCGCCAGGCAGCGTCGTTCATATTTCAGCGATTCGTAGCGGGAATTGAGGATGTCGTAGCCTAGAGAAGCCGTCGCTCCTGCTGTTGTTCATAGTCAAAGAAAATTTCGTGCAAAGCTTGTCTCGGCACACCTTGAGCAGATGGTGGAATTGTGCTCGTCCGGGCTCCCTTCCTCGCTGCATCAGCTCTGGCCACTAAATTCCCCAGATTTTGTATTTCTCGGACAATGCGGTGAGCGAGGGTGATTTCGCCACCGGGCTGAGAAGCTGCTGGCGGAATGAGGTCCTGATCGACATATTGCGATATTCTGTAGAAAATCGAGTTTTTGTCGGATGGGTCTGCAGCCTCGGCAGCTTCGAAAATGTAGCCTAAACAATCGGCAAGATGGCGACGCCGTTGGTGAAATTCGGCGACGGTGAGCTCGATGCAATCGACCGGCTGTATGTTTGGATTTTCGGCGGTGACGGAGTGAAGAAGGCCGGCGATGTAGCGCTCGGACGTCTCGAGTTGCTGGGAAAGAAATATGACTTGACGCGCAAAGTCGGCGTTAACAGCCGCGGGTCTGCCATTGAGCACCGTTTTCCCTGAAAGAAAGTTGAAGAAAGTTGAGCAACACGGTCCTCGCGACACACCTGATTCAAGCTCGCGTTGTTCCTGGGGATTCCTTGCGCCGACGTCGAATAGATTCAAGAGGCAAGATTTGTGAACCATGAGCTCATCGAAGAGTTCCTGTTCGCCATGCTGCACTCCGCGGCCACCTATGGCGTTCAGTAGGACGAGACGAAGCCGCCCTATGGTTTCCATCGCATAGACGAGATTTTGAGGGTGTTGGAACGCGTCAAACGCGTAAACGGCAAATATTCCCACACTGTCATGGCTAACAGACGCAAACAGATTCGTGCCGAGGCGCGATTTCAAGTTAGCGCTCAATTTCCCTCTCAAATTCGTGTCCTTGCATTTGAAATTTCTTCATGTCTCAACCCGACGCGCCTCCAGCAAAACGTCAGAGAACTGACTCGGAATCTGCGATAACTCGCTCAGACATTTGGCACGACGATGGCAGCGTTATACTTCAAGTCGAGACGACGCAGTTCCGCGTTCAGTGGACTGTCCTCTGCCTTCATTCCACGTTCTTTCAAGATATGCGAGGTCTCCATAAACCTCCTGATCAACCCACCGTCGGAAAGGTGCCCGGTTGTCGAACTACACGATTCGGCCGTGGACGTTAAACATCTCCTCAATGTGTTGTACAATCCGTCAGTGTTGCATGCATTTGTGGTCCTCAACCGCTCACAGTTCTCCATAGACTTCTCTTCAGCGAAAAAACGGTCACTTTGTCGTTCGTTGCGGCGATCGTTCGCATGGGCCCCAAATACGAGTTCAAAGAACTACTGGCAGCAGCGTTGCAACGCCTTACCGACGAAAATCCGACAACCCTGGACGAGTACGAAAATTTGACGAATGAAGATGGTATCAGTTACACTTCGACGAGGATCATCCACTATCGTAACATGTCCTTCGATGTTATAACTTTGGCACGAGAAAACGGATTACTTACGGTGCTCCCCTGTGCATATCTCCGTGCAATCCTCTACACAAATCTGGTGAACTTCTTCTTGTGTCCTATTTTCTTATCACTGACTTTCATTGGAAGGAGCAACTACTGGATGGTTTTTACCGGGCCAATAAACCTCTCATTACCCTGTGCTTCGAGGAACAACGAATATGCATATCAGGCCAGCAGAAAACCATCGAGGCCCAATGGACACATCGAGATCTTTGGGATTGGTTGAATTCTGACCTTTGTGCTGACAGCTGCACAGACAAAGATTCCTGCGTTCAGAAAAAGAAGCTTCTTTTCCGAAATCTTGTGCTGAAGGGCTATCCTCTGGTTCCCTTTCGGTTGGGCCCAGACCATAGTCTACGGCTTTGTGTAGCTTGCCAGCGTCATCATGCTAACATTATTGCTCAAGGGCGAAAGAAGTTGTGGGAGGATCTGCCTAGCTTCTTCGATCTTCCTCCCTGGGCGGAGTTGAGGAACGATTTGTAGGACGTGTGGCATTTGTTGTTCTTTTGCTATTCTTTCAATTAAATTTCATCGGTTCCAGCGTAGGTGCAAAATTGAAGTCACGATACAGGTAATAATAATAAAACGATACTCAGTATTGATGTCCGCGAAGCTGTGAGAGAATCAAGCCGTTCATGGGACGCTGGAGGACTGTGTAAAATCGGGAGCGTGTTTGACTGTACTTTCTCTCCCGCCGCTTGCCTCTGGAAAGATCCGAGTTCTTTCGGTCTTTCCTTTGGGTGTTCATCATTTCTAAGTTATCCATCTTCGGATACGGACCCGGGGGTCAACAGAACTTGAAGGGTGCTCTTTATTATTGCCACGATTCCGACTTGGGTGAGGTTCAGTACTTTCCTTGGCGCGTTGAATAATTTCAGTGTTATTCTTCGGTTACCTTTCAATCGCAGTTTCCCGGAACGAGTCAAAGGCGGATTTTCTGTCGATCCGTGGACTCGTTTCCTCGACTAAACAGCCAAGCACAGCCATCAAAACACAGCCAAATAGGTGAACGCCTAGAGCCAAAAAAAGGAAATTCTTATCTCAGTATAATTTCGTTTGCCACGGGTCACGGACCCTTGTGCCAAAATCCGGTCGTGGTCACGGGTCACGGAGACCCCTGTAGAACCTCCGAAACGTCACGAAGGCCCAAGACTGGCTGAAAACCGCGAAAAAGGCGAAAAAATCGGTCTAAATATCGAAAATTTGAGGGTGTCACGCCAAATTTGGCCTATATCGAAATATGGAATTGGTTTAACCTTGTCACGGGTCCCTCATAGGTTCCATTCGAATGAAATTATATGGTAAGCCCCTTTCCTAAGGCAGTCATCAGTGGCGGTGTCAGGCTGATACGCAGCGACCAGACGACACTCATTTCTTGCCGCGACATGGCTACTGCAGTTACCTACTTCCAAAATTACCATTCACTCGAACCAGATCCAAAGCTTGGATCCCCCGTATGTACGGCCTTCTTTCTGTAGCGTCTGTTCCTGAACTTGGTGAACAGGATCAACGGACAATCGCGCTGCTGCATCGGCTCAATATCATAGTTTTCACTGGGGCGGCCGCGTTCCTCGATATCGTACTCCTCATCCGGCGATTTACCCCTCGAAGTCAGACCCTCACCGTAATCCCTGCCGAGTTCCACATCCTCGACCAGCTGCACTCCCACTACGTTGGGCTGATAGGCTCTGCTGAACGAGCACATGGCTCGTGCGCCAAGTACTTGCTCTGCTGCCGTCGCGCCTTGTCATCGGTCGCGATAAACTCCTGTACGAGCTCGAATGGCACGACTGAGCTCGAGAGAGCTTTGGAAGAGTTCAAGGGGCTGTGCAGCGAGGTGAGGACGTCCGTCGACGAAGTGATCGACTGCTGGGACGAGACCGCCAACATCCTATCCAACCGTGACGGAACCCGCTTGCCCATCCTTTGGCAGGTGCTCTCTTCCCTGGCGCCGGATTTTACGCCCATCACACGCCAGGCGCTGCCAGTGGAGTTTCCTTCGTTGCGAGAGAAAGGCGTGCGCAATCTTCTTCAGTTCAGCGATGCGTATGGTGGTCTGGAAGCCATTATAACGCAAATGGATGCCGTGATGGTATACACAAATGACCCAGGAGGCACCGTTGAGGTGCGCCGCAACCTCAAGATCGCTCTTTTGGCGCTTGTCCAGCTCCAATACGAATTCCGGCGATACAAGATTGGCCTATTCATTGCCAAAGGCGATTGGAGACTTAGCTTGGGCGACCTCCTAGTCGATCGCTTACTTGCTGTGAAGAAAGACCGGTCGCCCCGAGCTACTACACCTCCCGGTTAGGGTATCTTGATTCTGTGAGTGTCAGTGTCAGCTTGGTTTACCGTTGCTTTTCTCATGTGTCCAATGGATGTGCAGCCTTGCCAAGGGAGAGCTTATTGACAGTATCTGGGTTGCGACTGCATTTTCGTTTGACCGTACTTGACAGCAAAGGAGAAGACATATATTCTCCGCGCCTATGATGACTTGAAGACTTCAGTTACAATATCAATGTATTTATTTTATTGGGGGAAGAAGTGGATCAGACTCAGGAGGCCTTCCTCAACCCACGGCCCCGCAGGTCAATCCACAGTCAATAGAAGGGTGCTCCATTATTCTGAGATACTGTTACGATTCCGAGTTGAAGTGAGGTTTGGACATCAAGCTGCCAGGCACCTTTTCGTCAGTGAGTGCTAGGTTCCGGTGACCGTCTATATCAGCTTCCTGGCGCAAGTTGAGGGATGATGTATGTAGGGTGCACTCAAGCCTGTGCACCGCCACTCATCAAACACGACCAGACAAGTGAACGCCTGGAGCCAAAAAAGGGAATTCATGTCTTCTCTTATGCACATCCATTCCAGCAAGTCATCGTTGGTTTGGTCCGTGTTTTGGCTTTTATTTTTCGGTCGAGCTCTTCAGCGTCAACGCGTTTGATCGGCTGCAGAGAGAGTAGTGCGCGGGCCTTGGCGACGATATTCTGAAGTTGACGATTTTCCGTGATTTTAGGACGTTAGACAGTCGGATATTAGATTCGATGGGTGCCTGAAAACTCACCAGAGAGGCAGACCATAAATCCCGCTAAGTATTGATAGATCGCGAAGGTTTACAGAGCCAAAGGTTCTTGGATTCTTGCTTGGATTACTTGAGACGCCAGATCTCTTCTCACTTAAGTTCAAGGGTGTCCTGGCGCTCAATTTCACCATACTTGTTGTGACACCGGTCCGAATCGGTCCGCATGCCCATCACTTTGGTCGAACAAACAACGCGATCTCCCAAACCGAACCAGAACAAGGCCGCGGGTGACTTACGACGTCAAGCTTCGTGAAGGAAGTACTGGGTACGTTGGTTGCCCCATGTATATCCATCATTATCTTTTAACGGGATTATGTGAAGGTCGCGCCAATGGGAACTCGAGCACAGAATTTAGCAACGCTCCTCAGGACCAATGACGCTCCAAGTTCTTCTCAGATGATTCTTGTTCGAGAAATTTTGCACGACAAGCAGACCGAGCTATTTGCGTTGGAAAACGAGATCTCCCAGCTCCAGTCGGCTTTACAGAACCTCCGAAATAAATACGTCAATCTCGCTGCTGAAACGGACCGATACCGCTGTGTCCTTTCTCCTATCCGCCGAACCCCACCCGAGGTTATCGCAGAGATATTCCTTTACTTTGTCCCTTCGATACATCTTGTCTTCGAATTCCCAGACGCCCAAGTAAAACTTCCGCGGATATTGGGGCACATTTGTCGCTTTTGGAGGACAATTTCTCTTTCCCTTGGTCAATTGTGGTCTGTAATGGACCTGGGATCTCCGTGGAAACGTGTCGAATACTGGACACGGGTCTTGCCAGACACCGACGATGAAGAGGAAGAAATTACCAAATTACTGGTATCTCGGGACGCGAACGACTATGAAGAGGATATGGAAGGTTTCGAAATCGAGACTTCGCTCGAATTCATTGAGGGATGTCTCCAGGAGTCCGAGGTAGCCCTCTTCCCTTACGCCTATGGATGCGCGAGTTTGCGGTTGTCCCCCTCGTCGAGGCCCTCCTGAAACATTCCGCGCATTGGCGGGAAATTGTCCTGGATGATCCTCCCGAGGCATTGCTAGATTGTCTCTCCCAATTCCAGGGGGACCTCCAGGGACTCTACAGGATTGTGTTCATGTGTTTCAGCGAGTTGGCGCCTGTCTGCCGCTATGCCCCGAATCTAACCGATCTCACCTTTTTGCGGATGTACTTGTCCTTTGGGATTCCACCCCAGATTCCCTGGTCTCAGCTTACACGATACTGCGAAATCGATTGCTCCTGGGGCGGGAATAATAGATTCGCGTCATACCGACAACTCACAAACCTACGCGTGTTATGTTTACGACTGAACAGTTTCCTTGAAATGAACCCTGTGGTACTTCCCAATCTACGTGCTGCGTCCTTCCATTTCAGTTCTCCTGCTGTCGTCGACATGGTGCAGCATCTCGAAATGCTGATGCTCGAGGCTTTCAGCATCGAGTATGCCTTTCGCCAATTTCAAATTGGCTTCCCCAGTCCCTCGCCACGTTTGAAAATTCTACGGGCGCAGTTACATTACCCGCCTATGAATGCAGGTGACCTGGAGCGCGCTCTCGAAATGCTCCCGGATCTCACCGAAATATCCATTGATGTCCCCCATATTATCTCCAACGGCGACGTTTCCCGACTCATCCCAGTGCATGACCAGTTGCCCTTGGTTCCCAAATTGAAGATAGTTCGACTTTCGAACAGATGTTTCCGCCACAATAGCTGCGAGTGCAGAACACTTGCTGCCATGCTCCAGGCTCGATTTCAGGCTACGATGCCCGGGGTATCTCGGCTTCACACATTCGAATTCTCCGTAGACGACAGGGCCAACGACCATAATTTAACCACGGCATTGAGGACGCTCAGAGCTCAGCACCATTGGGACATCAGGGTGGACCGCGAGTGCAGGTTCCCCGCATGGGATGAGCTGTACTTGACGTCGGTTTGACTATTCGTTTTCGTATTTACTGACTTTGTCATGCTATGAACCTGTGTTATTTAACGTCTAGGCAATAGATGATGATTGACGCTTGTGGCATGACATGAACTCTGGGGCACGATACCACAGCCGACGCTCGCTGGACTCTCGAAAGCAATATAAAATTCAATACAATGAAGACTAGCTCTAAGATTATAAGTGTGCGTTAAGTACGAGGGGCTATGTATATTTATATACAGTTACTGGTGGGTATAAGGATCAGTGATTCATCAACGCCGTGCCTTCTTTGCCTTCTTTTTAGCCAATCCAGCTTGGTATTCGGCCACGAGAGCCGGCGCGTCCAGAACGACTGAGTACCGTGGCTCCCACGTTGGCTTGTAACCGAGCCAGTCCATGAGATACTCGACGGCGTCATCGTGGTTCCCGTTCTGCGCCGGACGGTCGTCCAGGATCTTCAAGACAATCCACTTCTGCTCCACGACGATCGGTCCCGGACGTACGCGCATCACCTTGCGTGCAGGGTCCTCCCATGCCGTCGGCAGGATAGGCGTCTTTGGCAGCACATCGGGCGATGCGTGGAATGTGCCGCGCAGTTGCGTACGGCCGCCGATGCCCCGGACGCCCGGGTGCGCCTTTCGCGCGTATTTATCCACCTCGCACACGGCGTGCTCCATGTCTGCGACGTCCAGTTTGCGCTCTTTGCCGTTGGCGCCACGCAGGAACGGAAACTCGAGATCAAGGCGGTCGAAGTGCTCGCACTGCGTCTCAACCATCCATCGAATGATGTCTGACTCGATGTCTGGTACGGCGTACTTCGCCTTCACGAGGCTGCTCCCGAACATCTTCACAAGCCCAGAGGAAGCACCCGGACCTGCGACGACGAAATCGTTCGCGCAAAAATTGAGGAGCCGCGAGTAGGACAGACTGATCATCAACTGGTATGCAGTGAATTCAGCCATGCCGGGGTATCCCGCGAGCTCCTCGTACACTTCTACAGCGTACTCCGACGTCGCCAGGATGCCTGGCAGGTCTTTCATGAGTATCTCAAGAAGCTGCAGGTGACGCATATGGTTCGCTTCGTAATCCATCTTTTTCCCTATTTTCATGTAAGCGCTGGTGAACAGGCTCATACCGCGGTTCTTGGCTTTCGTCAGAACCTTATTGTATGCGTGGATGTTGTAGTCCTTCCAGGTGAGCCTGACTCCGAACTCCTTCTGCAAAAGCTCCCACGTCTCTATCCGGTTGAACGCGTTGAAAAGTAGGATACGAAAAAGGAGCTCGGTGTCCGAGAGGTGTGAACCCTTTTCGACGACTTCGGCCACGACAAACTGAGATGTCCTGTCCAGCACGCGGTATGCATTACAGAATTTAAAATCGCGAAAAATCGGGTCCGTAGTCCACCTAGTAGCATAGAAGTGGAAATTAAACATAGGATCATGATTGAGTATGACAATTGGAACGTACGGTGCCGGCACGCCTGCACGGCGTCTATCATCAATGGCCTTGCGTTCGGCGATCCAGTACCAAAGAGTATTGAGAACGACGGTGGGTTGTAATTTTTGACCGCGTATAGTGATTGTGCCATGGATTTTCTTTGGCTCGGGTGGCGGACTCGGAGAACAACTCGTCAAAGAACTTTCAGACGCGTCGCGACTGGGGAACCTGCTGGATCGATGCAAGCTCGAGCTGGATGTAGACGGCTCCGAGAGCGTTGAACCAGACGCCCGCCATCGGGGATTTGTGCGAGTGGCAGGCATGCAGCTGCAACTATTATCTGGATCCAAATGAAAAATCGCTGGTCATGTTTCGAGGTAGGTAAAACGTGGAGGACGCGCAAACATACGGGAAAATCGATCTGGTGAACACAACTGAGAATCCGGTGCGCGAGGAAAGACACAAGTAGCGGAATGAAAACGAAACAAATTTTTTGATTGTGTTTCTCACGCCCTATCTTCTTTTCATCACTTTTTTGCGCCCTTTTTCCCCCTTTTTGCCATTCTCTTCACTTTTGCCCAGTTTTCCTCCCTGTTTTCAATCAGAAATGCAAAAAGGGTAAAAAACCCCCCAAAAAAATGGGGATCCAGGGTGAAATGGAAAAAAAAAAGGAACCGAAAAAGGGTTGACGAAATCCGTCTGGGGTTCCATTTTATGGAGTATGGGCGCTCCTATCGGTCACATACCATCTCAAATGCTTAAAAAGGATTGGGGTGATTTTTTACCGGATCTTATAGCTCACTCAGTTACATTGTCTGCCAAGCATGAAAAAGGAAGCAAAAAGCGAACTAAAAAGGAGACGAAAAGAGCAACTGTGAACAACCCTATTACCCCCATAATCAAACATGCGTGTACGTTTGTCCTAACACGGTTCTCTGGGTATTTCACAGTTGTGGAATCAGAACTTATCCTCGAAACTTGTCCCCATGATGATACGAGCCCAAACCCGGCCAGCTCATGACATTCAGATGTATAGGGCTGGGGATCCCTTGAGTCTGGTGAAAAGTTGTAAAGTTCTATACACATTGGTGCCGAAAGTTGCGCAAACCTAGAACCATGCAGGGCCACAGTGTTCCTGGAACAGGCAGTGAGCACGTAACATAGCTTCTGTCTTGGTGATGCAAATAAACACGTAAAATGCCTACCAGCAGACACAACTTGACAGGAGCCAGAAAGAAATTCTGATTTTCTCAAGGTAAAGTCCTAGTTCCAACACACACCAATAAAGGGCATACCAGCTCACCAAGAGGTAAGGCCCAGTCAAGCAGCACACACTCTTAAGTGGACCACTCAACCAGGTCTGAAGTTCAGCTACAAGCTTTTTAGTCTATGAGATTGGGACTAGTCTGCATAAACATTTGGCAGCACAGGTAAGAAACCTCATGAATTTTGGCTTCAGTGACAATATGGCTAGTCAGAGAAGCTCTACAGAACAAAGTCTGTAGTTGCACAGGGAGAAATCAATGATAATGTGCTCAGAACCAAACAGTCGAAATATGAACATCATGTCAGGCCAAGCTCACAGATCGAGAGATGGATATGCAGAGATATGTAGACACGGAATCCATAGATATGGAGTCCAGTGGCCATGGTATTCAAGGGGACTGTCAATGCCAGGATTTTTTGCCATTGTATATCTTGATATTCAGAATTCGGAGAAGGGGCGTTTGAAAGCCAGAACCGATTTTTTGACAAGGAGCCTGAATCCGAAACGGAAACCAGAGGCTCGTAGTGTAGCCAGCGCATAATTTTTCGGGCGAATGGGGAGTCGATTGGGTGGGGCGAGGATTTGTAGCGTCCGAAGGACGGCCAAGCAGGGTGACCGCATGTACGGTATGTTTTACATAGAGACGCTGAGAGTTTGAGATCATTAAACCACATAAACCAGACAGTCAGAGACAAGACAAAAGGTTTAAGAGGATGTGGTATTTCTCGATGCCGTTCAAGTTCAAGGTTGAGGACAACCGCTTCCGGCAGAAGTCGAAAGCACAACAGATGACAACAAACCTCTTCGTCTCGACCTTCAACATGCGGTAAATCGCTGCCCGTCTTCTATACCTAACGCGTTTGAAACACTGGTTATGGCCACCACGACTGAGGTTATCAGTTCTGCAAATGATCTTCTGGCGGCTCATTCTGCGCTGATTCTCAAAGTCCGGACTTCACAACAAGCGCATCGACGCCAGCTCCGTTCGCTGCAGTTTCCTCCCACTGAGATTCTGGAATTGCCTCTCATACCATCTCCCCCACCGTCTCCAGTGGATGTAGACTCCCCCACCGCCGGCCTCGCCGACGTTAAATTCGCGTGCACCGATATTCCGGGCCGACTTGCCGCCAGCTAAACGCGCACGCGTCGCAAGGTATAGGAACTATGTTCCTGAAGAGGAGACCATACGGAACGACTATTCCCAGCGGTACGTCGACGGTGGTGAATGGCCACAGAACTGGGTCCTCGGCGCTGACCCTGAGCATCGTTTCGAAGAGTGGGTGGTTTACTTAGTACAAGCCCGTATGGAGCACATGCAGATGACTCTCCGGCTACGATAGGTATCCCAAGCAGCAGCGCCTTCTCAATTTGAAGAAAGCGTCCGTGAACGGTCACTCGGTTGCCCCGTCTTATCTCCCATTCTCGGAACTTCAAAGTCTCCATCCTGCGAAATTTGATGTTATCCTTCTGGACCCGCCGTTCTCATCATCCTTCACTTGGGAGCATCTTCAGGAGCTGCCCATCCCCGCCCTCGCAGCGGACCCTAGCTTCGTCTTCCTCTCTGGGTCGGCAGTGGCGCAGGCGAGGGGCTCGAAAGCGGCCGAGAAGTCCTCGCAAAGTGGGGTTACCGACGGTGCGAGGACGTGGTCTGGGTCAAGACCAACAACACCACGAACCGAGGGCCAGGTGTATGTACGAGACCTCCCATCTGAGAATAACTGACCAACCGAACCCCTTGGCAATTCAGACGGATCCCCCCACGAGCTCGCTTCTCACCCGCACAAAACAGCACTGCCTAATTGGGATCCGAGGGACGGTGCGCAGATCAACTGACAGCTGGTTCGTGCACTGTAACGTCGGTATGTGGTTTGCGTTCGCGTCTACATCGCGGTTCTCAGCCGTCGTTGCCCACGCACAGATACGGACGTGATCTTTTGGGAAGGCGACCCGACAGACCCGACTCGGAAGCCACCCGAGATGTACACCCTCATCGAGAACTTTTGTCTTGGGACACGCCGGCTCGAGCTTTT
The DNA here is from genome assembly GCA_014462655.1 of Mycena venus. Taxonomy (NCBI): domain Eukaryota; kingdom Fungi; phylum Basidiomycota; class Agaricomycetes; order Agaricales; family Mycenaceae; genus Glaucomycena; species Glaucomycena venus. The sequence continues at coordinate 7,447 of JACAZI010000039.1, read as the reverse complement.
TGGACGCGTGTCGTCGTCGTTGCGGCGCGGGTGGGTGACGACACTCGCTCCCGGGCAGGAGGACCGCCTACCGCAGGAGGGGACCGTCTACAGCGAGGACGGCGCCGCCGCGTCGCGCTGGGACCGTGAAGCGTGGGATACAGATATCAAAACGCTCGCAAACGGGGGGCAAGACCGTTGTGCCCATGACACCAGAGATCGACGCGCTGCGGCCGAAGTCGCCGTTCAGGCCCGGAGCCCAGGGCGCAAACGCGAATCCCGGAGGGCCTGTAGCGATGGGAATGGGTGGTCCCCGTTTCGCTGGGGGCAACCGTGGGGGCTTCGGGAACCAACCAAGCCAGGGCCAAGGTCAGAACCTCGGGCAAGGCCAGATGATGGGCCAGCCGATGATCATGGGCATGGGCATGAATCCTATAGGTGTGGGCATGCCGATGAACAACGGAGTCGGCGTGGACGGCATGATGCAGTGGCCGGGGATGATGGGCGGCATGGGAGGCGTGCCAATGGGCGCGGGTGGAATGGGGACACCAATGATGGGGCAGATGGGAATGGGCTATGGATTCAACGGCGCTATGGCGGGCGGGTGGGCTGACCAAAACCAGTTTGCGATGGGCGACCAAGGCCAGTACATGGAGGGCCAATATATGGATGGCGTCTGGGACGAAGGGATGGCTGGCGCGATGAACATGGCCGGAATGAACGGTGGCACTGGTATGAATGGTGGTATGAACCCGATGGCGGCGCGGTCCATGGGCGGGATGAATGGAGGTATGGGCATGGGCATGGGCCAGCAGTGGGGCAATGGCGGCGCGTTTGGAGAGGGTTATTGATTTTACAGGCATTCTTTTTTGGGACTGCGGAGCGTGTATTATATATACTGCATATTTAACGCCTTGTATTATACTGTACACCAAGAGTGAAGTTTGCATGAACTCTGAAAGAGCCGATTCGGCCCGGGTGCCGGATCGAACCAAAAAAAGGAAATGCAATTTTTCTCTTGAACGTCCAACGAATTCAACCTCCCACCATGGGCAAGAAAGCGGCCAAGTCTATGAAGAAGTTTGCGTCGAGTGGTCAGCTGAAGAAGACCATCGATGCACGGCGCAAGCACCAGCAAATCAAGAAGAAAAACTTGAGCAAAAAAGTCTGCTAAAGACGGAAAGGCGAAACAGCGGCCTGCGGTGTCCAAAGAGCTTGAGGACGAAGAGGAGGAGGAGGAGGCAACTTCTTCGAAAGGCGCCCGCAAAAAGGGTGAGATGATATTGCGTGCGTGCAGAGCTGAAATGACACCGGATATTTTAGCAAAAAGCGAATGACTGTCGACGATTTTTTGGGTGGTGGATTTATGGATGACAGTGAAGGAGAGGAAGAGGATGAGGTACGTCTGCGCCGCTCGTCAATTTCTCCCCGGTCTCAAGCAGCAACAAGGATATGGCGGACGATGCAGAATCCGGAGACGAGGATGAAGAGGAGGAAGATTTTGCAGACGACGAATCGTTCGGCGAGGTCGACGACCTCGACGGTGTGTTTCCCACCAACTTTCATGTCCCCGTAAATTAATTTGGAATGTGCAGAGGAAGGCGAAGCACATCTTGTCGAGCTTTCGAAACTCGCCGAGAAAGATCCAGAGTTCTACAAGTATCTGCAAGAAAATGACCAGGAGTTACTGAATTTCGACCCCAACGCTGAGGATGCTGACGACTCTGACGACGGAGAGGCGCAAGCGGAGGAGGATGATCCAATGGGCGAAACGCAGACGCCCATTCTCACTAAAACTATTTTGCGGAATTGGCAGAATTCCCTGCTAAAAGTATGTCGTCTGTCTGTATCAGTGGAAGGCTCTCATGCTCGCTTATAGCACCGCTCACTACGAGCCCTGCGGAAGCTGCTGATTGCTTTCAGATCAGCGGCACACATGAACGAGGACGGCCAAGTACTGGCATGGAGTATTGATAATTCCTCAGGTATCTCCTACCGTTCTTTTGATGGCAGCTTGAACTTATATCGGTGCTCACAGTATACAGCAAACTAATCACGACCGCACTCAAATATACTCCTGTGATTTTAGAGCACCACGCACCCTATAAATCCCTAGCCAATGGCAAATTGTTAGTCTGCACCTCACTCGTGTCTAACATTACTGACCAGCGTACAGTAAGCCTCCAACGCAGACGCCGAAGCTGAAGGCTCTCCAAAAAATGATCCTTTCGTATTTCCAGAATGTGATTCACATTCTCTCGCAACTTACCGACAACGAGATGCTCCAACTTGCCGTTACGGAAAGCGCCAAAATTATCCCCTACATTGTCAGCAGCCGCAAGGCCGTTAAGGTCTATCTCAAGGTTTGGCCGTTCTAATAGCTCGTTCACATTCTTTCTGACTCACCGTCATAGAAATGCTTGGAACTCTGGTCTAGTGCCGAGGACAGCATTCGGATAGCCGCCTTTCTCGCGATCAGGAAGCTCGCATCGGCGACCGACGAGTCCATTCTGGACAGTGTTCTTAAGGTACGGCCTCAATAGTAACGGCGTTGACCGACGCTGAACGTGCTTCAGGGAACCTATCTGACTCTCGTACGCTCGTCGAAATCTACGAGCGCTCATACGCTTCCGTCAATCAACCTCATGAAGAACTCGGCATCCGAAGTCTTCAGCTTGGACCCTGCCGTCGCGTACCAGCATGCCTTCGGGTATATCCGTCAACTTGCCATTCATCTACGAAACAGTATGAAGGTCAAGACAAAGGTTTGGCGCGTCTTACGAACTCTTCCGTTCTTTCTACTCACGTAGCTCTTCAGGAAGCGTATAAACAAGTTTATAACTGGCAGTACATCCACTGCATAGACTTTTGGTCGATTGTCTTGGCCAGGGCATGTGACGCAGCAACAGAGTCCGAGACGGGCAAAGAAAGCGAGCTTAAACCTCTCATCTACCCGTTGGTTCAGGTCAGTCTGGGAGCAATCAAGTAAGCTTTTCGTTTCTTCCACGTTTGAACTATTCTAAGCGCTTGCTTCTGCAGACTCATTCCCAATAGCCGCTCCTACCCGTTCCATCTCCATGTTATTCGGTCCCTGCTGCACCTGACCCGCCATACCCACACATATGTCCCTATCTCCCCGTATCTTCTCCCCGTCCTCACATCTACGCTCGCGCCTTCATCTAGGCCCAAAGCTTCGACCCTGCGGCCCCTCGATCTCGAGGTCCAGATCCGGGCACCGCAGCAATACCTGAAGACACGCATATACTCGGAAGGACTCATCGAAGAAGCGGTGTATCTACTCGCGGAGTGGCTGGCATCTCCGCCCGTGCACGGTAGTATAGCGTTCCCCGAGACGGTGGTGCCTGTGGTCATAATGCTGCGGAAGAGCATCAAGACGGCCAAGACGGGAGGCGCGTCCGCGGCGAGCTCGGCTAAGGATCTGGGCCTAGTCAAGGGGGCTGTTGGAACGGATCGAGGAGAGCGCGCGGTGGGTCGAACAGAAGCGGAAGGGTGTGGTGTTGGCGCCCAGTAAGCTGGGAGAGATCCGACAGTGGGAAAGGGGCTATCCGCGAACGTGGAGGATTCGCCTTTGGGCAAGTACGTCAAGGTGCAGCGGAAGACCAGGGAACGGAGACGGAAGCTGGTCGACAAGGTGAGATCTTCCTCTTGCGCGCAACCTATGACTGACATTGAGTATGTGACGATCTAGGCGCGCCAGGGTGAGGATGAGATTCTGGAGGACTAGGGTTGGGTAGTTCACGTCGTCCTGCGATTATCTTCCTCCAGATAGAGCGTGAATTATATCGGGACGACCTCTGAACTTTTTTTATCGCCACGGACATAGCACGTATTAAGAAGGGGAAAGAACCAAGTCAAAGAACTCTCGGCATCATTCGCTGTCGGGTACCTTGCGCACAAACTGAGACAACATGTCCTCAAGTAGAGATCCACCCAATCTGCCAGCCGCATGCCTTTTGTAGCACTACCAGATACCGAGGAAGACTTTCCACCTCGGGCGTTTGATTCCCTGCATGCCTTTTTCAATCCCTTCAACGAGTTTCTCATAGTGCAGAGGAGCCGAAGCGGGTTTCAAGATTTTGTCCGTTAAGGCGTACTAAGAAAAGTTGTTGAGATGGCCGTCGCGGGAGAAGAAATATTATACTTTTTTCTGCATTTCGTTTCTCTCAAGGGCTTGTGCTGCTCGCACGGCGGCCGGCGTGAGACGGGGGTGAGTGGCGAGAGAGTTGAGGAAGGTCTGGAGCTGGATATGCGGGCGAAGAGGATCGATGGGGCACGCACGCGCGATTTTGGCCATCTCTGCGGCCAGCTTCCCGGTTGGGGCCGCCATTGAGGCCGAGGGAGTAACTGCACCTGAATGAAGTGGTGGGCTTCGGGAAAAACGGAAATGAAGTGGACGAAAACGGGTCGATACCATCAAAGGCGTGCCGGGCAGCCGAGGCTAAGTTCACCCTCCAAGTCCCGCTTTCCAATTTTGTTTCCATTGTCGAATTTCTCACCTGGCAACACTTTCCTTCCCACCACGAGCTGTCTCGCCTACTAGTTTGTCTCCGAACGGTATCTTGAACCTGAGGTTTAACGGCTAACCAACGTATGCTCTGGAGTTTACGATTTAGGCTCCATTACAGGCCTCCGGTCACTACCTAATGTATCTTTCCGGTTTTTCGACAAAAAAAAAACACTGATTTGCTCTGTGAAATCTCTGCCTATTTTACTCTACTTCGGAGCGAGATTTGGCTCAAAATAATCACAAATTCTTCCCACATCGTTCAAGAGGTGGATTTCGGAGGTGAATGCTTGATCTGGGTCTGCAGACATTGCCTTCCTGGCTAATTGCGATGGTCTTAACTAGTCCTCGCCTCAGTTCTCATCTGAAGTATTGGCTCTGCAAGATCTAGAAAGAAATCTCGCGCTCCGCGCGATTGACTCTATTGGCGGACTCCGCCCTTTCTGGAGCTTGAATTACTCTCTTGTGTGGCCGAAGGCAAGGGTTATTTTAGACTCCTAATTTACTCTATCGCAGAGGGAAGTCATAGGTAGTGACCGGGGGCCTCCCATTATCCACTCCATGTCCGCTAACGTACCGTTGATGGTAGCATTCCCTCCGATGATGGATGCGTGTGTCTGTTTCCTTTGCACGGGAGAGCCGTGGTCGCGAACCTCGTGGCTTTTGGTTTCGAACTCTCACACTCGGGAATTAGTTCTTGGTCTTTTTCTTCAAGTCCTGTAAGATTCCGTGAATTTTTTTATTTTCCCCGCTCTGGGCGCCGGCTATATCAGCTACTTTCCATGCGGACGGAAGTTGGGCGGCACAGAAGCGACGCCTTCAATGGCCTTGTGGCGCATGGTGTGGCGGTCAGTGACTGCTTCTAATAATTTTTTTATACAGTGAAATCCTCGGGCACGTCGAACGAAAATAGCCCACATTCTCCATCGGGAACTGCGGTGTCCTGGCTCACCACAGTTACGAGAAGTAAGTACAGGGCGCCGGTCCTCGGCATCGAGGTACATGACCTCTGGGAACCTGGCTTTTTTTTCTCCGCCTCTGCCGTCTTTGGCACATGGTTCTACCGACTCAGGCTTTCGATTCACTTAAATATTCCCAATCCTCAGGCTACCTACCGGATGGTGCGTCAAAAAGTGAGCCGGACAAACCTGGAGATCCGGTGCGTTCCCCAGCTTTCGCCGGGATGTTTCCCTCACACGTTTATGAAATCCAGTTTCACACCCCGAGAGGGTCTGGCTATGTGCGGTGGTTTATACATGATCCTTTAGCCTGTCGAGGCCAGTCTGGCATCTCTTCCGTTCATGTGGATTTTCGTTGGTTCCATCTTATCGATCGTGCTCTAGAGCTGAGACAACGACATCCTCGTAGATTCAGAAGTCCACTCTCGCACCATGGGTCTGTCAATTCGACGGCGTCAGTATAGGGAGGGAAACGAAGCGTCTTGATAGCGATGATGTTCATTTGCCTATCTATTTCCTGTGCTTGCGCGGGCACATTCAATCAAGTGGACTCATCATGTCACTCCTGGTTATCGTGGGTTCGAAGGGATCTTTTTCCGGAAATCTCTCAGAACATTCCTCGCCTTGCTTCGTTAATTAGTGACATTGACGCAACCCCCAAAAAAATTTCTCCACCATAATATTGGGTTTGACAACTTTTGCTGGAAACGGCATTCCGCCGGCATTTCCAAATGGAGGCAAAATATAGTACACTGAGTACTGCCACAACTGTCAAGGTGTGGATGATCTTCTCACCTTCCTTCTTCCGTCATGAGCTGTTGCATACAGTCTCGGAAGGAGAGTAACGTGCTGGGCTGGCGCCAAGGGTATCCAGCTCAGCCGGCCGGAGATCATCAAGTCGTCGACCAGCAACCAAGACCTGGACCTCAACTTCATCACCCACCGATTCCGAGCCATGTGGCGCCGGCGCATCATGCCTCTTCGTTTTCTTGGAGCAGTCTAGATTCTCCGCCGCTGCCATCCGTGACGCCTAACTACGCGGCGACCCGGTATGATGATGGGTATTTCCCTCTGTCGAGTCGGGTTCTGTTGGATCGCATGCAAGGCAAGCATCCCAAACATTTGACGAAGGGAAGCTGGTAATTGCCATTGATTTCGGTACTATTTTTGCGCTTCGTTTTCTTCGAAAAAATCGGACTGATTCATTGGCCCTCCCGTTGGAAGGAACCGCATTTTCTGGTGTCGTGCGATGCCTCTCGAAAGTGTAACATGTAGGCTGACTGGGTCCACAGGCGGCGTATGGATCCTCAAGAATCGCCTCTGGTAAAGTTCAGCAGATTCTCAACTGGCCTGGGTCCTCGAGACGTTCAGAAAGGCTCGAGAAATTCATTAAACATATTTTCCAACATAACCGATTCAGCGCACGTATTGCAGATTCAGACTGTGTCTGTTGTTACGACGGGGAGGGAGCGTATCCTTGCCTGGGGTCTGGAAGCAAAAGTGCCAGCGCAATACCTGGAACGTCACGCTGCGGGTGGTTTAAATTATTCCTGGATCCCCACGCCCTACAGAGATGAATCAGCCTTGGGTCCGCGGTTGCCTTCACTCTCCGTTTGTCTACTCTATTTCTCCTTCGTTAATGAGTCAACGTCTCACCGCATTCAATAATAGCCTGGAAAGACACCCATGGACCTCATGATGGATTTTCTCGGGTGTCTTTGGGAGTATGCGCGCGAACAATTTACCCGCGACGTTGGTTTTATCTCGACCTCGGTGGGTAGAACAAACAGATCCGCTTCCTGTCTTCGGCGGCTGTCTCTGACAATTTGATCTTCGCTGCTAATGAATTTCCCTAAAAGACCTCAGCCGACGTCTGGGTGACCGTTCCGGCGGCGTGGGACGCTCGAGGATGTGCGTTGATGCGCGAAAAGCAGCCATCGCGGCGGGTCTAGTTCAAAGCGCGTATTCGGGCGACGTGCGTGGC